>JAWNLP010000769.1:2746522-3458534 GCA_035042265.1 Drosophila imparisetae
CGTCGCTGGAAGGCACTCAACAGGCGAGTAGTCCAACTACAGATGCCACAAGAAAGGACCACAGACAAAAAGACCACACGAGCCAGCTATAGAAAATGTTATTTAACTTTTGCAAGGGCCCGGAATAAATATATAGAAGCAGCTTTAAAATCGAATTGTCCGTCTGAATAACCCCATAACTGCTGCGTTTAAATTTGTTGCATATCTGTTTCAAATACCTTTTGCATTTTGCTCGAACATGATTTAAATGCAACTACATAGTTCCAAATTGTTGCAGACTAACCGAAATTCTTACAAAAACACGGCTGATCACTCACTTTATTCGTAACGATCTGAAGCTAATCTTAAAGCTGTTGATCGCCTCATCGATATCGATCGATATCGATATCGATATCGTATGTTACGTACACTGATTACATGTTATGTTACAGCTGTTATTACAGCGGCCTGTTATCTGCATTACCTTACTAGTGGCCTGCTTTGAAATGCATCCAATTGCATTGTTCATCGGATTTATCGATTGACAGTTTGGCAGTTGGCATCACAAACGTGTCTCTTGTCTGTTTTGAAGTTATTATCTGATATTATTTGATTGTTATAGATTTAATTGAATATTATATTTCAAATATAGTCCTTGTCGTTGCTCCATCTCTTTTATTAACTTTAATTTTATTTTATATTAATTTAAATATGTATTTTGTATGAAATGTGGCACTCGTTTTGTCTCAATCTCTTTTTTTAAACTTAATTTCTAATGTTGCATATGCCAAAATTGTTATTGCAGAATCCTGCTCATACAGAATGCACCAGAGAAGATCCATCCTTTGGCGCCGCCATCGCCCGTTGCCGCCCATCATCAGTTCAGGGAGAGGCACAGTTCGCTGGGTGGACACGGTCCGCTCGGCGGTGGCACCGTCGAGATAAATGCATCCGGCGGCGCTGGACACGCCGTCCTCGACTCCAGTTGCGGTGGCTTAGACAATGCCTCATCCGCAACGGGTCTGCATCCGCATTCACATCCACATCAACAGCAAATGCAGTTGCAGTTGCAGCAGCGTCTGTTGAATGCCTCGCCGCATCACATGCTACAGCTGGATGTGGTGCAACAGTGCGGCAGTAGCAGTGCCGGAACCCAGACCGAAGAGGATGGGCATACGCAGCGCCAGCAGCTACAGCAGCAGCAGCTACAGGGACAACAACTTGGCCAGGTGGCGGTGGCGGCCAACATTGAGTGCTCGCAGTCGCAACACAATTATGATCGCGACTGGGCGCTGGACGATGTCGTCTCACAGATCTCCTCGTTCCGGCCGTGTCCGCAGGGTTCTGGCAGCATGACGCCGTTCCACGATTCCATACACAATGTGCTCGAGCATTCGGAGAGCTCCAGTCGTGGCTCGGCAACCGATTTGTGCGCCGGCTCGCGGCAGGATCTCAGTGCCAGCGGCATCTCCACGGACACGGGTCGCGAGCACGCCATGCAGCTAAGCAGTTTCAGTGGTATGTGTTGCAATTCTAATTTCCATGCCACACACATTTGTTAAACGAAACGTTGCAGGCAGCGGTGAGCACAAAGCGCCTTCGATAAGCTCCGGCGTTTCGCACGCTGTGGCAAATGGCTTGGGTGGATTTGTGTATAAGCCTCATCAGTCGAAGCGCTACTCCAATTCGTCCATTTTCCTGGAGAACCGTGATATACTCAATGACTCGCCCCTGTGCGTGGGCGTGACCACGCCACTTACCTATGATTACAGCACGCCACCAAAGATCGACTATCGCCACGCAGAGCAGGAGCCAACAACAACGTCAACGACGACGACGGGTCTCAGCTGCTGTGCCACCTCCGCCTCCGATTGTCAACTGACGGCTGGTAACGGGCTGAATATGCGTCGCTATTCGGACACCAAGCTGCAGCTGGAACAGGAAGCCATGCTGCCTCATGACGATGACGATGATAATGGCGGCGGTGGCTGTGTCGGTGATACTGTTTTGGATATTGAGTTGCCCACTTCGCCGCTATCACCGCCAGCCGCCTACGCCAGTCATCACCAGCAGCATCCCCATCATCATCATCAGCAGCAGCAGCTCGTCTTGCGTCGCTCGTTTGACAAGGGCGTGGATGAAACGAATACTGGAGCTGGCATCGCCAACACCAGCAGCTCACCGACGACGGATGCGGCGCAAATGGATCGTTCGCGTTTGTTCTTCAAATCGTTGCCAAATCTCAGCAGCAGTTGCGAAAGTCTCATCAAAAAGTGATTGTTAACCGCTCCACACCAGCATCATCCATCATCGAATCCATCATATTCGTCCTATGTGTCTCTCTAATCATGTTGCAAATATTTAACGCTGGTCAGGCCATGATAATAATAATAACGATAAATTGTAACCAGACTCAGTTCGCATCCTACTTGTATCGCAATCACAATCAGAATCAGAATCACAATCACTTCCTTATTTAATTTCGTATCTCGTGAAAGCATGTTCAACACAAGCCCATAAACAATTTTGAGACTGCAAATACAAACACAACAACAACAAAAAACAAACAATTAAATAAAAAACAAATATACTAATTCATTTCATTAAAAAATAAACAACATGCATCTATATATAGAGTCATTTAGGCACTGAACAAATGAAACTTACATCTTATATATATATATATATATATATATATTTAGCTATATGTATATACCGACTAAATCTGCAACTGGATGCAGCAATTAATTTCCCAATTTCACGTATATAAATATGTATGCTGCATATATATATATATATATATATGTATTTATATTGCCCCTCGCCCTCCCCATCGCTGCCTAAGCCAAATTTGTTTATGTGTAGCTCCAGATATGTATGCATATATATATATATATATATACAATGATATTTGTGACATTTTGTATTTTGTTTCGTAACTTCTAAGTCAAATTAAAATTTTAAAAATTGATCTGTGATTAAGAGTCATTGAATATATATACACATAAAACAAAAAAAAAACTTAATTTAACATAAACATTATTAATAATATTAACAGCAGCTGCAACAAGAATCAATGCAAATAGTATATTTCAATTTAATAACAAAGCAACCCAAATAATAAAAACAAATAATTAATCGCATTTTGATGATTATAAATAAATAAATAAATGCGCATAGGGCTCAATCCGGAAGCATTTTCAAGGCAGCTTGCAACATATGTATATATATGTATATGTGAATCCTTCTCAGCTTGCGACATATTGAAGCCGACTTAGATATAGAAATTAGCATATATATATATATATATGTGTGCGTAATGTATCCTTATGATGTCGACAAATTGCCGAGCAAACAACAGAAAACTGGACAACTACATTTTTATTATGCATTACAAAATATTTAAATAAATATGTGCAAAACAATTATAACTTTATTCCAAAGAGAATTTATTGCGTGTCTTAAATCTTTTTCAGATAACAAAAAAATGGGAACAAATTCAAAAACTATTATTCTTTTTCAAATTTAAAACTGAGTTTTAATAATCTTTCTCAGATTTCAAAATAAATACAGAAATACTTCAAAAACTTTTATTTCTCGAGGTTTCCATCTGAAGTTTGTTAATAGTTTTCAAATTATAAAAAATAAAGGGAAAAATATTTAAAAACTAAATCTAAAATATTTCACATGTAAAAAAGAAGGAAAATAATTGAAAAAGTCGAAATTTGATAAGCTTAAAATTTGTTTATTTGAAAATGCGCATAATTAGTCTTTTGCTCTTTACAATAAATATGAATGAGGATGATTAATGCAAGACTGACTGACGATTGACTGATTGATGCTACTTGGCGCTGCCATTGCCTGACTTGGATTTTGTATCGTGTTGATGCTTTTGCTCCACCTCGTTGTGCTTCACATTGAGATGAGCGGGACCCACTTGCTGGATTTGCACCATGCGCTCCTTGGACTTGTCGTCAATCGCTTTTGGCTTGGGCACATTGATGGTGAGGACACCATCCGAGGAGAGCGAGGAGATCACCTTGTCTGCCTCATAGCCCTTGGGAATTGCATAGCGACGCACAAAATGCCGAGAGATGAACCCGTGATCATCCGCCCGTTCCTCATGCTTGCCCTCCACGACAATGGAGTTCTCGACGACCTTGACGCAGAGTTCACTGGGCGTAAACTGGGTGACATCCATGCACACCTGGAACCCATCCTTGCCCACCTGGGCCACTGGCCAACGTTCTCCATTTTCAGCAGTTGCCTGTTTGCAGCGCCGATTGGCCGACATCATTCCAGCTGCTGGCGAGATTGGCCAGACCGGACACTGCCAAGGAGCCAGCAGGGATTGGGACGGAGCAGAGCACCAGGATTGCAGCTGGCGCGGATGCATTCCCAATCCGAAATCGTAGTCGAGCTGGCTGCGGGTGGGCATATGCATTGCCTCAGCAAGTGAAATCAAATTCGACAACGCCATTTTTTCGTAATTTGAACTTTGTACTTTTTCTGTAAATGTGTTTGAAAAAAAATAGTGATCCCGTTTCTTTTTGGTTTCCTTTCGCACAGCGAAATTGCGTTTGTATGTACTTGACGTTAACTGTCTTGCGACTGTAACGGAACTGAAATTGCCGCTTCTTTTATAGACGTCGTCTAAATGTGCGCTCTTCTAGAAACATCGCGCAGCTTCTGTGGTGAGAGCCGAAAAAACATCGTACAGCTGTAAAAGCATTGTGCGAGAGAGAGAGTACGTTATTCACCACAGACAGAGCGAAATATCTAGAAAGAGAGTAGTGACATAGAGAATGAAAAATGCCGGCCGCCTAAAGAGAAACAGAATAAAATTAAATGCCGGCAAGGGAGAAAAAACATACACAAAAAGAGACACTTTTTGAATCTTTATTTACTGTTAAATGTTAAGTACATAATGTGCTTATGTTTACTTGAATACTTGTAGTCGGAATTGTGTCACACTCGTGTTTAGGAAATCATAATTTTATAGCGTAGTTGGCATCTCTTCTCGCCTCTTCTCTCTTTTCTCTGCTATTACATATGTTTGTATGTATGTATGTGTGTGTATTTATTGTGAATTATTGATAAACACAAAAACATTTATAGAATAAAACGCATTCCAAGTGGATTTTCTACTTTTCTTTTCTTTTTTGTTTAATTTTGTGGCTTGCGCATCAACTTTATCAGTCAGTCTCTCTTTTTAGTATTTCATTCACTTGGCCAAAGTTGGCTCCTCAGCCTTGCCGCCGGCAGATGCACCATTTGCGCTGGTCGGCTGCTGCTGCGACTGTTTCTTGGCCAGCAAGATGGCCGCATCTGTGGCAGCAATCTCTTCCGCACCCTTTGTGGTCTTCTCAGTTAACTTATCTTGCTCCACTGGCGGCTCCTGGTTTTCTGTTTTTGCTTTCTTTGCGGCTGGCATATCTTCTTCTTCCCCCACATCCTTTTCCGACTTTTCATCAGTCGAATTCGCTTTCGAATTCGAATCGGAACTTGAATTGGAGTTGGAGTTCGAGTTGGAGTTAGAATTGGACGAATTGCCATTGGCATCTTCGGGTTTCGTTTCATCGGCCTCGGTTGAAGCAGTGCCGCTGCTGCTGACAGCGGCATCGGTGGAGTCCTCCTTGTCATCGCTAGTGGCGCTCGCAGCATTCTCCACACATTCCATTGACTTGGACTTCAATTCCGGCTTGGGCTTTGTCGGCTCGCCATTGTTTTTGCCGTTGGAAGTCGAATTGGCATTGGAAGTGGTAGTCGAAGTCGAAGTCGAGGTGGAAGTCAAAGTTGTCTTGGAAGCTTGCACAACGGGCCCAGTTTCAGTTTCAGTCTCTTTTTCTTTCTCTTTCTCTTTTGTTTTTGCATTAGTTGTCTCCTCTGCTGCGCTGACGCTAACGCTGGCTTCGGCCTCTGCTGTTGCCTCTCCGCCATCATTTCCATTACGCTCCTCGGAACTCTTCGGCTCAGAATTGGAAGCGACGACGGCGGCAGCAGCAGCGACGACGACTGCAGCTGTTTTCGGGTTTTGCTGCTGCTGCTGCTCAACTTCGTTGACTGCACTTTTCCCATCCTTGGACGATGATGACGACAACGATTGCTGCTGCTGTTGCTGCTGCTGCTGAATATCGACGACACGTTCGATGGGTCGCTCCTCGTTGGCCTTGGGGGCAGGGGGAGGCGGCGGTGGCGCCTTAACCGTAAGAATACCATCCGAAGAGAGCGTAGAATGCACATCGGCTGGCTCGAAACCCTTCGGCAGCATATATTTGCGTATAAAATGACGCGAAATGACGCCGTGGCCATCCTCTTTCTCGTCGTGCTGCCCCTCGACGACGATACAATTGTCGATGGTCTTCACGGTGAGCTCGTCGGGAGCGAATTGCTTCACGTTCATGCTCACCTGGAAGCCGTTGCGATTGACCACCGAATAGGCCGATGCCGATTTGCTGACATTTCCAGCTGCGCTAGTTCCAGCTGCGACAGTGCCAGCTGCGCCAGTTCCAACTGCGCCATTTCCACTCGAAGTGCTGACCTTGTCGCCCATCTCTTTCTCCAGCTCCAGCAGCGACTTATTGCAGCAGACGGTCTTGGCGCCGGCCACCCGACCATAAGGATGATGACGCTGATGCTGCTGTCCCTGTACCCCACCCTGTCCAGGCTGCGGCCCCACGCCAGGGCCCTTGATGGGCACCCACAGCACCGTGTGTGTGGTGCTGGCATTGGATGACGGCGATGACGACTGCAATTGCGAGTGGCCGTGCGAGTGAGCGAGACGGTTGCCGCGACGCTGAGCAGCCGATGGCGAATGCTGTGGCTGGGCCTGGGTCGGCGGCGGCGGCGGTGGTGGTGGCTGTGTGGCAGCCGTCGCGGCGGCCAGCTGCTCCATCGGATACATACCGAAACCCAAATCTTCGATTTCCATGCCCAGACCAAAGCCGAGGCCGCCGCGATTTAGACTAAAATCGTGCAGCTCCTCGGCCAAATCAAGTATAAATGGTATTAGCGACATTCTCCACAACGGGCGGGGCACGACGACGACGATTCGGGGGCACAATTAATTGCAACTGCCAGACACAGACACAGACAGCCACTGGTAAACTGAACACTGAACACTTAACACCCTCTGATTATGTTTGATGCGCTTCAAAATGTTCCGTTCCGTTTGCGATCCGTTCCGGCTTCCAACTGAATTGCGTTTGAGCACTTATGGCTGAATGTTCAGGCTTTTAAATGACTTGCAGCGCTGAATGGAAAGCGGAAAGTGTCTGGCCTGGAAAGCTGCTGCTGCCGCTGCTGTTGCTGCTGCAGCGCTGCAGCCGAATGCTGATTCGGCTTATACAAACTGAGGATAGGCCACTATTTTCCCATGTGCAAATCTTTGTTTATTTGCAGTTTTTAGTGTTTTAAACAAAAAATTGATAGAACCCCACGTTATAGGCTACATGCACATATACATATGAACTTCTATATACAAATTTATGAACTTCTATATACAAATAATATATACATATGCATGTATGTATCTATAGCTCTGTCAGCTAGTTTGTTTTTTGCAATTTTCCGGTTGCGAGAACAAAGACAGTATTCCAGTGAAGAGAGAGAGAGACACAGATAAGCCGGCAAACTTAAAAACCGGCTCCCAGCCTCTCGTCCAGGGCAAAACTTGCCCAGACAATACACACAATACACACGTATGCATATTTGTGTGTGTGTGTGTGCATTCTCCTTAGCTAAAGTAGCCATGTTGCAGCTGAATTCCCAGCGCTCAGCCGGCAAACAGCTGAGAAAGTCAATTACCCGATGCCGGTTGCCGAACCGAGCGCGATTTAACCAACTACAACAACAGCTGGTTTTTCACGTCTCTCCAGCGGTGTGCCTATGTATGTGTGTGTGTGGCCTGGAAGCCCGACCGGCAACTCAAATTTCGTGGGCATGCGCATTTCTGCGTGCCCCTTTCGAGGAGTCGTTGTATATATTATGGATTGCAACTGTCTGCAGCTGACAATAAAATGCAAAAAAAACAGCTGTGGGCGAGATGCTTACACACATTCATAAAGCGCTTACATGGGGTGTGTGTGTGTGTGTATAGAGAGGCGAGTATACACACATGCATATAAGCTCATATACATATATATACTTATACATGCATATACCCCCTTGCATACTTAAATTCTATGTATGCACACACATGCATAGATGCACACACACTTTTTTAAATAATAAACACAATCCCTGGAATACGTTTTTTTTTCATTTGTATTTTTGCTGTAAATTACATAGATACATAGATTTTTACGCAAAGAACATTTGTACTTATTTATGCATGCTTTTAAATAAATATTCATTATCGCATCTGAATTTAATTTTAAGTAATATTCTGCAATAAACAAACCAATTTTTGTCTATTTAATAAAGCATGGTGTAGAATATTCTCGCTTTTGCTCTCTCTTTTGTGCTTCTTTGATTGTTTGTTGCTCTTATTAGCTGCTCTCCAACTTCCATTTAACCGGCAAACATTTGATATCTTATCGACAGACTCTCACTTTCGCTGATAGATAAGGTTGCGTATAAATTCTTGTGTGTGAGAGTGTTTACTTATGCGGAAATACATTTTTCGAGCGATTTCGAGAACATTTACTGAGCTAGAACTTTCGGCAAACATTGCGTCGTGGTCGGCAATCTCGCTCTCTCGCACAGAGGCGTGCGGAAATCCACCACTCAATCAGCTATAAATAGCCGTAGTATGGCGTCGTTGGCATCAGTTCGTTTCGAATAACCGAAGCAATAACAAATTCCCAGTGGTCGACTACGGAGCAAGTGTTCCACAAAAAGGATATCTTCAATTATAAAGCTATTACAATAAGAATCAAACAACAAAATGGCAAATCTTCAACTGTTGCTGAGTCTCGCCGATGACCTGAACCGGCTGTCAGTGGTGCCCTTCTACGATGCACCCTACTATTGCCAGCGGCAGCAGCGTAATCCTTACCAGTCTTTGACCGCAATGCCCTTAGACCAGCAGATACGCCAGCTGGAGAAACAGGTGGGCTGTGTGGGTGCCGGACCAGTGCCCAAGGTGGGCAAAGATGGTTTTCAGGTGTGCATGGATGTGGCCCAGTTCAAGCCGAGTGAACTCAACGTAAAAGTGGTGGACAATTCCATTGTGGTCGAAGGCAAGCACGAGGAACGCGAGGATGATCACGGCTACATCACACGGCACTTTGTCCGGCGCTATGCTCTGCCCGATGGCTATGAGGCCGAGAAGGTCGCCTCGACACTCTCCTCGGATGGAGTGCTCACCGTCAATGTGCCAAAGCCGGCGGCCATCGAGGAAAAGGGCAGTGAACGCATCGTTCAAATTCAACAAGTCGGCCCCGCCCATCTCAATGTCAAGGATAATGGCAAGGAGCAACTGGAGCAGGGCGATGACAAGTGAACATAATTTATTCATTTGTAGCAGAGTACATGCAAACATTTATTGTTAATCAATTATCAAAGTCAATGCTTGTTTTACACATATTTATATCTGTATCCTTTAATTACTCACACACATTTAAAAAATACGCAGTTATTCCATAGTATTACTATTTAATTATTATTTAATTTGGCATCATTATAATTATGTGCTGAAAAAATAAAATAATCACAAATACACACGAAATACACGTTCTTAATTATGGGATGGGATGAATTGATTAAAAGTAGTTAACGGTTATCTATAATTTTATTATTTATTTATCTTCTTTTCTTATAGTTTATGAACATATGTACAAATCAAATGTAATTTCTAACGTGATCGGCCGAAAAGTAATTTCAAAATCGTAACCAGCGGTTGTCCAAAGCACTTTCTTGACAGTTCAAAGAATGGCTAATTTTTGTTTTTATAATTTCACAATTGCTTAATATAATGAAACCTGTTAATTTTTTGTAACCTGTTTTAAGAAATAGTGTGAAAATAAGAAAAAAAATAAAAGTCAATAACACAATCCTTTTTTTTGCAAAAGATATGAGAAAATATGAACTTTTCCTGTGTCCAAACACTTTCTTGACATACTGTTCATACGAAAACCCACTTGTGTGTGTGTATACATGAGACATGTACCTTTTGGCAAAGGGTTGGTCTCATATACACATGCACAGTGCATACATACTTTGAAAACAAAGAAAATCACAAGCAAACAAACCGGTTGCGGCAAACAGAGATAGCATTAGTTCAATGCACTTGCGAAACGTTAACCTATGCATACATACATACGTACTTTAAGATTTTAAGACATTGCCCTTACAACAGCAGCAGATTAGAGTTGAGCATTTCAAAATGCAGGCGCTTTAAATAAATGCACTTAAACATATCCAGATTTGGTTTGCTCGCAGAAGCTTCTGTGTGTAATAGAGAGCAAGAAAGAGAGAGCGAACATGCAAAATAAATTTTGCCGGCTGACTCACGCATACACATGCATGCATGTACAGGCCACAGAAAGAGCGAGAAACTTCAAGCATGGGCACCGAAAGAGCGAGAAATTTCAAGAGCGCAACAGCAACAATTGTCGATTTAACTGTCAACGTGTGTTGAGTCAATTTGGCGTGGTACAATTGTATTCGAACCGTTGAACGGAACGAAAGCGCTGCGCAGAAGTTAAGTAAAGAAAAAAAGAAGCAAAGAATAAAGTATAAACAAAAAATGTCAATTGTTCCACTGCTGAGTTTGGCACGCGATCTAAAAAGTGCCTACAACGACTGGATCACTTGCCATAGTAGATGATGATTTCGGATTTGGAGTACACCCCAATAGACTGTTCCATCGTTGATACCACACCAGTTGCAGCTGCATCATTTCAATCCCTACCAACGCCATCATCATCATCCATTGCCATTGCGCTGTCGTGGATGCTCCGGCGGAGGTGAAAATGCTCTGCTGCCCGTGATTGGCAAGGATGGATTCCAGGTCTGAATGGATGTGACCCAATCATCACTGCTGACTATGTGCTCATGGTGCCTCTAGTCGGCGCAATTCATGGCACAAACGGTAAGAGCTAACATAAGTTGTAAATTATTGAAAAATTTGAGCGTCGCTCGAGGAAAAGTCTGAAGCAAATGTATGTGATGCATCCACCATTTTGGATTAAGTCCTTGATCTGGATGGCGCGCCCCTTTGTCAGGTATCTAATCACAATTTAGTAAAGTTCTTTATTCCTTTTATCTTATTTGTATTGTTCCCTCTGAATTAGCACAAAATTCTGGAGCAAACTCATCTATGTAAAATCTCTTGAGGAACGGGGCCTGCATGTAGCTGTGTAACTTTTTGCTTGCGCGTCCTGTTATTAAAAAAAACACCTGATGTTTTGCACTTGTCTATAATTGAAGCTTTAGTGTGACACATATGTATATATAAAACTACGAATTGTGATGGATTGATTGCATGGGGCTGGAGAACTTAATGCTCATAGCAATCATTAACTTTGTCCGCCTTGTTGAACTGCAGCAAAATCAGTTCGTAGGTTACAATTGTGCCAGCCACCTAAATGAAAAGTGGTATTATAGACATTTTTAAATAGAACTTGAATACTTATTACCGCAATGACAACGCCACGTGTAAGCCGAAAAAACTTCATGCCCGTCAGAGCCACTTGATCCATGTGCACCTCCTCCGAAAAGCGCTTCAGCTGCAAATCAAAGAGCGAAATGAAATGATCACTTCGCTAACGGCTTAAAAGGAGAGTTTACCTCTGTGGACCAATACTGTCTGGGCACCAGCTGAAAGATGCGCAGTGGACGCTTGGATTCATCATTAACGCTGGCACTATACAGCGATAGTATTAAAGAGCGAAAGAGTAAATAACCCAGCGAAAACCAAAAGTAAACCGTATGCGATGCAGAAGGTTTTTTTCTAAAAACCAAAAGAAAATGCATATGTTACAAATATAAATTTTTTGATTTCATATTCACAACTTACTGTAAGCTCTTTAAAATCTTGCCGCATATAAAGTAAAGATTGTTGCTGAAGCAGAGGAGAGTTATAACGGATATGGCATCGTCCACAACATTGCATAGTTTACAAAGATTGCGAAAATTGATGCGACATTGGATCCAATAGTCAACGCTAGTGGGCTGCAAAGCAAGTTTGAATGATATATATAACTGAATAAGTTTTCATTCTTTACAACTTTCCCACCAATCTGGCCTCACGAAGCATATAGTCGTTTAGCTGACGGAAACGTGCCGCCAAAGAAACACTGACAGCCATTACGAATATATCATTAAAGCTCCAGGCGAATGTGGCCAGCACATTGACCACCTTGCCAATTATGCCCAGGAACGAATTATAGTCGACAAAATGGAAAAACATGGAAAAGTTCATAAGCAAATAGCTATCGATGGGTTGGTTGGGCAGCACCGGACAGGCATTCACATAATAAATGCTGGACAGCATGCTCAGCAGATGCTCCACTGCAAAAAACACAGATGCAGTAAGTATATGGAATGGTTTTCAATACATTATGTATTTACTCACCCAGCGAACAACCTATGGCGATGATTATAATCTTTCGTATATGTAAAGCCAATGCAAATCGTTCCCGTTCCGTACGCAATGCTGGCAATCGGGACTCTACCACTTGCCACTCCAAAACCACGGCGGGCCATTTCATGGCCAGTTGAAAGAAAGCCACAGAGATGAGAAATATGGAGCCATAAAAGACGAGCGTTTCCACCGAATCAAAATCAAAGTTCACACGCATCACAAACGTGGCCAGAAATCCAGAGGCAATCGAAAACAAAACAATTACAATCAGTGCATAACAAGTGCGAAAACTCAGCCAGCGAAAACTCAAATCCTCCGCATGTTTCGAGTTTATGCCACGCACAGGCATCAGTGCGAAAACCTGGGCAATTATCAAAACTACAAAGTGGATGCCACAAGATATTTTTTTATATTTCTGAATAGCATATTAAATGTTGCTCACCTGGCCTGATGGCTTCCAGAAATGAACCGCTGTGAATGTAGCTAACTCTATCAGCGCGTGGCACTGTGTCCTTTACCTTGTGATGATTTAATTTATCAGCTCTTGGCTTATGTCTTGGCCAGCGTAATCGGACTTTCCGCTTCATGGCTGCATTACGTGCCACACTATCGACATTAAGACTACCAATGATCCTTGAGCTGAAATCGTTTATTCATTAATTCATTTTTTACTTACTCGCTGTCAATTCGTGCCGCACGCCAAAAATTAATAAGCTTTGCGCTCTTGCGGCGCCTTTTCGTATCACCTACAGTCCTGGCCATGTCTGGTACCCAACTGCAATCGGATATTTTCAATTGCGAATTGTCAAAGTCAACTAAATGTTTTGGGGGGGAGTGGAAGGAGTTCTCTTTAATGCCAGACATGCGAATTGCAGTTTTTTTTTTGCTTATCTGTTTACAATCTCAGTGCAAATTGCAGGTGTGCCGTTGACAGCCTCATAAAATATGCAATATGATTATAAGTAGCCGTACTATGAGAAAATGCTGGAGGAGCCAGAACCGCGACTACAAATGCTCCTTTGCACCTCCGAACCGCGCATTTGGCTGATTAGCACCAGCTCGTAAGCCATCAGGGTACCAGCCATCTACATAAGGAAGCAATGGTTATCGAATCATATATGCTATATATTTTGATAAGTAATACTCACACCAAACATCAGACGCCTGGTCAAATAGAAATAACCCTTACCGCTCAGGGCAAATGTGTTTGATATAACGATTTCGTGTATACGTTTCAATTCCAGACACCAATTTTCTGTAGGTATTTCAAAAAGTGTATGGGAAATTTCCAGAGCTACCTCCGGGATCGAGGCGGCAGCAATCATCATGTTTGAAATGCGTATTAACACATAGAACAGACAAAACCAGAAGTACAACTCATCCATAAAGCTGCCCTTCGCCCTGCGAACAGTTGCAAATAATACGTTTTACTGATCTTCAAAAATATATGTTAGAATTAATTACTTAAAGCTGTGATAGATCTGCACACAGACAAAGTACATATTGTGGGCGCAGGCCAAAAGCACCAAGGTTGCCAGCTCCTTTTCATACAGTTTCAGCAAATCAGTTAGATCCATTAGATCATAGCGGAGTTGCTCCCAAAACTGGCTTGGCATGTGCTTGTCGGCATGCTGACGTATGCGCCAGTGTAGCTGCTGAAACCGCATCTGCATACTGCGACAGACGATGATCAAAAAGATGTCCACAAAGTTCCACACAAAGGTCATGGCCAATGTGGTCCACTCAACGAAAAGGCCCTGCAGCCAATTGAAATTGAACACGACGAAGAGCTGCTGACGCTCGCGCTCGAAATAGTTTAGGAAGAAGTCCACATCCAAGTTGCATTCATGTATTTGCTGGAAATTGCTGTATAAGGCACTGCCCACATACGTGGAATGCTCGGCGAGTGCAGCGAGCAGCATAACCGTGCCCCAGTTGCGCAAACGACGACCAAATTGCCGGCCCAATTGGCAATCGTAGCCAGGCTGCAGGAAAACCAACTCACAACGCGCTGTCTGCCGGATGAGATGTGGCCAGCGGTGGGAGAGAGAGAGAAAAACGCTAAAGCAAGCAATGCAGATAACACTGAAGCTAAGCGAGCCTGATCGGTGAAGAAATTTGAATCAGATACATAATATATAATATAATATTAATGATATTTTTCTTACCTATAGTGTAAATCTTAAGACCATGGTCGAGCACAATTTGGGATGAGAGGAAACAGTCCAAAATGGCAAAACCCAAGATGACGATGCTCACAAGGAGCGATGGAGAAATCCAGCGAAAGCGCACTTTCTCAACTGGCGAAGTGGGCCAAACACCAGAAACAGGCAGTACGCCAAAAAATTGCGCTAGTACTAAAACTGCATAAGGAAACACACCAACATTTTAACGTTTGCCAAATTCGCATTCAATTGACAACATTTAATTGAACTAACAATCAATTCAATAGTTTAAGTAGTTAATTAGCGTTGAACAAGGTTCAACTTACATGGCCCAATGGCGTGATGAAGCGTATTTTTGTTGCTGCTCCGTCGTTTGAGCTGCATTTTGGCTTGGCTGTTCGCTGACAAGTGAGCAAGCGAGCAAAATCCCTTTCGTTCTGGCCGGGATTGCAATCAATAAGCGAATGTGTAAACAAGGGCGCATGACGCCAAATTGGTTAATTTACAAACATGTATGTGCAGTTAAGATCTGAATAGTTAAGCGTGCGAAATGACATTCGAAACTAATTTAGAGTACTTCAAAGATTATCTAAATAAATCGAACTGTCTAGGTGACGGATTGCTTGAGCGGGACACGGATTCGTGGATAACTTCGAGTGTATAGTATAATAATATTAGCAGTAGACAGTTCTTTGCCTGATGGCTGCCTGATTAATAACATCGGATATCATAAGCTCATAGGTGATTATTGTGGTGCCCATCTGCGAAAAGATTGAATGGCTTCAGTTCATTTTGTATTATGTAAATTCAATGTTCCACTCACAGACAGCACCAGTTGACGCGTCACATAGAAAAATCCATTGCCAGATAATGCAGTCATATCATTGCCGAGCTGCTCGCTGAAGCGTTCTAACTGTGAAGCATAGACTGGATAAGAACTAAGCTGAACCAGAGCGAATCTCTATCCAATCCTTACCTCTGTGCTCCAAGCCCTGGCGGGCACATCTCGTAGCGATGTTATAATCTTGCGCTCGTAATCATTTATTGAAGATGCCACAAATATGGTTAAAATTGTGCGAAACACAGCAAATATTAAAGAGTACCAGAAGGCCAGCATTACAATGAAATCGATGCCAATGTTTCTATATAGCAACAATTACATCAACAATTGAAAACAGCAGTTGCAAAGAAGGGAAAGTTCAACTCACTTGAAGCTATTGAACAGCTGAAAGCATATAAAGGACATATTGTTCCCAAAGGCCAAAAGTACGAGGGGTGCCACAGCATTTTCCAGTAGACGAGCAAGTCGCTTCAGAGCCAAATAATGATGACGCACCTCGGTCCAAAAAATGGCAGGCATCACTTTTCTGTGGACGGCGGCAATGCGTCGATGCAGTTGATGAAACCGGGCCGCCACTCCAATGCCAATGCACATAATGAAGCAATCGGTGAAGGAGCGCGGATAGGCAATTGTCTCATTGATCCACTGTACAAACCAAATGAATACTGAATGTTAGCCAAGTAAAGTAAGGTAAATGTAAAGACTCACCTCCAGCACAGGCATTATACAGATGTGATATGGCAATATGGCATAAAGATGCGGACGTTCCCATTTGTAGACGCCTTCCAGGTAGCTAATATTGATGTTACACTGTGTGCGCTCCAGATTGCTCGAGTGAAAAGAGTTTGCCAACAGCAAACAGTGCTCCACTATATATATATAACCTAATTAGTAAAAACCAAATCATAAATTACATATCCAAACGACTTACCCAAGGCAGATGACATAACCAAGCCGACAACAAGGTGAATGCGACGTTTCATATTGTACTCATCATAGAAGCGATAGGGCACGCTAAGGAAAAGCTGTTCGACATCATGCCAATGCCTCATGATGCTCTGCCAGTTGAATGCCAATCTCCAGAAGAATATATGCTCCAGCAGACAAACAACAAAAAACGACAGCGTGCTGGACGTGTGAAAGTTAATGCCCACAGTAAACACATAATATAAGACAGTCCCAAATTCGCATAGATTGAGTAACAAAATGGTAGCCGAGTAAAATACGCGTGGACTAAGCCAACGAAATTTGATATCCTTGACATCATGAGAACGGATATTGCTCACAGGCAGCAAAGCAAAAACTTGTGATATGAAAAGCACTGTAAATATATTCAAATTCTGCAATCAATTTGAGATTCTCAGCTAGGCTAAGGGCAACGTTTCTGGTTACCTTTGGAGACAGCGCGATAGAATGTTTCGTTCTGCGGCATGGCCAAAACCGGACTGTTTACGTTTAAGCCGAATGCAAACGTGAAGGCAATTAGTGGGCGTGACGGGTTTTGGGTACAACTTAACAGCTAGCATTTACAATAATCTAAAGGTAATTGTGGTCGCCTGTCAGCCGGCATGACAAACTGTAATTGTTGCTGCCACCACCTCATCAGGCGCATAAGGGCGGCAAACCTTTGCGGCGATTGGGTTCATCGAATTGCAACAACACCAGCTCGTAGGTAACGATAGTGCCAGCCATCTAAAACGGGTTGAAAGCGAGTTAGCCTAAAGAAAAGTTAGTAAGAAGTGAGAGAGAGTTATACGCACACCAAAAAGCAGCCCGCGCGTTAGGAAATAGAATTTCTTGCCTGACAAGGCCACTGTTTGTGTGGACATTTGAAAGATTAGGCGTTCCACCTCAACGCACCAATTGTTGCTGGACACACGACGCAGCACAGCCAGCGCACCCTTCGATTCATCATTGATGGTGGCAGCTGTGAGAATGACGCAAGCTGTGCGAATCATCAGAAACAGCATCGAGTACCAGAAGTATACATAATTGATGGGCCAGCGTAATTTGCTAATTGGGAAACGGAAATCAGGGGCTTAACTTGCCAAGAGGACATTGGGATCAGCACTCACTTGAATATGTTCAGTAGCTGATAGCATACAAAGAATAAATTATTTGCAGACGACAGCAAAATGATACTGGACAAGGTATTATCCACTCGCTCCAGCAGCTGACACATGCGCACATAGTCCTCGCGAATCTCTATAAATGTGGACTCCGGTACCTGCTCCATGTGCTGCAGCCGGCGAATACGATTAGAGATTTGCTCGAAGCGATAGGCCAATCCCTGGCTGATCATCATGATAAATAAATCAATATAGTTCCATATAAAAGTACTAATGAAAGATGCCAGCTATAATTACAATTTGTGAACAAATTAATCGAAAATAATTTGAGTCTTTGTCTTACCATTATAAAGGCACCTGCAATACTACTAACGGGGAGCACTTCGAAAGCATAAAGATAGTTTGCCACAATGAAATTGTCAAAGGACACTCCACCAATTGTACTATTGGGAAATTTCGAGCAGAATTCCGCCCGTCGCTTGTAGCTTATAATCCCAGAGGATAGAGACAAAGCATGCTCAACTGCAATGGGGAACCAAGTAATTACCAGTCAAATAGCTAAAGACAAACTCTTACCAATGGAACCGACTATGATGATTAGAGCGAAAAGTCGCACACGCTGTGGCAGACTTCTTTTGAGTACCTCATACGGTGGCTTGTTAAAGATCAACTCAACACGTGTCCAGTAGCGTATTACAGGCGGCCAATGACGCGCCAGATCAATGAATAATATGCATGAGCACTGCACACAGGTGAAGAACACTGCACCCACTGGTTGAGAATAGGAAATATCATTAAGTATGGCACGACTTTCATCGAGTGGATGAGACCAACCGGAGTTCTTCGCTGTGATGCCAATCTTGAACAAGTGCTTCAGCATGGAAAAATTGAGCACCGAACTAGCCGCCATGAAGAGCAATGTTAGAAACATTGGCAGAGATTTGAAGCGAAACTTCACACGACGTGGATTTGCCTGCCAGATGCCAGTCAGTGGCATCGCAGCAAAACCCTGAGCCAGCAACATAACTGTTAAATATATGGAAATTGTATAAATAGTCATCGGATATTTGTTTATTACTTACTGGGATATACAGCCCGATGAAATATGTCTAGTTGAGCATAGTCGATCGGTTTGTCGCTCCTTATTACATTGAAATCGAAATTCACCTCATCTATTTCCTTGGGTGAGCTATTTTCTTGGTCATCCACCTGATTGGCCTTTTTGCTCCTGAATATGTGTCGTAATTTCCAAGTGGTATGTCCTTCCATGCCGCATGTCAGTTGCACACTGAGCTCCAGCTGCAGCGCCTGTGTCTATACCACACAAAATGTTGTCAATGTGTCACAATTACTGGTCACCCTCCCAATGAAGGGAAATTATAGGTAGCAGGCACAGTCGTGGTAAACAATAATTAGACAGCTGCCCTTAAAGAGTTGCATGCAAAAATAGCGCTCAGTCAACATGAGGCAACCTGCTCATAAACATTCCTTCAACATTTTGAAGCAACTAAATTCCCAGCGACGACAGCAACTTGCTGTGATTGACCAGAAATGGCGATGGGCGTCAAATGTTGACAGCTTGGAGCAACTGGATACGTTCCATCGTGCTATAAGACCATGTGAGTGGTATAAGTGCTGTAGAAATGAGATGTTAATTCAGTCTTTTTGTAGATTTGTGCCTGGCTCAGGTGTTTGGCATGATGCCGCTGGCAAATGTCCTCAGCAATGAACCTCATTTGGTCACATTCCAATTGTGCTCCTCTGGCACATTCTTCTCTACGCTCTTCATTATGCTGGGTGGTTTTAAATCAATTCGCATTGCAGTAAATCTGCTCCAGGGTGGTGTTAATGCCAAAAATATAGGTAAGATTGAAGCACAAAGGTGTACAAAACCATAGGGAAATTTGTTGAATATTGAAATAATTTGTCCTGAAGTTTGTAGGGCATTGAAGGACACGTCTCCGTCTCCTTAAAGTATTTATATATCATGCAGCCATTGTAAATCATAGTCAAATTTAGATATGGGCAATTTCACTCCGGTCTATAAGTCTATATAATCTTCGGCATGCCTAGATACCCATTACATCTTGTTTTCTTACAATAACCGAGTGTATAACTCTAGAATTGAATCTGAAATTGTAACTTGCATCCGTAGTGGGAGTCGTATACTTCGCCAGCGGCATGGTCATCTGCATGAATTTCATAAGCCTGGCCCGTGACTGGTCCCGCCTAATAGTACCTTGGAGTGGCATCGATATTATAATGCTGTTTCCCCCGTATGCGCCGATGAAACGCAGTCTGCGCTTTAAGCTCCTCTTTACTGGCTGTACCTTGGGTTGTTTGGCTTTGGGTGAGTTTTTATTGAAACGCATAAGTTTTGAGTATCTTTCTTGAATCGTATTCGTTTTTTGTCTTTCAGTTGAACATTGCTTGTATTATGCATCCAGCTATTATAATTATAGCATGCAATTTTTGAACTGCCAAGCGAATGTGACTCAGGTTCCGTTGCATGGCTATATGAATAAGGAATTCGCTGGTTTCTTTGATATCGTGCCCTACAATTATTTCTTTATATTCTATTCGTTTGTATGTGCGGCTGGAATTTGAATACTCAACAGCAACTAAAGCAGCGTTTTTGTTTTCAGTTTTTGAACTTCACCTTCACCTTCATTTGCAATTTTATGGATACGTTTATAATTTTGATAAGCATCGGTTTGGCACAACGCTTTCAACAGTTTGCAACACGCGTTTTATCGCTGGAAAATCGTGTAAGATACCCATATATATATACCTATTATAGTCACTATTTCATCATGTTTTGGCTTCAGCATGTCACTGATGCTGTGTGGCATGAATTACGCATGCATCACATACTTTTATGTGAGCTAATGGAACTGGTTGAGGCAAATATGTCGCATATTGTATTGATATCCTGTTTGAACAACATTTACTTCATATGCAATAAGCTGTTGACTATCTTCACGTAAGTCATTTATCAATTATTCATTTATTTTTGTCATTAAAGATTTTTCTATTTTATAGAAAACTACGTTATCCCATCAATTATGCATATTTCTGGTTCAGCTTATTGTTTTTGCTGGGACGCACCTGTACCGTCTTCATGTGCGCCTCGAGAATTCACGAGGCTTCGTTGTTACCACTTGAGGTGCTTTCTATGGTGCCCAGCAATCACTGGACGGAGGAGGTGCAACGATTCACGCATCAGGTGAACCATCAGTTTATAGGACTCTCCGGATCTCGACTCTTCTATCTGACGCGCCAGAGTTTTTTTGGCGTGAGTTTTTGGGATCGTATTCCCTCATGCAGATAAGCTGTGAATTTTGTTTTATTCTTCTCCTAGATGATGGCCACATTGGTGTACTATGAGTTTATGCTCTTGCAATTGGATGCCAAGAACAACAATGGTTTACCCGATTTGTGTATCTAAAGAAGCCGAATAACTTTTGAAACGATATTGAATTTAATTGAATTCGTTCAAGGTGTTTAGACATATAAAAAATCAAACTAAAATCAAATATATTACTGACTCAAGTAAAATTGTATTAAAAGTGAACTGCTCAAAAGAGGAAAATATATTCTTATTGTATAATGCTTAACCTTAAATCAAAATTTGTTGTGTTCTTACTTCGCAAGCTCTCTTTCTCGATTTGATATCTTAACATCGCGTTTTCAACTTTAAATGATTTAGGGGCAAAACTATGATCAAAAAGCCCTCGCTTATTAAATTCAGTTGAGTTTTGACGAAGTTATGGCATTTTGAAGTTTCGACCTATGCCCAGATACCGATTTTCAGGCCATAATTTTTACTTGTCTCCCGACCCAAAATCACGTTTTTAACTTTAAATGTACGATTGATTTAGGGGCAAAACTATGATCAAAAAGCCCTCGCTTATTAAATTCAGTTGAGTTTTGACGAAGTTATGGCATTTTGAAGTTTCGACCTGTGCCCAGATACCGATTTTCAGGCCATAATGTTTACTTGTCTCCCGACCCAAAATCACGTTTTTAACTTTAAATGTACGATTGATTTAGGGGCAAAACTATGATCAAAAAGCCCTCGCTTATTAAATTCAGTTGAGTTTTGACGAAGTTATGGCATTTTGAAGTTTCGACTTGTGCCCAGATACCGATTTTCAGGCCATAATTTTTACTTGTCTCCCGACCCAAAATCGCGTTTTTAACTTTAAATGTACGATTGATTTAGGGGCAAAACTATGATCAAAAAGCCCTCGCTTATTAAATTCAGTTGAGTTTTGACGAAGTTATGGCATTTTGAAGTCTCGACCTGTGCCCAGATACCGATTTTCAGGCTATAATTTTTAATTGTCTTCCGACCCAAAATAACGTTTTTAACTTTAAATGTACGATTGATTTAGGGGCAAAACTATGATTAAGAAGCCCTCGCTTTTCAATCTCAGTTGAGTTTTGACGAATATATGGCATTTTGAAGTTTCGACCTATGCCCAGATACCGATTTTCAGGCTAAGAATTTTACTTGTCTTCCGACCTGAAATATCGTTTTTAACTTTAAATGTACGATTGATTTAGGGGCAAAACTATGATCAAAAAACCCTTGCTTTTCAATCTAAGTTGAGTTTTGACGAAGTTATGGCATTTTGAAGTTTCGACCTATGCCCATATATTGATTTTCAGGCTATAATTTTTACTTGTCTTCCGAACCAACTATAAGCTTTATTATTACATATCAATGATTCTCCTCTTTGGCATAGATTTAATTAATTTTAATTTCCAACTCATTATTAAAAAGTAGTCGACTAAATAATTTCAAATACTTTTACAATTTATGTTTAACCACCCTGTCAAATGATTATTTTTGTGGTATATTATAGTATTTCAAATATCGATAAGTTTTCTTAATCGATAACATGCTGTAAATGCCGGTATCTGTTTACAAAAATTAACAAAAACAAACTAAAAAACGGCAATTCGCTAATGGAAGTCTAAGAATGCAGGGCTCCTGGAAACTGGTGCTGCCCGTTGGGTTTGTCCTGTACTCGCTGCCGCTGTTTCTGCGGGTCAACGGCACTGCCGACTACATCATCGACGAGGAATTTCACATACCGCAGGGTATGGCCTTCTGTCGCAAGCAATTTGATGTGGTACGTGGTAAACATTGAAAGCTGAAACTGTGCAAATCTTTGCCATGGCAACTGGCATGTTACTCAAATATGCATTTGCTTTCAATTACAGTGGGATAACAAAATCACGACCTTTCCCGGCTTGTATTTGCTTGCGCTGGTGTTGCATCCGTTTAACGGTTGCTCGGTGACAGGTCTGCGTCTGCTCAGCCTGGCCGGGGCGGGCATCAACATACTGCTGATGTACAAGATACGGCGTCGCACACTGGCCGGCACCGGTGGTAATGCGTATGCTGCACATGAGGCAATAACGCTGTCGGTATTGCCTCCGCTATATTTCTTCAGTCATCTGTACTATACGGACACATTGGCACTAACCATGGTGTTGTTGTTCTACAATTACTGGCAACAGGAGGCACATCTGCCGGCTGCCGTTTGGGGTGCGGCCAGTGTGCTGATGCGACAGACGAACATCGTTTGGGTATGCATGTGCTGCGGCATAACCATTATGGACACGCTGGTGCAGCAGTGCACCAAAATGCGACCAGAGAGCAAGCAGCAGATACGACTCTTTGGCAGCGAGGTGCGTATCATGTGGATGGTATATGGATATTATGTGTGCATAAATATAAAATTTCTCTTATAGCTTTGGCTGCAGGTGCTCGGAAGTCCGCAACTGGTATGCAAGTGTATTTTAGTGATTTTGGCCAAATGCTGCTTCTATGCGTCCATCATACTGCCCTTCATTGGATTCATCTGCATCAATGGCTCCATTGTCGTCGGCGACAAGAGCGCTCACGAGGCTTCACTGCATTTGCCACAGCTCTTTTATTTTACGATCTTTGCCGCCGGATTTGCCATCTCCAATACGCTACGCCAATTGCGTTTTGCTTTCGGAATATTGCGGCGAAATCTGTTGCTCACATTGGTGGGCATATTGCTCATAGCCACAGTGGTGCATTTCAACACAGTGGTGCATCCATACTTGCTCGCTGACAATCGTCATTACACCTTCTATTTGTGGAGTCGCCTGTACGGACGTTTCTGGTGGTTTCGCTATGCCATGTCACCGATATACCTGTTCGCTCTGGTCCTGCTCTGCTGTGGACTTCGGCATATGCCGGATAGCTTTAAGGTGATGTTTCCGCTTTCCTTGCTGCTGGTCTTGTGCTTCCAGCGTTTGCTGGAGCTGCGCTATTTCCTTGTGCCATATGTGCTCTTCCGTCTGCATACGCGTCCCGCACGCAAAGGCTTCGCCGAGTGGCTGGAACTTGGCGTCCATCTACTCCTGAATGTCGTTACGTTCTATGTGTACTTCACCAAAGTCTTCTATTGGCAAAACTATCGCAATCCGCAGCGAATAATTTGGTAGAATCAAATTTTATCATTCAGAAGGCAATCATTCACATAAACTGTGAAAACGTGTCATTTAAATATTGCTTTTATTTATTCATTGCATTGCTACCATAAAAAAGAGTGAGAAATTGCTCTACGTTTTACAGTTGATAAAATTGCGAATCGGTTGTATGTATAATATAGAATAGCGTATATATCCTTAATGTTGTATATTCAGATGTTGTGCATGCAATCCCTAAGCACCCGATGAAGTTCGTTAATTGAGTCTTAATGGCTAGTTAAAAAGTTTTCCACATATATAATACTGCCGAGGCATACAGATACATATATATATATATATATATAGAGATTTAAATAAGTACACATAATTACTACAAATATCAGTTAAAAACCTTGGACTTGGACACTACTTTGAGCATGCAGAGAAAAATCTATAAAAATACATTAATGAATGCTGATAAGCTATTTATGTATAAGTTGTATGTGTGAAATGTATAAAAAAAAACTAGGCAAGAAATGTTTCTGGTAATTGTAATACTAATTTTCATTACGCACAAACCGAGCGTTTTCCCTGACCGCCAAAATCGAATCTAACAAATAGTTTGGCACAGAACATAAATATTTAACTGGCCGTATAATCGAATTCCGACCGATTTCTTTAATCGAAGGCCACCTTGCGCGTGAAGGAGGTGAGCGATGATATTTCGCTGGGATTGGAGTCGGAGGGTAGATTACTGAACTCAATTTCCTCGCTGGCGGCGGAGGCGACAATATTCTCATTGGACTGCGTCGTCTCATCGCTGTGACGCATTGTCGGCCATTGCTTATGACTGGGCGCATATAAGATGATCAAAGCAAATATATAGATGTTCCACATGCCATAGACGCCAGTGAGAAAGGCCGATGTCAGCTGAATTTCAATATCCTCATTCCACTTCCAATGTCCCTCGGCCATTTGGCCCATGATGAAGCCAGCGACGGTCAGGCCAGCGCACAGCAGAGTGGCCAGCATAAGGAATTTGAAGCGATAGATGAGTCCTACAAATATAAATACATAATCTATAAAATAAAATGGATTGTCAATAAAATATATTTCGATTTTAGAGCACGAAATACAGTCTTTGTATTAGTATTATTATTACTAATTCGATGATTGCACACTTCTTCACTTGGTAAACAAGAAGATGGCCACAATCAGGCCATAAAGGCCGAGTACTTCGGCAAAGATCAGTATCAGAACGATGCCAACAAAAAGTTTTGGCTGGAGTGCAGCCGCCCGCATTCCAGCATCGCCCACAATTCCAATTGCGAAGCCGGATGCCATGCCCGAAAGACCAACGGCTATGCCCGCACCCAGATTGAGAAAGGCCCGATAGCTGGTGTAGTGATGTGTTAAGGAACCGCCCAGCAGGACAGCAACAACGAGGCCATAGATGGCAATGATGCCAGCCATAACGACCGGTATAATGGCCTTCATAATCAGCTCCGGATGCTTCACAGACATGGCAGCAATACCCAACGAAGACTTGGCGGTTCCATAGGCAGCTCCCAATACCGTAAACACAATCGCCGTTGTGGCGCCCATCACACAGAAGAAGCAAGCATATTGCGGCTGATCCAATGATGCCTCAGCTCCAGAAATTGTCATTCTCTTGGCAACTTATCGAAATACTCAGAAATATAGTACAGAGATCTAACTGGATTGGACGCTGCTCGTCTACTTGTTTATACAAAACTGGAGCAGCTAAGGAAACTAAGAAATATTTACTTACCCTCGTAGTGTAGACGTCGTGCCTGTGACATGGATGGCAAAGAGGTGCGCTTATCGCCAATATCCTTGAACACCTTCCACACCATGAAGCACAGAAAGAGGAAATAAATGGCAGCCGAGAAGCCAGCGAGTACAATGAAACTCATAGCCACTTTGGCGCCCAGCGGCGTTGTCCAAATCGAGTAGAAGGGATTGCGCAGCTGCACCCCACGCTCGCAAATGTCGAACACAAAGAGCGAAATGCAACCGACGACAACAGCCGAGAGATGCTTCCAGTAGCGTGAGCGTATGGTTGATTTGCTTGGTGAATCCTGGATTAGCATATGCTCGCCGGCAAATACAAGCCAAAAGGAGAGCAGCATGGCATAGAAGATGCCCTGACGCACATCGCTCAGCAGGAGCATGTAGGGCATCTCGACGCCTAGCGTTAGATACTCCAGGGGTAAATTGAGGAAGCTTAACGCACCGCCCAAATACACCAGCATGTACTCCAGCAGCGCCGGTGACCGTTGGAGTATGTGAACGCGACGCCAGAACCAGATCATGATACCGATCACAAATGGGAAGAGCAGAGTCTTCAGTACCAGCCAAACCTTGGTGAAGCCACCGTTCTGATGAATGGCTGTCAATGTGAGATCGTGCATGTGACCAAACTGGAGATTCATCTGCTTTGGCGTGTCCATGGGGAAGCGCAAATTGAGCAGATAAAAATTGTGATGCAATGCGCCCAGCTCGAACAATGGGATTATGTCGCAAGTGTACAGCGTCTCGAGGAGGCCAGTGTGCGAAGCATGGCAATCCAGATAGCGTTGCTCCACGCTGTGCGCGTACAGCTTCCAGTCCGTGTCGTCATTCCTCTTGTTACGATACGCTAGCCTCGTATCGATTGTTAGCTGCAGCTCCTTGGGTGGTTCTCGCAACTCCGAGGCCGAGTCGTATGCAATATCCACCTGGAGTACACCAATCAGATTCTGTTGCCATCGCGAATATTCCAGCGTATTATTGTCGCGGGGCAGCGGCATTTGGAAGACATACACCAATTGATTTGCCATCTTCAGTTCGTCCTGCTCAATGTCAATGTCTTGCAGAGATTTGCATGCCCCGTTGCCGCGCGAATACAGAAAGAAACTGGTGTCATTTTGACGGCCAGGTACATCGCGACACTTGCTGCCCAACACTGTCTGATGGCCAGCGGGTACCGGTGCAAAGAGGCCGCCCATCAGGAAGCATGCCACTTGACATAGCATCAGGCTGCTGACCAATATGGACAGCTTGCGACCGCTTAAGTTCTCTAGTATCGTTCCGGACATTTCGTCTATGTGGCTTCACTGTGGCAATCACTATGCTCGACAGCACGCTTCCTCTTTATTAAGGTAAACAAAATTTTGTATTTGTTTTAGCTGTTGCACGCTATAAAAAGAACTGGAATTTGTTGGCTATCGGCTGTCGGCCGTCGTCTGTCGTCTCTCGGCGAAACAAACAAAGCGGCGTTCGTATACAGAATGCTAGGGCTGTCGCCCAATCCATAGTTTGCTGTGCCAACAGCTGTTGCTGCTCTAAACACATCACCCTTATGCAAATAATTTTTTATCAAATTAGTTTAGTGTTTAAATTTAATAGTTTACTGTCCCATTCGTATTAGCTTGCATATTCATGAAAATAATTTGTATTTATGTGTAGTTTGACAGCCCTGGCCTGTTGCACATAGTTCCGATAGTTTGCCGTATATCGATGATATAAGCTGCCGGACGGTTGATAAATAAATTGGTTTTGTAGTTGCCACTGTTTTCACAAGTTGTACAAATGTACCAAAACTGTTTCGCGATGTATTCAGTGGTACAGTACAACGACTAAGCATGTATTGTCGGCTTAGTGTTTTAACTTAGTAGCTACGAGATTTGGCTAAATTTGTTTAATGTTTATTGCTTGAAAAATTTTAATCTTTTTTTAGAAATATAAAAAACAAATCAAATTTATGTAACTCATTGGTACCAATAACACAATCTTAAATGTATTTTATTCAATATTAATTTTTTATGCTTCCTAATACAAAATTTAACAAAATACCATAAATATAAATATTTGTGAGAATAAAGTGCAAGTCATTAATGATCAGTCACTGCTCAATCACTGCCCAGTCACTGCTCATCTCAGATTGCCAACTGGTTGTAATGCGAACAGCTGTTCTCCAATGTATTGAGAACAATTCAGCTCGAAAATGCAGCGAACACCTGCTGTAAGTGCGTATTCCATTTAATTCAAATAGAAAATACATTAAATTAATACTATATATATAAGCAGCAACTGCGGCAGTTACTGGGCTTTGCCAACCGGCAACTATCCAGAAGCTTGGAGCTTAACAGCAGACTCTTCGTGCAGCAGCAGCAGAATTCGCAGCAAAGCAGATGGAGAAAAGTGCCCATTTGGAGAATGGGTTTTCTGCTAGCCGGAGCTGGTGTCATCGCCTACGATGGAGTGGTCAACGAGTTCACCTACTGCGGCTCCTCGGTGCGTTTTGTGCGCTCGCTGAAAACGGCCGCACTGATTGCCATTGACTATCTGGGGCTGAACGAGCAGGATCCGGAGTACGAGAGGAAGATAAAAGTGTTGCACAAAAATAGCGCTGAACGTTTGCTGGAGACGTGCCTACTTAATGGTGGCCTATACATTAAGGTGGGTCAGGGATTCGCGGCCATCAATCACATATTGCCCATTGAGTACACGAGCACATTGGCCAAGCTGCAGGATGAATGTCTGCCGACGTCAAAGGCTGACATACAGAAAGTGTTTCGATCCGATTTTGGCCAGTTGCCCGAGGAAATCTACAAGGAGTTCGATTACAAACCGGTGGCAGCCGCCAGCCTGGCGCAGGTCTTCAAGGCGCAGCTGCCGAGTGGCGAACAGGTGGCCATTAAAGTGCAGTACAACGATTTGCAGAAACGCTTTATCAGCGATTTGGCCACCATTATCTTTCTGCAGGACATCATTGAGCTCATCTTCAACGACTACAATTTCGGCTGGATCTTGAACGATCTGCGCAAGAATCTGGTGCATGAGCTCGACTTCAGGCATGAGGGACAAAATGCTGAACGCTGCGCCAAGGATTTGCAAAAGCTGAGCTACGTGTATGTGCCGAAAATCTATTGGACCCATACCAAGACGGTGAGTCCTCATCTTTTACTCCATTTCCAATACTCTAATCCTATTCTAAATATTTAAAATGTCAGCGAGTGCTCACCATGGAATGGGTGGATGGCCTGAAGATCAGTAATTTGGAGGGCATTAAGCGGCAAAAACTGAGCATAGCTGACATTGACCTGAAGCTGTACAATCTGTTTGCCGAACAGATCTTTCAGACTGGATTTGTGCATGCGGATCCGCATCCAGGCAACAGTGGGTAACCATAGCAATGCTTCGAGCACACACATTAAGAAAACACTCCAAATTCTGTTCTTAGTATTCGTGCGTAAGAATGCTAGAAATGGCAAGGCGGACATCATATTATTGGATCATGGCCTGTACGAGGAGCTGCCGGCGAACGTGCGTATTCCACTCTGTAATTTCTGGGTGGCCACCGTGCTGCGCGATGAGGCAAAGATGAAGGATGCCGCACAACAATTGAACGTTGTTGATCATATGAAATTTGCCGCCGTGCTCTTCCAGCAGCCGGTACGAATGAGCGAAGGACACATTCGTAGCAAGCTGACACAAGAGGACCTTGACTATGTGCAAAAGGTGGCTAGAGAAAACTTTGACATCATAATGAGCACCCTTAAGGAAATGCCGCGCAGCTTGCTATTTGTCGTGTGAGCGAATCTCATCCTCATATACATCATTATATATTATTATATATATATTTATCTTACAGTCGCAATTTGAATACTGTCCGCGCCATTGGCAACATGCACGGCGATGTGGTCGACAGACCGCGCGCGATGGCTCGCCATGCTCAGCATTGTCTTTACGTGCAGCGTGGTGGATCGCAGTTGGAGTATTTAAATTGGTTATATCGACGCTTCTACTTTGAGTACTGCCTGTGGTCGAAGACATTCAGAGAGCGTCTACTTAACTGGTACTTAAATTTTCTGTATTTTGTGGGACGAGCACCGGCATCGGCCAGGACACTTATGCGAGACATTAGGAAACAAAATCAGCAAATGTTGTCATGAAGATGCGTGTAAAAAGTTTTATATTTTTCTAAATCGATTTTTAACTAATTTTACTATAATAACTATAATTTATATTTCAAATTAATAGCGTAACAAATGCCATTTGAAGCTTCCAATGTATTGGATATATACATATACATATACATGACAATTGGGATTGATGTATTTTAATTAAATTGCAGCCCACTTCTGCCAAGGTCGGTGCAGTCAAACAGTTATTGGTAACCAACATTCACTGCCACTTAGGAACAAATCGATATGCTTTTTAGATTAGCCAAATGTGCAAATGGGCATCCTCACCATGTGTATACCCTGTACAGGGTGACTTCCCAATGGAAGAATTCATCGCGTTTTTGATTACGTTTACGTTTTGCTCCTTGACTTAATGGTGACCAAATTTATAGCTGTTCAGTGACAAAGGTCTGTGGAAGATAACTCCCGCTAGATGCGAAACACGTAGTATTCACATCTAGTAAGTAACACACATATTTCTGCACCGAAATAGGCACAAATGGGCGTCAACAACTACATATTTCCGGTTGTGTGGGGCGCCATGGCAGGCTTCAACATGCCAAAATAAATCTTTGGCGCCCAACATATGCACGATGTGATCCAGCGATGAGCACCGCCAACTTTCACTGCTCCTACCAAACATACGTATGTATGTACGTTCGTATGTACATATGTTTGTGTGTACATCAAGTGTATCAGGTATCGTGTGGTGTACACAGAACTAAATTCAATTCAATTTCATTTAAAGTTACTTTCGTTGACTGACAGACAAGCGAGTCCAAGTCCTCTAAGCCCGAGTCAAGCTGTACAGTGGGCCTAAACCTATATATTTTGATGAGAATTATATTAAATTTAATTTCACTTTGAAACAGGTTGATAATTAATAACGAGCTATGAGTTAATAATTCAGTTATATAGGTCTACGTATAACTTCAAAGTTATGGTGTTATCTAGAAAAAAATGCTTATAAATCCTATTATAGTGTGAATTGGATGCAATCTGTTTCTTGGTGAAATGAAACCAGGGTAGAAACAAACAAATATTTAAATCATGTATGCTTACATGGATAATCTGCATTACTTTATAATAATATTTTATGGCCGCGTTCATTTCACATTTTCGCCCATTACTTTTGCCGTGTTGATGTTGGTGTTGTTATTGCTGGGCCCAGGACTAAATATGAAATTAAAAATCAACGCTGAAGTGTGAAACGCTGGAAATGTCGGCTGTCTGGCGGCAGTCAGGCAAAGGCAATGGCAAAGGCAAAGGCAAAGCCTAGAGCCCATAGCCTAGAGCCCTTAGCCTAGAGGTTCGATAAGCAGCTGGGGCAAACATTTCGAGCATTTAGAGCATTTGCAGACAAGTCGCGGAACGAAGCAAAGGTCTTGAGCGGAAATCGAAATTAGTTGAACGGAAAAGCGGAAAAGGACAGTGCCCATTTAGCAATGAACAAGGAGTTTACCATGCAGGGCGGTACGCCCATAACCCCTGAATTGGCAACGGTAAATGGCAGCCCCGTTCAACCGATTAATATAATCCAATTGGAAACGTTTAGGATCTGCGCAAGCTGATCTTTGGCACCGCTGCGATACCGATGCGAGCCGAGTGGCTGCAGACGTCCTTTGTATTTGGAGCACCGCCCAAGGAGGAGCTAGCTTATGGACTGCGTTCACCCCGAAATGCGACGCGTGGTCTGCTCTCAGTAGTGCAGGGTTTCATTCTGAAGTACTTGCTATTTGCCCGGAAGAACAGCCGTTCGACAGCCACAAATGAGTGCGTCACAAATGGCGATGTTCCCCGGCCAGTTTCATTGATGACTTAATGTGTCCATTTCAGTCCGTTGCTGGCCACCGCTGAAATGCAGCAAGATGCGCTGTTTAGCGCATTAATCGAGATATTGCGCACCATATCGGATAAGGGCAAGGTAACTATTGTGCTGCCCTCGGAGGATGAGGTCTTTGTGGATCACAGCGCAAGCTACTTTCACGATACGGTGACCGAAAAGGTAACACAATCGATTGCATAATCCATTTTCTATTGATTTATTATCGGGCTGCACAATTTCGTTAGAAATTATTATCGAACATTTTCTGATTTTCTAAATTCTTACAAGAAAAGCTATTTGCATTAAATATCAGTATCCCTGGATTGAGTTTCACTTGGGATTAGACAACTCTTCAATACTTTCCCTTACAGTTATATACGTTTACACTTTCGCCCAACGATGAACTGGAACACTTTTTGAAGCGCAATTTCAAATATGTAAGAACTGCATTTACAGAAGTAGCTGCAAGTTGAAACTTGTAATGATTTCTGTAGCTAGAGCAAAGCGTATTTCCCATAATATATTGCCATAACCCATTTCTTGCCTAATCCTGTCTAAAAGTTTACAGAAGAGGAAACGCCGGGCACATTGCTGTTCCTTTATAGCGCTGTACTCACACGCTCGATGGGAAAGTAAGATTTCAGCTAGAAGCGAGAGTGTCTTCCATTCGAATATATTTTCTTTCCCATTGATAACCGTAACGATTTACTTTTCTCATTGCGACCAATTTAACTCTGCGATGTATCGCAGAGTGCGCACGGATTTGGACTCGACGAAGTCATCGCCATTGACGATGAGCAATCACGAGGAGGGCTCCCTCATGATAGTCACCTTGCTGTTGACGGGCCGTGCCACGCCCTATATACACAACGGCGTTATCAATGTGGGCGACGAGAATAGCTATGTGCGTGTCAAACAAATTGTTCGGATTGACTTTGATCTTAGAATCTCGATTCAATTGCAGGCAGTGGCCCAGTATGGAGTGCTGAAGCGCTGCATGGTCGGATTGCTGCTCTGGGACATTGAATCCGCTAGTGTGAGTATAATTTAAACATATATATATTTATTTATTAAAACTCAATACTTACAAAATAATATTTGTTTAATTAAAAAATCGTAGAAAATTGATTAATAATATTAATATTTAATTAAAAATATTTAGCATGTTTTCAGCACCTTTTATTATTATTATTTAAGGTGCAATAATATTGTGTTGTTATTCGATACCACAGGCTGCTGTTAATCAGTCCCGGCAACCTGGATCGCGTCTTAAGACGCCCAACTATCCCATTTGGATAACCAGCTGCACTGGCCACTATGGCGTCATCTTCAATCGGAATCCGGATCTGTTGCGCAACTATCATGCGGAGTCGCGCTTCGATGTCAACTATTATAGCTGTTCGGGTCATCAGATACTGATGACCATCGATAATCGCACATACAACGAGCAGGCATTGGTCATGTTGGAGCGACAACCAATCACACCGGAGAGCACCTCAGTGGCGGGCAAACCTGCCAAGGATGAGGCCGTTGCGGCCGGAGGTGCTGCTGCCGGTGCTGGTGTGGCTGGCGCTAGCGGCGGTGTTGGTGGTGCTGCTAGTGGCGCTAGCTCTGGCAACGATGTGGTCGCCAAGGAGGAGTCAATGCTCAACACGCCATTGCAGCGTTTGATTCATACCAAGTGGGAAGAGGCAACTATAAGCTTTCACGTGCAGCCATCGATGTTGAGTTATCTTTTTAGTACCACACAGTAGAACTAAAAAACAAAAGAAAAGAAAAGATCAGAAAAGAAAGGCAGACGACAATTATTATTACAAAAAATGTAGTTAAATGTTGCTTAGGCGATCCTTGTGATCCAATCACTGAAAACTTTTGAATAGGTCACGGTCACGGTCACATTCGCATTCACTTACACACATATCATTTATCATGAAGCATGTCAGCTTGTTATGTTGTCTCTTGATCTATGATATAAATCGACTTTCTTGGCGAATGACCAATACTACTCTCAACGAGTACATAGATGTCGGCGATACCTCTTCACATCCGCATCCAAGTAAGTTCATTGACTAGTAGTAGTAGTAGTCGAAAATAATCATGTTAGCACATAGAATCACATTTTAAAATACTTACGAATTTACCTACTTATCCTGCTTATCTATAGGTTATGAAAAACTAGCTAAAACATTTTACAGCTAACTCTTACCTTTAAAATCATACAATTTTATAAATCTGTTTAATTCTAAATTAAGAGTGTACTTATCTTAATCAAATACTCTTGTTGTTAGCTGCTGAGCCAAGTTTCTGATATAGGATAGCTTATTCCTAGTCTAAAATCAATTTTCTGGTAACTGCTCATGATTATACATCATATATTGAATAGATATATTGAATAGTAGTAGTATTTATAATTAGTATAACTATGTATTGCCGTGATTTGTAAGCTTTAAAGTAGTTGAAACTATTGCACAATCCTTTTAGAAACATATTTTGCACTTAGATCAATGAGATGAATTCTACTGTTGCTGGTCTCACGAGCTCTGGTCCAAAATGTTTGAAACGGGTATCGAAAAAAAGATGAATTCAATTACAATTCGAACAAACAGCGATGGTAAATACACGTAAAATATTGCGAGTATCATGGAAAAGAACCAACCACAACCACAACTGGCAGATTTGTTGAAAACCGTATGCGAATTTTGACAAATATGTCAGTTACTGAGGCCTCTCTCTATATATAAAGTGCGACTGCAGGAACATTAAACGGTTGCCGCCTGGAGCCACTAGACGAATACAGAAACAACTCCGAAATCAAATGAAAACACACCAACACGCTTCGAAAATTTCAAATGCACCATTTAATTAGTCAAACGCCAAACGTAAAATGTCAACAAATGTGACATACATATATTTAAATAAATGTTCAAACTATCTAAAACAAACTCTTTGAATTTTACACTCACTGATTGAAACCCTTTGCTTTCAGGATCAAAGTTAAAAAGACTGTCGCTTAAGTAGGCCTCAAAGGCAACAAATGAAATATATTTTGAAAATATTTAAGAAATTTTTATAATTTTATTTAAATGTTGGTTTTGCTGTTGCACAAAAATGATTGAAGTTCCTTGTCATTAATTTATCCGATTTTTTAAATTAAAATATATGGCTAAGTTTAACTAAACTTCAAATAATTTGTATAGATTGTTTGGTATTTATTTCATCTTCTTTTAGTTATTTTGACTGTTTCACTGCAACTATTTGCACTTTTTGTAATTGAATTCCATCAGCAAGACCATTATCTGAAATGTGTTGTTGCCTTTTCGGTAATTTCTGAAACTATTTGCAGCTTTTACTGTTCATTGGTATCAGTTGTCACGCGATTTGTGACCCACGCTACGAGCCCAGCCCAACCCAAGCCAAGGGGCTCTTTTTTATCTGTCCGTCTCTCTGTCTGTCTGTATATCTGTCTGCGAAATGGGGGTCTGGAGCAACGCCTTGACGTGTGTGTGTGTGTCAACAAGCATCATTGAAATGATTGTGGCCAATATTTTGGGTGCTGTTTGTTTTCAGTTAAGTTGTGTAAACACGCGCTGCATTAATTTCTATTGTCCAACCTGACGCCCTTGGATTTGACAACATCGTTGTTGACTTGCAACTGTATGTACTCTATTACTTTGCGGCTTGTAATGAGTACGGCCTCCGTCTTATGGCCTGCAAGTTCCAAGCACGCATCCTTCATCCATATTTCCACAATTCTTATTGCCGCGTTCGCTGCGGCCTCTACCTCCTTGCACTCCTTGGCCACTACGACTAGTGCCAGGTCTTCTGCGAAGCCAATGAGGGTGCAGCCCTGTGGTAGTTGGAGCCCAAGTACCTCATGGTACCGTAAGTTCCACAGCAGCGGGCCTAGAACAGAGCCCTGTGGCACTCCTGCTGTGACCTCATTGCTCCTTTGTCCGTCTTCTGTATCATATTCCAACACCAGAATTCTGTTGTGTATTAACTTCTCCAGGACCTTTCCCGCTGTATCTACGAGGCAGATAGGCGTATATCCTGCCGGGTCGTCTGTCGGCTTATCCCCTTTTGGCAGGAGGATTAGCCGCTGCCGCTTCCATAGATTTGGGAATACTCCGTCCTGTAGAAATTTTGCGTAGGTTACCGCAAATACTTCGGGTATCGTGCGGACCGCCAGCTTCAATGCCTTGTTGGGGATACCGTCTAGTTCCGTGGCCTTTCTGTCGCCCATTCCTCTGACTGTCACCAAGACCTGTTCCGTTTAAACTTAAGAACTAAACCTTAACTTTAGGCGGTTGTCTTTCATAAAGTAATGCACTTAAATAATTTTTACTTATACAAAATTTGCCATCTTGGATTGAGTCTTTGCTTAAACCATGATCGTGTTTTGCAAATATGTACAAAATATATCGAGGACATTATAATACACAATTCAAATATTCATATATATATATAGCATTACGGAAATGATTGCGGCCAACATTTTGGGTGCTGTTTGTTTTCAGTTGTGTAAATAAATAGTTTCCCGACTTTAGACGCAAAACACCTTGTTCTCAACACGCGCTGCCACAATTGGATTGAGTCTTTGCTTAAACCATGATCGTGTATTGCAAATATGTACAAAATATGTCGAGGACATTATAATACACAATTCAAATATTCATATATATATATAGCATTACTGAAATGATTGAGGCCAACATTTTGCGTGCTGTTTGTTTTCAGTTCAGTTGTGTAAATACATAGTTTCCCCGACTTTAGACGCAAATACCTTGTTCTCAACACACGCTGCCACAATTGGATTGAGTCTTTGCTTAAACCATGATCGTGTATTGCAAATATGTACAAAATATGTCGAGGACATTATAATACACAATTCAAATATTCATATATATATATAGCATTGTTAAAATGATTGCGGCCAACATTTTAGCTGCTGTTTGTTTTCAGTTCAGTTGTGTAAATAAATAGTTGCCCGACTTTAGACGCAAATACCTTGTTCTCAACACGCGTTGCCACAATTTCTATTTGCAAATTTAAGTAATTAATGCTTTTTGATCGCAGAATTTTAACTACGGTGAACGCTGTTTGTTTTCAGTTCAGTTGTTTAAATAAATGTGTGTGTGTGTGTGTTATGTGGTTGTAGTTAAATGGTATTAAGCAAATATTTACGGGATCGGAGACAGCAACAAATTTTGAACGAATTTTAAGAGTGACACCGTTGATTTTTTTATTGAGTTTTGTGTGTGGCTTGGTTTGGAGATTCTTGTACCCCCACAAAACAAATGAAATATATTTTGAAAATGTTTAAGAAATTTTAATAATTTTATTTAAATGTTGGTTTTGCTGTTGCACAAAAATGATTGAAGTTCCTTGTTATTCATTTATCGGTTTTTAAAGAGTTTCGTTTAATAAAAAATGTGTTTTGTATTTGTTGATTTGGAGAATAGTTTACTCGTAATTGTAGATTGGTTTTGGTTTTCGTAATTGTATTTTGTATGAGTTGAAATATTCAAGAATATTTTTATAATATATACTTTAAAGAATTTATAAGAATATTTTAGTATGTTGCCATAACAATTCACAAAGATTTACCCATGAGATTAGTTTATAATTACTTTTTAAAGATTTTGTAATTTCCTAACTAAATATTGTTAATACATATATACATAAATACTTAATTTGTATATATGCAGTTGTATAAATTGTAGAAATTTGTATTACATATAGCATTTTGTCATCTTGTGAGTAATTTCTTAATTTTTTATATTTACATTGCGTTATTTGCATAGTTTCTGTGCACAATCTTTACAACTCATATTAAAGGTTGATTATTTGGTTTGAGTGTTTTTTTTTTGGTTTTTTTTTAAATTAAAATATATGGCTAAGGTATGTTTAACTAAACTTCAAATAATTTGTATAGATTGTTTGGTATTTATTTCATCTTCTTTTAGTTATGTTTCACTGCAACTATTTGCACTTTTTGTAATTGAATTCCATCAGCAAGACCATTATCTGAAATGTGTTGTTGCCTTTTCGGTAATTTCTGAAACTATTTGCAGCTCTTACTGTTCATTGGTATCAGTTGTCACGCGATTTGTGACCCACGCTACGAGCCCAGCCCAACCCAAGCCAAGGGGCTCTTTATATCTGTCTGCGAATTGGGGGTCTGGAGCAACGCCTTGACGTGTGTGTGTGTCAACAAGCATCATTGAAATGATTGTGGCCAATATTTTGGGTGCTGTTTGTTTTCAGTTCAGTTGTGTAAATAAATTGTTTCCCGACTTAAGACGCAAAACACCTTGTTCTCAACACGCGCTGCCACAAATTCAATTTGAAGTAATTAATGTTTTTTGATTGCAGAATTTTAACTATGGTGACGCAAGTTTCGGAGTGAAAACGAAATAATATTGTATTGTATTAGGAACAGAAACCATTGGTATCATGAGTTTTAAGTGATTTACGCAAACCAAGTAAACATGTAAGCGATTATCATGATTGGAAAATATTTCAACTTAAGAACTAAACCTTAACTTTAGGCGGTTGTCTTTCATAAAGTAATGCACTTAAATACTTTTTACTTATACAAAATTTACCATCTTGGATTGAGTCTTTGCTTAAACCATGATCGTGTTTTGCAAATATGTACAAAATATATCGAGAACATTATAATACATATATATTTATATATCTGTGCAGCTATGTAAATTATGCCGGCTGGGGTCAAATCAAGCTTGGCCATCCTTGCAAATATCATATAAAGTTGTGCGCTTAGAGCTTAACTAAGTTACGTACATATTTATGCGTCTATCTGTAGTATCCGTATGTGGTACATTGTGATTACGTTAATAATATTTTGCAGGCTTTTCTCTGTGCAAAATGAATAATAGTCGGTTTAGAGGGACGACTTAAACACAAGTTTGTACCTGTACAACTGTTTAAAGTCATGGACACTTTGTGAGCTCACTCGCTGCGTACACAATCGTAATCGCAAATATGTTATGTAATATCCTAACTAATCCTATGTCCTATTGCACCGTTCTACGGGCGCACCAGCCGCTTCTCAATGAACTCCAGATTCGTGTTGCCGTAGCGCGTCAGGTTGAACGGCTGAGCAGCTGGATTCTTTTTTGTCTGCGTGTGCCAGGTGAGTATCTGCCAGTACAACAATTATAAAATATTGTTGGGTTCAGTTTCGTTAAAGGATAATCAATAACACTTACATCCCGGCACTCGTCGGCGAGCAGTTCAATTTCATTATTCTGCAGCGGCGCCAGACTGCGCAGAAACCCATCCTCCTCGTAGCCTGGCTTGAAGGGCATCTTTGCTTTCGGCCGCTCGTGCAGGAACTTGACGCTCACCGCAAAACCGGCCATATCAACTGGATACTTGCGCCCACCGATCCAGCCATCATAGTAGCCATCCAGCTTACCCGCACGTATAATGGGACTGCTGACACCGGTTTTAGTCACCAGTCCAACGGGCCACATTGCCACCTTTTTGGTATAGCGCATCTGTATGAGAATTCAGAGATTTATTCAGTATATATTTATTGATAAATTGATTAATAGAATATTAATAGTAAGCACTCAGGATTCCTCTTGTTTTAAGTTTGCCAGAGCAAACTTAATTCATTCTAAATTCGAGTGCATTCAGTGACAGTTGGGTGGTATTTGTAGCTGTGACCTTTTCAGTTACACACCTGTTCAAATATGTTAATATCGTAGGTGTTATCATCGTCGGCAAAGTAGAGGACACCCTCAGTGGCATTGGCACGTAGATAATCGAGTCCCCGATTCCGATTGGAGACACCGCGGGGCTTGGCACGCTTCGTTAGCTTATACTGCTCGGGCATCGGCGCTGTGTGGGTGTGGTGTGGTGTGTAATGTGATGTTGTGTGTGGGTTGTATGCAAGGTCGTTAATAGCACTCAAATGAACGACAATCATGTTAATGACAGACCAATACTCACCAACCAGGTACTCGTAGGGAACACCAATGCGGTCCAGTGTGTGCGCGACCAACGGATTCGTCCGGTTCGCATCCTCGACGACCAGCCAGAGCAGGTTGAGCACATGCTTTAGCGTGTAGCCGAGTCGTGTCAGCTCCGCCAGCTGCTCGGGACGACGATAAGTGGGCGTAATAATATACAGTGGCGGCTATTAGGGAAGACAAGCGCTGCGTATTATTTTATGCCAACAAAAATATACTAATACTATATGTTCTCCATTGTCGTTTATAAAGTGTGTCTATGTTTACATGCGTAACGCGGCGCAAGCTCCCTTTTTATGAGCAATTATGCAAATTAATCCACAGCCAAGCAGTTAACTAGTTAGACAGTTGACTAGCTTACCGGGCTTAGCTGGCCACTCAAATAACAAACACATATACATATATATAGATATATATAGATATGTGTGTGTGTGTAAGTGCTGCAAATAAATATAGCGCACTTTGTAAATTGTCCACTGTTGACACACAAAAACTGCATTCAAATTTATATGCAAAATAAACGTAGACATTCTAATAAATAAAAGTGCAATTGAAAAGAAAAAATAGTTATAATAATAATAAATAATACTAGAATAGCATGCCAAGTAGTTGCGACTAAAGAGAGCAGCATACAGAATGGTTATTCAAATTATTATTCAATTCTTATCATATATTAGTTATAAGTCTAAGCAAACAGAGAAAAGATTTTGATTGAAAAAATCATTTAATATTGTTTAATGAATAGCATTTGCTCATATGTGTTTGTTGTTGTTGTTGTTGTCACATTGAAGATGATGCCAATTCTTGGCACTTACTCAAACCTCTTGATATTAAGCAATGGACCTGCCTTTGACATTGACTGTAGAGCATTTTTAGTTATAACTGCTAACTAGGAGAAATCCACAAATGAGCGAATCTTTTTCAATTGGCTTGCATTTTGCATTGCATTCAGTATCTGGATCATCATCCGCATGGTCAGGCCGCCCACCACCCACCACACCTCACTGCCTGCTCCCTGGTCCAATTGGAACACCCACTAGTTTGATGCCATTCAATGGCAGTGGTTGTTGTTATTGTTGTTGTTGTTGTTGTTGTTGTTACGCGGTTTCGGTTCTTTCGGTTTCAATGTGCAATGCGCAATTTTCAAATTAGACTCATGCATTCATTTTTTTCTCGTTTTTTTATATAGCGTATCTTTTTGTTTGCATATTATTTATAATCTGGTGTCAGCCGACAACTGATTAACCTAAAAAGCCATGCCATGCACACAGTTCATAATAGGAGTAGCCACAAATTTGTGCGAAACTTTGTTTAGAAAATAAGGCAATTTGGTAATTTGGTGCTATACATGCCACATTCAACGAACTGCATAGAATGGCCACAGATACAACTACTTAGCTTAACAAACAGAGCTATGAATTTGAATTTAATTTCGAGTGCACCGCTTTCACAGTTCACAATTGTAATGGGCTGCATACTCTGGTATTTTGTGCACGTCTACTGTAAGGTCATCCCCATCAATCAATTCATTATTATGGGTGTGTGTGTGTTAGGTAAAGCTACTTAAATGATGTTAAAAAGCACTTGACATAATCGCATTACATTTATTACGTTCCATACTCGAACCTAAGCCAAAATCAATGAAGCAAATGCTAACAAAAATTCGCATTTTCTGACCACTTGCAAAGTGAATCAGGAATCAAGTTAGAATGCTCAATGGAATGGCAGATATCCTGGACAACATATTTTAAATATTAAAATATTAGTTTGCTCAATTTAAATTAAATATTTACAGCGAATCTATTATTTGTTAGGGTATATTGTATATCAATTTATATGGAATCGGAGTTGCTTCTTTCAGTTACATAGTTTTACGCTTTGCTCACTTTGATTAGATTCAATGTATAAAATATGAAAATAAAATACATAAAATATCGAAAGCCCAAATCGAATATCGATTCTTAAATTTTTGCGAATATTTTATTTTATGTCTAAAAAGCCATCAGTTCATGTTTGCACATGTTTGCAATTTGATTAAAAACAAACAAAAATCTACATAGCTTTGCAACCAAAATTGCATTCTTTGTAAAAATGCAATTTATTTGACCAATTTGAAAATGAAAAAATTTAAAGAAAAAAAATGAACTAAAATTAATATTTTTGCAATAAAGAGCGAACGTTGGCAGGAGGAGTCCTGTTGGCAGGAGGAGTCCTGTTGGCAGGAGGAGTTCTGTTGTCTACTTTGGAAACTACATGCAAAATGAACGGCTAACAGTTATACGCCCCCCGCAGGGAGGCTGCCACCCACTTAGTTGCAATGAATATGAACAAAAGGAATTAAGAAAATTGGAAAATGTGTAAGAGAAACAAACAAAGCAACAAGGCCAAAGCGAATGGCGTCAATGAAGCAAGCTAGGCAACTGCAAGAAATTCCAGCAAGTGCAAAGTATACAAGTAACTGAACTATCTGCATGTCCTATACATACATATATATATATATATATAAATATTGTATATGTATATATGTGTATATATATTCTAAGCGATGCACTCATATAAAAGATACTTATTACAGAAACATGTAAAGCAAGAACATAAAATGGGACTTAAAGCTAATTGGTTAGTTGCAACTACTTTTGTAGTGTGTGTGTGTGAGTGTGTGTGTGAAGTGGTTGTAGTTGTATGGCAATAAACAAATATTTACGGGATCGGAGACAGCAACAAATTTTGAACGAATTTTAAGAGTGACACCCGTTGATTTTCTTATTGAGTTTTGTGCGTGGCTTGGTTTGGAGATTCTTGTTGTTTTTAGTTTTTGATTTGCAGCTGTTGTTGTTGTTGTTGTTGATGTTGTTGTTGTTGTTGATGTTGTTGATGTTGCAGCAGTCGCTGTTGTTCTGGTTGTTGTTGTTGTTGTCGAGATGCTTTTGTTATTGTTGGCATCTGAAGCCGATGACAATGTCTGTGGCAATGAAACCGTCGAGTAGAAGTAGGACGAGCCGGAGGCAGAAACAGGACCAGAACTGGATGCGATGGACGAGTATGTGACATTAGATGCACCACCACCATGCACCACTCCCACTCCTCCCATTGTGGTATTTTGCGTGGAGTTTGTGGAGCTGTTTGGCATTGGTGCCCACAAAAATGATGCGATGTATGACGATGATAATGATGATGATGACGATGACTTTTCTGGTTGCTATTATTATTTGATGTTGTTAAGGCATAGAGTAGAAAACGAGAACAAAGGATACATTGTCAAATGAGGCTGATGTATAATGTATAGACACATAGACCAAAAAACTATCTATAATAGCTGGCTGGCCAAGAGAGTTTTCTAAATGTTGCATGCTTGACAGGGCTGTTCCCAGACTAGGACTACAACTCTATACTTCAAGTATTGCTTATCGTACAATGTGAGTTGGGAGCATCAACTGAACTGTCAAGCGTGCAAACAATTATTCAGTTTGCTTAAGATCTATATAGATTTAAATAGATATCTAGACACGTATAGACATATTCGACTACTTCAATATGTGAATGGATGCATTCGAAAAAAGTGTGAATCTTTGAAAACTACCCGTAATTGTCGTGTGCTTTTTACCGTACTACTTAGATAATACGGCGAACTTGCAATTTCCTCAAGGCCAAACAAAACATGGCAAATATAAGGTAGGTGAGGTGCCGTCTTATCATATATGCTATCTATAAAGTAAGTATCTACAAATTTCCATTTGGAATACACTCACCTTGACGACCTCGTTGGTGGCGAGCGGTTGTCGCGACATGTTGTACTGATATAGTACCATATAGATGCAGGTCGTGGCCACGAATATGGTCAGGTACATTTTAATGGATTTACCCAGGGCCATTTTGTTGCTGAGGCTTCCACTCATTTTCGTATCTTTGGCCCGTGTCTGAAGCATATATGATTATTTGGCTTTTTGCTGCTGCTTTTGGTTTTTTTTCGGTTTGGTCTTGTAACTCGTCTTTGGTATTTTGATTTCATTCGTTTGCCTTTGGCTGCAACTTTCGAATATTATGTTTATCCTTTGCTGATTTGTATTTCTGTGCTCGCCTTACAAGCATTATACTCCACTTTGAATTTCTCTTTATTTTCTGATTGTTTTACGCTGTGGTCGCGCCAATAAACGATAAAGCACTGGCAACTAAGTAAAATTCAAACAATATTTAAGCAACATCATATTTTATTAACTTATATTACTCACATTTATTGCGTATCTTTCCATAGTTCAGCGTATGACGCAACTGGAAAAAAACGCCAGGAAAATATTACAAACATTAATAAATCAATCATTGATACAAATCATATCATAAAGCAAAGCTTGTGTACACACTAAAAAATTACGAAAAATATTAAAACCCAGCTGTCATATAAAATTTGAATGAAGGTTGAGCACATTGCCCCAAAAAAAACAGAGATTAAAAATCATTTCGTAATTTCAAATACGCAACAACGCACAAAAATGCTATCCAGATACTAGATTTAAATATTCATTAATTAATCAAATGAAAACCACAAATCAAAATTACTCAAAAATGTATTTATCAAATTTTGCTGTTCTTCCCTAATTGAGTCCGATAACGGGGAAGCGGTAAAAAAAAAACTTTGTTTCTTGTCTTCTAATTGCTAAATGCTGATTCGTTATCAATTATGCCACAATTCCAATAAACAAATTAATATTGAATGCTACTCAAAAGGCAAAATGCGAAAGTTGTGATTGCAGTGAGAGACCCTGTCGGAAGTTGTATTATCTGTTGTCTAAAGATAAATCGATATTAAACAGCCAACTCAATTTGTTAACTTCTTTAACTTTTTCACCCACTTTAATGCTGTTTATTGTTGTTGTTGTTGTTGATTTTCAACAAGTCTGCCCATTATGCATAAGTGGGCGTGGCTGTTGCTTGTTCGCGTGTTTAAGCATTTAAAAAAAAAAAAAATTATTTCACCCATTGCTGATATGAAAGTTCAATGGCCAATTTAAAATCTTTTTGCTTTGTTTGCAGCACGCTTGCAAAAGTTGGGCGCCGCTTTTTTTTTTTTTTTGCCATACGCAACTTGTATTAGTTCTTACACACATATACCCAGTTTAGCTGTGTGTTAAGTTAATGGAAAGTTTGCTTCTGCAATTAACACTGCACGCGAGATCAGAGTTCATGATTCTCAGGTACTCTTTGCTGCATTTCTCAATGCCCCAAAACATAGAAGTTCGCATACATAACTCACGCAAGCAAAGAATTGTGCAATTTTTGAGAACTATTCAAACTTGGAATGCCAGCGAAGAATCTCAATTTCAATTGCATTCAAAACAAGTGGCAAATGCGTAAACAACAAGAATAATATCAAAGACAAACATTTTTCTTGCATTTGTTGCAAGTCTTGTGTTATGAAAATGGGGAAATGTATGCTGCAAAAGGATCAAATGAAAAGTGTTTTCGGTATGCTTGACAGACCGGCAAAAATGTTTAATGAAAATTCATTTAACAACATGTCAAAGCAATAAAGCCAAGTAGAAAAAGAAGCGCAAAGCAAAAAGCCATTGCAAAAACAATTTAGTGTCAGAACTTAACCCATTTACATGACAATTCTGTCTGCCCTCTGTGCTCCATGACAGACACACGGACATACAAAATTACAAATAAAGGGAAAGAAACAAGCTCACACACACACATACACAACCACACACACACAACCACACACACACATTCACATTCATAAACAAGAGCACAATGCAGATGGATATTAAAAGTGGAAAGCAAAATACGAAAAGTGGGCGCCAAGTGGAGAACTCCGAGTGGAATGATACCTTTGCAGTCTCCCATAGGGGAAGCGAGGGGAACTGACTGGCTGCTGGGATAACACCAGGGGGGCACAGTTGTCGCACTTTAGACCCGGATGCCATGTCCTTGAACGTAACATTGTGGTATTCCGATTACACCCACATTATATTGTGTAAGGTTGTCCAACACTGAAACGAAAGCAATTTGCCCTACAAGCCCTAGGGAAGTATATATATCGTTTTGTCATTAATATGCTGTACAAAAAGGAGGAATTCGGGTTAAAACCCAAATGGATAATGCTCTTTAAATGTGCGAAGCTATTTTTCAGCTCTATTTCCCATTACTTCTGCCAGGCACACACCACTGTGGAGAGCAGATCTCAGCTGGATGATGCCATCCATGTTGATGTGTGGGTGGCATCAACAATTGCGTAATATTTGTGGTGGCCTGGGATCCGGTGAGGGTGTCAAGGGATTCACAAGCAGCAACTACAAGCACAAAAGGAGCCGAGACGACGAGGAGCCAATGTGAAATCGAGTCGTGTGAAGAAAGCCAACGCTTCGCATGATTTGTGTCTGCTCTGGTTGGCTCCGACTAGCCCTAGCCCTGACCCAAACACATACCCAGATCCAGTTCACGACTTGGCACCAAACTTATTGCATTTGTCCCAAATGTAATGTGATTGTGAGTTCGCTAGCGAAATCATATTTCAAATTTAATGGATTAGCTACGAGAACTGTTAGTTCCATGCCCCAATCAATTATAGTGTATCCAGCACATTCGTATATCAGATCGAATAGAAATGCTTCAATATTTGATGGCATATTTTTATGCTCGAATAGTAATCGAAACGCAGTAAGACCAGTGGGAATAATGATAATTTCTTTTACGATTAACGTAATCCATTATCCAAGATAAATTGAGGTAATTAACCTCATAGCCGATCAAATATTAATATTTGCTTATCTATATCAATTCGAATATTCATCAAAATACGTCGATAAGACAGAAACAGCCGATGGTCGTTTGTCCAATTTCCATGGCTTATCTTACGATACTAATTATTCAATTATATTATTTATATAATGTAAAATGAATAAATATAAAAATTAAATTTTTTCGATGTTTCTCAAACAGTTTTAGACTTATATTAATGATAAATATGACACATTTTTAAAAACAGTAATTTACTAGAAGCCATAAGTTTAATGATCATATTTATGCAATCGTAGATAACTGGACGTTGCAAAGTACCGACACCTATATAAATATATATTAATTTACAATCGCTTCGATTATTATTGTTTATGCTTGCAGGAAATGATTAGGCCTGCTGATAGCAATGAGGCCAATTTTATCTTTGATTTAGGTGTTACTTCAAATAAATATCGATACGATCCAATTGATGAAGCTACGCAATCAGTTAGAGGAAATATTCAATATACAAAACGATGAAATCAAAATGCGAACAGAAATCAAAGGATTTAAATGAAGCAACCCAAATTAGATGGCGATCCTTTTGGAGATGCGCCGGGTGTTCCTGGACGGACAGTTATTCAGCAGCTAATCAACGGTCAAGCGAATTTCAACAGGTGAAGGATTTGGCTCCTTTGATGGCGACTTCTTCTTGGGTTTGGAGCAGATCCATCGCTTATACACCCAACAAGGATATGAAAATGGTGCAAACGTAATATGAATTGAGTTTTCGATTTCAAATAAATAAATTACATTTCAATTGGTAGCCTAAATATGACAATAACAAAAAAGGATTCACATAATTATATGAAATAGCCAATTCAAAGTTATTTAACAGATAAATGCCCAAATCAAAGCCAACTCCACAAAACTGATGATAAGCCATTTAGGCCGGCAAGGGTATAAGTGTTAAGGGCTTATCGCTAGTCTTTATCAATTAGCCAAATGTCCAACATAGTTGTCAAAACGGGTGTTCGACAGTGGACAGAAAATATATAATAATATGATGGAAATTTATTCAGCAACCTGAAAAACTCTGTTCGGTACGCAAATACAATCCACTTAACTAAATTTGATGATATTTTGAATAGGAAAAGTTATTTAAACATTTTTCATTTGACATTTTCACATTTTTCAAATGCAACCCATTGTATTTAAATGCGGGCTTGAAGGGATTTCGTTGATTTCCGTGCTGAACAAAGGAGGCCTAAAAAGCCATCATCAATCGAAGGCACGCACAGGCCCAGGGACAGGAATCACAAATGTTGTCTGCCTTTTTTTTTGGGGCAGTCGATGGGGCAACTGTTGCTACTCCTCCATTCCAACAACAAGTTTGTTTTGGGCCCCAAGGTCCCAAACTGACTCTAAAAGTTAACAGCAACAGTTTATGAAAATGTTGATGGATTGAGGCAGAAAAGTAGCAGGAAAAATAGGTGTGGCAGGCATATTATAAGCTATTGCATTATACCTCGCGATAATTAACGTTGACTCAACAATCAACAGGAACTCATAAAATGATTAGATATTTGGGAGCCATCATAATTTTTCCAAATATAAAGATTAGTAATTCCGTGCCATTTAATAACTTCCGATCAATTAGGTATTTGTCACCTTCGATAATGTTTGTATAACACTCTATAGAGCTTTGAGTTTGATTACAGGCAGGAATTACTAGGAATTACAAGGAACTATCGATGTGTAATACTTATCTTCATAATAAACTATCGCTTATCAATATGTAATATGATAAAAATAATTACGAACGAAAAAACCCCAACAAAGGGAGGATTTTTGTTGCAATGTAAACCAATTAACACTGCTCCAACTACAAAAAGTGTGCTAATTTTAAGTAAATTGTATATATAGAATAAATAGTTATATAATTAAAAAAAATGAATGCAAAAACAGTTTAAAATTCATATTTTACTGAAAGAAAACACGATACAATGGTAAATACCAAGCTGGTAATAGAGGGATTGGATCTTTCTTTGTAAACTAGATTCAGGAATCCTTAGCGACAATCCTTCGTTATCCTCAAAGCTAATTGACCATTTCAAGTAGTTGCCAAGGTACAAACAAAGCTAAATTAAGTTGAATAACACAATAGGCTAGTCCTTTCAAGGATGCCATATTATTCTACAGTAACTGAGAAACGCCGAAAGACAAGTCTCCGACGAACCAAATATCTATATATAGAAAAATTATACATTATGGCTGAAACTTCGCGTTTAATCGCTATACAAAATGATGTGTTTGCAATTTTTTTTTTTGCCTTACCTTTTCAATACACAAATCATCAAAGCAAAGCTCAAACGACTGAGACAAAAGTACTTTTTCTCTTAATTAAAGAGAATGCGATTTGTATTTATTTATATTTATATACATTTTTTATGCGGGCACATATTTTCAATCCGAACGATTTGTGAGACATTTGCAATTCGCCAAAAATGACTTGCATATGGAATTTGGAATTTGTGTAAAATTTGCATTTAAATTGCGCTTTATTTTCATGGGAAATTGAAGTTTTTACCTATGTTGAAGTTGAGGCACAACAAAAATTGATTTAAGAGTTATGGATATATATAACTTGTCTAGGTTTAGCGATAGCTATTCCGTCAATTAGTTGTGAGTGCTTGGAAAAGTATTTTACTTATTTGTATATCTAGAAAAAATACAAAAAACAAACCCAATAACATTACGACTAAGTGGTTCGGCAATTTGTGATAAAACAAATGCAAAGAAATATATATAAATATAGTACGTATGTTTGTATGCGGGTCTATAACCATATACCCATATAAGTACGCATACTGATATGAAAAGGAACGCTTAACCCATTAGAATTCATTTACTACAACGGCCTCTAAATGGACATGGTATATTTACATATATATATACGTATATATGTATATATATATATGTTTCATACTGATAACCATAAATTCATCACTTGCTATGTTAAGGTTTAGCTCTGCTTTCATTCGTATTCTTTTTGTTTTTGTTGTTGTTGTCGCTGTTGTTGCTGTTGTTTTTATTTTCTCTTTATTTTTTGCTGTTCGCATTTTATGTTTTTGTTCTGCATGAACAGCATAAATAGCGGTCTATAAGCAATGTATATGTAAATGTACATATGAATGTATGTACTACTGTACAATGGAACGGAAGTTTCGAACTGTTTGTGGCTTATAATCGCACAACATATATACACAAATATATATATGTATACATATGCATATGCATATATCACAAGTGGTGCATTGTGAGTATGGAATTGCAATTTCAAGTCTTTGCAGCAAGTTGGCTTTTAAGCTTGCAACCACACTCAACGTGTTTTATTTGCACACCGACACCTATTATATTTGGTATTCGAGCAAATAATTCCAAATTGTACTTTAATGGAAATAGATTTGAATCGCTATGCAATTATCGATAAACTGAAATAAACTCGAGCTGCGTATGGCATTTCACATTTGAAGTCTCTACTTCATACAGACGTGGCTAAATCGACTATTCGGTTGACGCTAATCAAGAACAATTAAGAATAAATAATCTAACTTTAGGTATAAATAACGACTTGAGAGTTTTGATGGATCTATACAAGAATTCCAATGAAGAACGAAATCAATAAACACACCTTGCAGAATTGTACCTGCGCAAAGTTATATTTTGATTGCAAAAGTCAAGTACATGATAAAAATAAATATCTTATCGTATTTCATATTCATGATTTATTGCTGTAGTTTTTCAAGGCCTCTTCATGTGCTTGGATTTCCTGCTAACTTTGTTGATTATCGATATTGGGTGCTGCAGCAGCTATTCCAAATGTCTTTCCATCAAATTATAAAAGAAAATTCCATTTCTTTTGGCAAATCGAACTGTGCGCCAACGGAGAAAAAGTGAAAAATTGTCAAAATTGCCAATTCAATTACAATAAGAAAAACAATGCAGTCAGACAGAGCAAGAAAAACAGAGAGAGAGAGAGAGAGAGAGACAAAAATGTGAAAAATTTCAATGCAGGCAAAGTTTCGCCCAAAGTCCAAAGCGAAACGAGTTCAAGTCGGATCGGAGTGGGAATGGTAATGGGGGTGACAGACCCACTTGACTGGCGGCCAAGAGGAGCAAGCTGGGTCCTTGAATGCTCCAAGGGGCAACTGCTGGCACTGGCCGACGATGGCAAAGTTGGCAGCAGGCGACTCAAGTAATGCAGCGGCATGCGAAAGTGGCAAGCAAAACAAAGGCGCACAAAATTGAATAACCTGCAGCCACATAAACACACACATACACACATCGCTTGCCCCTTGCCAGCACATGAGTGGCAGAGTTACACTGGACAAAATGAAGAAACACTGTGCGACTGGGCTGTGTTCCTTTTTTTTTTGGGGTCACGTTAAAGGTAAGCACCAAGTTAAACACATCATAATTATGACGATTAAGTTGTTGCTGCTTAAAGCAGCTTTTTGTGGCAACAGCATTTGTAAATTTTGTAATTCGGATTGCAGTCGGTTTGTTGGTTTACAGCCATCAAATCGTGGAATTCAATTAAGGCGCATTTTGTGTGAAGTTATGACCGATGTGCTGCGACAGTGTTTAGGAGGTAGTCAGTCCTTGTTTGTCGTTGGACGTGCGCATAGGCGCACAAAATAGCTTTCGAAATGCCATTTTAAAAATGTAATTGCCAGTGGCAGGCAGCGAGGACGAGCATAGCAGAGCAGAGCATAGCAAGGAGGCAGGATAGGAATAGGTCCTGTCGCGCAGTTGCTCAACCGCTTGAGTGTCTGTCCAAGCCAAATTGCAAGTCAGCTCCGGGGCTTTCTGTGTCATGTTTGTCAAATTGAGTGAAGTCCTCTTCCCGCTCTAGTTTGTTGTTGTTGTTGATATTCATGTCCTGTTCCCTGTCCGCAGTCGGACCACCCCGAGCGGAAACGTCTGGCATGGGACAACAAATCCATCAAATGACTTGCGTGCCCAAAAAAAAGAGAGCCGGAATCGCCGAACCGGAAAATTCTTGCAAAGAAAAATATGTACATATGTTCTTTTAAGATGCGAACTGAAACTTATGCTATTATACTTGTTAAAGTTGGAATGATCGATAGAAGGGGGCAAAGGATTAGATTTTTAAGTCAAGTTATCTTTGAAACGCAATAATTTTCCCTCTTTAAGCCGATTAAAAATAATAGAAACTAGTATATTCAAACAATACTTGTCTTTCTATGAAGTACACAATTTGTGGCTAACATATTTTGCCATCCATCAAAAGCTGAAGTGAAGAAAAGATGAAGAAAAGTCGCCTGCGGATACTTTTTGTCTCAGTTTGTGGTAGTTTCTCCTATAAACTTTTGAGCTGCTTGACAGCTGACAGCAGAATTCTGACTGTGGCAAAACAGTGGAATGAACATTTCGAGCAATGTTTGCAATGTGCGGCGTAAACAGCTTTCACAAATGGCTTAAACGTTGCCCTGGCATATTTTGTCATCTTTTGTGGCAGCTAGCCAGGCAGTCAAACTATCTGCCTCTCAGCTGCTCTTTTTGCTATCGCTAAATAATCTCAAATAAACCCAAAAAGCATCTCTTATTTAATTGAACCCAATTCTTGGCATTTGGTTTTTGTTTCGACATCTTATTTGTTAACTCTTAAGCGAAAACTATCAGATAGTTATCCTTAAAGTTTCTATTCTTCAGTATGCTCTAGTCAGTTCAGCAAGGCGCAATAAAATGTGTATAAAATCCGTAAACACGAAACAAGCATTACAACAAATAATACAAAGCACACAATAAATTCTTTTGAATGTTGTAAAAACAGAAACAGAAACTGAAACTAAACTAGAGGTCTACGCAATCTTAATTGACATAATCACAGCGAGGGGAGACACAACACATATAATACATATAATACATATATATATACGTAATGTATATATACTATATGTGTGTGTTAGTTACCATATCCTCCCGAGCCGCGTGAAAAATTAAAACGTGACACAAATTACTCGACTCTTTGGGGCACACACTTACACACAAACACACACACACACACTTAAATTCCATTAACCGGGGCAGAGGCGTTGCAGGGAGCGTTGCTCGGGGTTCATGCTCGACAGCCGCACTGCGTCTGTCCCGAGGGCTTGAAGGCGACGAAACGCCTCCCGCATTTGGTCTACATATGCACATACATAGGTATGTGTTTGCGTGTATGTGTGTGTGTGTGTGTGTGTATATCTCATCCTCAGTCGCACCTCGGGGGAGCCTTTGTTAATAATTTTTTTGTGCGCGTAGATTTCGCACGCACGCACATGTTGCAAAGGAGTGGGAGGGGGGGAGGAAGGGCGGTAGAAGGAGCACCAGGCCAGGCCAGGCCAGTCAACAGGACATCCCCATAAGCCATTTGCATATTATACGTGGCCAAAGGGAATGAATATTCCTAAAGCACAAGTCCCTTGTTGTTCGACTACCGATTTGGGTTTTTTAAAACATACATTTTTCAGTACAAAATAGCTAATCATAATTTAATATTTATAAAAAAGTATAAATTCCTCAAGACTTCCAGCACTAGTTACGTTTACAGTTATAATTTTAAAAAATTTGTTTAACATTTATTAAATATTGTTCAATATATACACATTAAGAAGAAACTTACTCGAATCGATTTTGTGAGTCAATAATCTTAGCGCTTGTCAGTTGTTGTTCTTATTAGCTCTATGTCTCTTTAATCCCTAAAACAATTGTAGCTCTCCGAGGCACCCCATGCCCAATTCCCCCTCCATTCTCCTATTTTCTTTGGTTAGCAGTTTTTTCACAGTTCGCCACCCCAATTAGCAGCTGCTAATGGGTGCTAATGGAGATATAACATCCATAAGTAGACGCACACACACACAAATACTAACACATATGTGCACTCACCTCGAGGGATGGATGGATGGCTTCCAGTCGCAGTCTGGTTGGGCGGAACACGAACGTTTCGCACGGCGGCAGCAGCGACACTTCTGATGGCTCCACTCTGTGCCATTCTCATTAAGCAACACACCGACAACTTTCGGTTTTGTTTCGCCTGATCATTTGCAGGTGTGCAGTTGCAAATTTTGTTGCTGTTGTTGTTGTTGCGATAAATTTTAAACGGTTAAAATGGTTTTTTTTGGCACGTTCTTGTTTTTGATAAGTTTTCGTGTTGATTCATACATAAAAGGGAGGTGGAAATAACATAATCTCGTGACTCGTGTTGTTATTGTTGTGTTGTTGTTGCCAGAGCAACTTGCGAACAGGGGCAGGCAGTCGTCAAAAAAATAAATAGGAAAGTCAGGTGTGAGCAATAAGCGCGCCCCTTTTCACCCGAGCATTCTCCTGCAAAGCGCGCCTATAACCGAAAAGTGTAAATAAAATAGTAAAAAAAAAACAAAAATGTGGGCAAATGAAACGGGAAAAACAGCAACAACAACAACAATAAGCAGCACACGCACACGCGGAAGAAACAGAAGGAAAATCGAATGAGCCGTTGAGCGGATGGATAGAGATAGAGCAATACGGCAATTGGGGGAGATAGAGACAGAAAGAGCGAGAGAGAGAACTCGTACGAGAGCCTGCGGCAAAGAGAGGCAATGTCTGCTGCCAATAACAAAACTTTTTTTGCCTTGCCCTTTTGCTTTTTTTTGTTTCACTTTTCTCACAGGATGCGGCGTTTTAAATACTTATTCAATTGATATACATACATACGCATATATATATTTATGTTAACATTTATATGTGTATTTATAATTCTAACGGCGACCGCACGCAGAGATGATTTGACGACGGAGTTGCTTGTTATGCTTATTTAAAGACACTCCAAACACAGTTTACGTTGTCGTTGTCCAGGCGCGCCAACTGCCTAGCTAAAACTAACTGTAGATCTACGAGAAATTGCACGGCGATACGCACGCCGCTATCTCACCCGCACGTACTGTTATTCCGAATGCGACTGAATGCAAAGCGAAACGGAACGGAAACAAGAAACCGCTGCTCCACCAGCATTTTGATACCCCCTTTTTACACTGCGCGCCAGCAATTTATGTTCGCATGTGTCTAAAGTGTTATTTCCATATACAAATGTACACATATTATAAATTGTGGAACCTTTTCCAATTATTATATGAAATAAATATGCATGTTAAAAATTTAAGTGCTCTTATCTGCAGCTTTTACATGTCACTTTACATTTGTGTGGGGGTGTATGCTGTTAAAGGCTTATGGCAGACACAGCTGTGCTTGCGCTAACAGAGGGCTGCCAATAACAGCATGCCCTGAGCTGTTATCTTTTAACACACAAAATTAATATAACGGCTTTGAGTTGCGCGGTCGATTTAAAAATGCGGATACATATTTTATTTCATATAAGTAAAGTCAACGCAAGACTTTAACATATAGTTATTTAATATTGCTTTTATTTGTAAGTATTAAGTATTAATGTTATTTTATTTTTAGAGAGTTGAACACGATTCGAATAAAAAACTTAATGCTTAAATAGTTTTGTGTCAGACCCTGGAGTTTCGTGGCAAACGATATGCTTACCCAGGAAGTTTTTGGCAACTAAGGCAAAATTGACCACATTCCAAAAACTAAACTAGATTTGATTCGAGTTGCTTTTACATATTCCACCTACTTTTGACTATACATAAATTCTTTGGAGCGTGGCCATTATGGCAGTATAAAAATATGATTGGCACATGGCAGCAAAAATCTATGGATCGACGAACGATATCATAATGTAGCGTGTGCCCTTAGTTACCAGCAGACCCTCGTGGAAATGGGTCAAACGGCCAGGATGCATCAGCATCCAGCCCTTCTTTGTCTCCGTCACGGAGCAATTGTAGCGCAAAAAGTGACATCCACCACCCTCATAATCGATGCCAACATTGTTCATCGCAATGTTGATCGTGTACGTGGATGAATCATGGTGTGGACGCAACGACGGCTGCTCATCGGGCCTATATCGCACCATAAAGTTCATCAGTGAGCGTGGCGGCTGGAAAACAAATAAAATAAATAAATAAATTGATATTAATAAAAATATAATTTCAATTTTAGATAAATTCTGCACTCACATTGTGGTAGTAGCCGGAAAAGACGCGCTCCTGCAGCGGACGCACAAACATTTGCAGAAACTTCAGATAGACCTGATCGAGTCCCACCTGACGCATATGGATATCACGTGTCGGCACCGCCTCATAGCCGCCCTCCAAACGTTTGTCATTGTTCTTGCCATCGGACCATCTGCCAAACGCCTCCAATATGGCGACCAAATCATCGCAGAACGCATCTGTCACAATGTGAAACCAGTAGACATCTGGACACGGCTGTGGTATAACCATGCTCTCGTTCAGCTGCGCCGAATAATTGAGATGTATATATTTTATGGTCCAATCATAACGATTGCTGAACAAAGTATGGAAATCGGGTCGAACAACGGTGCTATTGAAATTCTCTGCATTGACCATGTGACCGAGATAACGTTGATTGCTCACATACATGAAGACGCCCTGAAGATTATACATGTATACAGTTAGTATAGTTATAGCATAGTATAGTAATTCATTTTTTCTATTCTATATCTCATAAATATAATAATTATCAGTATGCAAAAAAATAAAAAACTAAATTTGAATAAAACTGAAAGAAAATCAAACCTTTGACAAATAGTTTGAAAATCCGAAATATATATTAAACAATTACTTACCGCATCTCGCAGTGATTTGCTCATGGCCATATCAGGGTCGAATTCGTTGTGATCAAATTTGATAGCATCGAAGGCGCTACGCTTGATCAGATAAATGGTCGTCACATGTGGCACATTGAATATGCCTCTAAAAAAGAGAGAGAGATAGGGAGACATATGTTATGACGCACAGTGGCAAAGCGATTATTTACTATATAGGTGCTGCAACAATGTTGTTGTGGAAATGGAAAGTAGCGAATACTGCGAAACAGACTCGATTAAATTCAATTTGAGCATTTGAACAAACAAACAAAGAGCACATTTATCAGGGGGCTACCCTGAGCGCAGTGTGAACAAAACATTCGCCGCTGGCATACGAGGATAAACGGATCGCTCTCGGATTCGCAACGATTTAAAATGACCAGTATCTGGTTTAACCAGTGCTGGCTGCTGTTGTTGCTGCTCTGCCATGTTCAGGCACAAAGTGAGCGATCGACGGATCATCTGATCAGATCTCTCACAATCTCTCTATCTCTTTAACTGTCTCCCTCTCTCTCTCTCCTATAGGAAGCACCGGTGGACGCAATGTTCTGCGTCGCAATTATACGGGCAAGAAACCAGTTGTCATCCAGCACAGATCACAGGATGCCGTCAACTACTACGATCACGAGAATGTAAGTTACCCGATTCAAGCATATTCAAATAAAAAGCGTATATTTCTGATCAGGGTGCCAAGATCATAAAATCATCGCACTTTGAACTGGATTACACTTTGGGCCGCAAGATTACATTCTTCTGCATGGCACAGGGTGAGTCAAAATTCAAAAATAATAAATAAAATTCAACTTGGATATAACAACTTGTATTTGTAGGCAATCCACGTCCAACTATAACCTGGTTCAAGGATGGCGCTGAATTGTATCAGCATCGCTTCTTTCAGGTGTGTTTAAACTGAGCCAAATTTGTGGCCAACTTCAAAGGAATTGATTGATTTTTTTTGTTACAGGTACACGAAACACATCCGGAACCAGAAATAATTAAATCAAAAATGGAAATCGATCCAACAACACAAATGGATGCAGGTTAGTTAGAAACAAAAAAAAAACACAGATTAAATATGCTCGAAAACCAAATTTGCATACAACTTTCATATTTCTATATCTTATTTCACTATATCTTTTTCACTTTTAGGCTATTACGAGTGCCAGGCGGACAATATATATGCGATTGATCGTCGAGGCTTTCGCACGGATTATGCCATGGTTAATTTTTAAGAGCCTTTAAGTTATTGTGTCTGTTTTTTTCTATACTACTACCAACTCAACTGATATGCTGAACAAGATTTTGCAAATAAATGACAATAGAGTTTGGAATTTTTTTTTTTTCGAAAATTCAAGTGCATTTCAAAACATTTTTTGCGTTTCAATTTCAATTAAGTTGATTTTGTGTTCTCGACCATTCGTCGAATGTTGTGCAGTGCCTGTGGCTGTGTGTGATGTGTGTGGTGTGTTGTGGTGTGCGTAACCGACAAATTGTCTCAATTACCCTATTTAAACAATTTTTTTGCATTTATTTTATTAAAATGTGTGCAAGCAAAATAAGCAAACAAACTGTCGCATGCAAATAAACAACAGTTATGTATAGTCTGACATCTATTGCACAGTGGGACAAAGGTATGCGAAAATACATTGATTTGTCGATCTGTGCAAATGAAGAGTTCTAGACCTCCCATTTAACATAAGACCGATATATAATATAAATATTAGTGATCAATAAATATCAGCATCAATAAATAATATATATGAACATAACGGATAAACATTAAACTTGAACAAATGAAATTTGAACAAATGTTTAAGCGTAGTTGCACCACTGTGCACCACAATTCCGTTTCACCGAGTGGGCAAATCAAATCAAATGAAATTGAGTGAAATATGTAATGTGGACAACCTGTGGAGATGCAGCTGAGTATAAAAAACCGAAACGAGAACCAAAGCCAAAAACCGAATCACCCTGGCTGGATAAAATGCGAGACCCAAGCGACGCCGCCAATTGTGGCAAATTAGATGGATGGGATGAGATGAGAAGATGACAGAGCGAACAGCTGCCCAATCAGTTGCCGCACAGACGAGATTCACATAGGAACGTGGGCTGCTGTGTTGTGTTGTGTTCAACAATAGGATGCAAGTGAAGTGCCTGCTGATCTGCATGGGCCTGAGCCTGGGCCTGCTGCTGCTAACCGCACCGATGGGCGAGGCGCGCCGCGGCCGTGGACGTGGACGCACCAAATCGCGTGTACAAATTGGTTTGCCCATAACGGGCAAGTATCGTGATCCCGAATCGGATCAATACTACAACAATAATAATGTGAGTTAAACACATTAATCATTTGCTAAAACAAAAGGACAACAATCTTTCGTTGGTAGGGTGCCAAAATCTTGCAGGCCTCGCACTTTGATCTCGAGTACGTGCTGGGCCATAAGATAGCGTTTCTGTGCGTCGCCAAGGGTAATCCGCGTCCGCACATCACATGGTACAAGGATGGCGCCGAAATCTATCAGCATCTGTATATGCATGTGCATGAGTGGCGCATTGGCGACGATCGCGTCAAGTCCAAGATCGAAATCGATCCGGCGACACAAATGGACGCTGGCCTCTACGAATGCACGGCGGACAATATGTATTCGATTGATAGGCGCAGCTTCAAGACCGATTTCTCCATTGCCTTCGATTAAGCGACCCATTCTCATGTGCCCATTTCCATATGTTTAAGCAATAAATTTGTTTGTAGCCCCATACAAAGCTGGCTGCATTTTTTCTGTTTTGTTTTGCGTTTGGCTTACATTAGATCCCGCTTCACGATGTCCACGTAGTCGTGTGAGCGTGCATAGTAGCCGTTCTCGGAGAGCGCACCCCAGAAGTTGCTCCACAGCTCGTGGTATTTGGAGAAAACGGGCGCCGCAAATTGCCTGCAAAGATCAGTTCACATTATTATCTGCCCAACCATAGAGCGGCAGACTTACTTGTTCAACCGTAGCAGCACACGGAGCAATTCGCGGTCATCGATATGCGCATCCCCATCCACATAGAAAATGTAATCGCTGTGCTGCAACTTTGCCTTATCACTGACAAAAAAAAAATAGTTGTACATTAGTCAGTTTAATTGATTTCTACATATTCCAGGATATGAGGTAATTATTGAAATTGAATACAAAGATTGAACTGACATTTGTATATACTGTAAAAATAATTCTTAATGAGTTTCAGAGATTTCTCTGAGTTTATGTCAATATTTAAATAAATATAGTTCACTTTAAATACATATACAAATATTTCCAGCATTTATAAGCATGGATTACTTTTGAGAGTGGAACCACTTATTAAGCCTCTTAACCTATCATACTTTATCACATACTCATCAAGAACTAGAAAAATACTCACAGGGCCAGCTGTCTGCCTTGACGTTCATCGAGTTGATCCGTGGAGAGGACAGATTTGGCACTGGCATAGCTCTTGCCCTGATTGTTCACATAGGACGTGATGAGGTCGTCGTGGAGAGCAGCGCTGCTATAAATGAACAGATGCAGATTCTTCTTGGGATAGTTGAGCTTCTCAATGCCGGCGAGGAACAGATCGAAAAAAGGCACCGGTTGCGGCACCATCACAGCCAACGTAATAACTGGCAAATTTAGTTCCTGCAAATAAAAATGGGACACATTAATTTTGGCAATTCTTAAACCAGACATTAAGATCACACATACATCCAAATCGAGGAGATACTCCATGCAGATGGTGCAGATGCCGCTAAAGGTTTTGGCCAGATAGTTGCCATAGGCATTCAAATCGACCTTGCTCAGCCCGTTGCCATGAATGATAATGGGCTTGGTCAAGAAATCAATGTTTTCCACTATGCCCTGATTGCTGTCCAGATCCACTCTAAGTTTCACATCATTCTTGGCGCCATGAAGATTCTGAAACAGTCTCGACTGTGTGTCCAGCTTCATTTCCAGCTTGGCACGCTTTGTGCCGTCCAGAAACACTTTGGTGTAGTACAACTGATCATCACCAGTGTCTTCGATGGGCTCCTCCAGCAGCGCATTCACCTGCGGCGCATACCCAATAAAGGCGCCTGAGTTCAGGTAACGGGACGCCTTGCCCTCCACCTCGGGATACTGATTGGCCAGACTCTTGTCGGGCCAACAGTATTTCTCGGCCGAGAAGAGCAACTTGGCGTCGGATTCCTTAAACTTTTTCAGAATCTCCTCGAGCGTAGATGTGATGATGACATCGTAGCTGCAGAAGGACTCAAATTAAATTCCATTTATATAAAACTGTACGAGCAATGTCTCACCTGTCCGTAAACAATATAATGGTATCCTCAGCATCCTTGAGAGACTCAATTGCTTTGCGCAGCAGATTAATCTTAAAGCCACCGCCAGCACTTTTCATATCGCCTCCTTTCCATTCTTCGCCCAAGCCAAGAGTGACCACCTGTTATAGCAAAAGACACCGATTCTTTTAAAATATTAACATTATATATATCCTTTACTTTAGTAAGGAAATTATTATTATTATCATGTATATATATGAATGTTTGTGTCTGCTGATAGTGAGGGATAGTCAGGCTCATACCTGATCGATTATACAGACGGATATGGCAAATAAATTATATATATATATATATATATATATATTCAATGTTAAACAATGCGCATACCGGCTTTAAACATTGAAAGCATCTTCCAATACTTGGAGTCAAATTTTGATTAAAGCTTCAAATACTGACTCGCATATATATATACATATATATATGGCTAATATTGCAAAGGCTAAATGGCTAAGTTCACACAATTCTTGAAATACACAAAATAAAAAAAAATGAAGCAAAATATGAAATTTAAGCAATGCTTTTGGAACAAATGCCCGCCGCTAACCGGCTTATCAGCGAGTTTTTTTTTGTTGTGCTCGTTTTTTTTTGTTTTTGGATTGTATTTCTGTGAATGTGATCGTAAGACTGTATGCGACACACACACATTTACACACACATGGATGAGAGAGTAAGTTACTTAAGGAAGCCGGCAATGCTTTTTGGTGATAAGTAAAAATCATCTAAGCAATACTAAAACGGAATGTTCCGACTTCTATCAATAGTACTACATAATCGGTAACTGAATTGCGCTAATTAGCCCGGGGTTCTAACTGGCCGATTGGTTACTGCATATGGACGACGTGATTAAATACACATCTGAATATGTGCCACAAAGTAAAAATCGAGATGAGACGAGACGAGACGAGCCGAGACGACCAACACATGGTGCTCTAGAATAATTCTCAGCCAATCTGTGTGCCGCACATCAGAGAAGCAGTCATCTGGAAGCCAGTGCCGGATGCTTGTACATATATACATACATACATATACATAAATATAAACATAAATACAAAGAAATACAGACCCAGATACAAAGGCGACCATACAAAATAATAAAAGTGTGCCGCAAACCGAGATAGGTCTCGGCAAGAGTTCATCATCGGGTTATTAGTTTTTTATATATATTACACATATATATATATATATATAGAGTTGCGTACATAATCAAATTCTCTAATAAAAAAAAGTTGAGCTTTAGCTTTAGCAATTCTTAAGTTGCCAACTATCAGAAACAATTAATTTCGTTTTCTACTTCGATTTTTGTTTTTATTTTGTTAAAAACCAAATTTAAATTTGCATACCAAAGTTTAGACAATAGATAAAAGAAATGTAACGGTATTATTGACCAAATGTTATTAATTTGAATATGCCGATTTGATTTGATGACTTACCTCAATGTCATAGACTTTGGCAGATCGTATATAACGGCGATATCCATCAGTTGCTTCGCTGGCCACAGTGAAGACTTTAATTTTATCTGTGCGAAATGCGAGGAATAAATTAAAGAGCAAACTCGAATTTAAATGAAAAGATTAGAATTATAGATATATAATTGATAGCGCTAACAGGTAAATATTTGTAGGTGCCTGTTTATACGTATTTATCTAATTAGTTTAATATGTATAATATATATATATTATTTTTTACCTTAATGCTTCTCTGAATTTACTGTTACCCGTATGTAATTGGGTCACGCACACACACATACGTACAAACATACATAGCCGAATCTATGTGTGTCAGGGACACGAAGTCCTGCGAAATCCTTGGCAAAATGCGCAAAGGAAAATCCACAAAATCTTAAGCCATGTAAAAGAAATATTCCAAGAATTGAAACTAATAATAAAAGCTAGATGGAATCTGTTGCACATCTTGCAGCACTCAGCATTTCCGAGTGCCAACGAAAGCGTTTGTGGAGGGAATGGTGCGAACGGGAGAATGGAATGGAATGTAAACAAGAACCACAGGCAGAGAAATGCACACATTGAGATCTGTGTGGTGTGTGTGTGAATGCAATTTAATTTTTTAGTGCTTGTCGTGCTAATTCCAGTGATGAACTCATTTCTCTATATTCTAGAAACTTAATACGAACCATTCAAATCTTTTTGGCTGCCTGCAGATGCTTCCGCAACAACTTCGGGAGCAGCATCAACGACATCTTCGGTCTCCGATTTGGAGTGAGCTCCTTGCAAAAACAACAACAGCAACGACGCCGAAAAGAAAAACAAAAACAATGCGCTTTGTTTATGGTTTTGCATGGCGCTCATTTTCTTATAAGCAATAAACACGAACACACACACACACACAAACTGATTCACACTGTTTTTAAATACACAGTCCTATGTTATAATTGTCGCATATTCTGAGATATTAATTCAATTTCGAATTATAAAAATTCAAAACCACTGCTCCGCCACACAAGCGTACACAACAACGCAGATAGGATGAATGAATGATTGGAGAGAGATTACGCAGTGTTGTAGTGTTGTAAAACTAGCACAGACAGCGGCCTTAGTTATCGATACAGATTTATCGAACGATATTAAATGCAACTATTGGCGCACAATTTAAAATTTATTCAGCAAAATCTTTTGCGTGCTGGATTACAAATGTAGACATACGAGTGTTGTTGGGGTATTAATGTAATTTACGATATATATTTATATATATATACACAAACTGAGCGATAGAGTTAAACAATATATACATATAAATATATATAGAGATTCACTGAAATCAGGGTGTTTAGTTTGCCAGCTTGTCAACGCGTTGTATTGAGCATATACACATCTATATTGTCTTATTTGAACAAATTGTATCAAAAATAAATTGACAAATACAAAAACAAACGAAATGAAAAACTCTTCAACTAATCAATTTATCATCAACTTCATCATCATCATCATCATCTTGTATCGGAGGTGGTATCAGTTGCGATGCTGGAGGTATGTAAATCAACAAATTTCGACAGCCCATTTGCGACTACAGCATGCCAAATCCCTTGGAGTAGTTAATTGCCTTGAGCAGTCGCTCTTCCAGTTTCTCCCTGCTGCTGTACTCCGGCAGCAGCAGCACATTGAAGCATGTGTGCGAAGTGGGCAAACGATCGCTGTCCGGTCCATGGCGCGTTATCAACAGTCGCAAACATTTCAGGCCGCCAACAGGCACACGGGCCGATCCCGTGGTGAACTCGAGCAGCTTGCGCTTGGACTCGTGCGGCATGGCGTGCACAATGCTCCAGAAATCCTGTACAATTTGCGTTTCCTCCGTGTAGCCACCCTCGTACTCTGTCGAGTGTTCCAGCTCTACAAAATCAAACTCCTGCAAAACACAAAAATTATGTATACAAAAAAAAAAACCCAACTATTCCATTAACTTACGCGGCTGCCGCAAACAAGCTTCTCAATCTCCTCGGGTCGGAAGAGTAGCTTCAGCGGCGACTCATCGGTAACCATTTCGAAACCTTTACGAAAGGCATTAAACTGCTGTTGTATATTCACGTTGAGCAGAAAATCACTGTACAGATTGACAAACAGCCGCTTGTTATGCTGACCCACAAGCACCTCGCTGCCATGCGGCACCAGTTCGTGTTCGACGAGCTCGCCAAACACATTGCTGTAGCTGATCTTGAACGTCTGCTCGAACACCTCCTCCATGTCCTGGCCCTGATAGTCCAGCATATCGTTCAAGCTCTTATACAGCGTCGGACTCCAATCGCACAGATCGTAGAAGGTGCCACGATAGCCCATCAGTTTCCGATAGACGACCATGGGAAAGCTTACAGCCAGGATGACATTGTTGTAAATGGCCAGGCCAATAATGATGCCAATTAGCGTGAATTGTGCGCCATTCTCAAAGGGAGTGGCATTGAACCTAAACGTGACATGGATTAATATATATGATAGATATGCTGTGTAAACTCGGATTTTATTAATGCCATCAATTATTACCACATATTGTTGGTCTCGTCCTGCTGGACAAACATGCCAAAGGCTGGATTGAAAATCTCTTCAACGATCAGCTGAAAGAACTCTTTGGATACGCCGCCCTCATCGATGCCCTGCTCACCCACAAACTCCACAACGAGCTGTTTCTTCAGATCCTTGGGATTACTCATCGCAACCAATTCCAGCTGCAAAATCGAATTATACAATTATCTTTAGAATATATTTTGCTGCTGCTGTCTGAATCTCACCCCGATGAGTGCATCGTTGATTAGTTGATCGCGTCTCACAGTGAGCTTGAGATCGGGCCGTGCTCCTTCCTGGCCATCCTGGCCATAGTTATGGAGTATCGAATAGAGCGAGGAGTAACGTTCGCTATACATCCGCATGCGACAGTCGTAATATAAAGCATCCACCTTGGTGGCCGGCGTCAGGATGAAGGCGTACAGCATAAAGCAAAAATAGTTGGTGTTACTGGAGCCAAGTTCGCTCTCCATGGCCAGTGTCTTGTATGACAGATAGTCCTGATGCATCTGGATGTGTTCGCTGAGCGCCTCGTTGTAGAACTCCTCGAGCGGCACCAGTGGGCTGCGACAATCGATAAACGATACCTTTAAGAATTTTTCGAGTGGATCCTCAGCGAATTTCGGCATATGCGGCTGCTGCAATGAGCTATAAGCGAACAGATCCTCGCCCTCCTCGTTGGCGGCCGCAGCAGCTGCTGCAGCGGCTGCGGCAGCCTCGCTCTCCACCACCTCCTGCAGTGGCAGCCGGCACGACGGTCGCTCCAGCACACTGGCCAGTATGTTGGCATAGAACACAATCTGTGTGAAGGTAAGTTAAATGAATCCATCAAATGGATGGCTGCTGGAGGGTGGACTCACCTTCAGCACTTTGGTCAAGCTTATGATGTGCGCATTCTCGCGCACACCCTCCTCGTTGAGGAGCACCAGGAGCGTTATCTGCTGCTGGCATGAGGACAACAGGGACTGCAACTGATCCGGACAATATTCGCCCCATATTAGCGCCAGACGGGCTTGCGCCTTCACTGGAATCGTAGCAGTCGCATGGCACAGTCTTGGCAACACCCGATCCAGATATTCCATGTCCTTAACGCTATTGTTAGCCGTAGCTAAATTGAAAATATATTATAAATATAAATATATAATAAATGTAATATTGAAATGGGTTCTTCTCACTGTTTGTGGCCATGTCGAAGCAGATGACAAGGCAGTGGATGGCCTGCTCCCAGGAGAATGTCTCCCACGTCTCCTGCCTGTAGCTGAGCGAGCGAATTAATTCCGTTAGCTGGATGACGCTGTTTGTCAGACTCTCGGAAATGGCCTGACAGGTTGCTCCAAAGAGCAGACGCTTGATGCGTCGCAAGCCCAGAAAATCGATCTTAATACCCCTATGTAGAAACTTGTCGTTTTGATCGTGTTGCGATGGATCCATTGGCTCATCCTCATCCTCCTCGGCATCAACGTCGTCGCTGTCGTTATCGCCATGCGTATTCTCGATTTCATTTAGTTCACCATCCTCGTTTCGATGTTCGTGGACCGTTTCCGATCGCGTCTCCACTCTCTGTGTGCTGTCCTCATCCTTGTCATGCTCGCCTTCCAGCTGACGCAGCTGCTCCTTGTTCAGCGTCTTGGTCGATTTGGCCAGCAGATGTCGTCGCTCCTGGCCAGGGCGACACTTGAAACTCTTGCTCAGCCGTTCGACGCTGGAGAAGACATGACAAATAGCCAATCGCAGACGATCGTAACTATCCGCGGCGACGCACTCCTCGTACAACGCCTCCAGCGTCTCAGCGTCAAGGAACTCGGGCAGTGCCAGCGTCGGTGTGCGAGCACCCGAATCATTGCCACTCGACGTTGCCGGTGGCGTCTCTGATGTCTCTGGCTCTGCTTCCGCCTCGGGCTCAGCTTCTGCTATTGCAACTGCATCCGCATCGATTGCTGTTGATGCTGTTGTTGTTGCTGTTGCGGGCGTTGTCAATTGCAGCATATCGATGAGCATCGGCGGCCGTTTCTGTGGCTGCGATTGGGATTGGGTGCTGGTTGTGGTTGTGGTGCTCGCAGAGGTGATGGTGCTGGTGGAGCTGCTGCTGCTGCTGCTACTGCTGCTGCTATCATTTGGCGACAACATGTCCACATCCTGCTGTGGACTGTAAATAGAAGACATGGATTGAATTTGATTGAATTTGGCGTGTGACTTGGAGCTCACCTGCAAGCTGCTGGCGCCAGCGCCGGCGTCACACCACCGCACAATTTTGCGTCCTGTGAGAAGAGCTGCAGTGCCCTGGCCGCCACCTCGTTGGGTGTCATGGGCGCCACCTTGCCACTGGAGGCGCAATTCGCATTGCTGCATTGGGCATTGCCACAGCCCGACTGCAGCTGATGGAAATATCGCTGTATCAGACTACGTACCGCAGAACGTTTCATCTCCGGTGTAGCTCGCCCATTGCCTCCGCCTGTTCCTGCTGCAGCTCCAGCTGTTCCTGCTGCTCCTCCTCCACCCTGCAGTGCTGCTGCCGCTGATGAAGTGGAGGCGCTGCAATGCAGAAAGCATTTTAAATATATATCTATAGAAATGAATTCAGTTTATTTCTCTCTCACCTTGAGACGCCTGGCAACGGCGCCTTCTGTTGCTGCTGCTCATGTTCCTCGCCCCCGCCGCTCATTGAGCGTTCGTCTCTCTATCTCTCGGTCTGTCTGCCTGTCTGTGTGCTCCCTTTGGGATCAAAGCGAACTTAGCTGTTGTGCTTTGTGGTGTGCAACACTTGTCGCGCCTGTTTTGCCTTTGTTTGTGTGCCAATTTCCCAACGCAATATATATATATATATGCGTGTGCAACAACGCACACATGCACAACCAAAAGAAAAAGGGTGCAAAAAAATCGATTTCGATGTCGATGTCCCTTTTCTTTGCTGGCAATTGTTGTTGTTGCTGTTGCTGTTCCTTTTGTTGTTGGCTGCCACTACTTGCGCATGTTAGCAACGTCTACTGCATGACACTTCAGATTCAGTGTTTTCACTATTTAACAACTACGTATCACATAATATACGTACGCCTTTTTTATATTTCAACAAAAGTTGTGTTTTTAGATCAGAACAGAGTGCCTTTAATATTGAAAATCATCAACAGGCAGTGTTGCTAACGCTCGCAAAATGTTCATCATATGTGTTGCGAAATGACTTTAGTTGTCTATCGATTTGGCGCAATTTATTTCTCATTCCTTATCGATTTTAAGAATAATAGTTTTAAGCGAAAACGATATATTTGAGAATTGTGCTTTTGACAAGCGATTATTCTAAATATGTAGCAAGTATTGCTTTAAAATTTTAAATAAAATATGGACTTAAAAAATGTAATGAAGTTGTGCGTTCTTTACATAAATATATATATATTTACAAAGTAAATTCCATTTTAGATTTTTATCTACTAGTTTTGAAAAGTAAGATTCCAAATAGTTGACACTTGAATGCGATTAAAACTTGTAGTAGTGAGATAACATATTTACAGAGTGGAACAGGGTATGACTGCCACATTTATTTCTCACAGTGTGTCGCATAATCGAACCAGTGCTGAAAAACACTTGCTGCTACACCGTCTGACAACTGTTTTTATCAGCTGTAACTCATTTGTCGTGTGCTAAAACATAATAAGAACAACGACGAAACGAAAAAAAAGCTGAAACGACGAGCGCCAGCAAGGAAAACGAATAGATAAGAAATAAGAAAAAGATAAATTACAAACATCAGGAAAAGGACACACACAACAAATTGCAAACAACATGAAATGGTGCAAAGGCAACAACAACTGACTGCGACAGGTAAACAAACAACAGCGACTGCAACGCAAGGATGACGTCGACAACGACGACGACGGCGGAGAGTGGCAACTGTCAGTTGCAGCTGCAGCTGTGTGTGCGTGGAAATGTTCCATGGCAGGATCTGCCGGTCCATTTGCGCTCCGTGCTGCACAACAATCAGCGCGACTATGAGAAATACGTGTTCAACTACAGCTTGCGGAATCAGTTGCGTTTCCGCGGCAATCTCGCCTCGAAGGTGTTCCGCCAGGAGCAACGCTACTATGAACTGCTCATCCAAAAAAATATCAATAGCCTCGGCGTCTTTCCCTATCATCTAGCCGACATTGTGACGAAGGGATTGCGGGTGACACCCTTCAATTATTATCTGGATGTGCTGAGTCAGCTGTTGCGCAGCGATAAAAGCTACGACACTTTGCCCAATTTTACAGCGGCCGATTGTCTCCGTGTCCTGGGCATTGGACGCAACGAGTATTTGGCACTGATTAGCGAACTGAAGACGCATACGCCGAGAACGCTGCTGTTCAGTGGCAAGCCAAATCCTTTGGACTATTTACCAAGGCTGCCGGTGCGCGTTCACATGGAGCCCTGGTGGCGTTTGGACATTGGCTATGTGCTGGAGACGGATATACGTCTGGTGACGCCCGGTGAGCGTAGTTTGCTCGATGATCTCATCGATTTTGGTGCGCAGCCGACGGGCAAATGTGATTATCATGTCGTCCAGAGTCTCTATCGCAAGGGACTCGTCTATTTGGATGTGCCCATCAGCGGTGAGGATCGCATTTCCATACCGCCATTACGTAACTTTGTCATGAACCGCGTGAGTGGCGATTATTTTGAGAATTTACTCTACAAAATCTTTGTCAGCGCTGATGAGCACATGACCATTGCGGAACTGGCGCAAATGCTGCAACTGGAATTGGACAGCGTTAAGCAGGCGGTTAGCTTTATTTGCCGGCTGGGCTTTGCTCAGCGCAAGCACACAGGTCATGAGACCGGGCAATATAATCCCAGTTGGGCAGACAGCAACGAGCAGGAGTTGCCACAGACGCCACAAATCACGCCGCTCAATTACAATATGTATGCCGGTGGCAGCAATTTTGACTTGCAGCAGCAGCAGCAGCAATCGAGTCCCAAGAGTCCCAAAATGCCAAAGCAGGAGAAGGATAAAGATAAGGATAAGGATAGCAGCTCCATTGGTTATCTATCCTCGGATGGCAATACCAGTGATTTTAGCTTTGCCAACATTACCACGCCCACGGCACCCAATCAGAACAGAAACAATAACAGTGATGAGCAGGAGCTTAGCTCCGAGCTGGAGGATGTCAGCGAGCGTACGACAACCACAAAAGCCAAACAACAAACGGTGTCGTCATCCCAATCAGTGGCATCATCCGCCAAGAGTGGCAAACGCGTTGGATTCCTCTTCGATTCGACGCTGACGGCATTTCTCATGATGGGCAATCTGTCGCCGGGCTTGAAGAATCATGCGGTGACCATGTTCGAGGTAGGCAAATTGTGCGAGGAGAGCTTAGACAGCTTTCTGGCTGAACTGGAGCAGGTCTCGCTGCTGGATGCCGAGGGTGAGGGCGACGTTTCCCGCTATTTTGCACACGCCGTCATCTTACGTTCGACGATCTGTTCGCTACGTCCCCTCTTGCCCGGCGGCTTGGACTTGTTGCGGCTGGAGTGCCTCGAGGGCCTCGATAGGCAGACACGCGATCGTGTGCTCGAGAAGAAGTACAAGCTGATCATTTCCGCAACGCCACTGACGGCCACCTTAAGTCACATGTTCAGCATTCCGTTCTTTGGACAATTTGTGCGCAGCTCCGACGCGACGCCCATGTGGAGCAAGCTATTCTACAATCATATCACTGGTGAGAGGGGCACACACTATGTCAACTTTGATCAATATTTAATATATATTTATATTACCTACTATTAAAATATTTATAGTACCTACAGTAATAGGGAAAGAGTTGGGAACATATTTATCCATCATATTTATTTTATATATATATCTTCAATTTACACACGAAATCTGAACAGATTTTTCACACTTTGCTTTTTTTGCAGGGTATGGTCCGCCCAGTTTGTTGTTATGCCGGGGCACGGTGCTCAAATCGCTGCCACGCCTGTTTCTGGGTTATGGCAAGCTGCTGGTGAACATTCTGCACTCGGATGCGTATGTGCTCAACTCGGAGAACTTTCGCAATCTGAACGACCAACTGAAGAATGGCTGTGTCCTGCTGCAGGGCTACGGGATACGCACCGCCGGCCAGCTGCACTACGAATCCTTTCCATTCCACGCAAGCGATGCCAGCCAGGCCAAGTGGGCCAATCATCGTGCCGTACAGAAACTGGCCGAGCATCTCGATTTGCGCCATCAATGCGGCTACATCACATTCCTGAACACGGGCGTGCCTGATCTGGGCTGTGAGGAGTATGAGCTGCAGGTAAAACTAAAGCAGCCGCAACGCAAGCGACCCTACAACACCAAATCAATCCATGTGCCAAATGATCTATTGACCAGTCCCGATGAGAATCATTTTGCTGCCACGCCGGAGCACGGGCCGGCCAACGATTACACTTCGTCCGATTGCGGCCAGCTGTTGGCCAGCGAATTGGCCAAATGCACGGACAACAGCAGTCGCGTCGAGCTGCTCTCGCAGAGCTCCGTTGAGTTGCCCATCGGTCATGGTGCTGAGACCGTGCCAACTGAATCGCAGTCGCCGGAGTTGTCCGGCATCGAGGATTGGACGCTGTTGGAGGTGAACTTTGGTGTGCCGCTCTTCGACGTCGATACGAATACGCGCATCTGTGAGCAGCTGGTGCGTCATCTCTGCAGCGATGATAATCTGCTCCAGCTGCCTGCCAGCGGTCAGCAAGCCCAGCAGCTGTTACTCGAGTTTGTGCGTCAGTGCTTGCACTTTGAGGAGGAGCTGCGTGAGCCACTGCAACCGACAAGAAACTTACCGCATCCACGCATCAATCTGGCATTTGAGAATGGACGTGTTGGCTCGTGGAATGGTCGTTAAGACGACAACTGCTCCCATTGTACTCCAGCTAATTCCAGCGAATTCCAGCGAATTCCAACATTCCAGCACTCCCAGCTTAAAAGTATTTTGTATTTTTTGTATGTATTTCCAATATTTTTATCAGTTGGGCCTTGTACAGTTCGAGCTAGCCAAGATATGTATACCTTATCAGCCATTAGTCAGCTTATTAGTTGTGTAGATTTGTGCAATATGCAATCAGAGGCAATATACCCAAGCAAAATACCCAAACATTAACTGAGTAAATTTAACAATAAATTACATAATACAGATGTATGTATCTATATATATATATATATATATATATATAGGCTGCAGTCGGCTCAGATCATTATAACATGTATTTGTTTTTGTTAGCTGACATTTAATACAATTAATAAACGTTACCAGCTGTATCAGTAACAGTATTTTGAGTTTAGATATTAAAATTATCGATAGATACTGGTATTTCTACAGTTAACCATATCCGCCGGAGAACTTAAATCACAATAAGGCTACTAAATTTTGATCGGAGTAGAAATAGGTAGAAATTCATAAAATTTGTTCCAATTTACAAATTGTAAACACAAATAATACATTTTCGTCACTTTTGTATCTTAGCTGGGCGTTATCGCGATCATGTCTGGTTAATTTCTGATTATTGTTCAATTATGACATCATATCTCCGGCATTGCCACTGAATCCAGTGAAAGTACATATTCCAACGATCATCAATGGAAGATCTAATTCCTGTGCAAATTTTCCTTAACTAGTTTCCTTCTAGTTCTCAGCTGGATAACTGTCCAAACAGGACCTGCTCTCATAGAGCATGAAAGCCAGTGCAATCTTTTCGAGTTTCTCAAAGTTTTCCAAATTCATATCACTTTTTATGACATCGTTTTGTAATTTCTAATTTCTTTTGGCTGATGGTTTTCTAATGTTCCTTCAAAACACCAAAAAAAGTGACAACAAATCCGTAATTTTGCTACACTTATCTTATCTTTATTATGTGTGTGTGTGTGTGTGCATATTTTGTAATTGGGTTAACAATGAGTTAACTTAAATTTGACGGCGTTTATACCAATTGTGTATATACTCAAATATGGAGCGAAGAAATATGAAATAGAATAGTTCCGAGATAAAAACAACGCTGAAGCCGAACATGAGACTCATAATGCCGCCAGTTAACGCTGGGAAAAATATTACAAATATATATATATACACATATGTTTTGTGTGCATGCATGGTAACTTACACATAAATTCTGTGACACCCGTGAATGATGATCTCACGTAGCTGCGAAAGTAGTTGTCATTGTGATAGAAATTGACAATGGCCAGGTTCTCGCGTATATAATCGCCGGAGAAGTTCTTGAAGTATTCGTTGTGTAGCTTAACGCCCGGCTGGTTAAATGGTATGGTGGGTACGGAAAAAGGATTTGGAAAGTATTGCACATCGTGGCAGCTGGACAGGCAGAGCTCCTTGCACGCCGTATTCTCACCATAGACAATCTTCAGTTGTAATCGCGCCGTGCAATCGAAGTGTTGCACATCGCACACGGTTGCATTGCGATAAATAAGTGGCAGATAATATGGTATGCAATCGCAGATTTTCACAAAGTGATCCGCATCGCATTCGGCCTCACAATTTCGGCGAGTGTAGTATTTGTAGAAAAGGAGTTGCTGCTCATCGCTAAATATGCATTGGCGCCGCTTGCGATCGATGCCACGGATATTTGGTACGGCCTCATAACTATTTGGTATGATCCTAAAGTTAGTTTCGTGTCCAAGCATTATCGGTAGACCCGATTCCTTGAGATGCGGCTGATCGATTGAGTTATACAAGAGCACCTGAAATATGCTAACTGAAATTATATGTTCAAAACTAAACCGATTTTCGAAAATCATTATTCAAACTCTAAAAGAAATTCTAAATATCTGTTAGAAATCGCGATTCTAAGACGATATTTATGTTAAGATTCTAAACCCTGCGCAACAGTTCCAAGCCTGAACCGGAATCAAAAGATTTTGTGCTTTGTATACCTTAAATCCTTGTCCATTTGTGGATGAACAGTAATAGTCATCTACGTGGCCATTGAGTACGATTTGTAGACCATTTGCAATACCAACGCCGATGCCCCGACGTGGATAATAGACAGCTGGCAATTGTTTTGGATAACCATTTATTGGATGCCAATCGATGGCCATGTTTGTCATTCCCGTGGACGAAGTGTAATCCCGTATAATGGTCGCACTTTAAGATGCCCAACATATTATTTGTAGTCTTATCAGTGTCATATTTGCTTACCTGTGCTTGTACAGATAATACGGATGAAGGATATTGAATACACAACAGAGGCCCTCATCAACGAGGAACTCCCGAAAGAGATCGGTGCAGGGCAGCGATTGCTGTTCGAATGTGCAGGCGACAATCATTTCATCGCACCTGTGCGACACGTTCATCACAAAATTGGCATATGTAATCTTTTCAGTGTCCGGCTTAACATTACTGTACTCCTTATAATTGTAACTCTGAAGGCAGGTCTTCTGCAGCAACGCATATTCCCAAGTTCCACTGCAAGTGCAAAATGTAATGCACAAAAAAATGAAATTCCTCAGCACGATTCTCATTACTGCTTACGGTTGAATGTGTGCCACTTTTGACTTGACTGCTTTGTTCATGCTGCACAAAGTTATCGCTGGGAAGGGTATATCCTGGATGGGTGTCAACGTTGAGCTAATACCGATGATAACTGGCGACCTCTCCCATTTGTTGAACACATTCACAGCCAGATTGATGGCCACACAGAGCACGATGACAAACACTTTGCCAAAGTAGAACTGCACCCAACCGGGCAACCGAGTCTGCCAAACATATTTCAATCCGTGCAACGATGTGCAACTTAGAAATTCCTTTGTCCTTCCCTTCACACTGTGCCACAAAGTGTCAACCATTTTTGGAATACCACTGCATAACTTGAGCTTGGCTCTTATATAGTGGCTGAAAGTTACCGTTAGACGCAATTACTTAATTGATTTCCATTTGCAATTGGTCAAATGTAATTTGAGGTTTTCTTTAATGACTTTTCTAATTAGGATTTCTAATTAAACAGTAAAATTCGTATAGTAAGTAAGCTACTGAAACAAGAAAGAATGTTGTTTTTAGACAAGCCGAAGAGTAGATACCCTTACCTTACCCTCACTGCTCAAATCATTCTAAGCAGGCTGTCAAATCGCAACCGATTCAAATTCTGAATCGGAACTGCAACTCAACGTATTTTTTTGAGGCACTTGTTCCGAGTACCGTTAACATTTGGAATCAATTCATAATAATAATATAAATAGTGGAGAAATATTAATTTAATCACAATTAATACAGTTTGATTTGCATTTACATATGGCTTCCATTGCTTTGTATTACACTATAAGCTTAAAGATGAGGCTGCTCTCTCCGCGATCTGCTTGGCGGGCTGATTAGGGTTGCCAGTCCCAATCCCAGTTCCAGTCCCAGTTCCACTTGCACTCCCGCTGCCGCTGGCACGCCTATGCCTGTGGGAGGAGAGCTGGGCGCGGGAGAGGACACTGCCATCGCAGCTGATGCAATGATAGTGCGTGTGCCGCAGTGCATAGGTGCACGAGGGAGAGTGGCAGACCTCGCTGCTGGCTATCTTGCGGAAGCCAGCGGATCTCACATACTCCAGCCGCATATGGAGCCGACGATGGGCGACCACCTTGTTCGAATCGGTGCAAACGTAATCGCATTTACGGCAATGGAAGTGCGATGATTTCTTTGGAGCTTCTAAAAAACACAAACGATCCACAATTAATTTCACTAGTGAACAAGTATGCTTTAGATTTCTTGGGAAACAAACAAGTCTTTAGTACAGGATCACATCTTTCGACCGATTGTTCCTATAGCAGTTATATATATGTGCTATCTATAGCAAAAAGATGGATACATGCTGGGAAATCAAGAGGGACTAGTTTGCACAGAAACAGACAAATAGAGGGACAAATGGATGATCGTCTCGGCTGCCGATGCTGATCAAGAATATATATATGCCTTTACACAAGCTCATTACACAATTTTACCCCGATTCGAATGGGTTTGGGGCATATATAAAAAAGATAAGTGGAAAGTGCGCACCTACCCGTTGCAGATGTGGACGATGTGGCATAGGAGCAGTCAGTGACATGGCAGCGCATATTGGCGCGATATTGGCGAAAATCATCGCCCATCAGGGTGTCCATGCGTTCGTGCCGCGCCGTATGTTGCACGAAGCGCGTCTTGTCACAGAAACTGTAATGGCAATCCCGACGATTGCAGTGGAAATGCGACTGATGATTCCGATAGCCGCATCTCTCGAATTTGCAATCCTCATTGAAGCGGAACTTGAGGTAGCCCATGGGTATATCCTGTTCACGCGTACGCTTAACACTAACTCGACTCGCTGCTGCTGCTGCTACTGCTGCTGCTGGCGTTGGAGTCGCCGTTGAATTTGGTTTTGGTGCACACTCCTCCACAGCGGAGGAAGTGGTTGCTGTTGTTGCGCCTGCAGCCGCTGCTGTTGCTGCTGTTGCTGCCATAGCGGCAGCTGCATTAATTAGCATCATCTTTTGCTGGGCGGCCTGCTCCAGCAGCAGTCGCATATCCAGCTGGCCAGCGGCCAAAAAGCTGGGCAGAAGCACTTGCCGCTGATACAAATCGAGTAGCTGCTTAAATTGCATTAGTTTTACGCCCGTTTCCGTTTCCGTTTCGATTGCCGTTGCCGTTTCCGGTTCCGTTTGTTGCTGCTGCTGCTGCACTGCGCGCATACTCAGATCTTCCGGCTGATCCGTCATGTTGCCGCCTGCCAACTGCTCCACTGCTGCAGTTGCTGCTGCGCTTGCGTTCTCCGGATAGAAGGTGCCCGCTGCACGAACAACTATAAATTATAAATTGCATTGCATAAACCCCGATTAATGGCATCCATTAATATTACGCACCGGAAACTCGCTCCAAGGATTTGCTGCTTGCCGCTGCCTGCGTGCAAAACATCGACTGCAATCAAGCAAGAGGAAGAAGTGCGGCAAATGATTATTCAAATAAAAATATATATATATATTTAATGTAATATAGAGATATATATCAGTTCCGATATTTGGGCTTTAAAAATCTGAGTAAGAACACTTTAGTCTAGTCTAATCGATTCCGATTCCGATTCGAATCGATTCCTGCTTCGGTTTGGCACCCTGATCAAAAGTATCCAACGATTCGTAGCCTATGCTAACTTACTGGAATTGGAGAGCGTCTTTCAGGCAACTCCAGCGTTGAAGTGGTTTTTATTCGCTCCCCGCCAGAGAGTGCGTTGCTCAAACTTCTGTGAGAGTCCACAGTCCAAACCCGTGCTCTCTTCCGACTGTTGCGACCAGGTGTGAGATCAGTTGCAGCTGGTGCACTAATTGCTTGGCTTGTGCCGCCACCAAGTCGCTGGGATTTGTGGAGGCGCTCCTCGTTGCCATCGCTGGGTGCTGCCAATGGGGCACAAGTGGCCTGATCATTTTTCTCCAGCTTGAAACTAGTGAATATGGCTTGAGGCGAGTGTTGAGCCTGCAACGACATCCAAATATGATTTGCGAATATTAATTAATAAATAAATAAATAAATAAATATAAAAATATAAATAATAATATAAATCTTTGCAATAATCTGTTTGTCAGCGCATAAAGTAATGAGATCATGCCAAATATTCATTGTTCTTGGGGATTATATATCTTAACAATAGGAACCCGATGCGTTTTTCACTCCCCCCCCCCCACACTGTCGCCTTAAGAGTTGTAGGCGCTGTTTTAATGTTGTTTTTGTTGCTTTTGTTGCTTTTGTTGCTTTTGTTGCTATTTGTTGTTGCTTGTCATAGTTTCGGATTTATGACGAACAGTCGCAACCAGTTTATTATTTCCGAATTACTGTTAATGTATTTTTTGTTGGCCCAAAATGTCACTATTTAAATTTTGTTCACGCATCAAAATCAATAATAATTAAAAAAACAACAAAAAAATAAATAAATAAGGCAACGGCAAAATAAAAACCAAATACAAAAAGAGAAACCACAAAAATAATCAAAAAGCTAATTAAATAAGGCTGGCGTACGAATACCCTACAGAAAGCATTAGCCAACGAAACCTGACCAAACAAATTATATATATATATATATACAAAATAAATGGGATTATTTCCAAAAGTTTATATATATATATATATGTATATAAGGAGTAGAGTATAAAAAAGTCGTTGCAATGTTTTAAGGGCATTCATAAAAATAATTACTCCAAAATATTGAAAAAGACAATGAAACGTGTTTGGTTTTAGCTGATAAGTTGTTGTTGCACACACACACACACACACACACACATTCTCACACACACTCACACACACACACACTCATTCATATAAGTACACACACCTTATATGATTAAATACAATATATAGAAGTTATTGTAGTTGTGTCGTTCCTTTTAATCGTCATTTTCGACTGTCGAAGGCGGTCACCGAGGGTCGCCTTAAGAGTGCTGAAACAATTGCAATTGTAACTAATCAAAAAATACAAAAGAAAAAATTGAATTTCTTTAGATTTGCAAGCTGATTTATGATTGATATTCAGATTTTGATTGATTTGAAGTAACGTAAGCAAATGTCAACATTTTACCCACAAATGTGTAGAAAAATGCGCAATTTTCTTAAGTTTTCAAAGAAAATTGCATTGCAACAATATTTAATTGGGAAACTGGGAATTTACACGGTTTGTGGCGCAGCTGAAATCCAACGAAATTTGACAAATTTTGAGTTATTTTAAAATGAATAAAGTCGGATAAAGGCAGTACTATACTGAGACTATATATAACTGAATAATGCTTGTTTGATTTGTTGATTTGTTTTTCTAGTTTTTCTTTTCAAGTTTCTGTTTTCTTTCTTAGCTCTCTTCCTGTGTCTGACAAATGTAGGTCTTTATTACGCTTAGGCAGACGACTTTAGTTTATTACCCAAAAGAAACACAGAATGCCGCAAAAGGCAATGCACAAAATATTTATTCAAATTATTCGATTCACACACACACACACACGCATACACATATGCGACAATCACAAAGATACAAAATAACAATTGTATGTACTTGGCCAACACCTGCCTTACACCCTTCCCCTTGTCTATTGGCCAAGTGCCTGACGCGTGGGCTGGATAATCGTAAGCACACACTTACACACACACACACACAGAGTAAGACACACTCATACATGCTTACGCACTTGTGTGTGCAAGAGCCGACAAACTGGGCTCAAAAATGTAGAAATTATGAAAATGACAGTTAAAGGCACAAAACGTACGCCAGCCAGATAGCGAGGAGGGGCGGGGGTTATTGCTGTGTGTGCGTGTGTGTGTATTGTGTGTGTTATTGTCGACAGACGGGCAAGTGAAATAAATGCGGAAACACTCGTTGTCAATATTAATATGACGAATATGGCAAAAACCAAATCCGAAAACTCAATTCAACACACGGCACATAAAATGCCACATTTGGCACACTCCCTCCCCCTCCCCCCTCAAACCCATTACCCCCTCTGAAAGTCTATCAATGCAAATAGGCGCAAATTCCTATGTGTGTGTGTGTGTGTGCGTGTGTGTTAATATGCATTGGCATTAGTTAGGGCGCGTCGTAGGCTAGACAAACCAATAAAAAAAGGAACAATGAAAATAGTGATAAAAAGCGGAACGAAGAAAAACTATTTTGAAACCGATAAACCGATGTTTAATCAAAATAATAGCAATAATATATATATTTATATTCATTAAAAGTCTATGACTTTTGCAGATATTTGACTACACTCAGAAAAAAACAAAGTGTGATAATCGTTATGCTTAGGAAAATAAATATCTACAACGGAGAATTGAACGTACATTGAGAAATATCAAGAAAGAAATAGAGAGAGATAGCGAGAGAGAGAGATAGCGAGAGAAAGAGAGAGAGAGAGAAGATAGTTTTACTTACGGTTTTATAGACCTCGACAAAGCGATTCTTTGGCGGTCTGCCGCGTTTCCGATTGAAGAAACCATCGATGGAGGTGATTTGTGTGGGCGGAGCGATTAACTCGTTGCTCTCGCTGATTGTGGCGTCCACATCCGTTGCCTCCGTGCCACTGCCGATGTGCTCCATGCCCAGTAGAACCGTACACTTGCCTTGCACCCGTGCAGCTTATCTTTTGCGTTTGAGGGCACGAGCTGAAAGCGACACGAATTTCAATTGCAAATTGATACCTTGGGAATGCAATTGGCAAATTTGTTAATGCCAAACAGTTTTAGCCAAAAAAAAAGAAGCAAGCAAACTCACACACACACATATACAAAGAGGAACACAAAAATGTGACTCACAAGCAGCTCATAAGGCGGAGGTTATCGCCGCACAGGCGCCAGTCAGCAGAAAAACAACACCTTAGTTGAAAGAGCTCGACTAGCAGATACCCTGCAGCCAGCTGTTATACATAATATATGCCAAATTTTCCATTAAATACACTTTGAAGCCTTAAACAATTTATACGATTTTTCCCGACTGATGCAGATCCTAAAATGTCATCCAACAAAGTCTGAGGCAGACTATATATATATATATATATATATATATATATATATATTTGTTATTATCAGAATATAAATTTTATTTGCAGATCAACAGTCAAACTCATCAAAAGTTGCGCAATTCGCAGACATTTAGAAATGTTCATCTACAGTGGACACTCTTGAAAGTATTTCCTTTTATTTGTCTACTCTCTCTAGGCATTTGTTGGACATAGTTTTATATATATTTGGCTTTTGTTGAAGATTAAACTTGGTTCCACAGAAATATATAATAATCAGTTCCCGAAATTAAAGGTTAGCAGATAATGAAAGTTGACCTGTCATCAGTGGTGCTTGATAACTACTTCGCTCGATTTGCGTGTGTGGCTGTGTCTCTGATCAATGCTATAAAATGTCGGGAGTCCGACTCTGACAATTCAGTCTACATCTGTTTCTATTGAGCTGACCAGTTGACCATAAGAGAAAATGATGGAATTAAAGTGGGTTGTCATAAGTCTGATGCTGATCCAAGGCGAATCCTTCTTCGTTACTGCAACTAAGGAAACTGAGGTAAGCAAAGAGGAATTAAATATAATAGACAAGCGAGATAATCGAATTCCCATTCTTATCAGTCTTTAGCAGCATCGAGGGGAGTGGAGGAACGGTGCGGATCATATGCCTATAAAATTGTGCTACCACTGATTAACCAGATCAAACTGCTGAATGCAAAGGTGGAAGACAACAACAAGGACAGTGAATTAAGGCAGCTACAGGAAAAGTTAGCTCACAAAAATGTATGTGAAACTATCATCAGCAGCAAGGACAGTGAATTAAGGCAGCTACATCAAGTAGTTGATGAAAATATCCGCATCATTAAGGAATTGAGAAATCAGGTATATGGGAGGAACAATGACACTTTACAATCAATTAAGCATGAATTAAAAAAGATCAATTCACAGTTTGAAATTCAGTTGGAGCCAAATAAGATAATCAATGAACAAAACGACCAAGAAATAACCATTTTAGGGCTCGAGTATAAGAAACCCGAATCAGATTGCTCTGACTATGGAAATGTTACGGGTGTTCATAAAATCAGTTTCGCGAATTATTCGTTTGATGTCTTATGTGATTCGGAGACAGCAGGTCCTGGATGGACAGTTATCTATCAGGTAATCAATGGTAGAGAAAGATTGGACAGAGGTTGGAGTGAATACAATGAAGGCTTTGGTTCCTTTGATGGCGACTTCTTTTTGGGCTTGGCGAAGATTTATCGCTTGACAAACAACAAAGCCTATGAACTGTACATACATAAGGGTAAGACATTAGGGGGCAAATTTACTGCGAGCTATAGAAGATTTTCCATTGCTGGCGGAAGCGAAGAATTTCGGCTGCGTATAAGTGATACAGAGTCTTGTTCGGAGTTGGAAAATAATGCCGAATTTGCAACATACAATAGTATTAATAATGACTGGTTAGTCAATTGTGCACGCCAATTCGGGTTTGGATGGTGGTTTACCGAAAGCTGTAAATCGTAAGTAAATGATTCTCTGCATCACCTCTCCAATTTGTAACGGTTTTTTTCTTTTCTTCCACAGTTACTTAGATCCACACGGTGCCACATTCAACACTTTTAAAATGCTTATTCGCCCAGTGGAAGTATCAAAGTGATGCAAATGTAATATGAATTGTATATTTTTATTCCAATTGGCACTGTAATTATATCAAATCTTATGATTTCTGCTATTTCTATATATTTATTTCTATATTTCTATATATTCTATATGGATAACTGCATAAATACCTGAATCTATCCAGCATTTCGAGATCTTTAGGTTCCTAAAGGCCAAACTCTAGAATTTAGAAGAGTTCATAGAGAGAACAGAAACCGAAGAGGATATCCAAGGAAATTAAATGGCAGTCAGATCATAATTTATATATACCCACATTATAGATTCACATATATTTCTGCCCACTTGGGTTATCATTCGGCCTGTTTCCTCTAAATGCAAGCATTTCTGAAAATGTTTGTTCAATGAGAAGGATAATTAACAATCGCTTATTAATTCTCTAATTAGCAATTTCAAAATTATTTTAATTATTGAACGAATTTATTTTTCAAATTGATAGAGCCTAGAATTTCGAGCAATTTCCATTTTCTGTTCCATTTTCGTTAATTTTTTGCTCGTATTTTGATACAAAATCAATTCGCAACTCGGTTGAAAGACCTGCCACAGTTTCAGAAGAAGAACGTGTAGCGTTCAATATCGCTGCAGTGCATCAGTTGCAACAGTTGCACAAGTTGCAACAGTGCATTGCAGTGGCTCCTTTCGGGCCGGGCCATTTCCAAGAACGGTTTGCATATGAATCATATTAAAGTGAAGATTGCATAAATTTTATGAATGCAATTCTGGAATAACCAACAGACTGCTTGCTGCAAATACTTAATGATATATTTTGAAAAGACTTCTGGCTTGTTAGAAGAGTTTACAACTAATATTTAAATATTTAAATTGTTTAATCCATTGAATTGCGATTTATAGCGTCAGCAAGTGAAAAATAATTAAAGGAACTTTTGATTTTTGTTTAAGATTTTGAAATCCATTCAAGTCCATTATGGACAGTAAGTTCTTGCCATAAGAATAAAGGCTAGCTTTGAAATGGGTTTTATTAAGCAGCCCATTGTTTGGTTTATCAAGTGGGCGATTGTCAATTAGTTGTGCATTGACTAATTGGAATAGCGATAGGACGCACTAGCGGAAATTTAACCACTGTCTGATTGCCATTAATCGATTAGCTAATTTTAGCTGCCATTTTAGTCTGGGTGCGTCCATTACTTCCTCTGGCCGGGAGAGATTAACGATCTGCATGCGAGTATTTTAAGTCACTTAAGTCATTTATTGGTATCCATCTGAATTACTTTACACACACATACACACTCACACACATGTTGTGAGTCAAAGAAAGGCCGCAACTTGAAACCGCAAGGAGTCTTAACAAAAGACTAGATTTCTCAGATTACGTTGACAAGCAGCTCTCCTTATCTGATATTAACATCTTGCTCACACACACACACACACAACCACACACGGCGAAGAGAGAGAGAAGAGAGCCTGATTTTTCACCTACCAATCATAGAACAAACATTATTTTAATTATTTCATCGGAATACAAATTAAAACACAACGCGCGAAATTCACAAAAATTCAATAACTGGTTAAGCACTAACGAAACGCGTCTTTTACCGCCAAGCTACGTTGAACGAGTGACGAAGGTTGCGCACAAGCAGCACAGCGAAGCCGAACTAGACACACTTGCTGCCAGCCGATTGGCTCAATGAAAGCTTAGCTCAGGATCTGACTGCTCTTAACGAGCTCTGAGTAAGTTCGACGGAGAGTAAGAGCCGGCTGAAATAAGCTAGAGCATGTTCGGTATGTGACACAGCTAAACACTGCTAGCCGAGACATAAGCCACAAGCTTGAGTATGAGCGTTGAATTGTCGCTTTAAGCTTCACTTGGTTCGTGTCTAAGAAAGCCCCTTCCTTTCCATAAGTCTTGCAGTAATATTGCAACCAACAAAAAGTAAAAAAAAAACATTTTTTTACATTTAAAAAATTAATTTTTTGTTTTCTTTTCTTTTATTTTTTACTCAACTTTTACACAGAGAAAAATGAAATTGCAGTATCTTGCATTTGTTTTGTATTTATATATATAGTCATATATATATATATATTTCATATTTTGATTAATTAAAATTTGTTAAATTGCTAGAATTTGTTAAGCGCTACTAAAGTTTAAATTTGTTTGTTGTTTTTACATACACATACATATATATATATATATATATATATATATATTGTATATTAATATTGTTTGTTTTTTTTGCTCTTGCTTTGTTTCCTTCTTGTAGGCCTTATGTGTGTGTCGGCTTGTGTATGTGTGTGTGTTATAGATAAATTGTTAAACATTACTTCTAGTCACATACATAGATATGTATGTATGTATGTGTAGCTACTTGATTTACAACATTGACTTTTTTACTCCCATTTTCGAATGTGTTTGATGGAGAAATGGTTTTAAGCAACTTGTTAACTTAATTTGAGTATTTGTTGAATTGAATTTGGTTCTTTCGTCATTTCTAATAACAATTATGATAATGACAATACAATTCGTTCTCTTCTTCTTCTTTTTTAATAAGAATTTCCTATTTTGTTTTCCCATAATCAAATAAAGATTTCGTATTTAATCACATGGTGGGATAATCGCTTAAATACATTTTTTATACGTTTTTCTTTTCTTTTTTTTATTACAAGTTAGTTAATATATTGCATTTAAATATCAAAATCAATGTGTATGTGTGTGTGTGTGTGTGTGTGGAATGATAGGAGAGAAGGGTAGTTTTTCCGAAGTATATTGAATGAGTTTTCTTCGCATTTCTTCAAGTCTTTTCTTTTTCTAATATCTTTTCAATGTTTTTTTAAATTGATTGTTTACGATTATTAAGAAAATTGTCGAGATTTGTTGATAATTTGTTGAATGCTTTAATTGATTCCCTTTCTAACACACACATGCGCACACACACACATGCATACATAGATGCTACCTATATATATATATATATGTGTGTGCATTATATATACATATAGGAGAATGTAAAAACTCTACAATTGAATCACACACACACACATATATTCGTTTCATAAATATATAGTAATATATCATATTCATATATTATAGTTTGGTATTTAAATATTCTTTCCATCGTTTTCATTTACCTTTTCGTATTTTTGTTTTTGTTTTTGTTTCATATATCATTATTGTTTACAAATACTTTGAGGAGCACTGAAGTCAGAGGAATGGGCGACAAAAAGGAACCTGGACCAGACGGTATCCCCAATAAGGCACTGAAGCTGGCGGTCCGCACGATACCAGAAGTATTTGCGGTAACCTACGCAAAATGCCTACAGATAAATCGCTTGAATCCACATGCAGGCCCTGTCACTGCTGTCGTACCACCTTCATCTGGCACTGAAATTATTACTGCTTTGAAGAAATCTTCTTCCTCGTCTTCTGTGAAACCATTCGGGCAGATTCAATGAAATTATTTCTTTGCATATTTGTTTAAAATTGGGTTTTTTTATTAAAAAATTCGCAGAATTGCTGTACATGTATGTGTTTTATTATCAATATTAGCAATGAACAAGAAGAACGCCTATATAAGTCATGACGTAGATAAGCTATATATATATATATATATTTATATTCAATTATAGTCTATGACCTTTGCATATTTTTGAGATAATCGTTATTCTTAGCAAAATAAATATCTACAACGGAGAATTGTGTTTTTGTGAATCCACTTTTTTATAGTCAAAATTTTTGTACAATTTTGAATAAAATTTGTACAATCTAGAAGAGTATCTATTATGAGTATGACATTAGCTTTTTTCAGTTTATTATCATTATATATTAAGGTATATATCAAGGCGTTGTTCATGCAAAAGCGATATCCCAAATTTCTGACAGATAGATGAAAGATATATGGAGTAAAATGTTGTCAAATCTGAGATGTAAAATACATTTTCAAAATTTGCCGATTATTGAAAAGCAGTTGAATATTTCATTTTGTTGAGCTTCAGTTGAGCGTTGCACATAAATTACTGATGAACTTGGACAATTCTGAGCGTACTTTGAGAAATATCAAAAAGAGACATAGAGAGAGGGAGGGAGAGAGAGAAGATAGTTTTACTTACGGTTTTATAGACCTCCACAAAGCGATTCTTTGGCGGACTGCCGCTTTTGCGATTGAAGAAACCATCGATGGAGGTGATTTGTGTGGGCGGTGCGATTAACTCGTTGCTCTCGCTGATGGTGGCATCCACATCCGTTGCCTCCGTGCCACTGCCGATGTGCTCCATGCCCAGTAGAACCGTACACTTGCCTTGCACCCGTGCAGCTTATCTTTTGCGTTTGAGGGCACGAGCTGAAAGCGACACGAATTTCAATTGCAAATTGATACGTTGGGAATGCAATTGGCAAATTTGTTAATGCCAAACAGTTTTAGCCAAAAAAAAAGAAGCAAGCAAACATACACACACACACACATATACAAAGAGGAACACAAAAATGTGACTCATCAAGCAGCTCATAAGGCGGAGGTTATCGCCGCACAGGCGCCAGTCAGCAGAAAAACAACACCTTAGTCGAGAGAGCTCGACTAGCAGATACCCTGCAGCTAGCTGTTACACATAATATATGCCAAATTTCCCATTAAATACATTTTGCAGCCTTAAACAATTTCTACGATTTTTCACGACTGATGCAGATCCTAAAATGTCATCCAACCAAGTCTGAGGCAGACTATATATATATATACAGTGGCGGACAGCTTATTTGGCCAAGTGTCAAAGAAGAAAAGTAATTGCCTGCCATAAGCTAACCATTCATTATTTTTCAAAAATTCCAAAGACCGATGGTAGGTACATGTATTAACCACCAAAATTTATATATGACCCCAATACACTGGGGTTTCCCCACCCGCTAGGTAGAGTTATGTAAAAAAGTACCCTATTTTGAGGAGACAGCTTATTTGGCCAGGTACATTGTGGACACCTGGGTGCCATAAAACCCGGATTTTTTTTACCTAAAGTTGAGTATTTTCGGTATAAATAGACCAATCCTTCGTAGTCAGTTTAGTTTAATCCTGCATCTTGGGTGCAATAAACCAATATGGACTATGGACAATCAGACTACCATTGCACAACGGAAACTCATCCTGGAACACTTCTATAACGGATATTCATATCGCCAAATAGCTGGAATGGTCAGTCTGAGCAACTCAACTATGTATAACATCATTCGACGCTTCGTCGACGCAAATCGGATTGAGGGCAAGGCCAGAAAGTCACCAAATTCGATTTTCACCGAAGAGGACGAGCGAAGGATCACCAGGAAAATAAGGGGAAATTCCAAGCTATCGGCTCCAAAAATGACTCAACAGGTGCAGGATGAAATGGGGAAAAAGTGCTGTGTGGAAACTGTGCCCAGGTTTCTGCGCAATCTTGACTTAAATGCCCGAGTACCACGAAAAAGGCCCTTTATAAGCGCGAAAAATAAAGGGACTTGGATGACGTTCGTCAAAAACCACTTGGACAAGGATTTGGAGTTCTGGAACATAGTCATAATTGGAGATGAGTCCAAATTCACCATTTTTGACTAGGACGGGCGGAATTATGTGTGGCGACAGGCCAATACTGACATGAATCCCAAACACGTAAAGGCAACAGTCAAGCATGGTGGAGGAAGTGACATTTCATGGGTATGTATCTCGTCAGCCGGATTCGGGAATTTTGTGATTTTTGGAACAACAATGGACAAGAATGTGTACTTCAACATACTAAAGAAAAATTTACTCCAAAGTGCCGAGAAGGTAGGAATCCGACGTACTTTCCGGTTCAACCAGGACAACGATCCCTAACATAAGGCCAAGATAGTGCAGACCTGGCTCCTGAGGAACTGCCCCCACATGATAATTCCACCGGCCCAGTCTCAAGATTTAAATGTTTTTGAGAATTTGTGGGCTCAGCTGGAAAATAACATCCGGAAGTACAGCATATCCAGCAAAGAAGACCTCAAAAATGCTTTGCGGGAAGAGTGGAGCAAAATCAGCTCAGAAGCTACAAGGAAGCTGGTATCTTCGATGAATAATAGGTTAAGGGAAGTAGTTAAGGCTAATGGATATAATACTAAGTATTAACATCCATATTTAAGTTATTATACGCCAAATATATTATTTTGTTTATACCTGGCCAAATAAGCTGTCCCCTCAAAATAGGGTACTTTTTTACATAACTCTACCTAGCGGGTGGGGAAACCCCAGTGTATTGGGGTCATATATAAATTTTGGTGGTTAATACATGTACCTACCATCGGTCTTTGGAATTTTTGAAAAATAATGAATGGTTAGCTTATGGCAGGCAATTACTTTTCTTCTTTGACACTTGGCCAAATAAGCTGTCCGCCACTGTATATAGTCACATATTCAGATCACGCAGATCCCTCATATCCACACTCTCTGCAACAACAACAGTAGCATAGTTCGTCAACAACGACAGCATAGTTCGTCAACAACAAACCCAACTGCAATCAACGATCACAACCGGAAACGCATGGAGTAGTACGACACGCGCCTACGTCAGCAGATTCTACAAGTGAAACCCAAACGGGCCATCCGAATTACACTCCGTCAGCGCATTTTACAAGAAGGCTAGCGTGAAACCCAAAAGGGCCATCCGACACCTCCACCAATGGGACAACAGCGACAAAGCTACAGCGACTCAGCTACAACGCGGCAGAAGGAGCAAGTGCGAGGATTCCTTATAGATTAAACCACTAGCATAAGTTACATCCTGTACACTAAACTGAGAAGACGTGTCTCTGAATAAAGAATTAGATTTTGCCTAATCAAAACCGTTGTCAGACTTTCAATTATATATATATATATATATATGTTCAATATGAGCGACAGACTTGCATAGCCTCATCGACTCGGCTTTTGTTGCTGATCAAGAGAATATATATATATATATTTGTTATTATCAGAATATAAATTTTATTTGCAGATCAACAGTCAAAGTCATCAAAAGTTGCGCAATTCGCAGAAATTTAGAAATGTTCATCTACAGTGAACACCCTTGAAAGTATTCCCTTTTATTTGTCTACTCTCTCTAGGCATTTATTGGACATAGTTTTATATATATTTTGCTTCCGTTGAAGATTAAGCATGGTTCCACATATATAATAATCAGTGCGAAACATGAAAGGTTAGCAGATAATGAAAGTTGACCTGTCATCAGTGGTACTTGATAACTACTTCGCTCGATTTGCGTGTGTGGCTGTGTCTCTGGTCAATGCTATAAAATGTCGGGAGTCCGACTCTGACAATTCAGTCTAAATCTGTCTCTATTGCGACCAGTTGAACATAGGAGAAAAGATGGAATTTAAGTGGATTGTCATAAGTCTGATGCTGATCCAAGGCGAATCCTTCTTCGTTACTGCAACTAAGGAAACTGAGGTAAGCAAAGAGGAATTAAATATAATAGACAAGCGAGATAATCGAATTCCCATTCTTATCAGTCTTTAGCAGCATCGAGGGGAGTGGAGGAACGGTGCGGATCATATGCCTATAAAATTGTGCTACCACTGATTAACCAGATCAAACTGCTGAATGCAAAAGTGGAAGACAACAACAAGGACAGTGTTGCTCAGAAAAATGTATGTGAAACTATCATCAGCAGCAAGGACAGTGAATTGAGGCAGCTACAGGAAAAGTTAGATCAGAAAAATGTAAGTGAAACTATCATCAGCAGCAAGGACAGTGAATTAAGGCAGCTACAGGAGAAGTTATCAGAAGTCATCAGCAGCAAGGACAGTGAAATAAGGCAGCTACAGGAAAAGTTAGCTCAGAAAAATGTATGTGAAACTATCATCAGCAGCAAGGACAGTGAATTAAGGCAGCTACATCAAGTAGTTGATGAAAATGTCCGCATCATTAAGGAATTGAGAAATCAGGTAGATTTATATGGGAGGAACAATGACACTTTACAATCAATTAAGAATGAATTGAAAAAGCTCCATTCACAGTTTGAAATTCAGTCGGAGCCAAATAAGATAACCAATGAACAAAACGACCAAGAAATAACCATTTTAGGGCTCGAGTATAATAAACCCGAATCAGATTGCTCTGACTATGGAAATGTTACTGGTGTTCATAAAATCAGTTTCGCGAATTATTCGTTTGATGTCTTATGTGATTCGGAGACAGTAGGTCCTGGATGGACAGTTATCATGCAGCGAATCAATGGTGAAGAAAGCTTGGACAGAGACTGGGAAACATACCGTGAAGGCTTTGGTTCCTTTGATGGCGACTTCTTCTTGGGCTTGGAGAAGATTCATCGCTTGACAAACAACAAAGCATATAAACTGCATATACGCAGTACATCGGATGATAGCTTAACTAGGATATCTGAAAGATTTTCTATTGCTGGCGAAAACGAACAATATCGGATGAGTACAGATAATAAAGACTGGCTGTTGCACGATAACATCGAATTTTCAACATACGATAGGGATAACGATAACTGGACTGGAGGCAATTGTGCAACAAGATACAGTCTTGGATGGTGGTATACCAGCGAATGTGATATGTAAGCAAATGACTCTCTGCATCACCTCTCCAATTTGTAACGGTTTTCTTCTTTTCTTCCACAGTAACCCATATATGCACAAATATAAAAATGACCCTTTAAAATTCGACAGTTTCAAATTGCTTATTCGCCCAGTGGAAGAATAAAAGTGATGCAAATGTAATATGAATTGTATATTTTTATTTCAATTGGCACTGTAAATATATCAAATTTTATGATTTCTCCTATTTCTATATATTTATTTCAATATTTCTATATATTCTATATGAATAACTGCACAAATACCTGAATCTATCCAGCATTTCGAGATCCTTAGGTTCTTAAAGACCAAACTCTAGAATTAAGAACAGTTCATGGAGACAACAGAAACTGAAGAGGATTGCCAATGAAATTAAATGGATCAGAATGGTCAGATCAAAATTTATATGTACACATATGTTTCTGCCTATTCGGCTTGTTTCCTATAAATTCAAGCATTTCTGGAAATGTTTGATCAATGTGAATTAGCAATTTAAAAAATATTTTAATTATTGAACGAATTTATTTTTCAAATTGATAGAACCTAGAATTTCGAGCAATTTCCATTTTCTATTCCATTTTCGTTAATTTTTCGCTCGCATTTTGATACAATATCAATTCGCAACTCGGTTGAAAGACCTGCCACAGTTTCAGAAGAAGAACGTGTAGCGTTCAATATCGCTGCAGTGCATCAGTTGCAATAGTTGCACAAGTTGCAACAGTGCATTGCAGTGGCTCCTTTCGGGCCGGGCCATTTCCAAGAACGGTTTGCATATGAATAATATTAAAGTGAAGATTGCATAAATTTTATGAATGCAATTCTGGAATAACCAACAAACTGCTTGCTGCAAATACTTAATGATACTTCTTGAAAAGACTTCTGGCTTGTTAGAAGAGTTTACAACTAATATTTATAGCGTCAGCAAGTGAAAAAGTATTAAAGGAACTTTTGATTTTTGTTTAAGATTTTGAAATCCATTCAAGTCCATTATGGACAGTAAGTTCTTGCCATAAGAATAAAGGCTAGCTTTGAAATGGGTTTTATTAAGCAGCCCATTGTTTGGTTTATCAAGTGGGCGACATTGTCAATTAGTTGTGCATTGACTATTTGGAATAGCGATAGGATGCACTAGCGGAAATTTAACCACTGTCTGATTGCCATTAATCGATTAGCTAATTTTTGCTGCCATTTTAGTCTGGGTGCGTCCATTACTTCCTCTGGCCGGGAGAGATTAACTATCTGCATGCGAGTATTTTAAGTCACTTAAGTCATTTATTGGTATCCATCTGAATTACTTTACACACACACACACATGTTGTGAGTCAAAGAAAGGCCGCAACCTGAAACCACAAGGAGTCTTAACAAAAGACTAGATTTCTCAGATTACGTTGACAAGCAGCTCTCCTTATCTGATATTAACATCTTGCTCACACACACACACACACACACAACCACACACGGCGAAGAGAGAGAGAAGAGAGTCTGATTTTTCACCTACCAATCATAGAACAAGCATTATTTTAATTATTTCATCCGAATACAAATTAAAACACAACTTGCGAAATTCACAAAAATTCAATAACTGGTTAAGCGCTAACGAAACGCGTCTTTTACCGCCAAGCTACGTTGAACGAGTGACGAAGGTTGCGCACAAGCAGCACAGCGAAGCCGAACTAGACACACTTGCTGCCAGCCGATTGGCTCAATGAAAGCTTAGCTCAGGATCTGACTGCTCTTAATGAGCTCTGAGTAAGTTCGACGGAGAGTAAGAGTCGGCATGCTATTGCTGCGAGCTGAAATGAGCTAGAGCATGTTCGGAATGTGACACAGCTAAACACTGCTAGCCGAGACATAAGCACAAGCTTGAGTATGAGCGTTGAATTGTCGCTTTAAGCTTAACTTGGTTCGTGTCTAAGAAAGCCCCTTCCTTTACTTAAGTCATGCAGTAATATTGTAACCAGCAAAAAGTAAAAAAAAAACATTTTTTCACATTTAAAAAATTTATTTTTTTTGTTCTTTTCTTTTATTTTTTACTCAACTTTTACACAGAGAAAAATGAAATTGCAGTATCTTGCATTTGTTTTGTATTTATATATATAGTCATATATATATATTTCATATTTTGATTAATTAAAATTTGTTAAATTGCTAGAATTTGTTAAGCGCTACTAAAGTTTAAATTTGTTTGTTGTTTTTACATACACATACATATATATACATATATATATATATATATATATATATATATATATATATATTGTATATTAATATTGTTTGTTTTTTTTGCTCTTGCTTTGTTTCCTTCTTGTAGGCCTTATGTGTGTGTCGGTTTGTGTATGTGTGTGTGTTATAGATATAATATATGGAAATTGTTAAACATTACTTCTAGTCACATACATAGATATGTATGTATGTATGTGTAGCTACTTGATTTACAACATTGACTCCCATTTTCGAATGTGTTTGATGGAGAAATGGTTTTAAGCAACTTGTTAACTTAATTTGAGTATTTGTTGAATTGAATTTGGTTCTTTCGTCATTTCTAATAACAATTATGATAATGACAATACAATTCGTTCTCTTCTTCTTCTTTTTTAATAAGAATTTCCCATTTTGTTTTCCCATAATCAAATAAAGATTTCGTATTTAATCACATGGTGGGATAATCGCTTAAATACATTTTTTATACGTTTTTCTTTTCTTTTTTTATTACAAGTTAGTTAATATATTGCATTTAAATATCAAAATGTTCAATTTGTATGTGTGTATGTATGTGTGTGTGTGGAATGATAGGAGAGAAGGGTAGTTTTTCTGATTTATATTGAATGAGTTTTCTTCGCATTTCAAGTATTTTCTTTTTCTTATATATTTTCCATGTTTTTTTAAATTGATTGTTTACGATTATTAAGAAAATTGTCGAGATTTGTTGATAATTTGTTGAATGCTTTAATTGATTCCCTTTCTAACACACACATGCATACATAGATGCTACCTATATATATATATATATATGTGTGTGCATCATATATACATATAGGAGAATGTAAAAGCTCTACAATTGAAACACACAGACACATATATTCGTTTCATAAATATATAGTACTATATATCATATTCATATATTATAGTTTGGTATTTAAATATTCTTTCCATCGTTTTCATTTACCTTTTCGTATTTTTGTTTTTGTTTTTGTTTCATATATCATTATTGCTTACAAATACTTTGAGGAGCACTGCAGTCAGAGGAATGGGCGACAAAAAGGAACCTGGACCAGACCGTATCCCCAATAACTGAAGCTGGCGGTCCGCCCGATACCAGAAGTATTTGCGGTAACCTACGCAAAATGCCTACAGCATAGCAAATAAATCGCTTGAATCCACATGCAGGCCCTGCCACTGTACCACCCTCATCTGGCACTGAAATTATTACTGCTTTGAAGAAATCTTCTTCCTCGTCTTCTGTGAAACTATTCGGGCAGATTCAATGAAATTATTTCTTTGCATATTTGTTTAAAATTGGGTTTTTTTATTAAAAAATTCGCAGAATTGCTGTACATGTATGTGTTTTATTATCAATATTAGCAATGAACAAGAAGAACGCCTATATAAGTCATGACGTAGATAAGCTATATATATATATATATATATTTATATTCAATTATAGTCTATGACCTTTGCATATTTTTGAGATAATCGTTATTCTTAGAAAAATAAATATATATAACGGAGAATTGTGTTTTTGTGAAAACCACTTTTTTATAGTCAACATTTTTGTACAATTTTGAATAAAATTTGTACAATCTAGAAGAGTATCTATTATGAGTATGACATTAGCTTTTTTCAGTTTATTATCATTATATATTAAGGTATATATCAAGGCGTTGTTCATGCAAAAGCGATATCCCAAATTTCTGACAGATAGATGAAAGATATATGGAGTAAAATGTTGCCAAATCTGAGATGTAAAATACATTTTCAAAATTTGCCGATTATTGAAAAGCAGTTGAATATTTCATTTTGTTGAGCTTAAATTGAGCGTTGCACATAAATTACTGATGAACTTGGATAATTCTGAGCGTACTTTGAGAAATATCAAGAAAGAGATAGAGAGAGATAGCGAAAGAGAGACAGAGAGAGAGAGAGGGAGAGAGAAGATAGTTTTACTTACGGTTTTATAGACCTCCACAAAGCGATTCTTTGGCGGTCTGCCGCGCTTGCGATTGAAGAAACCATCGATGGAGGTGATTTGTGTGGGCGGAGCAATTAACTCGTTGCTCTCACTGATGGTGGCATCCACATCCGTTGCCTCTGTGCCACAACCGATGTGCAGATCCTAAAATGTCATCCAACAAAGTCTGAGGCAGACTATATATATATATATAATTATATATATGTTCAATATGAGTGACAGACTTGCATAGCCTTATCGATGTTATTTTTGTTATATTTGTTATTATTCGAATATTTATTTTATTTGAAAATCAACAGTCAAACTCATCAAAAGTTGCGCAATTCGCAGAAATTTAGAAATGTTCATCTACAGTGGACACTCTTGAAAGTATTCCCTTTTATTTGTCTATTGAACATAGTTTTATATATATTTTGCTTCCGTTGAAGATTAAGCATGGTTCCACAGAAATATATAATAATCAGTGCTAGACATGAAAGGTTAGCAGATAATGAAAGTTGACCTGTCATCAGTGGTACTTGATAACTACTTCGCTCGATTTGCGTGTGGGGCTGTGTCTCTGGTCAATGCTATAAAATGTCGGGAGTCCGACTCTGACAATTCAGTCTAAATCTGTCTCCATTGCGACCAGTTGAACATAGGAGAAAAGATGGAATTTAAGTGGATTGTCATAAGTCTGATGCTGATCCAAGGCGAATCCTTCTTCGTTACTGCAACTAAGGAAACTGAGGTAAGCAAAGAGGAATTAAATATAATAGACAAGCGAGATAATCGAATTCCCATTCTTATCAGTCTTTAGCAGCATCGAGGGGAGTGGAGGAACGGTGCGGATCATATGCCTATATTGTGGAAACACTGCTTAGCGATATCAAACTTCTGAATGCAAAAGTGGAAGACAACAACAAGGACAGTGAATTAAGGCAGCTACAGGAAAAGTTACATCAGAAAAATGTATATGAAACTATCATCAGCAGCAAGGACAGTGAATTAAGGCAGCTACATCAAGTAGTTGATGAAAATGTCCGCATCATTAAGGAATTGAGAAATCAGGTAGATTTATATGGGAGGAACAATGACACTTCACAATCACTCAAGAATGAATTGAATAAGCTCAATTCACAATTTGAAATTCAGTTGGAGCAAAATAAGAAAATCATTGAACAGAACGACGAAGAACTAATCATTTTAAGGCACTGGTATAAACCCGAATCAGATTGCTCTGACTATGGAAATGTTACTGGTGTTCATAAAATCAGTTTCGCGAATTATTCGTTTGATGTCTTATGTGATTCGGAGACAGCAGGTCCTGGATGGACAGTTATCTATCAGGTAATCAATGGTAAAGAAAGCTTGGACAGAGACTGGGAAACATACCGTGAAGGCTTTGGTTCCTTTGATGGCGACTTCTTCTTGGGCTTGGAGAAGATTCATCGCTTGACAAACACCAAAGCCTATGAACTGTACATACGTGTGGGTATGAAATCATGGGGTACATTTACTGCGGGGTATCAAAGATTTTCCATTGCCGGCGAAAACGAACAATATCGGCTGAAAATAAGTGGACAGATTGGATACTTCCCCTCATTTTATAATTTGCATTGGACAAAAAATGTCGAATTTTCAACATTCAATAGGGATAATGATAACTGGACTGGAGGCAATTGTGCATCAGTATTCAGTAGTGGATGGTGGTATACCGGAGGCTGTAGATAGTAAGCAAATGACTCTCTACATAACCTCTCCAATTTGTAACGGTTTTCTTCTCTCTTCCACAGTAACTCAAATCCATTCAATGGCAAAGTCGACAATTTTAAATTGCTTATTCGCCCAGTGGAAGAATAAAAGTGATGCAAATGTACTATGAATTGTATATTTTTATGTCAATTGGCACTATACAGTATAAAATCTTATGATTCCTCCTATTTCTATATATTTATTTCGATATTTCTATATATTATATATGAATAACTGCACAAATACCTGAATCTATTCAGCATTTCGAGATCTTTAGGTTTTTAAAGGCCAAACTCTAGAATTAAGAAGAGTTCATAGAGACAACAGAAACTGAAGAGGATTGCCAAGGAAATTAAATGGCATTCAGATCATAATTTATATATACCCACATTATAGATTCACATATATTTCTGCCCACTTGGGTTATCATTCGGCTTGTTTCCTCTAAATTCAAGCATTTCTGAAAATGTTTGTTCAATGAGAAGGATAATTAACAATCGCTAATTAATTCTCTAATTAGCAATTTCAAAATTATTTTAATTATTGAACGAATTCATTTTTCAAATTGATAGAACCTAGAATTTCGAGCAATTTCCATTTTCTATTCCATTTTCGTTAATTTTTTGCTCGTATTTTGATAAAAAATCAATTCGCAACTCGGTTGAAAGACCTGCCACAGTTTCAGAAGAAGAACGTGTAGCGTTCAATATCGCTGCAGTGCATCAGTGGCAATAGTTGCACAAGTTGCAACATTGCATTGCAGTGGCTCCTTTCGGCCCGGGCCATTTCCAAGAACGGTTTGCATATGAATCATATTAAAGTGAAGATTGCATAAATTTTATGAATGCAATTCTGGAATAACCAACAGACTGCTTGCTGCAAATACTTAATGATATATTTTGAAAAGACTTCTGGCTTGTTAGAAGAGTTTACAACTAATATTTAAATATTTAAATTGTTTAATCCATTGAATTGCGATTTATAGCGTCAGCAAGTGAAACTAATTAAAGGAACTTTTGATTTTTGTTTAAGATTTTGAAGTCCATTCAAGTCCATTATGGACAGTAAGTTCTTGCCATAAGAATAAAGGCTAGCTTTGAAATGGGTTTTATTAAGCAGCCCATTGTTTGGTTTATCAAGTGGGCGATATTGTCAATTAGTTGTGCATTGACTAATTGGAATAGCGATAGGATGCACTAGCGGAAATTTAAGCACTGTCTGATTGCCATTAATCGATTAGCTAATTTTAGCTGCAATTTTAGTCTGGGTGCGTCCATTACTTCCTCTGGCCGGGAGAGATTAACGATCTGCATGCGAGTATTTTAAGTCACTTAAGTCATTTATTGGTATCCATCTGAATTACATTACACACAAACACACACACACACACTCACATACATACACACACATATTGTGAGTCAAAGAAAGGCCGCAACTTGAAACCGCAAGGAGTCTTAACAAAAGACTAGATTTCTCAGATTACGTTGACAAGCAGCTCTCCTTATCTGATATTAACATCTTGCTCACACACACACACACACACACAACCACACACGGCGAAGAGAGAGAGAAGAGAGTCTGATTTTTCACCTACCAATCATAGAACAAGCATTATTTTAATTATTTCATCCGAATACAAATTAAAACACAACGCGCGAAATTCACAAAAATTCAATAACTGGTTAAGCGCTAACGAAACGTGTCTTTTACCGCCAAGCTACGTTGAACGAGTGACGAAGGTTGCGCACAAGCAGCACAGCGAAGCCGAACTAGACACACTTGCTGCCAACCGATTGGCTCAATGAAAGCTTAGCTCAGGATCTGATTGCTCTTAACGAGCTCTGAGTAAGTTCGACGCAGAATAAGAGCCGGCATGCTGAAAGGAGCTAGAGCACGTTCGGTATGTGACACAGCTAAACACTGCTAGCCGAGACATAAGCCACAAACTTGAGTATGAGCGTTGAAATGTCGCTTTAAGCTTCACTTGGTGTCTAAGAAAGCCCCTTCCTTTCCTTAAGTCCTTAGTGTAACCAGCAAAAAGTAAAAAAAAAACATTTTTTCACATTTAAAAAATTTATTTTTTTTGTTCTTTTCTTTTATTTTTTACTCAACTTTTACACAGAGAAAAATGAAATTGCAGTATCTTGCATTTGTTTTGTATTTATATATATAGTCATATATATATATTTCATATTTTGATTAATTAAAATTTGTTAAATTGCTAGAATTTGTTAAGCGCTACTAAAGTTTAAATTTGTTTGTAGTTTTTACATACACATGCATATATATACATATATATATATATATATATTGTATATTAATATTGTTTGTTTTTTTTGCTCTTGCTTTGTATCCTTCTTGTAGGCCTTATGTGTGTGTCGGTTTGTGTATGTGTGTGTGTTATAGATATAATATATGGAAATTGTTAAACATTACTTCTAGTCACATACATAGATATGTATGTATGTATGTGTAGCTACTTGATTTACAACATTGACTTTTTTACTCCCATTTTCGAATGTGTTTGATGGAGAAATGGTTTTAAGCAACTTGTTAACTTAATTTGAGTATTTGTTGAATTGAATTTGGTTCTTTCGTCATTTCTAATAACAATTATGATAATGACAATACAATTCGTTCTCTTCTTCTTCTTTTTTAATAAGAATTTCCTATTTTGTTTTCCCATAATCAAATAAAGATTTCGTATTTAATCACATGGTGGGATAATCGCTTAATACATTTTTTATACGTTTTTCTTTTCTTTTTTTATTACAAGTTAGTTAATATATTGCATTTAAATATCAAAATGTTCAATGTTTATGTGTGTGTGTGTGTGTGTGTGGAATGATAGGAGAGAAGGGTAGTTTTTCTGATTTATATTGAATGAGTTTTCTTCGCATTTCTTCAAGTCTTTTCTTTTTCTTATATATTTTCCATGTTTTTTTAAATTGATTGTTTACGATTATTTAGAAAATTGTCGAGATTTGTTGATAATTTGTTGAATGCTTTAATTGATTCCCTTTCTAACACACACATGCGCACACACACACATGCATACATAGATGCTACCTATATAAATATATATATATATGTGTGTGCATTATATATACATATAGGAGAATGTAAAAACTCTACAATTGAAACACACAGACACATATATTCGATTCATAAATATATAGTACTATATATCATATTCATATATTATAGTTTGGTATTTAAATATTCCTTCCATCGTTTTCATTTACCTTTTCGTATTTTTGTTTTTGTTTTTGTTTCATATATCATTATTGTTTACAAATACTTTGAGGAGCACTGCAGTCAGAGGAATGGGCGACAAAAAGGCCCCTGGACCAGACGGTATCCCCAATAAGGCACTGAAGCTGGCGGTCCGCCCGATACCAGAAGTATTTGCGGTAACCTACGCAAAATGCCTACAGCATAGCAAATAAATCGCTTGAATCCACACGCAGGCCCTGTCACTGCTGTCGTACCACCCTCATCTGGCACTGAAATTGTTACTGCTTTGAAGAAATCTTCTTCTTCGTCTTCTGTGAAACCATTCGGGCAGATTCAATGAAATTATTTCTGTGCATATTTGTTTAATATTGGGTTTTTTTTATTAAAAAATTCGCAGAATTGCTGTACATGTACGTATGTGTTTTATTATCAATATTAGCAATGAACAAGAAGAACGCCTATATAAGTCATGACGTAGATAAGCTATATATATATATATATATTTATATTCAATTATAGTCTATGACCTTTGCATATTTTTGAGATAATCGTTATTCTTAGAAAAATAAATATATATAACGGAGAATTGTGTTTTTGTGAAAACCACTTTTTTATAGTCAACATTTTTGTACAATTTTGAATAAAATTTGTACAATCTAGAAGAGTATCTATTATGAGTATGACATTAGCTTTTTTCAGTTTATTATCATTATATATTAAGGTATATATCAAGGCGTTGTTCATGCAAAAGCGATATCCCAAATTTCTGACAGATAGATGAAAGATATATGTGGAGTAAAATGTTGCCAAATCTGAGATGTAAAATACATTTTCAAAATTTGCCGATTATTGAAAAGCAGTTGAATATTTCAGCTTAAATTGAGCGTTGCACATAAATTACTGATGAACTTGGATAATTCTGAGCGTACTTTGAGAAATATCAAGAAAGAGATAGAGAGAGATAGCGAAAGAGAGAGAGAGAGAGAGAGAGAGAGGGAGAGAGAAGATAGTTTTACTTACGGTTTTATAGACCTCCACAAAGCGATTCTTTGGCGGTCTGCCGCGCTTGCGATTGAAGAAACCATCGATGGAGGTGATTTGTGTGGGCGGTGCGATTAACTCGTTGCTCTCGCTGATGGTGACATCCACATCCGTTGCCTCTGTGCCACAACCGATGTGCAGATCCTAAAATGTTATCCAACAAAGTCTGAGGCAGACTATATATATATATATAATTATATATATGTTCAATATGAGTGACAGACTTGCATAGCCTTATCGACTCGGCTTTTGTTGCTGATCAAGAGTATATATATATATATATATATATATTTGTTATTATTCGAATATAAATTTTATTTGAAAATCAACAGTCAAACTCATCAAAAGTTGCGCAATTCGCAGAAATTTAGAAATGTTCATCTACAGTGGACACTCTTGAAAGTATTCCCTTTTATTTGTCTACTCTCTCTAGGCATTTATTGGACATAGTTTTATATATATTTTGCTTCCGTTGAAGATTAAGCATGGTTCCACAGAAATATATAATAATCAGTGCTAGACATGAAAGGTTAGCAGATAATGAAAGTTGACCTGTCATCAGTGGTACTTGATAACTACTTCGCTCGATTTGCGTGTGTAGCTGTGTCTCTGGTCAATGCTATAAAATGTCGGGAGTCCGACTCTGACAATTCAGTCTACATCTGTCTCTATTGCGACCAGTTGAACATAGGAGAAAAGATGGAATTAAAGTGGGTTGTCACAATTCTGATGCTGATCCAAGGCGAATCCTTCTTCGTTACTGCAACTAAGGAAACTGAGGTAAGCAAAGAGGAATTAAATATAATAGACAAGCGAGATAATCGAATTCCCATTCTTATTAGTCTTTAGCAGCATCAAGGGGAGTGGAGGAACGGTGCGGATCATATGCCTATAAAACTGTGGAACCACTGATTAACCATATCAAACTGCTGAATGCAAAGGTGGAAGACAACAACAAGAACAGTGAATTAAGGCAGCTACAGGAAAAGTTAGCTCAGAAAAATGAATATGAAACTATCATCAGCAGCAAGGACAATGAATTAAGGCAGCTACAGGAAAAGTTAGCTCAGAAAAATGTAAGTGAAACTATCATCAGCAGCAAGGACAGTGAAATAAGGCAGCTACATCAACTAGTTGATGAAAATGTCCCCATCATTAAGGAATTGAGAAATCAGATAGATTTATATGGGGAGAACAATGGCACTTTACAATCAATTAAGCATGATTTAAATAAGCTAAATTCACAGTTTGAAATTCAGTTGGAGCAAAATAAGAAAATGATTGAACAGAACGACGAAGAACTAAACATTTTAAGGCTCTGGAATAAGAAACCCAAATCAGATTGCTCTGACTATGGAAATGTTACGGGTGTTCGTAGAATCAGTTTCGCTAGTTACTCGTTTGATGTCTTATGTGATTCGGAGACAGTAGGTCCTGGATGGACAGTTATCTATCAGGGACTCCATGATAGCGAAAATTTCAAAAGAAATTGGGCAACATACCGTAAAGGATTTGGTTCCTTTGATGGCGACTTCTTCTTGGGCTTGGAGAAGATTCATCGCCTGACAAACACCAAAGCCTATGACGTGTGCAGGTATAAGGATAGGTTACACCCACCTACTGCGTGCTATCAAAGTTTTTCCATTGCCGGCGAAAACGAACAATATCGGCTGATTTTAAGTGATTCAAAACGGGAATTTGGATTCGAAAATAATTTAAAATTTTCAACATACGATAGGGATAATGATAACTATAGTGGTCACAATTGTGCATCATCTCTCAAAAGTGGAGGGTGGTATGACTATCAATGTGAATGGTAAGTAAATGACTCTCTGCATCACCTCTCCAATTTGTAACGGTTTTCTTCTTTTCTCCCACAGGAGCGGAGGTCGATTCTTTGCCGAACTCACCGGTTTTAAAGTGCTTATTCGCCCAGTGGAAGTATAAAAGTGATGCAAATGTAATATGAATTGTATATTTTTATTTCAATTGGCACTGTAATTATATCAAATCTTATGATTTCTGCTATTTCTATATATTTATTTCTATATTTCTATATATTCTATATTGATAACTGCATAAATACCCGAATCTATCCAGCATTTCGAGATCTTTAGGTTCTTAAAGACCAAACTCTAGAATTAAGAAGAGTTCATAGAGACAACAGAAACTGAAGAGGATTGCCAAGGAAATTAAATGGCATTCAGATCATAATTTATATATACCCACATTATAGATTCACATATATTTCTGCCCACTTGGGTTATCATTCAGCTTGTTTCCTCTAAATGCAAGCATTTCTGAAAATGTTTGTTCAATGTGAAGGATAATTAACAATCGCTAATTAAACCACTAATTAGCAATTTCAAAAATATTTTAGTTCTTGAAAGAATTCATTTTTCAAATTGATAGAACCTAGAATTTCGAGCAATTTCCATTTTCTATTCCATTTTCGTTAATTTTTCGCTCGCATTTTGATACAAAATCAATTCGCAACTCGGTTGAAAGACCTGCCACAGTTTCAGAAGAACGTGTAGCGTTCAATATCGCTGCAGTGCATCAGTGGCAACAGTTGCACAAGTTGCAACAGTGCATTGCAGTGGCTCCTTTCGGCCCGGGCCATTTCCAAGAACGGTTTGCATATGAATCATATTAAAGTTAAGATTGCATAAATTTTATGAATGCAATTCTGGAATAACCAACAAACTGCTTGCTGCAAATATTTAATGATACTTCTTGAAAAGACTTCTGGCTTGTTAGAAGAGTTTACAACTAATATTTAAATATTTAAATTGTTTAATCCATTGAATTGCGATTTATAGCGTCAGCAAGTGAAACTAATTAAAGGAACTTTTGATTTTTGTTTAAGATTTTGAAATCCATTCAAGTCCATTATGGACAGTAAGTTCTTGCCATAAGAATAAAGGCTAGCTTTGAAATGGGTTTTATTAAGCAGCCCATTGTTTGGTTTATCAAGTGGGCGATTGTCAATTAGTTGTGCATTGACTAATTGGAATAGCGATAGGATGCACTAGCGGAAATTTAAGCACTGTCTGATTGCCATTAATCGATTAGTTAATTTTAGCTGCCATTTTAGTCTGGGTGCGTCCATTAATTCCTCTGGCCGGGAGAGATTAACGATCTGCATGCGAGTATTTTAAGTCACTTAAGTCATTTATTGGTATCCATCTGAATTACTTTACACACACACACACACATGTTGTGAGTCAAAGAAAGGCCGCAACCTGAAACCACAAGGAGTCTTAACAAAAGACTAGATTTCTCAGATTACGTTGACAAGCAGCTCTCCTTATCTGATATTAACATCTTGCTCACACACACACACACACACACACAACCACACACGGCGAAGAGAGAGAGAAGAGAGTCTGATTTTTCACCTACCAATCATAGAACAAGCATTATTTTAATTATTTCATCCGAATACAAATTAAAACACAACGCGCGAAATTCACAAAAATTCAATAACTGGTTAAGCGCTAACGAAACGTGTCTTTTACCGCCAAGCTACGTTGAACGAGTGACGAAGGTTGCGCACAAGCAGCACAGCGAAGCCGAACTAGACACACTTGCTGCCAGCCGATTGGCTCAATGAAAGCTTAGCTCAGGATCTGACTGCTCTTAACGAGCTCTGAGTAAGTTCGACGAAGAGTAAGAGTCGGCATGCTATTGCTGCGAGTTGAAATGAGCTAGGGCATGTTCGGTATGTGACACAGCTAAACACTGCTAGCCGAGACATAAGCCACAAGCTTGACTATGAGCGTTGAATTGTCGCTTTAAGCTTCTCTTGGTTCGTGTCTAAGAAAGCCCCTTCCTTCCGTCTTGCAGCAATATTGCAACCAGCAAAAAGTAAAAAGAAAACATTTGTTCACATTTAAAAAATTTATTTTGTTGTTTTCTTTTATTTTCTACTCAACTTTTACACAGAGAAAAATGAAATTGCAGTATCTTGCATTTGTTTTCTATTTATATATATAGACATATGTATATATACATATATATATATATATATATATATATAAATATATATGTTTGGTTACGCAGGTATCCGCGCCAAACAACAATTTAAGCAGCTTCTCTTAATATGTTCTCTTTGATAAGTTATGCTCTGCGCAGCATAAATTAACGTAACGATCATAACTGTTGTTTTGTATATGCTCATCGGCATTTCGTTTTACTGCACTTGTTCTCACCTTGCTTGCCCTTTGCCTTGGCTGAGCGCAAGCAGCAGCTGCAATTCGGCAGCTAATCAGTTCTACTTCGTCATTCGATAATTGAAGTTCTATTTCGTCATTCGAGAATTCAAGTTCTAATTCGTCATTCGAGAATTCAAGTTCTTTTTCGTCATTCGAGAATTCAAGTTCTACTTCGTCATTCGATAATTGAAGTTCTATTTCGTCATTCGAGAATTCAAGTTCTATTTCGAGAATTCAAGTCGCAGCAGCTGCAATTCGGCAGTTGCTTAATTATATTTCGTCAATCGAGAATTAAACTAAAAGTGTAAAGCTCAAATCGGAGCTCATAATAAACAATTGTAACTATTTTAATTTTGGCCACGAAGGCAAATAAACTTAATTTATAGAAAAGCAAATTTCGGTGCGTTTCTATTTATTTGTGACTTTGTAAAATTCGATAGCTATTGAAAAAGCTCAATAGCTCAACAATATATATGTATTATTTATGGAGTAGAGTATAAAAAAGTCGTTGCAATGATTTAAGGGCATTCAAAAATATAATTACTCCAAAATATTGAAAAATGAAATGAATGAAACGTGTTTGGTTTTAGCTGATAAGTTGTTGTTGCACACACACACGCACACACAGTAGGCACGCTTTCTATAAACCAGCTAAGGAAAGCGTGCCTACTGGCCAGAAGGCGCTCCCAACGTGCTAAGGGCCGCCCGGACTTCGCCAGTAGGCTGGATGATCTCAGAAGAACCCAGGGGTGAGTTGAAACGCAGCATTAAAAGAAGCAAGGCCAGCTGCTTTCGGGCAACCTGCGAGGAGGCTGATGTGCACCCATGGGGAACCGCATACAAGGTGGTAATGGTAATGAAAAAGGCGGTCCGCACGATACCAGAAGTATTTGCGGTAACCTACGCAAAATGCCTACAGCATAGCAAATAAATCGCTTGAACCCACATGCATCTACACCCTAAAATTGCCCAGACTAAATTTAAACTGATTCAAAACATAAATAGTGAGTGTGTTTATAGCAGATTGATAAGCCGACCAGAGCTTGTATAAAGCAACAGCTATTCTAGTAGTTCGGGCACTGAAATTATTTCCTCGTCTTCTGTGAAACAATTCGGGCAGATTCAATGAAATTATTTCTTTGCATATTTGTTTAAAATTGGGTTTTTTTATTAAAAAATTCGCAGAATTGCTGTACATGTATGTGTTTTATTATCAATATTAGCAATGAACAAGAAGAACGCCTATATAAGTCATGACGTAGATAACATTAAAAGTCTATGACTTTTGCAGATTGTTAACTACACTTAAAAAAAAACAAATTGTGATTATCGTTATACGTAAGAAAATAAATATCTACAACGGAGAATTAAGCGTACATTGAGAAATATCAAGAAAGAAATAGAGAGAGATAGCGAAAGAGAGAGAGAGAGAGAGAGAGACAGAAGATAGTTTTACTTACGGTTTTGTAGACTTCCACAAAGCGATTCTTTGGCGGTCTGCCGCGTATGCGATTGAAGAAACCATCGATGGAGGTGATTTGTGTGGGCGGTGCGATTAACTCGTTGCTCTCACTGATGGTGGCATCCACATCCGTTGCCTCCGTGCCCCTGCCGATGTGCAGATCCTAAAATGTCATCCAACAAAGTCTGAGGCAGACTGTTCAATATGAGTGACAGACTTGCATAGCCTTATCGATGTTATTTTTGTTATATTTGTTATTATTCGAATATAAATTTTATTTGCAGATCAACAGTCAAACTCATCAACAGTTGCGCAATTCGCAGAAATTTAGAAATGTTCATCTACAGTGGACACTCTTGAAAGCATTCCCTTTTATTTGTCTAATCTCTCTCTCAGCATTTGTTGGACATCGTTTTATATATATTTTGCTTTTGTTGAAGATTAAACTTGGTTCCACAGAAATATATAATAATCAGTCCCGAAATTAAAGGTTAGCAGATAATGAAAGTTGACCTGTCATCAGTGGTACTTGATAACTACTTCGCTCGATTTGCGTGTGTGGCTGTGTCTCTGGCCAATATTATAAAATGTCGGGAGTCCGACTCTGACAATTCAGTCTACATCTGTTTCTATTGGGATTAGTTGAACATAGGAGAAAAGATGGAATTTAAGTGGTTTGTCATAAGTCTGATGCTGATCCTAGGCGAATCCTTCGACGTTACTGCAACTAAGGAAACTCAGGTAAGCAAAGACGAATTACAATCAATTAAGAATGAATTGAAAAAGCTCCATTCACAGCTTGAAATTGAGTTGGAGCAAAATAAGGAAATTGCGTATAAACCCAAATCAGATTGCTCTGACTATGGAAGTGTTACGGGTGTTCGTAGAATCAGTTTCGCTAATTACTCGTTTGATGTCTTATGTGATTCGGAGATAGCAGGTCCTGGATGGACAGTTATCCGGCAGGAAATCAATGGTAAAGAAACTTTCGACAGAGATTGGAAATCATACCGTGAAGGCTTTGGTTCCTTTGATGACAATTTCTTCTTGGGCTTGGAGAAGATTCATCGCTTGACAAACACCCAACCTTATGAAGTGTACATATATTTGGATAAGTATGAAAGGGGCAAATTTTCTGCGGGGTATCGCAGATTTTCCATTGCCGGCGAAAACGAACAATATCAGCTGAGTGTAAGTGGATTAAAGAGACACAACGAAGGCCGTTTACAAATACGTTGGAGCGATAATGACAAATTTACAACAAGGGATAGGGATAACAATAACTGGACTGGAGGCAATTGTGCATCACTATACGGTATGGGATGGTGGTATACCGAAGGCTGTGTAACGTAAGCAAATGACTCTCTACATCACCTCTCCAATTTGTAACTGTTTTCTTCTTTTCTTAAACAGTTACTCATCTCCACTCAATGGGTCTACAGTCTACACTTATAAAATGCTTATTCGCCCAGTGGAAGAATAAAAGTGATGCAAATGTAATATGAATTGTATATTTTTATTTCAATTGGCACTGTAATTATATCAAATCTTATGATTTCTGCTATTTCTATATATTTATTTCGATATTTCTATATATTATATATGAATAACTGCACAAATACCTGAATCTATTCAGCATTTCGAGATCTTTAGGTTTTTAAAGGCCAAACTCTAGAATTAAGAAGAGTTCATGGAGACAACAGAATCTGAAGAGGATTGCCAAGGAAATTAAATGGCAGTCAGATCATAATTTATATATACCCACATTATAGATTCACATATATTTCTGCCCACTTGGGTTATCATTCGGCTTGTTTCCCATAAATTCAAGCATTTCTGAAAATGTTTGTTCAATGAGAAGGATAATTAACAATCGCTTATTAATTCTCTAATTAGCAATTTCAAAATTATTTTAATTATTGAACGAATTCAGTTTTCAAATTGATAGAACCTAGAATTTCGAGCAATTTCCATTTTCTATTCCATTTTCGTTAATTTTTTGCTCGCATTTTGATACAATATCAATTCGCAACTCGGTTGAAAGACCTGCCACAGTTTCAGAAGAAGAACGTGAAGCGTTCAATATCGCTGCAGTGCATCAGTTGCAACAGTTGCACAAGTTGCAACAGTGCATTGCAGTGGCTCCTTTCGGCCCGGGCCATTTCCAAGAACGGTTTGCATATGAATCATATTAAAGTGAAGATTGCATAAATTTTATGAATGCAATTCTGGAATAACCAACAAACTGCTTGGTGCAAATACTTAATGATACTTTTTGAAAAGACTTCTGGCTTGTTAGAAGAGTTTACAACTAATATTTAAATATTTAAATTGTTTAATCCATTGAATTGCGGTTTATAGCAAGTGAAAAATAATTAAAGGAACTTTTGATTTTTGTTTAAGATTTTGAAATCCAATTAGTCAATTAGTTGTGCATTGACTAATTGGAATAGCTATAGGATGCACTAGCGGAAATTTATCCACTGTCTGATTGCCATTAATCGATTAGCTAATTTTAGCTGCCATTTTAGTCTGGGTGCGTCCATTACTTCCTCTGGCCGGGAGAGATTAACGATCTGCATGCGAGTATTTTAAGTCACTTAAGTCATTTATTGGTATCCATCTGAATTACTTTACACACACACACACATGTTGTGAGTCAAAGAAAGGCCGCAACCTGAAACCACAAGGAGTCTTAACAAAAGACTAGATTTATCAGATTACGTTGACAAGCAGCTCTCCTTATCTGATATTAACATCTTGCTCTCTCTCACACACACACAACCACACAAGGAGAGAGGGAGAGAAGAGAGCCTGATTTTTCACCTACCAATCATAGAACAAGCATTATTTTAATTCTTTCATCCGAATACAAATTAAAACACAACGCGCGAAATTCACAAAAATTCAATAACTGGCTAAGCGCTAACGAAACGTGTCTTTTACCGCCAAGCTACGTTGAACGAGTGACGAAGGTTGCGCACAAGCAGCACAGCGAAGCCGAACTAGACACACTTGCTGCCAGCCGATTGGCTCAATGAAAGCTTAGCTCAGGATCTGATTGCTCTTAACGAGCTCTGAGTAAGTTCGACGCAGAATAAGAGCCGGCATGCTGAAAGGAGCTAGAGCACGTTCGGTATGTGACACAGCTAAACACTGCTAGCCGAGACATAAGCCACAAGCTTGAGTATGAGCGTTGAAATGTCGCTTTAAGCTTCACTTGGTTCGTGTCTAAGAAAGCCCCTTCCTTTCCTTAAGTCCTTAGTGTAACCAGCAAAAAGTAAAAAAAAAACATTTGTTCACATTTAAAAAATTTATTTTTTTTGTCCTTTTCTTTTATTTTTTACTCAACTTTTACACAGAGAAAAATGAAATTGCAGTATCTTGCATTTGTTTTGTATTTATATATATAGTCATATATATATATTTCATATTTTGATTAATTAAAATTTGTTAAGTTGCTAGAATTTGTTAAGCGCTACTAAAGTTTAAATTTGTTTGTTGTTTTTACATACACATACATATACATATATATATATGTATATATATATATATATATATATATATATTGTATATTAATATTGTTTGTTTGTTTTGCTCTTGCTTTGTATCCTTCTTGTAGGCCTTATGTGTGTGTCGGTTTGTGTATGTGTGTGTGTGTGTGTGTTATAGATATAATATATGGAAATTGTTAAACATTACTTCTAGTCACATACATAGATATGTATGTATGTATGTGTAGCTACTTGATTTACAACATTGACTTTTTTACTCCCATTTTCGAATGTGTTTGATGGAGAAATGGTTTTAAGCAACTTGTTAACTTAATTTGAGTATTTGTTGAATTGAATTTGGTTCTTTCGTCATTTCTAATAACAATTATGATAATGACAATACAATTCATCTTCTTCTTCTTCTTTTTTAATAAGAATTTCCTATTTTGTTTTCCCATAATCAAATAAAGATTTCGTATTTAATCACATGGTGGGATAATCGCTTAAATACATTTTTTATACGTTTTTCTTTTCTTTTTTTATTACAAGTTAGTTAATATATTGCATTTAAATATCAAAATGTTCAATGTGTATGTGAGCATGTGTGTGTGTGTGTGTGTGGAATGATAGGAGAGAAGGGTAATCTTTTCCGATTTATATTGAATGAGTTTTCTTCGCATTTCTTCAAGTCTTTTCTTTTTCTTATATCTTTTCCATGTTTTTTTTAAATTGATTGTTTACGATTATTTAGAAAACTGAAATAGAAATTAACACACACATGCGCACACACACACATGCATACACAGATATATATGTGTGTGCATTATATATACATACAGGAGAATGTAAAAACTCTACAATTGAAACACACAGACACATATATTCGTTTCATAAATATATAGTACTATATATCATATTCATAAATAGCTAATTATTCATAGTTTGGTATTTAAATATTCTTCCCATCGTTTTCATTTACCTTTTTTGTATTTTTGTTTTTGTTTCATATATCATTATTGTTTACAAATACTTTGAGGAGCACTGGACGTGTCTAAGATTCAAGTTCTTTATACATTTTACACCCATCCATTTTGGAGAACAACGAACCAAAAATGCGACAAATGCAAACAAAGAAGAAAGAAAACAAAAAGAAGAACTAGAAAAAGTGTTCAACATTGAAAGCTTTGCGTTCTACGATTTTGAAGAATTCTTCTTCATTTTTTTTTAAGCCTGGCGTACAAATAAAACGTTTGTTTAAGTGGCAAATTATATTTTAAACTCTACAAATTAAAAGGTTTACATTTATTTATGTAATACTTTAGTATTACGATTTAAGAACAAAAATAAATCAAACTTGTGAAATGTTTTTATTTTTATATATTTTTTTTGTTTTGTTTTGTTGTTTATTATTAAATAGATCACATTCATGGTTCTATTTTTTCACTTGCTTGCATAGTTTTTATGTTCACATTGTTTTTAGCTTTTCTTCTTCTTTTTTTTAATACATTAGATACGCTTAGATCATGTTGTTCTGGTTTTTTGTCGCTGCTCTATTTACATTTGTTTATGTTTTTTAATAATTTTAAATGTAAGCAACTTAAAAACTGAAACGATATGCGAATTGGTTTTCTTTCTATTTTGATATAATGAGTTCGGTTTTCTTGGGTTATTTATTATTATTATTATTATTATTATTATTTATTTTGTGAATTTTTGAGGAGAATGCTTTGAAACTAAACTGTTAAATTTAAATGTTTTTTTTGTTTTGTTTTTAGTTTTTGCTTTATACGAGATCTTTTTTGGGGGGATGGGTTGAAGAATAATAATAAATAAATTGTGTTAGTTTTGTGTGCATAAATTATTAAAATGTACTCTAGCTTAACTTTTTTGTCAAATACTTGTAGCTCTTTCAGATGAAATGCTTTTTGTTGCAGCTCTATAAAAAAAATGTTACAATCGGCTTTTACAATTTGTTAGATTTGAAATTTGTTTTCAGTTTTTGTTTAGTTATGCTACGCTATAAATTATTTTAAAATTTATTAACACAGATGACTTTATAGATTTCTTTCATTTTCTTTCCAAACATTTTCATTATTTGCCCAATTTGTCAATTTTCTTAGCCGATTTTACTCAAATTAACACAAACACCCAGCTGCCAAACATTATATATACATAATATATATATATATATATATATTATTAATGATTTATGCATGTATGCCAATTGTTAAGTGTCATTTTGTTGTAATTGTTTAATAATCTAAACTTAAGTTAAATACACAGCTACACACATTGAATTCTCTGCTTTTGTTTTGTATGTTTTTAATATTAAAATCTTAATCTAGAAACACATCAAATATTATAAATATTTCATATATATATATTGTATATATCTATATAGATAGACAGAGTTTGGAACTCTGCACAAATCAAAAGAAATAAACAGAATAAATTGATTTCAATTGTTTGTGGCTAATTTGTTGAAAATATTTCATTTTCATTTTAATTATTGTGTGTGAAAACGTATTTTTGAGATATCGCTTTGAAGGTAATACAAATCAGACATATTTACGTGTACAAAGTATTCAAAATTTCTTCAACTGCTTTTAAGTATATATATATATATATATATATATATATATATATACTATATATATATATAATTGTGTGTGTGTTTGTTTGATCTGTGTTTCAATATTCATAATTATTATATATAATATCACATCAACTTTGTTTTTTATTTTTATTTTTATTTTTTGTTTGCATCTGCTTCTCTTCAGTTTCTGCCCAACTCTTTCGCCTTATTGTTTGTTTATCAAATATATATATATATATATATATACATATATATGAGCATATATCATTTTGTTTTTCCTTTCTAAATATACATATATATATATGTATGTATGTATTGAGATTTTATAGCCTAAAAATATCGCGAAGAAAAACATACATGCATATCCATATATATATATATATATATATAAATATATATGTACATATTCCATAGATTTCTTGCACATATTTTATACATATGATCAACTAGCACATTATATAGAATTTGTATCTGCTCTTTTAATCTGATACATATACTTTCTCTTTCTCCTCGTAGCTTATTCGATTAATACTCTTTTTTATTTTCTCTTACTTTTGGAGTTTTCTTTTTTTTTGTTTGTTTTTGTTTTGGTTTAACACAAAACTAAAAAAAAAAAAACGGATAACCGGCAACCGTTCACTGAGTGAAATTTTGTTGAATTTTTCCCTTTTGTTTACAATATTTTGAATATTTGTGTTTTCGTTTGTTTTTGTTTTTCAAAAAGTTCCTTTTTTTATAAGCCAAAAAGTCAGTCCAATAAGAGTTTTAAGTTGCCTGCAACTGCAGTTGATTTGTGTTTTTGTTTTGTTTTGTGTTTTTAGTTATGATTAAGGTTTTAAGGTCTCAAAATACATCATTGTTGTTGGTTTATATTTGTTGTTGTTGTTGTTGAGTTGATTTGTTGATTTTTGCTGGATTAGTTGAGTTCTGGTCCAAAGTTTGCCTCTATGGGTTTTTTTTCCTGTTGGTTTTTTTATTGTTTTTTTTTTTTTTTGATGGGTTTTAGTGAAAGACGAAGACGTGGGTGGTGGTGGAGGGAGGGGGTGCGGCGCTTACAAAGTGAAAGCTGCTGATATTCGCCGTTCTTTTTCGCCTACTACTTTTTCATCTTCTGCTTCTTGTTATTTGTTGTCGTTGTTGTTGTTGTTGTTCATCATTTACTTATTCGGAGGGATTGTGTGTAATGAGTTGAGAACAGCGCCACACCCACATCAACGACCTCCATATATATAAATAAATATATATATATATACATATATATATATATGCTTGCCTCATTGTGTTGTTGCATCTACTCGGAAGAGTAGAGCTTGTTCTTGGTCAAAGTAAAATCGGGACTGATCACAATCGTATTGCTGCGCGTTAGATTTCTATGCAAAAAGATAATTCAATTATTATAATTATATTTGAAATTTGAATTCATATAAATTATTATTCAACTCACTTGATAAACTGCGGCAGTCTGGCTGTCCAGCCGCTCTTGTCCTGTTTGAGCGTCAGATAAAGCTCGAAAATGGAAACAGTGTCCGGGTCCACTTTGAACGAGGCAATGCGCCTGCAAGCGAATTAATCATAATCATTAAAGAGTCCAGTTATAACTCGGAGCTTTAATTACAAAAGCTAAACAAAACACCGAAATGACCCCAGTAGCGAACTAGTGAACTCATTACCGAAGGCATTCAATATGAACACTATCTAATTCATTACCCAGCAATGCTCTTGTATGCAGGGTTGTAGGCGGAAGCTTCCAAGTCAAACTCAAAATTATCTTCGCAAAGATGTCTGCAACAAAAGCTGTGCGTCTTATTACATATTTCTTATATGTATTGGTGTCTTGCCTGTTTTACTATCCCTTTTAATTTTAGTTTGCTTTTTTATCGACTATGCAATTTGTGTATTATGAGACGGTAGTTATACTGTTTGTATTTGGAGTAGCCACTGCTAAGCGAATTATTAAAAGGTTTTACTGATCTTAAGGCTCTCTGTCGCTGTCACACTCACCTGACGTTGTTCGGCTCGCTCTCGAACTCAATGAATACGGTGCAAGCACGCTCGCCGCACGGCTCTCGCTCCGACATGCGTATTATTTCGGCAGCAATGCGCTGCATGAGATCGTTGGGCAGCGTCACCTCGGTGCAGGCGAGATGCTCGCTCTTCGCCTGGCGCAGCTGTGCCTGCAGCTGCTGCGAAAGCTCCTGTACAGCGCTAGCGCTCACATCGTCCAGATTGTCAATGGCGCCGATGCGTGACGCCGACGTCGACTGCAGCGGCGACGCTGGCATCATGCTAGGCATGTAAGCGATATCAAAATTGGCCGCCATTGGTTTAATGGTCGGCGAAGTTGCGGTGGCGGCTGCTGCTGCAGCGGATGATGATGTTGAAGTGTTGGAGGAGAGACGCGGTCGCGTGTTGAGCGATTGATGCTGACGCATGTGCAGCACCGATGCCGGATGCCCATCGACAACGTCAACATCAACGATATCCACGTTTGCCTCGTTCGCAGTTGCTGCGACGCCCACCGTTGTTGCTGGTGCTGTTAGTGGACTCGTCCAGTCTGCGAAGCGATTGCGTGAAAGGAGAGCAAAAGGAGAAGCTTTTTTAGTCACCACATCGACCGGCAAAATTCACACAAAAGAAAATACAAAAAAAAAAACAGAAATTGAAACCAGACTAAAAAAAAACCAAAAAAAAAACAGCTGATGTCTGCGTTGCGCCACCGGCAAAAAGCCTTGCAATCATTCACATAACACAAACACAATCTCTCTCTCTCTCTCTCTGTCTCTCTCGCTTTGTCTTGCGCAAGCTCGAAAATGCACTCATTGGTTGTGCGCAGACTCGGCAAACACACTCAATGCTTCCATGGCGCGGGGCGTGCTGAAATCACCTGGCAACAACAGCTGGAAAATCAGCCGTTCGCTTGAGCCGCATCTACCCCTACCTCCCCCACCCTCCTCCTCATTATCAAACAACCAGCCGCCAGCCATTAGGTAATGCGTTGCGCTCTCTGCGCCCCTTTTCCTACCTCTCTCTCAATATCTTACATACGGCCTCATCGTTTCCAGCTGACGATTGCGTTTCGTCCGTCTCGTCCATCGTCCGTCGTCCCCATCTCCGTTTTGCTCGTTTCGTTCGTTAGTCAGCAGTTTCTTTTGACTGTACGTACAGCAGTTGCTGCTATTCTCCATTTCCCCTTCCCCCTTATCAGTCTTCTTCTCTTTGGCTCTTTTGCCTTTGGCTGCTGAACAGTTTTTATTTTTTTTTTTGCTAGTGCAGTTGTTATTTTAATACTCAAGTATACAAATACAAAATGTTAAGCTGAGCACAGCAGCCGCACAGTGAAACCAAACTAGAGAAAACTTAAAAGCGAAGACGAGAAATATTAAATGTAAAATTCTTCTTCACACACATAACAACAAAAGCAGTACAACTTATTTTATATTTTGTTTACTGTCAAATTAAAATCTCATTAAATTGAATTTTCTACCACTGTGTTTACATAAAACATGCATGTGGTTTGTTTTGCAGTGTGTTTATTTAAGGGGCCTGTGTGTATGTAAAGCTAAAAAAAAAACCTATACCTAACTGTTGTCCCATTTTCTTAAATTTATATTTATGTATGTGCAATTAACCACTTTGCTTGACTCTACGACGATTTCATGTAATTAGCGCTGAAGCTCTGTGTGCTGCCTCCATTACATACACATATACATACATACAATGCTCATTCTCCATTGCATGGACTGAATGAGATATTTCTCTCTTTATCTCTCTCCCTCTGTCTCTTTCTCTCTCAATCTCTATCTCTGGTTAGGCGCACCCGCGTAATTAAGAAATTAACGGCACATGTTTGCGGCTCTCTTTGTGTGTTTTGCTGCGTCTGCACTGTGTGCATGTATGTGTGCATAAATGTATGTATGCATGTGTGTTTGCCAAGCGAGCCATGAAAAGGGTTTGTGTAAACTTTACACTGCAAAGTCAAAAGCGAAAGCGAAAAGGAAACAGACAAGCACACACACACTCATTCACATTTTATTAACGTTCCCCCCACTTCTTGAGGACTGCGAGCACATCACGCGACATTTGCGACTGCTTGTCTTACATGCATTCAATATCGGCAAATCAACAACAAGAGCACAAGAAAAACAATAACGCTAACAGAGCCTAGCAACAGCATCAAGCTACCAATGTATGTATGTGTGTTTGCTCCATATGCATTTATGCAGCTACCTGATGGAAATGTTTAAGCTCTCTTTGTTGTTATTGTAGCAGCTCCTGCTGTTGTCTGAGCATCAACAGTAACAGTAACAGCAGCAAACTTCAAAATCATCTCTTGCCATATACAGAATAAGAAGAGTGTGAGGGTGGGTTGGATTGGGGTGGATGTTTACAGTTTGTGATTGTTGAGATTGTGTGGCCTTGAGTTGAATTTTTCGTTAAATAGGTGCATAAATGGGTTTTGTCTCTGTTTAGATACAATGAAATAAGTACTTTAAACATACGACAAATTCTCATTTACTGCACAAAATAACATACTCACATATATAGATGCTTAACTATGAATGCATAAAGTATGTAAATACATATGAACAGATCAGGGTGACAAAATTGGAAAACAACGAAAAATTGCTTGATTTCAAATTTGAAAACATTTAAAACACGAAAGAACAACTAAAATAATTATAGCTGAGCAGCAACGATGCTGTTATTATTATTATTAGCTATTAGTGCTAATGTAGCTGAAAATCATGTTGTTTATGTTGGAGATAATACGAAACAAAAAAATGAAGTAATTATTAAACAACTTTATTTGGGTGCTAGATTTCACAGATTGTACAGCATATGAATATGCATGACTACCACCAACTCATAACTGGATGTGTGTGTGTCCTTCGATAATAAAATTGCATGCGCTCAGTCAGTCATGAAATTAAATTGACTGCAAATACACACACACATAGACGCATACCATACAGACGGCCGGCCAAAGAGTGCGAAGGAGATGGCCTGAGCTGCTGTTGCTTTTGCTGCTGCTGCTTCGTTTGCCATGGAGCTTTCAGGTCTGCCAGTCAGTAAAAGGTGTGCATATGAGAATGTTTCTGGCAGCCATGCATGTATTTGTGTCTGTGTGTGTTTGTGTGACGACATGTTGTTGCATGTCGTCGTCAACATCGAGCTGCCTACCCACCAATGTTGGACTTTTTAGCTATTTAAGAGCTTGTTCCAGACTTTTGGAAACTTCAAGAAATGCATGTATTAAATATTTAATATTGATGTCTGCATAATAGTTATGGAAATTCGATTTTTTATTCGCCATTTTACCTTACAATTATTTCCTAACTGTTTCTAGCTTTATTTTTTTTGGTTAATGGCAACACTGCCTAACTTTTTGCTCTTCGCTTTTGTTGTTGCCTGCTGCTTTTGCCATTGGGTGATTTTTGAATTTTCGGCTGGTTTACATATGCATGTGTGTGTAAATATATATGTATGTGCACACATGCATACAAGTCCACAGTTACCCAGCAGGGTTCGTGTTCGTGCCTAATTTGCACGACGGCAAGTTTAAAGTGACAGGGATTAAAACAGGATGTTGCATAATCCGCACGTCAGACACAAGGAACAGGATATGCTTGCACAAAACAAAAAAGAAGAAAAGTGCACAAAAAATGCACAAGGCACAAATTTAAAAAATAACTCAAGAAAAATGACTTAAACATGTGGCAAAATCATGAATACCTTTATGGAAATTGTGCTTGTTATTTAAAGCGTAGAGTTCAGAAGACATGCTTTTGATTTAATTGGATTCATAGCTAATTCTATTATTTATGCTAGGTAGTCAAATGTTAACCCATTTTGCTCTATAACAAAAAATTACAAAAAAAAAAGAAGCCAAAAAAATATTTGGTTCGTTATGGAAATTTGTACATTTTTAATGTCCGAGAGATTTGCTGAAAACATCAAATAAAATGTTTTCATGTGCTATCAAATTAATTGAATCAAAAAATGGGCTATTAAACTTGGAAGCAAGAAAATGAAAAAAAAAATCATTAAAACAAAAAACAAATGTTCGAAGCACATTAAAAATGTGTAGTGCAAATGTTTTCGTAATGGGTTTCAATAAAACCAAAAATTGAATGACCATTTCAATGGGGAATAAATGTTTTACTTCACATTTGTTGGATTTTTTTCTTTTCTTTTCTTATTTGGCTGTTTCTTAAAGAGTGAGATTTAAGATTGAAGTTTTAACGCAATTTGTTGAATTTAATATTGATTAATAAGAATTTTCTATTACATATTTAGAAAATATATATAATTTATGATAAATGAACAGTGTATTCGGCCTCCAATTACATTGCCTCTGAATCCTTCTGATTGCACTAAAAAACTCAAAATCCTCTCTTTCTCTAGTATATCATAATGTTAGAGGTCTTGAGACAAAACTTTGTAAACTATATATACGTTGACAATTTTCTTTTGAATTTTATATTCTATTATTTACCGAAACTTGTGAATAACTTTTTTGCAGCGGGCTTAACTAACTAATTCTGACTAATAATTTTTGGTCTGATTGGGATTTTCTGGCTTTTCCCCTTTTCTTATTTTTAAATTTACTTAAAATTTTATTTTTATTTTAAATTAAACTTCTTACTTTTTGTGTCGACTGATCTTAGTTGACAATAAATAAATAAATAAATAACTAAATAACGGAATATTCAACTTGGAAATATATTTTATATATATATATTTTTCACTCATAAAAAATAAAAGCAAAATTTGCTAGCAAAAGGTAAACGAGTGGAATACTTCTGTATTGTCTTTTTTACTACAATTTTGATTAGTTTTTCAATTGAATTGGAGATGTAATAATAATTTTCATTGGGCGTGTTGTACTCACCTTTAACTTTAGTTGTACCAATGACACCGAATTGTCCCTGAATGTGATTTTGTACTGAGAGCACTTCCATCTTCATTGCAAATTGGAATTTATCTCACTGCGTTGCCGTTGTTCGCGCTAATTGGAAACTTTTTTGACTGCGATGATCTCTTCTTCTTCTACTACTACTACTATTTTTGCCGACGCGAGTTTGATTTTGTTGATTTTTGTTTTTATTGTGATTTGTGGATAGTTGTAGAATTTAATAAATTTGTGTGGGTGTGTGTGGGTATATATATTGTATTAGAAATGCACTTTAATCACAAGAATTTGATTTGATTTTTGTGTGTTGTGTTTTTTTTTTTACTTTAAATCTGATTTGCTTTCATTTTAATTGATGAATTATTTCACGTCGTTGTTTTTACGGCACACAATTTTTCTCTCTCTCTCTCTATGCCTGTTCTACTTTGTATCTGCTCCCTCTCTCTGGCTCGTTTAACAAATAATTGCAAAAAGTATCAACAACTAAATTTGTTATTCTAGTTTTAAACATTTAAATTTTAATACATTCTAAAATAAACAAAAGAAATAAACCAAAAAAAAAGCCGAAACTGCCGCCCGTCCGTCTGTCTGTCTGTCTTAGCGTCCAACTCGATTTACTCTATCTAACTGTTTTTTCTCTTTTTTTATTTTTGAAATTTTACGCACAGCACTTGAAAATTGTTGTAGTTTTTTTTTTGTATGATTTTTGCCTTTCTGCGAATTGGTTTGAAGTTCTACATGTGTATTGTGTGTGTGAATGGCTGCTTGCTGCTGCTGCTGCTTGCGATGTTCTGTCTCCGTGCGTGCATCGAGTGGCGATGTGCTGCGTGCGACGGCCGCTGCTTGACTGGACACTAAAATATACAGCGATGAACGACGATGGCTTCCTCGCTCTCTGCTGCTGCTGCTGCTGTTGCTCTCAACTCTCAACTCAAGTAGACTCGGCTTGGCTCACAGCTGTGAATGCAGCTGTGTCTCTCTCTCTCTCTTTGCGATTGTGGGTGAAGAGTGTGTTTAGTTTGCTGCCAGCTGAGGATAAAAGCTTGGCACAACTACTACAATAACAATAAATTGGAGAGCAGCAACAACAACAACAACAACAAACTGCGGCCAAACACACAACGGGATATGACGATGGCTGAGAGGAGCTTGGGCGGCAACTTCTGTGACGGAGCAGTTCTCCAAAGCTACTATCCGGCCGGCGAGGCGCGCACCCGCTTTTATAGTGAATTTTCCGTTCAGCGGCAGTGCTGTCGTTAACGTGTGAGTGACTTTTCCCCTTGGCCGTGAATTGTCCATGTATTGAGAGTGTCAAATGAGTGCATAGGCGAATGCTCTCTCTCTCTCTCTCTCTCTATCTCTTTCTCTTTATATGTCTCTTTTGAGTGATTTGGAACAGCTGCACTCGTTTTGTCATCAGCTGTTGTTGCACTGCCCCCAATTGCACTCAAAGGGAGAAAGAGAATTGTTTACTCTTCCGAGGTGTGCTCTTCCATTTAAGAGCATCGCAGCAAACGAACTCAAGAGCAATTCGAGCGTAAATTGCAATTGAGTGCATCTCAATAGAATGAGTGTTTTCGAATAACCACAGCAAGGACTTCAATGAGTTTTTCCTACCTGCCTACTACCCTGCGAGTGAAGTTCACTAAAATTCCAACAAGAATTTAGATCTCATAATAATTGTATAGAGAAGTTTGGGGAGGGGAGTGTGTCGCTTGTACATAGATAAATCACGTATTTGTTTAACTGTATGGATCCGCTATCAATGTTGCTGCTATTTTCGCACACATTCTTAACCCTTTGACATCTAGCAGATAAAGTCTGCAGCTGCTCGCACTCTACTGCTCTTCTATTACTACTTTACCATTATTTGACTACTATTCTACTACTATTCTACTACTATTCTGCTACTATTCTGCTACTATTCTACTACTATTCTACTACTATTTTGGGTATTCAGCATTCGGCAGTTGCTTGACTTTTTCTGCTTACCTTAGAATGCCTTGCACGTTTCACCAATAAAATCAACAACAATAACAACAACAACAGCAGCAGCAACAAGAAGAAAGAGAAGGTGCAATCCTTTAAGTTTCGGTTACAACGCAATCGTAGTTACACCCCACCCACACCCCCACCCCCCCTGCCGCTTGCCCGCTTCGTTGAGCATGTTGCCTTCACATCGATTTTCATGTGATTTGTGTGGATGTGTTTGGTTTTTATTGATTTTCACTTGATTCTCTCCATATGCTTAAATATACTTAAGCCAGTACGTGCACATTTCCATCTTCATCTTCATCTCCATCTCCATCCCCATCTTCGTTTGCCACATCCCATGGGCAACCACAGCAGCAGCAGCAGTTGACTGAAGCAGGAGGCAGTTGGGGGCAGCTCTAATGTCAGGATCATGCGAGGTTATCAACATAATTTCCACTCGTGCCGCCAGTCTTTACACACCCACACACACACACACACACCCACACACACACATGACCACTAACCCAGGCCATTTTCCACATGTTTCTAGTTTATGATGTAGTAAGTTTTTCTTCTTTTTTTTCCAGCTTTTTTTGTTGCTTTTTTTGCTGTGCGAATGAGAACCTGAAACACAATGTTTTTCCGCTTGTTGTTTTGCTTGTTCTTAATGTTATTGTTGCTGTTGTTGTTGTTGCTGATGATGATGATGGAAGCGTGTGCGGTTTGATAAGACCTACAATTCGGTTCAATTATGTTTGGTTTCGGTTTCGGTTTCGGTTTCAGTTGCAGCTCATTCACTTTAAGTTCCTTAAAAGTTGAAAGCTCTGCAAATGACTAAAAATGCTCTTGTCGAGTGTGCTCGACTAGCGGATACCCTGCAACCAATATCAATAAGGTCGAACAGTGCCAATTGATCAAATTGGAAAAATAAAGTCACAAAACTTAATATTTTTATGACTGTCTTCAAGCCAACAAAAAGCGGCACGAATTTCCTACCATATATATGTATATATATTTATATATGAATCTCTGACACACATGCACAGTTTTCGTTGCTTATCTTGCTGTAGGTACAAATGTATTTATAAAGTTGCATGCCACTGCTGATAGCAGTTTGTTCAACAGACAAACAGACTCGTTTGTTGATGCTGGTCAAGATTATATATATATATATATATATATTGTATATGCATACATTTATATATATATTGCTTGCTCTTACTCATTTTGAATTGCCTCGGGTTATGCAAGATATAAATTCAACTTTTACATCTGCGGAATATAAAATTGACGTTTGACAAACATTTCCACACAGGTGAAAAACTAAAGTCGCATTAATTTTTGTGTCCAGCCAGCCCAAGTATCTGATTAATAAATGCAGTGCAGTATTTCTCGGGTATATTGATAAAGACTGAGCGCTTGCAATCTGAGCTGTTTGATTTATGCCAACAGCGACAGAGAGAGAGAGAGAGAGAGAGAGGCCTTATGTCTTCAAGTGTTTTCCTTCCTTCAGAGACCGAATTAGATATGCAATTGTCAATATTTGATGGACTCATCAATTTTACCGCAATTTCCACTTGAGAGCCAATTGAAATGGCACGCTGACAGCGCTGCTCTGCTGGACTCTCCATGTTTAACTCTCTTGCTCTTTCTATTTCTCTTTCCCTTTCGTTCCGTTTCGTTTGTGCATTCGTCTCTGGGCTGACGTTTGACATGATTATGTACATTTGTTGTGCGGCGAGTAACGGTTGCTGTTGCATTCCCTGCTAGACGGTAGATCGTGGAGAAGGGGTGGGGGTAGCGACCAGTAAACCAACCACGCCAAAAACTCTAATCTATCAGCGAGTTTTTACTCTGTGTGTGTGTTTCTGGCTCGACTATTCTGCACTTTTGGCTTAGTCAAGGCTTTCATTCTGTCACACTTCCTTATTCGTGTTTTTCCTTGCTGAACACACACACACAAACACACACACACCCACTCACACACACACGTATAGACGGCGTCCTTTACGAGTGTCAAGCTAGGCAGAAGTGTCCTTACAACATTTTTACTTTGTAACGCAAATTCTGAAGTAAGCATGAATAATGCATGCATTGTGTGTAATTCTTCAAGTACTTTTGCCATGCCAACGACAGGCACACATCAGCAAAGTTGCAAACCCCCCCCTGCCCAACAACCAACCACACACTTAACCCACACACCTAAAGTTCAGCCATAGCACCCACCAAACACCACCCACCACCCACCAGCCACCACAGCCGGCCAAAAAACAACAACCGCACTGAGTCAACCTATTTATATTTTTCACTTTTTTCCTGCTTGCAATTTTTGCTTCTTCTTCTTCTTTTTTTGGGCATGTTTTGAGCGGGTGTCGAAATTTATTGCGCGCTCTTTTGAATTACAAATTTATTTTAATATTTGGTAGTACGCAAAGACCGCGAGCTTAAATATGCATATGAGCAGAGAGAAACATATATGTATATATATATATATATATATATAAATCTTAAAAATATATATAGAAAAATCAGAAATAATAATCTACTTACGCAGTCTCTTTAGCCGCTACTCAATCGCTGTGAACCAAAAAGTCTGGCTAATATTCAGACCAATTCAAGTTAATAGTTCTTGATCGATATTGCACCTTTGACTACTAGCATATCATTATATTTTGCAGTGACAATCGGGCATCAATTATTGATAGATAGTTTAGAAATTGCCAGTCATTATTTGATAAATATATAATTCTATTGACATATAGCGTGTGGAATTATACACTCTGACAACTGTGGCAACTCTGGCAAAGTGGGTTATGCATGCTTAACAAGCCAAACCACACCAAACCGAACCACTTCGATTGACTGGACTGGACTGGACTGGACTAGGCTGGACTGAACTGGACTGGGCTGGACTAGGCTGGACTGGACTGGGCTGGGGGCTGCTCCCCTCAATTACTAGGAGTAATTCCCAAGTACGACTCTATTTGGAACGCCAAGTGGACTTCTGAAGTGGTCGTCTATTTAATTTTTGCACTGTTCAGTTGTCGCTCCTGCATTGGACATAGCTTTCTCTACTTCTGCTTCTTCTTCTTCTGCCCGGGTATCGATTGCAGTTGTTGCGACTACTTCCAAGTTGTCGGTTTGAAATTGCTTATGAATTATGATAATGAGGCAACATTCGATGAAAGCACCTATTGCTGACAAGTGCTCCTCACTTTGCTATATATTTCCTACATAACAGCTCCAATTATATACAAGTAAATATATATATATCGATATATATATATATACAACGCTTTACAATTGAATGTGGCTATCTATATTAATTACACCAAATATTTGCGAATTCAAATTGTAGCAAAATCTGTTTTTCAGTTGCCATTTGAGCTGTGTGTATGTGTGTGTGTGTGTGTTAATGTATTTTTACCATACTCTTAATATGTCCAATTATTTCGTTGCCTTAATTCAATGTTGCTCGCTCGTTCCCAGCCTTAGGTATATAATGCTATTAGTGACCTCCGCACCCGGCGCTAAGCTTCAATAAAATATATTAAAAAAAAAAAAGAAAAGAGCAGAAGAAAATTTGAAAATTGCTGCTGCCTTCGAAGGAAAATTCACTTTGTCATTTACGCAGCCATTAGCCGGAGCGACAAAATGTATTTCTTGGCTTTCTTGGCTTTTTTGGCTGGCAACGTGTCACGTCAAAAAGTGGGCTAGCTATCTGGCAGCCTACATCCGTTGCCCAACCCAACTTAACCCAACCCAACTGCCATCCTTAAGCTGACCAAATGAGTACCAGCATTCGGGCAAGCTTGGCCCCAAAGTGGCCAACTCTCAATTGGGACGGTTGGCGGGGGGGGCGGGAGTTTTGGAAGGCGTGCCACCAACAAAGATTGAAACTTTTAAAAGTTTACAGCTTTTCACTTTTTTTTTCATTCTGCTTTCTTTTCAATTTAGAAGCGAAGAAGCTGCGGCCCAAGCCAGAAACCCAACGGCCTGGACCCAAAAAGTGGCCACTGTGCGTCGTTAATGGTTTTCACAAAAACTTACGAAACAAACTACAGCGTTCCTGACATAGACAGCCGCCTCTGCACAGCCTTTCCCCCTCCTCATCCTCGTCCAGGACCAGGTCCAACGACCAACGAGCGAACGGTGCTCGGGGCACATCAAAGCCCTCACTGACAGGCCAGGAGTGGGGCAAAGGTAAAGGCTCCTGGTACGAGGTTGGATCATTAAGTCATCTCAAATATCAAATATCAATTTTTGAACTCTGTACGAACTTACATGACAGCCCTCGTGCTGGGAACGCACAATGCAGCGTAATGTCACGTACTTTCACTTTTCTGTTGTCGCCCGGGCTAGCTGGATAGAATGGTTGCCTGGGTGTGGGGGATGTGGGGTGTTTGGATGCTGGGTCCATTTCAGCAGCAAATGGGCATGGCTCGACTTCAATGGGCTCGGCCACCCTTCGAACAACGAACCTATTCAGTAGCTTCATGCGTTTGAATTCTATTAGCCGGTGAAAGGATTTGCCTTTGCTTTTGAAATGGCTTGCTTGCTGGTTGGAGGTTGGGTGAGGGTCTTCACTGTTGCTGTCATAAGCACTTTTGCAGTGTGGCCATATCTTTAGCCAAAATGCCTGCCAGCCCAGCACCGTACAGAACACCCTACGGTACGGCCGTTACATTTCACCATTTACCCTGGGGTGTATTTTCATCATTTTCGTTTTCGTTTCGTTGCTGCTTGTTCCTTGTGACTTGCATCCAATTGACATTTCAGCTTAAGTCATTGTATAAGGCGACACACACACACACACACACATACGCACACAAGAGTTTATGAATGCCAGAACCGTTCATGCCAAAGCTGTCCGGCATTGAAGCCAACAGCTAAGCACAACAGTCAGTCAGTTAGTCAGTCAGTCAGTCAGTCAGTCATTCAGTCAGTCAGTCAGTCAGTCAGTCAGTCAGTCAGTTAGCTAGTCAGGCATTCAGTGAGCTCAAGCTCAGTTCAGGTTAGGGGTAGAAACAAAGCGCTGCTAGAAAGGAAGTGCAAAAGTAAAGTGCAAAAGCTGCAATGCTTACAAAAGGCGCACACAATTACAGCGCACTGTCTAGATGAGCTTATCTTTGGGGGTTGGGCTGCTCCGCTAGTTAAGGATGTGGGGGAATGGGCATGGGGATTTGGGATAGGGATGGGGATGGAGCTGGAGATGTGTTGTGAAGGAAGAAATGGATTTGTGTTTACACAAAAGCATTTACACTGATCCAGAGTTAGGCATCGACTGATGTCGAGCTGATGTCAGCTGATGTAGCAATGAAATGTGAAGAGAGAGAGAGAGAGGGAGAGAGAGATAGAGAGAGATATAAAGGGAGAGAGAGAACTTAATAATACAAATAAAAAAATAATCAATTCGGCGTTTCTCAATATAAAAGTAGTATTAGAAAATCGAATAAATTTTGGAAAAGTTATGACTGTGGAAAGTCCCGATACGTCGCCACTTTTTGCGAGTAGAATGTAAAAAAAAACATGTAAATCGGTCAAGCGATTTTTCAACTTGAAAAGTAATATTAATATGGAGTTCAAAAGGTGATTAAAAAGCCCTGCACTAAAAAATCGAAATACTTTTGGCAAAGTTGTGATTTTGGACAATTTTAAAGCGATGAGTTTTGACAAGTCTTTGGCTGTAGCCGGACATAGGGAGAAATCAAAAATAGTTGGGCTTAAGTATATTTTTGTTGAAGTAACTTTTGTTTTATAGACTAAGAGTGCACCGGAATCGATAATAGGAACTTGAGATAATACGAAATGGAACGTTTTCAGTTGGGTTTTGAGGCAAACGAAAAGTCTGTGCAGAGGGCTAGTGTGTCCGTATCTGCAATGGGTGCCACATAAGCGCAAATAATAAATACCAAATGATTTCATTATGAATGTCAGGCAGACGTTTATTGCCGCACAGCCGTCTGTCTGTCAGCAGCAGGACAGGGTGGTGGGTGGCATGATGCCTCCGTTTGTATGTTGTGTGTATTTCGTGTGGCATTTCATTCATTACAAGAAATTGCGTTGGCAATAGCGAAAAAAATGTCTTAATTTCGTTTCATTTTCATTTTCATTTCATCAGCAGTGGCATGCTACAACAGGCAGCAGCTACAAGATTTACAACATACTGAGCATAAAAATCTTTTCTATTTTTTATTCTTGTTTGCCAAAATGCCAGCGAGGGGCGAACCAAATAAATAAAGTACAAAAAAACCAAAAGAAAAAATATAAAAAAATAAAAATAAAGTAAAATCAAATAAAGAAGAACAAAAACAACCTTAGAAATAGTAGAATGAATAAAAATACTTGAACGTATAAAAGGCAGCGACCAACAAACTGACAAAGCTTCGCTTGCCACATTCCCCACTGGCCCAAACCGAAGGCGTTGACAACGTTAATAGTAATGGGTGTGGTTGGTGGTTGGGGTGGTTGGGGTGGTGTTGGCTTGGACCAGTACTACACCATCCAATTGGAACGCATTTCTCGGCGAATGCAATAAACCGCACATGTGTTTCCAATCGTCCTTCATCCCCGTGCACATCCTGCCCTGACTTTGTCATAATTTCGATGTGTTTGGCAAATAAATTTGATTTTGAGCGAATTTTTGTGCAGATTGACAGACTCTTTGACTGTCTGACTGTCTGAATGTCCGACGGACAGACGGCAGCTCCCTGACAACGAATTGTAGTTAACTCTGGGTGGTTTTGCAGCCGCTCACCAAGGCGACCAAGTTTGCTTTTGCTGAGTTGTGCGATTTCCGCAATAGTCGAAATAATTCTGTGCGTTGACCTCCTTCCATTGGCATTGTGCGAAAGAGACACGATAAGTTAACGAAATTGAAACCGTATTCAAGTAATAATAATAGGAATAATAATAATAATAATAATTCATACAATGTATATTTTGGTCGTAGCAAATCCAGGTCGTTGCCAACGGCAAACTTGATGAAAGTGATATGAATAATTTAGCTATGCATGTGGAAAGATATTTCGCATGCCACATTTAGGCCACAATCAATTGGATCGCTTCCCTTTATTCATAACTCAATTTCTCTTTTTACCCATTGACAAATCAGACAAGCGCTTTTTGGCAACCACTGCTTAATTGTGGCATAGCAAAAAGTACACGAGGGTTGCCAAAGAAACTACCGAAGTTCTCAAGAAAACAAAGCTGCAGCACTAAGATCTCATTCTCAAGTTTGTTCCCATTTACAGATTGAATTCAAATACATTTTTGAATATTTCCTAATAGAAAATTAATTGCAAAACTTTGGCAAGGAATGACTTTAAAAGATTGAGAGAAAAATATGAAGGCATTTCTTAAATACATAAATGGCAAGCCTCGCAAACAGATAATTCACATCTGGGGATGGGGGAAGGGTGGCTGGGTGGGTAGGACAAACATGCCAAAGGCAAGGACAGAAGCGTAAGCCGCTGCCGGGCGACTCTCAGAGGTGTTGCCAAACAAAAAAAAAGCTTCCAATCAGCAAAAAAAAGTAGAAAAGACAAACAAAAAATAAAAGAAAAAGTAGCAAAAGAAAATATATATGAAATACAAGTAAGGAAAGATATGTTCACGGTGTATGAATACCCTTATCCAAAAATGCAATCAAATTAAATCGATTTTGTGTACAGCAGCAAATCAATCTTATTGCAAATCCAAAGCAATCAAGTCGACGTCATCAAAGTGGCTAAAAACAATGTATGCGAACGTATCCTGTTACAAATGTATAATACCCTCCGCAAGGGTATACAAACGCATATGTGCGAAAGAGATGGCCAGCAACTACACATTTAGTGTTTATTTCGCATTTATTGGGGACAGTTTGGGCGGTTTTTTGTTGTGGGATGAGAGCGAATGTTGGCAATAGAATGAAATCAGCAAGAAATAAATATCCTTGTCGCATATACGCACCGAACAGCCTGTCATAGCTCCCACACACACACACACACACACACACACTCACACACACAGACACCCACACATGACAAAAATATAGGAGTATAAATTGTTTCCAGGTCATTGGTTATCCAGCCACAGAAATACGAAAATGAAATTAAGTACAAAATGAACTAAACCCAAAAATCATATGACGTTGATGATTATGATGGGAACAACAGCGAGGACAACAGCGAGGACAACAGCGAGGACAACAACGATAACAATAACAACGATAACAACAACAGCAACAACAACAACAACAACAACGATAACAACAATAATGTCGCATTTGAGCCAAGAAATGATCGCTTGAATGATTGTGTGTTGGCAGCCAGACATGAAGTCAAAGGAGGAGCTGCCAACTCGTCTGCGTATTGGCCACATTAAAATAAAAGTCAAATGCCTTTTGGCCTTTTGTGACTGCTGCCTCAATCGATGCGTGCACTTTTAATGGCCAAAACACATCAGCAATTACCAAAATGTATCAAATTTAAAGACGAATGGAATCAAACAATTGCAAGTCGAATAAGGTTAGTGAAAATCATGAAATAGCTGCACACTTAAGCTATAACTTCTATATCTGTGCTATAACTGCTGATAAATACCTTTCAAGAACTCAACTTCCGTTAGATTTTAATGTTAAGTACTGATTTAATGTTAATATTGTAACATTTATGTTATTGATAACAGCGCTGAGTGCGCTGTGTCGAGGTTTGCTAACAGTGCTGAGGGCGCTGAGAGCGGATTGCATTGCAAAGAGAGAGGATGTGGATCGTAGGTTATGTTAAGCCAGCTGATAAAGCCTGGCCCAACATATCCCACATAAACACCAAGCTTTAGCAAGCTAGCTAGTTGGAAGAGAAAGAGAGACAGAAGGGAGAGAGAGAGAGAGTTTTTCAATAAATGCAAAATTCATTTACTTTATTTTAAATATATATATAAATACATATATATTATTTATATATTATAAGTAATTATTATTAATTAATTTGCCAGCAAATCTTTTATGTGCATCATTTTTTCCCCATTGCTGCACAAGTAATTTTGAAAGATTTTTGATCAATTTGTTCGTAAGTAAAATTTGTTTATATTTAATGTGGAAATGTTAAATTAAGTAAAGCTTGCTTAATACATATTTATTTTGATTGCTTGCCATTTGAATTAAGTGTTTGCTTTTAATAAACACATTTCGCTAAGCACTTTGTCTGGGAGGAGTACATTTTGTAAATTCAACTGCTTCCGTTTGTGCTTAATGCCACACCATGCCGCCCTGCCACGCACCGCACCGCTCCGCCTCGCCCACGCCTTGTCGCACCACCCTCAACCCGCAGACGCATTTTACTGTTATTTCAGCATTAAAAGTTCACTCGAGTGGCAGAGGAAGTGAAAACAATTATCTGCAGGAAGGTGAAACATAAATCCTCGAATCCAAAAGTAAATTGCAAATTTCGTTTATTACTTTCTATGTCAACCACCCAATCCAACCCGAATCCAAAGCAACCCACACACACACACACACAAGATTTGTGGTTAAATCGAATCGATATTTTATGTTATCGAATTTATTATGCAAACACACTCAACGCTAATGCCAATTGGTGTTGAGTTGCCAAAAATGACACACGCGCCGGGGCTGTAAGCTCAAGCCACCACAAGGAGGCGGGTCCAGGTGCACATAAGATCCATGGAGTGGCATCCAGCTGGCAGCTGGCAGCAGGCAGCTGACAGGCATCAACTTGAGGAATTGTATAAACAAGCAATTCGAGCAATTCCCTGTTTCCCCTGTTTAGCATTAAGTGCGATTATGGCTATTGGCACTGATGATGTTTATGGCTTCTGGCTCATTTATCAAATTAAATACGGACAAAATGCTTTCATCTCCATTTTTCATCTGCATACAATTGGCCAAAGCAATAACATCAACACATACATACATACATACACACGCACATCGTATCTGACTGAAAAAGAAGTTAACACAAATTCCTCAAGTGCTAATTACATTTTGTAGCAATTGAAGCGAATAATCAGATTAAACTGAATAATTCCGTTTATTTGGAGTATAAATTCTTTGTATTCGTGGTAAGAGATACTTTTATATACATATATATATATATTTCTTAGATTCTCTGCAACTAAGTATAAATAACTTTTACAACTTTGTGTACAAATAGATGGCCACAATCAAACCGTATAGACCCAGTACCTCGGCAAAGATCAGGATGAGAATCATGCCGACAAAGAGACGCGGCTGCTGGGCTGTTGCACGCACACATGCATCGCCAATGATGCCGATGGCCAATCCCGATGAGAGTCCGGCCAGGCCAACTGCAAGTCCCGCGCCCAACTGGCTGTAACCCTTTTGTAGGGTATACAGATCATCAATGGAGCCGGCTATCAGCACAGCGACAACCAGGCCATAGATGGCTATAATGCCAGCCATCACCACCGGTATGATGGACTTCATAATTAGTTCCGGCCGGGACACAGCCATTGTGGCAATGCCAACGCCAGACATTGCCGTGCCATATGAGGCACCGAACGATGCAAAGATGATTGCTGAGGCAGCTCCCAAGCTGCCACAGAATACCGCATAGCTGGGCATATCGTAATCCTGCTCGGCGGTTGACATACTCCTCAAATAAGTTTTGAGTTTGGAACTATTTAAACTTCAATATTTTCGAATCGAATGGCAAATGTAAAAAGCTTCTGTGATCGAGCCACAAAATCAAAGTTGTTTCTTTTTTGGTTTTGGTTTCGGAAACCAATCAAGTGCAACTAATTTTTCCATACAGTTTTCCAATATACGTATTTTTTTTTTAATGATAATTCTAATATTTATGTTCAAGCTGATATGGCCATGCCCTAGCTGATAAAAAATATAAACGGGCTCTCTTAATATGCAATTGATGTTTCGCTTTTCGTCGTCTGCGCCCTGTTGCTGCTAACGAGGTTTATCTTTATGTGCCGTTAAATTTTCCGTTTACCAATACATATAGCGAAAATGGTGAAAATTTATGGCGCAAGCCGTATTGGCGGCTTGGAGCATACTAGTCAGCTATCCGGGCAAACAAACCGCACAGCGAATTCCAACTATTGAAAATCGAACTTGTGGTTTTTCCTATTTGGCTTGCTGTTGCTTTTCCTTTTTTTGCTTTCAACATTTGTTTTTCTTTTTCGCACTTGTTTCAATTAAACAAATTGGAAAATATGAACCCTCTGGTCCCGAAAGGGGGTGGTGGCTGGGAGCAGTTGCCTCTCCTCTTGGGCGTGAGATTAAAATGCGCAGCGGTTAGCTAGCGACAATTTTCTTCACACAAAACAAAATGGAAATTTGTTTGGGGCACCACTGGGGAGTACATGGGCGGTGGGAGGTGGTGTGGTGTGCCTTCTGTACCCGGGATGATGACGATGACAACGACAACAAGTCCTCAATCCCTGCACAGAACACCACACACCCTGCACATATATACATATATACATATATATCTATATATATGTATGTATATATATATATATATCAGCTTCATGACATTTTTATTTGTGCGCCCGGAATGCTTTGCATTTTGAATATCTTTTGTGCGAAGCAAAAAAAGAAAAAAAAAATTGAAATCGTTTTGTTGAGTTTTTTTTCTATTTTGCTTGAGTTTCGCTGGTGTTTGGCGCAGCTTTCAACCGATGTGATTTTGTTGAGTTGTCAGAAGGTGCCACAGATTCGTTGCGCCTGGGAATTTGTTTATGGATAAGGTCACCTTGCCATAAGCTTAATGAACATTTCATTTCTAAGTGGTTGCTTGTCATGCCACACACGATATTTAATGCCACACGATTACTTTGATTACTTTGTGTACAAATAGATGGCCACAATCAAACCGTATAGACCCAGTACCTCGGCAAAGATCAGGATGAGGATCATGCCGACAAAGAGACGCGGCTGCTGGGCAGTGCCACGCACTCCAGCATCTCCAACGATGCCGATGGCCAATCCCGCTGCTAGGCCGGAAAAGCCCACAGATAAACCAGCTGCCAGATGTATGTAGCCCTTGCGTATCGTGTATTCCGGGGATAGGGAGCCGGCAATTAGCACCGATACAACCAGGCCATAGATGGCTATAATGCCAGCCATCACCACGGGAATGATGGACTTCATAATTAGCTCCGGTCGCATCACTGCCATCGCGGCGATGCCAGTTCCAGATTTTGCTGTGCCATATGCTGCGCCCAGGGATGAGAATATGATGGCGGAAGCCGCACCCATTCCGCCAAAGAAAAATGCATATGGCGGCTTATCGTTCTCGTTCTCCGTCTGCGCTGCTTCACTCATTTCCCACTTTAGTTACTTATTATTTTCAGGTTTTCTTTTTTCACAACGCTCTCGATTTGATTCGGACTGCTGGCTGAATAGGTAGAGCTCAGTTGAGAATTGATTCGCATCTGATCCTGCTTTTAAGCTGTCAGCTTGCTAAGTTCAGCTGGATTCCTATCTTTTTATAATAATCGATAGGTTCACGTCTGCTGTACAGAGTTGTATTTCGATAAGGATTGGCAGTGCTTAACAGGGCTCTGTTATAGTAAGGGTTCTAAGATTAGATCTACAAGTTGTGGAGTTTGAACTGTGCCGAAAGAGATGCTGTGAATCTCTCCAAGAAACTTGATGGCTTCAAAATATATTGAATGTTAAAATAAAATTTAAAAAAATCTACAATGCCAGAAGATAATGCAGCAACCATTGATTAAATCAAATAAATATGTATTATTCAATCTTTTGAGCAGCCCTCGCAAAGTTTGGCTGCCAAGATATTCCATTAAAGATTTATGCTGCGCTGGGATTTGGTAACACAAAAACTTGTTCCAATATCTGCCCAGCTTCTGGTCCTGTGTCTATGTGCTCCTCGCCAGCTATTGTTATTTGGTTGTTTGTGTTGTTGTTGTTGTTGTTGCTGTTGCTGTTGCGTTTATGCCGTTTGTGCAACTATAAATCGTTTATGTATTTTGTTGAGTGCGAGGATTTATCGCTGGAGCTGAGAAAGGAATCACATAAATACAAATAAATCAAAAGCATTTCGAATGGCATTGGCAATACAAACAGAAATTGGGAAGAAATAGAGAAATACTCGCACACAAACACAATGCGGCTGTTGTAGTTGCCACATCTACAGATTTTGCTGCTGCTGATGCTGCTGCTAGGCAAACTGTGCGAAAATTGATGTCTTCGCTCATAAAAATAAGGCATCAAAAGAATCGGGCTGTATATATATATATATATATATAGATATATATATATATACAGTCAGGCAGTCAGGCAGGCTGAATGTGTTTTTGTTGAAAGCAACATTGTAAATTTTATGACTTTTTTATGCGTTGAAATCTATAAATTATGTAAACTGACACTGACAGCTGTCAACCGAAGGCTCTGAGAGCAACGCTGAACACTGAACACTGAAGACTGGAGACTGAAACCGAAACGCTGGCAAGTGACACATGTGTCAAATGGCAGTCGACTGCGAATTCGCTATGCGGCACAATCCTTAGTCCTCAGTCCTCAGTCCTCAGTCCAACCAGCATCTCATCCCTCCGCCCATCCTCCAGTACCTCACCCTACCCAAGTTATAGCAAAGAGAGGGCAACTGATGACTCGAGATGATTAAATGATTGCCAGCAGCAATAAAAAATTGATGCTTCAAATTATTGTTTTTGTACACACACATACACACATACACACACACATACACACATACGTTCACACACACATGTACATTGTTTTGCTTTGCTTTTATAGCATTTGCAATCCCATCGACAGTAAAAACATTTCACTTTATGTTCATCATTTTATAAGTTTTTTAGGATAATATCAAACAGAAACTTTATAATATAAAAAAATAAGCACACATAACTGTTGTGTGTGTGTGTGTATAGAAGCTAATCTAAGCCTATGTTGTGCACTTTTCAAATGTCAAATTGTTAAATTATTAGTACAAATCCTTTATAGAGTTTTGGAATATCGCCATACTTTGTCACCTTATTCAGATACTATATTTATGAAATGGAAGCCTTCGTCTTCTAAAAATCCACAATTATTGTTCCTTAATTCCGGGATATGATTAGATGTGTGTTTTTTTTCTTATAGTGTAAGTAGAATTCCTAGATTTGATTACCATTTTTTTAATTTCAGAAATGATATTTTCTAAAAAATAATCCTGATTCAAATCTAAAAGTTTGTTCGATCTAACATTATTTTACTTATTTATTTTAGTATACGACTCCATTTACTTGGACAAATGTTGTGGTAACGGTAAATCGTGAACTCAGTTGACCTGTTTAGCCGTTAGTTTTCACGTGTTGCCATTAAGCTATACGCTTTATAAATTTGCCGAGTGCGTTCCTGTCAAGATGCAATAAACGCTGGTATGGGTCCGATATGGTTTGGTTTAGTATAGTATAGCATGGTATGGGGGTATACATATGTATATACCAAGTGCTGGCACTAAAATAACAAGCGAAGGAAATTAACCAAAAATAAATTAACTGGAAAACCCGGCCACAAAGGGTTTTCATTTACGGTTAGTCTGCTGCCGCTGCTGCTGCTGCTGGTGCTGCTGGTGTTGCTGGTGTTGCTGGTGCTGCTGGTGCTGGGATTCGGGGGGTGTCAACTGTGGTGCTGCTTCCGCTGCTGCGACAGCGACGTCGACTGCGACGTCGGCTTTGTGTGTGACTTTGGGATTCCCAAATGTGCTTTCAACATGCAATTTTTATTATTGACTCGCATTGTCGTGTCAGCGCGCAGCTTTTCAGCATTTTCCGCTCGACGAGTCGCAAAAATGCCATTACTGTCAATCAAGAGACGGAAAAAATCCGGGAATGAAATCAAAAGCATTAAAGCCCCACTCGCAAACTCCTATATATATATATACATATATATATATATATATGTATGTATTTACGAGAGCATTTTTGATGTATCTGCAACTAAGAGATACACTGCGAGTACGGCATATTAATAAATATCCATTTTATTTATGTTTACTTAAATAAACACTGATTAACTTTATTTATATAACCTCGAAAGTTATTGACCAAAAGATTAAACAAATATTCAATTTACAAAATGATGTCAACAAATATGAGCTGAAAGTGAAGGATTTCAATGAGAAATCCTTAATTAATGATTGCTCTTTCCATGGAGTTACTCATAAAATTAATATTGCTTAATGCTTTATGCGACCCCGAGACAGCAGGTCCTGGATGAACAGTTATATGCAGCAGCGAATCAATGGTTAAGAAGATTTCAGCAGGGATTGGGCTGCTTACCTTGAAGGCTTCGGCTCCTCTGATGGCGACTTCTTCTTGGGCTTGGAGAAGATCCATCGCTGGACAAGCACCAAACATTATAATTTGGAATGTCAGAGTCAAAAATATTAATATGCTTATATGCTGGGCTTATAATTAAATATAAATAAATGAATTTTCAAATAAATAAATTAGCATTGGAATTATAACAAATTGAATGAATTTCCATGCCAAGCTGAAATCAACAGCCTGATTGTATCTGCAACTCTTCGATCAATAAATACCTGAAACTATCTATCAGTTTGAGATCTTTAGATATTTAATGACTAAAGAAGTAAGAAGAAGAGTTTGTTTAATTTGGCTCAGGTGTGGTACTTCTAAGGATAACAGAATCTGGAAGAGGATTGCTAAATGCTTAGAACTTTCGACAATCTGCTAGCAAGTAGAAGAGCGGCTTTTGACTAAAGGCATTATAACTTATGTATGCAAAATACATATATATATATGTATATATTTCTGCTCGTTTCGTTTTCTGTTTAAAATAATATAAATAACAAAATATTTTGTTAAGTGCAACAAAAAGTGTTATCTAAATATATATAAAAATAAATATCAAATTAGTTGTGACACTGCCATAGCATGTTTGCTAGAGGTTTAATAATATATGTTTGAGTCGCTTGTTTAAAGAGCTAAAGATCTAACCACAGAGTTTAGCTTTATGCTCTACACTTTACACTGTTTGTGGGTGGGACTCAAAAACAGCGGGGTGGACTTGGTTGCACAGGTGACAGTAATTTCGCGCCATCGCGCAAAGGAAAGCGATGTAGAATTTGGAGGAGTATTGAAAATGTGAGCGTGTCATTTAACCATTCCGATGTATATATATATATATATCTAGATATATTGAAAATTGTCTGGAAAGCGCGACAACAGGCTGATGAGTGATTGTCAACATGCATCGCATATATTGGCGTGACAAAGCTAATGATTTAGGTAGTACATAACTGTATAAATATCAAGATTTGTTTTTTTTTTTTGGGCGTCACGCTTGTTGATACTATACTCCTCTTCCCCCGTCTGCGCCCCGTCGTGCCAAGCTGGTCAAAGTTGGAGTTAGACGCTTTGCACTGATATATCTTTTATTATGTAGTTTTGTGTCATCGTAAAATCGTCGGCTATTACTTGATTGTCCTTCATGAAAGGCCATAAAGGCGCTGACAGCTCCAAGTAACCCTCCTGCGGGCCTATGGGTGCCATTGTAAAATGATTTACTCGCCTTGCTTCTCGCATTTAGCTCATTTGTGGCGGATGCGAAGCGTTTGGCTTCTGCTTTTCTACACCAACTTCGCCTCAACTCAAAAGACTACTCATTTTTTATGGCACTGCTTCTTCTTCTTCGGTTTTTTTTTTACGGTCTTTTACAGTTTAACGACGCATTACTGACACACAAACTGAGGGAAACCAGGCTAACGAAATCTATTCATGATTTCGTTTAACAAAATACTCCTCTTAACATTTTATCGTATTTATTCCCTCTTGCCTATTAGGCCCAGGCCCAGGCCCAGACCCAGGCCACTGTTGATATTTGGTCTGCAATTCAAGTTTTAATTTTTGGGCGTAGCAATTTCCTCGTATTTTTATGATATGCCATTTCGTCATTCCTATTATATACGTATGTACGTACTTCTGTACACATCTACTATATTGTGTATATCGTAATTTAATTTCATACTCTGCGCGATATTTTTGCTGACGACTTCGTTCATTATTTTTTCACAGCCCAGCATTAAGTAATTTATACAGCCCGTATATTAGAACCATTTCGACCTAATGGACGTCTTAAAAATGCATTAGATTAATGAAACTGGTTTTGTTTCCTGTATTTGTGTTTGTCTGTGTGGCAAGCAGTTTTCCGCTGGGGTCATGACTCTATATTAAATATGAATATGTAAAAAAAAATGAAATACTTCCTTGCATAAACATGAATCATGACAAATAATAATAAATATTCAAAATACCAACTTTCGATACTTACATTTGTATTCCTTTTTTATTTCTATTTTTTTAATGTATCTGATTGTAAAGATAATGCCCTTACCTGGGCGGCTAAACTCACACCAGATATTAGACACCGTTGAGCCGGTGGCAAAGGTAGCAAATAACTCAGGTACTTTATGGGCAGCGGGATTAGGGACTTTAGTCTGTGAAAAATATACAGGTGTCCCCTCCGCTTGGGCCTTGGGTGCCGAGAGGTGTCCTTATCGCCGGGCTTGTCAACATATCTCGAACAACGAAGCGTGAAGTTGTTGACATTGATTAGGGTGAACTCTGAACTCGCCGCGTTCGCCACTTGCACCTTTGCGGAATGAAGTCGCTGCGGTGTCTGTTTCTCTGTTTCTAGGTTTCGGCCTATACCCAGCACACAAAATACACTACACTACATAGAGTGGCTGAGTTATTGTTGCACATTTGTTGGCGATAAGCCGTCGAAATAAGCCAACGGCCCCCAATCCCCCCCACCAAACCACTGACTTACCACAACAGTCAGTTGTTTTTTTTCGTTATTTGGTTTTACATTTAATGCCGTGTCACGGTAACTGACCGCTCGACTGACAGACAGACTGACTGACTGGCGGAACACACATTAGATAAATTAGCCGTAATTAAACTGGCAGGTATTATAATTTTATCAATGCGTTTGCAACGCTACATTTTTCCAAGTTTTCATTTCCTATATCATTTATTTTCATCTATAAGTAAAACGGTTTTTAGCCAATTTTCCTATCAACGGAATAAACATTAAATGGTCCACTTGCAACTCTTTAATTAAGGTTAGTCCCTCAGTTTAGTTAACTGAACTACAGCTCTAGCTATAGAGCATTTAATCGTCGTTTCAGTTTGAATATTCTGGTTTTTTTTTTATATATTTTTACCTAAGAGTTTTTTCATTTTCATTTTTTTTTTCCCCAAATGTTCACTTCATGTTGGGTTCTCGACCATTTTGGCCATAAGTTATGTGTCATGACTGAGACGCAGACGTCAACGATTTGGCCAAGACGCCTTGGGGCTATGCTCAGATCTCAGATCTGAGATGAGGTGGATGGAAACATGAAGCGAACGGAACAATCAGCATAAAGTAAAAACCTCATATCATTGTTAGGCGGGTGGCTCAAGTGGAACAAATTAATTTCGTTCGTTTTAATTATTTTCTTCTTTTGTCGCTCATTCCCCATCTTTCTCTGTCCTTAAGCGTTGCCTCTTCGTTAAGTTGTTATAATTCGAGTGCTATTAACTCACATGCCGTTGGGATCAATTTATGCTGGAATCATGGTTTAATTATTTAAATGAATTCACATTTACATTATTTTTTCCTTCTTTCGATACAGCGAGAAGCTGCAAATCATGCACATCATCAAGACTTTAATGATGTCCCCTTGTCCGACGAACAGCAACCTTATTTTTTTGTTGTTGTATATTTTGTATATATCATTCAAAAACTATTTGTTTGACCACATTTTGTAGGTGGAGCTGCCAATTTGCCATGCCAAGTTGGATACAGACAGCATTGTAATCGATTTTCAAAACTGAGGATTGAGATTTAAATTTGCTTAGCCAAGCTGGACACAGACAGTATCATACTTGATTTTGGAAACCAGATTAAACAGATTCTGACAGAGAATGAGAAACTTAAGGAACTTTTTGAAAATGCTTATATTAAACTCTTTTTTGATTGGTAATCCTGTAAGACTGATTGTAAATACAGCTAATATTTTAATAAAAATTAGTTCTTAAAGGAACGAGGAATATCTGAATATATATATTGTTTTATATAGTCAAACTTTAAACTCTTAATTGATTGGTTGCCTTAGGCTTGTTGGTAAATGCATTATGCTCAAGGCATTAGGGAATCATAAGAATCGCGCGATATTAAAGGATTACACAATATATTGTATAGTATACAACACGCAGCCTTTCCGGCCAAAGCTCAACTGTTGACCCCATGATTTCAGGCATTGTTGCTTTGTTTGCTGCTCCTGTTTGCGTGTGTGTCCACTAAAGCCCGCTTCGAAAATCACATTCACACCCAACACACACACACACACACACACATGAGTTGTAACCTTTGCTGAATAACACAAGCGCACGCAATGTTTCCGCCAAAAAGCAACACAAGAAAACAAGAAGAAGAAGAAGAAGCCAAGTTGGGTTCTTTTTCTGTTTTGTGGTCCTGCTTGGGCCCCAATACCCGCCGCCAGTCTAAAGTGTCCAATCAAGTTTTTCAAAGTGAAACCTAAATAACATGTCATAATAAATAACCTTCAAGCGACCCAGCGAAATGGACACGACCACACCAGGAGTGCAGGAGCAGCTATCACGGGCAGGGTTGGAGAGGGACTGGGGGTATATGCCCGCACTGCACAAAAAGACGAAAATCCAAAATTTCTGTAATTACAACGTAAATCCAAAATGTCTCAACACAGCTCACAGCCGTTGCACACCCAAACACACACACACACACACACACACACTAAGGTCGAAGAAAACTTAATTCATATATCAAAAAGTTTGTCCGACCAGGCTGGGCTCAAGAGTAGCAATTTACGCGCAAGTAGCCAGCTCCAAGTTCGAGTAATATATTGTACACACTTTGTATATACATACATACATGTATATGCATGTGGATACCACCCCCCACCTCAAATTGGGCGTGGCAAGGGGGTGGGGGGTGCGGGTGCGGCCAGCAGGAGAGCAGGCCGGTCGGCCAGTCTGTCGTGTCGAATGAGAAACACAGCAATTATGCAATTTGATAATACTTCATTCTCGGGTAATAAATATTAATTATTTTTGCGAATGTGATTTCTCGTGTTTCTACCGCCTCGCACATACTCACTGAGCTCTAGTTTAGCTTAGATTTATGGCCTCAGCCCGCTTCTCGAATCAAATGAGACGTTTTGCTCTTGTTCGTGCACCCTCTCTCCCTTTCCCTATCCCACTCCGTTGGCCGAATGTGCCAATATTTCTTCTTGTCCTCAACACGAATGCACGTCAGACATGCGGATTTGATTAAGGTTTCCGTGTTGTTATTCGGTTCGTGCGGTCGCCTCTTATAGATCGGCTTACTTCTGCTGGTTTTGCTAGTAGTTATCTCTCCTCCAATTTCCATCGCCTGATTGAGGTGCGAGTGCGCCAAAACGTTAGACAAAGCTGTGGCATCACTTTATTGATTCCAACACATTTGTTTTTGTCTGCAATAGAAAAATATCAGCTGCATTGAGATATTTTGCAATGCTATACAAAAATATGAAATATATATATATAAATTCGAGTATACAACAAATATTTATTAATAGTTTTAAAACAATCTTCTGTAGCTGTAAAATATATTCATTTTGGTCATTGTCAACTAAAGAGTTTTTTATGTTGTGCGTACTTTAAATCTTAATATGGATAAGTTGTACATGGATTTCACTCGCACTGTTCTGAGTAAATTCTTGAATATAAATACGCTTTTATAGAGAGTTCCAGTTGTTGTCGTGCTATGTAGTATATATGTATATATATATATGTATATATACGGTAACTTCCAGGCCGTTACCTTTTATTCCGTTTGCCCATCAGAAATCTCTCGTGCATAAGAAACATTTTAATTTTGAAAGGAGCTGACTCCAATGGAAATTGCCATAATATCGTATCGCACACTCACACTCACACTCACACACACACACACACACGTACACTGGCTCTTTATAGAGTGGCATACACAGAGACGAGTGTGCTTTTACATAAATAAAAATAGCACAGCACGGCAAAGAAATGAAAAAAGTTAAATTGAATTGTGTTCGCTCAGGATATTTACTTGTACATTGTTGTTGCTGTTGTTGTTGCTGTTGCTGTTGTTGTTGCTGTTGGCATTGTTGTTGCTATTCTCTGTTTTCTCCAGTACTTCTTGGCTTACCACAATTCCGCCTGTCGCCTTGCTGTCCTGTCCCTTTGCACTTGAAGTACACAAGTAACGGCAACTTTTTCAGTTCGTCTTTTACTCTTATTCCTTTTCTTCTGGTCGAGGTGTAACAGTACTGTCGAAACTTGCTCGAACTCTTGCATTGCCAGCGCGCACAAGAAATGTAAGTTAAGCCATATATGTTTATGATCAGCTGATATCCATATAAGAGCGTTAATGAAGCCACCTAAACTTTATAATCATGCTTAAGCTGTGTATAAAATATGACCAACATTTCCCTACGCACCACATATTAAACATATAACATATAAAGCAAATGACCAACCTGTCGCCAGTAAATGGGCTGCTGTCACGTCATTGGTCTGGTCGGGTCGGGACTGGTTGGGTCTGGTCTGGTCTGGTTGGGTTTACACTCTGTGCTGCTTACTAGCTTGCTTGGGTTGGCCTTATTTGTTTGTTTATTTGTTTGTTAGCCCAAAAACCCATGTCAATGCGCCAAACAAAAGCTCTACCGAGGCTCTGCAACAATCAATTTTCATATACACACACATACACACATACTTCTGGATGTATCTACATACATCTCATTCCCAGTTGGACCTTTACACAGAAACAAAAACTTGCTTGTTTATGAGTTGATGTTGATATTCGTGGTCACATTAAGCCATACGTCGCCATATTACAACGCGTCACGTCACGTCACTCCTCTCTCTCCCCTCTCTCTCCGCTCCCCTCTCTCCCATCTCATCAGTCGGCAGTCAGACATAATGTCGCGGCAATGTACTAACTGGCCGCAGTGACGAACTGTCAACTTACTGTCAATATATAGTCGTACACATTTTAGTTGCGAGTTGGCAGCCCCACTCTCCTCCTCTTCATCTTCCCCCCTCTCCCATCATGGTTTGCATGTTATTGTTGATTTTTGGTCGTTGAGTGTTGGAGTGTGCATAAATTTATTCTTTACGTTTTGTTTGACTTTCGTACAAAAATGCTGTGTGCTTATGCTTCCATTCTTGGGTGACATTTCCAACACACACACACACACACACACACGGTACCCCCCTCCCCTCTTGGTTGCCCGCATAAGTTTTGGGTGTTTGTCATGTGTGCGCGGTAATGTTTTTTTCTCGCCACTCTCTTTGCTCGTAATGGTCTCGATGTGAAGAAGAAGAAGTTCCATGTAATCAGCTGGAACATTGTGGCACATAAACATGTGCCCCGATTCTTGATTGGATTGGTATTTAAAGAACATCATAATATGCAAACAGAATAGAATAAATATTCTAATGAATCCGTTGTTTGAGCTTCATATCAAGATTTTTATGATAAGTATTTTGTCTGTTGCCGGCAAACGATTTAAGCTTATTTCTTGATGATCTTCGTTCGACACAAGCTCAACTATTATATACCATTAATAATGTTGAATATAAACAGAGAAAAAAAAACATTTCATTTGATTTAATTGTATCACATGCATTTGGGTTAATTGAAACTATTTCATTTATCAGTCTCAGATAAAGGTTGGCTAAGATAAGAATAGTAAAATAAAAATCATTGAGATGCAGGAATAACACAAAAGGAATTGGACATAAGGACATAAGATGATATTTGAATTTAAACTGCTCACATTGGCTTGAAGGAGCAGTGTGATTATCAATGGCTAGCGACAGCCGCACAAAGGGCGTCCACATCTGCTGGGTGAATGCCAATTGGCAAGTAGAATGCGCAGATGACAGCCATGTGATGTGGAACGTCGGAGGCAAAATAGGACAGCAGCCGGACAGCTGGAGATCCGAAGCAGAAGCATAAAATGCCCGCACAAATGCATTCGGAAGCGGAAGAGGAAGAGGCAAGCACTGTGACGAGAGACGAGGCGACATTTGAGTAACGGTTAGAATTTCCAGGCAGGCTAAGGCCAACAGTCAACAGCAGCAGGCAACACAGAGTGAGGAGTGGCGAGCGGGGAGCGAAATCTGCGACCGGGCATATTGATTGGCTGATGGCTTTAATGAACGCCTCAATGCCGACAAGTTGTTAGCGGTAAGGATATTTCCAGCGGAGCCGTCCCCAACACACATTTGTCGCATTCCGTTCTCAGATTTTGCTATTCAGCCTCGCTGATTTGTGATGCTTCTATTTTTTATTCGCTGCGGCTCGACTTAAAGGCCACTTGATAAATGGCCTTTGTCAAACAAAACAAATCGTTCTGATATTCTCCTTCTTTTTTTTAACTCGTCGTTAAAGCGAAACAAAGTCTGGCAAATAACTGAAGTGCAGAAATTATGCGTTTTGTTGCTTAATTCAATTTAATTTTATATTATTTATCTAGAAATACCAAGAAAATGCATTTTTTGATCAATTTTGCCACTGCACATTTTGTAAATATTTACTTTAACAGAGCTGCTGCTATAATGCCAGATAATCTTGAGGCAACTTGGAGCTTAATGTTGCGCAATGAAATTCAATATGTGGATTTAAATGTGTGCCAAAGGCTAGCTTAATTAGGTTTCCTTGGTTTCATTTTGTTTCGTATCGGTTGGGCATAATTAGAGCCCAAGGACTTGGGCTGATTTCGATGCGAATGGGATGTGGGAGTTAAGGCAAAATCGTGGGGCAGAGTCCGTGCCACGTTTCGGGTCGAATGCGAGTGGAAATCAAATTATTTTAATGATACACAAATTGATACTTTGAGACAAAATAACAAACCAAATGAAAATTGCTGCCAGCATTTTCGACTACTTTTTTGGTTTATTTTTTCTGCTTTTTTGTTGTGCTTCAACAGCGGGAGGGATGAAGGACAAAGAGCAGCACTCGAAAGATTGAGGAGGGGTGAAAGAGAAAAATTCCAAGAAGGCAACGCTGCGATGAAAATTAAGTGAAAATTGGATTCTATACATTTTGTTCTTTTTTTGTTGCTGTGTTGCGTTATTTTTTTTGCTTTTTTTTTGTTTTTTTTTATTTTCTTTACTTTTGTTCGCCTTTGCTCATTTTCATTTTGGGCAAATTGAGTTTGCGGATGGGTCGAGTGGAGTGTTTAATACCTGAAGCGTGTGCAATCGCTATTATTATGCAAATTTTCCTATTCATTGCATGCGTGTTTTTCTTTTCCTGCTCGTTGCTTTTCTCGTAGCTTTTCTTTTCGTAATTTAAATGGGGGCACAAAAATGGCTGGGACAATAATGAGAGACAATTGAAATGTCAATAATATGCAATTGTCTGCAATGATCGGGACGTTAGGGAAAAATTCGTTCAGCAATGGGACAAATTAACAATCAGGCGTCAGTTCATCTAGAAATAAGGGTTGCTCTTGGATCAGCAATCAAATTAAATGGTTTAGCGCACATAACATCTGGGTGGGCACAAGGAAACACAATATAAGATTTGCTTTGCAAGCCGAAACTATTCTCAGCTAATGTAAATTGAATGTGGGCGGAATGCTTTGATGAACATGCCGCATTCATTCATTGCATACATTTTCTCATAGCTGAAATTAGTTTTGAAGGCTTCGAGCAAACAAAACGAAACCTTAAGATGATAATTTAAATAAAGTTACAAACTTTGCAGACGCGTGCACATACATATTAACTAAATTTTCGGAGCTCAGGCCACAACTCTTGAATCCCAAATGGGAGTGAGTGGAATGCGATAAGTGTGGGTGTGGCTGTAGTGTAGTGAGTTATCTTCGAGAAATGAATGCCAGCCATAGATATGCCAGATCTACAGGTTCTGTTTGTAAGCCAACTGCAAACAGGCAAACAAGCAAGCCAACAAACCAACAAACAGGCAAACAACAATAACAACATCACAATGGATAACTGAATGCATAAAATCTTGACCGAAGGCAACGGTAAAGTAAACAGTCAAAAGGTTGGGGCCAACGGGTTTGGGGGTGTGGGGTGTGGGGCCAATCGTGTTTATCGAGAGCCACAGGGCATTAATTACGCATACGCAACATTGACCGCAACGAAGCAAACGTTCGCCGTTGAGGGGTGATTTTCGGGTCGGTTAACTGTGAACATCGCATGCAGGTAAATTGAGGATGAACAGAGTCGGTGACTTTTTGAATGCCCAGGGTACATTTTAATTAAGTCAGCAAATCGATAAAGTTACACACACACACACACACACACTCGCACACACACAATAGGGCAGGGATATACACATAAATATATATTTGATTATGCACAATCTGGTTTTTTGCTCCAACTGTGAATGCATTTATTATTTGAATAAATAGTGTAAACTGTAAATGGAAATTGGAAATTGGATATTGGATTGCATATTACTGATTATGTAAGCAAAATCTGAAAAAATTCAAATATATATTGAATTTTTAAGAGCATTTTCATTTGCATATTGTTTTTCATCTATCGAGTGCTATAGATCAAAATGTTTAAACTCTGCATGTGCTTATGTAACTGTAATCCTATTGATTGACTCGATTTTAATTCTTTTTTTTTGTTGTAGCAGAGTTTCAATTGTGTCCAATTGTGAAGATGGATATTTATTTGAATGTGTTAAATACGTGAATTGACTTAAATTTTGATTACACAGCAGAAACCTTTAAGGTGTGTACACGGGCACTTGAAAGAAACTTATAAGTTCGCTGATATGTATATATGAAAACTTGGGGCGAATATGTATAAAAGTTTTGATAAGAGTCAAAAGCTGGGTCAGCGGAAGCGGAAGTCAATTTTTGTGTTATAGAAATTGAAATGAAAATGAAATGATAAGAAAATGAATCCCAGGCCAACAACGAAATGAGAAAAGTTCGGCAAGCATAAAAGAAAATGTTGCAAATACATACAACATTGAACTGATGACATAAAATATGTGTGTACCTAAATACATAGTTGAGTTTTATGGCTGCCAGGAGCAGAATGCTGGGCCCGAGCACAAGGTCGCTCTTCAAAACTCATATTGCTGCCTTTTTGTTTGACATTATCGAAGGATGTGGCCCCGAGTTGTATGTTGTTGTCGTTGCTGTTGTTGTTGTTGTTGCTGCTGTCAGGTCTTCTTTGGCTTGCCAGCAGTAACAGATACCGGAGGTACATATCGCATTATAAAAGGAAATAAAAGCACTTTTGTCCCAGAGACCATGCGGGCAATGTAAACAACCAACAACCGACAAGCGACAAGCGACCCAAAACGCGCTTTGATCTGCCGCAAGGACCCGTGTCCTACTCCGCCGTCTGGTAAGCGGTTGGAATCTTCTCCTGCTGCTACACTAAGCGGACATTGAACCATCTGGCTACGTGGCACCGTTTTTTTTGTTTTTTTTTTGTTTTTTTTATTTTTTATTTTTTACCCATTGTTAGACGAGCAAGTTACTCAATTACCCAAGTGTCCAGTCGAGCTTATCAGTATTCGAACCGGGTCTTTCCGTCTCTGTCTCTGCCCGCTGCTGCATATTGTTGCCGTTTTTATGATGCATCCTGCACAGCGGAACACGCCCTCGCCAGGACTCGCTTTGTTGCTCGCTTTGATTAAATGTCAAAACAATTGTGCGCTGCAGCATAATCAAAGCGCTGCTTGCGTAATTGCCCAATGAAGCGGAAGTTGCTGCAAACCAGGACGCGGGTGCACAAAATAAAAACCAGGAATGAATACAAAAATTGAAAAAAAGGACACAACAAAAATGCACATTCTTCGGCTAGCCACCAGCTTGCAGACCGAAGACAAACTGCCGACATCTAAATGTTACTGGAAATAACTAATAAAGGGAACCCGACTTGTTGGTCTTTGGACCTGAATTGATGGACTGGTGATCAGGAATTTATGTATATAATTATGTATATATATATGCACATTTAAGAACCACTTAGTTAGGTAGCTGGGTACCCTTTAAATAGTTACACATTTCCTTTAATACTGATAATGGTTCTGGTTGCCTGTTAACTTGGGATAGTAGTCTCATCTAAAAGAAAATATTGTCAAGATTTGATTAAACTAAGTAAACCCAAGTTAAGCTATCTTTAAAAACAGTTTTCATCAATTTTAAAATTACAAGATTAGGAATGGGAGTTCTTTAGTTTGATAGGTCTGCTCTCTGTTACATAACTCTTGCACAATTCTCATGTACCCATTCTTGAGCACTTTCATTTGGTGTGTGTGTGTTTTTGATAATGTGTGTGCAAAGGACATAAGAAACTAACCAAATTTGCTGCTTCCAACTTGGAGGGTAATCGATACTGCTGCATTTGAAGCTGGCCAGGAGTAAAAGACTTTTGGTTCAGTTCTCACCCCTCACATATGATACATATGAATAATTCTCAATTTTTTAAACCTATTGTTTATTAATGCAGCTATGCTCTGACATTTTAAACGTGCCTCTCAATTTGAAGACTTTGTATTGGAATCCTTAATTTAATCAAAGAATAAATAAAAGTCAACCGTGTGATTAATACAGCTAATTTCGCTTGGAATGCATTTGTTATGTCTCAAAAATCTACAATTATTAATCATCTAAAATGGCTGAGAGTTTGCCTAAGTAATTACACAGCTAAATTGTAAGGTTCTTGGGTTGTCTGATCCTTGAAATCTAAGGGTGGATTTAATTGGGTTTTGCAATTTTGGGGAGTACATGAAAAATTGTCTGGACTGGAAAAGTGCACGCGAAACATTTGAACCGTTTGACAAGTAAACAACAGCAAGAAAATGTTAAATATCGCCCAAAAAATAAGAAAAAATAATGAAAAATATTCATAAATATTCAAATGAAAATCCTCATGCCACGACGCACAAATCTGGATGCCAGGACGAGTAAAAGTCAAATCAAATTATGGATAATTTATACACACAATTTCCATTGGACTGATGCTGCTGCTCCAGCTCCTGCTCCAGCTGCTGCTGCTGCTGTTGCTGCTGCTGCACAGGATCGTCAAGGAGCAAGGCGCTGGTTTGGCCGCGACGGAAACTGGCCGACGTTGGCTTCACTTCTGCCGCTTGATTGAAACTCATTTATCATCATAAATTAGAGCAGAGTGGGTGGGTAAGTAGGGTGGGGGGGGAGTAGACAGTATTCGAGAATGTGGCACGAAATCAAGGAAAAGATTCATCATGCGTCTGGCGCGTGGGCGTGGCCATCAGCTGGACAACTGGGCAGCTGGACAGCGGCATGTAATCCAGCTCAGATTGAAAATTAATGAGGTCATCACGCTGCACACACAGCCACATACAAGTAGATGAAGTTCCGGACTGTAAAATCAGCGACTACAAAAATTATTTACCATTCTTTCTTGTCTATTGTTGATTCTTTTTACCATACATATATATATATATATACATATACATATATCCTACGCGGACGTCGTTTCTTTTCCTGCTGTCAGCGGCACAAGTCAGCGCTAATGACGCAATCGCCTCGAGAGGGGTATGCTCGACTTGTGCAAAATGCGTAAAAGTTGATAATTATAAAATTTTATAATTTTGATGAGAATATGAGGAAACTTTGTAGCTAGGGTATTGCACCGTCGCATATGGCATACTTATTATTGGGTACTTACTTTGCGCTCGTCTCGTTTAGTGCTATTGTTGGGAGGTGTGTTTGTTGTGCCACACTTGTCTCAAGCAGTGAGCCAGAAAAAAACTCTCTGGACTTGCGTTGGAATACAAATTAATTGCGGACACTTGGACGGAGCGCACTGACCGGGGCGGGGGTTGGTCTGAGTGGAATTTGTGGCAAACATAGCCATCCACTTACATAAATCAAAATTCTGCACATTTGGGTCATTTAGGCTTTTCACAATTTTTTTCTTATTTTTTATTTCACAGCAAGCAAATGCAAATAAGATGATAAGGAATGTCCTTAATTTGGGGTCCGCATTGTCCCCTGGTTCATAATTATGTGAGCAATTCATGGGGAATACGATAAATCAGGACTAGACTGCGCCTCAAATACTTATCATTATTTACTTGTCCTGAATGCGTAAGATTAGAGGATAATAAACATGTTAAAGTGCTCTTGAGGAATCAATAAGATTAAGATTTATTTTTTAGTGTATTTTTTGGCAAACATTCTCTGAATTGTTCCACAATGAACCCAATGAAAATGTCTAAAAAGGGTGTAATTAAGTTGGGCAAAAGTACGCAATAAGCAGAAGAAAGCATTTGTAACCCCACAAAGAATATATATTCTTGACCAGCATTGTTTTTCAAGTTTCATCAAAATTATTACTATTTACCAGAAGTCGACAGGTTAACAGCTTAAAAAGTGGTTTCAGTTATTTGCCTTAGTTGTCTTGGTAATCATTCAGTAGCTAAACCGGTCCTTAATTTAAGATTAGGTATTCAAAAGAAAGTTTGGTATTAAATCTGAAACCTGTGCTTTAATCGACTTAATAAATTTCATAGCTGGGCTTAGGGTATCTCTTAGTCGAGCTGTCTAAACTTGCTCTTATTTATTTATTTAATTAGGTTTTGTTTTGAATCAGCTAAAAATATCTGTCGACCTGATGGAAGTTTAATCCTTTGTGTGTTCGCCAACATTTAGGGCAGTTCCGTCCGTCCGTCTATGTGGCACTGGCGTGTCCAAAATCTCTTCGCTGATATTGCAATTTATTTAAATAATCTGGCAATAATTCAAATTGCCAGAAGCTCACGAAAAAAAAAAGAAAATATTACAAAATATCCGAAATGTTAACCCTTTTCAACAAGCAAATAAAATGACGATGCAGCCCATTTGCAATCAATTGAACGGGTATGTGTGTACGTGTGTGTGTGGGTGTGTGTTTGTCTGTGCTTGTGTGTCACACACATATAGATAAATGCGTTTACATGTATTCGTTTATATAGCTGATAATTTATTGGCCCGAGCGAACCAGTTGCGGATGCTGGCAAGGTAATTATTATCGCCGGCGAACGTGGCGCATACGTAATGAATGGCCGGTTTAATCGGTTTAAGGTTATGTGATATGCCATTTTTTTAAGCAGCGTCATAGCCAAAGCCATTGGCCACTGTTATTGCCATCGCACATCGCACCCAAAGTACCACAATTTCCATTTGCAATTTTTACGCCATTTTTTTGGCACAATTTATGGATTTGACCTTTAAGTGGCGCTCGGGAAAACATATTCATTGCCTCACATCTCATCCAAGAATAAGAATAATTTATTACATTCCTTATTCGAATAGCAATAATTTAAAAGATAATTCAATTACTAGCTTGTTTAATTTATTTTCAGTGGATTTATTTTATACTTGATTGAAAAGCAACCTTTTAATTCGGAAGTAGTTGTAATTATTATATTATATATATTATTAATCGAGTTGAGAGTTATATAGGCCTTGTTATTTTGGTTATCTGTCCGCTTTTGGTATTTTATAAAACACAATTCAAAAAATATTTGATTTTAAAATCTTTAAAATATGAAAATATGTCCTTGCCGCGTGTTTTCTTTGACATAACCGCTGATGGGGAGAAACTTGGACGTGTTGTACTGGAATTGCGATCAGACATAGTTCCAAAGACGGTGGAAAACTTTCGCGCCCTGTGCACCGGAGAAATGGGTTTCGGCTATAAGGGCTGTCCATTTCATCGGATTATACCAAATTTTATGTGCCAAGGTGGCGATTTTACTAATCAGAACGGCACTGGGGGCCGCTCCATCTATGGCCACAAGTTCCCAGATGAGAACTTTGAGCTGAAACACTCGGGACCAGGAACCATATCAATGGCAAATGCTGGGCCCAATACAAATGGCTCGCAGTTCTTCATATGCCTTGCAAAGACCACATGGCTGAATAACAGGCACGTTGTCTTTGGCAAGGTCATTGATGGCATGGATATCATCCGAAAGATGGAATCGATGGGCTCGAATTCTGGCAAGACATCTAGAAGGATTATTATTGAGGACTGTGGCGTCGTGTAAAGTGAAATTATAAATAAACAACGTTGCAAAGGTTCATCTAAAAATATAATATTTAACACAAATTACTTTATATATAATTTAGAGTTAGTAGTTTGGCTCAGAAACAGTCTTGGCTAAGGGCTCGACATTTTATAGTCATTAGGATCGAAGGGCTGCAATAGCTTTGTGGATAATACACCATTGCTGCTCTCGATGCTGCGCTCCAGATACTTTCTGTAGATGTGCCTATCGACCTCCTCGTCGTCCGGCATGTTGCTGGGCCGAAGCGTGTCATCCTGCACCACATCAACGGGAAAAATGTTGAGCTTGGCGAGGTGATTGTAACCAGAGCTGGTTACCTTGTGGCCAGCCAGACGAGTGCCAAAGGCGACAGCATCTGGGGGAGTCATCTGGCGCAAGTAGAGAGCATAGATGACAGCCGCTGCGAAGCATTCCCCGGCGCCATAAGTGTCCACAGGATCACCGCATATATTGGGTGGCAGTTCGTAGTATTTACCCAGCGCATCCAGGCAGCCCGAACCATTGGCAGCCCATCCACAAATCAGACAGGGTCGGCGCACATCCAAACAGCGGGGCAGGGGCAGGTTCTTATCCAGTTGCAGGCATGTCTCCTTTGGCGTGTGCCAGCCCAGCTGCTGTGCCAGCTGCCTCGAGAATATCACATAGTCGTACATATCGAAGAGATCTATGATCTCCTTGTAGCACACGTCACATGTCACCTTTAGTGAGATGAGTATGCGCTCTGCTGCAGTGCGTCCATTGTTATAATCCCTTATGGCACGCATCATTCGAATTGTTTCCAACACATTGCGTGCCTCAAAGTGCACCCAGCCGTAGGCGCTAAGATCGAGCAGCTTGAAGTCCTCGAATGTGACATATGGAAATTTTCGACTGTCACTGTACAGAATAGTGCGACAGCCAGTCTTTTGAGCTGTCCAAATCGTGCAGATATCCGGCTCCTCATCGGTCCTGGGGCAGCGACTCAAATCGATGTTGCATCGTCGCATTTCCCGCAGCATCTCTATTAATAAACTGGAACGACTCAGCATGCCAAAGAACTCCACCTGGGCGCCCAGCAAATGCAGCAGGATGCTCACGTTGCTCGAGTGTCCACCACGCCGCCATTGTGCCTCCAGGCAGTTGTGCTGTGCACCTGCGTCGGGTCCATTAGCGCACACGGTGATTAGGTCTATCGACAAGCGGCCAACGCACAAAACCGGCTTCGTCATGCTCAGGGCGCTACAGGAAGTCATAATGGTGCACTTGTCTTGAAACACACAACTATCATCAAATTTAAAAGTCTGCTTTTGACATAATCTGAATGGTTTGTCGATTTCAAATTCATTTTGTAGCAGTGTTTGTAAACGCATCTCTAGCCCAAATATAATTCCTTATCTTAAAAGTAGGCCTTGCCAAATTTGTTAGCCAGTTCTATAAATAGCTCATAGCTGTTGGCAATTCTATCATTCCAGTGTGGGTTGCTGATTCGAGCAGATCTAAAACATTTCAATACATTTACAAGCAACGGAATCGGTAAATATTTTTAAATTCGAAATAAATATTTATTTCTTCATTTGTTTTCTCGATTTTTTTTATTTTTTTAGCGCTGGCTTTGCTTCGTTGTATGTGTAAACAAGCCAAAATGACTTTGCCACGTGTTTATTTCGATCTGAACGCCGGAGGAGAAAAACTAGGTCGAATCGTCATGGAGCTACGCTCAGATGTAGTTCCAAAGACGGCGGAAAACTTTCGCGCTCTATGCACTGGGGAGAAGGGATACGGATATAAGGGCTCTCCATTCCATCGGGTCATACCGAATTTCATGTGCCAAGGTGGCGATTTTACCAAACAGAATGGCACTGGAGGACACTCTATCTATGGCGAGAAGTTCAAGGATGAAAACTTTGAGCTAAAGCACACTGGACCGGGCACCCTTTCGATGGCAAATGCTGGACCCAACACAAATGGATCGCAGTTCTTTATTTGCACAAAGAATACCAGTTGGCTGGACAACAAGCATGTTGTCTTTGGACGGGTTGTGGATGGCATGGAAATCATTCGTAAGGTGGAATCGCTGGGCTCTGATACCGGCAGGACAACCAAGAAGATTATTATTGAGGACTGTGGAGATATGTAAACGGGCTTATCTAAAATTCCCAATTGTTATTTAAGCACAGCTTCAAATATATTCTTGTGTGTGTTTGCATTTTAATGGATCATTTATGAAGTTTTCAAATTAAATCGAACTCTTGCAAGAAGAGTAAACATCATTTTTTGGTTGGGTAGTCACAAACACTTTGTTTCTAAGACTAAATTGAGTGTTTTCAGAAAATGTTCTTTGCTGATACTGTTATTTATATTCCAGTTTTAGTACATTGTCAAAAATTTTACAAAAAAATTTCCAGTATTCAAAAAAATTAAATATGGTTGATCTGAACAGTAAATTAAGCTGGGCAGTCGGCAAGAAGACGGTGCTCTGTGTGGGATCAACGAACGTTGACTGCCTCTCGATGGTGAAACGGTTTCCCAAACCAAATGTGCCCGAACAGATTACAAAGGCCTTTTGGACGAGGGGTGGCATGGCCGCCAATATTTGCACCGTCTTGAGGAATCTGGGCGTGAGTGTTGAGTTCTTTGGTGTATTGAGCTCGTTACCAATGTTCAGTCTACTGCTGCATGATATGCGGATGCGGGGTATCAAAACCGATAACTGTCCGCGTTGCCAGCAGGAGCCGCCTTTTTCGTCATTGCTAATAAATGAAACCACGGGATCATGTACGGTTGTCAACTGTAATAATTCGTTTCCCTACCCAACTTTGGAAGATTTTCAAAAGCTCGATCTGAGCAAATACGGCTGGATACATTTTCGATGCCGTCAGCCGGAAGTCACCATTGAAATGATGAAGACCGTGGAGGCCTACAATGCAACGCAAATGGACAAAATTGTAATTTCAATGGACTTTGACGCATTGCTACACGAACATTGGAAGCTGGTCAACTACTGCGATTATGTCTTCTTCTATAGGGATGTCGCTAGAGAGCTCAAGTGGCAGACACTGAAGGAGGCGTGTGCCAACATCGATGAACTCCTTTGCATGCGCTTCGGCATAAATCTAAAGCGTCCGTTTATTATTTTCCGATGGGACTTAAAACATACCGGTCTAATGGATACCGACAGCAAGTTCTACGTGGCACCCGCCTACAAGCCCATGGTATTTAGGGATAGTCGTGGCATCGGTCAAGTCTTCATTGGTGCCTTCATTTATGCCATCCATGTGAGAGGACGCACCGAAGCGATTGCCGCCGACTTTGCCAGCCGCATGGCCACCTACAAGTGCACCAAAACTGGCTTCGATCACATTGCTGACATCCTGGAAGCACCCAGAATGTAAATATCCATATCGCTCACAGCTATTTTTCATGAACTACCAATAAATTTAAATTGATCAGTCATATTCATATCCTTTCTTTAGAAATTAAATTATTATTATTTTCAGATTGTTTTACAATAATTGCTTTGAAAATAAAGTGAAGTTTTATGTCGATTATGCAAAGTTTTAAAGCTCTTCTTAGATTAGTTGTGATTAATCACAGCGGGCCACAAGTTGCCTAAGCCTAGCTTATATAATGTATATATATACATATATAGCTATTTGAACTGTATCGAGATGTAGATTTGAAAACTAGAGCCATAAAATAACCTAATGGTGAAAGATAGACTCAATTGCGTGAATTGTAATTTAAATGCACTTCAAATCCAATTTAAACACATTTCAAATCCGACGCAATTGAAAACAGTTAAGACCCATCCCGAAACCGACTTAAAACTGGTTCAAACGAGGTTTATTCACCACTCGAAAGTTAAGTTCAACTTTGGCAATTGGCGCAAACTTGTACACGGACCATGCGCTTCGCATAATTGTGGCATGATTAATTCCACAGTCCGGGCTGAAGTTGGCCTGGCGCAAAACAAATATTCAAAGTTACAAACTTGTATAAAAATTGTACGTATTTTATAGGACGCCGGGGATGAAGGTGGGGGCGGCCAGGCGGACAGGCGGACAGGCGGGCAGACGGCAGTTTGTGTAAATGTTATGCATGGCATCAAACGACAGACACAAAACGAGAATGTTTGCTGGTCATTTATCATGGCGGCAACAGCAGCAACAAACAAGAACAACAGCGACAAGGAAGCAGCAACAATTTGGCCAGGAATTTAAGTGACAATTTTCATACAATTTTCAAGGCAGAGGACACACGGCACAATGCGGCGTATGAGCGATGACAATAATTTCGGCCTGACCACAGAGAGAGAAATCGATAAATGTCCAAGCATTTGACATGCGACAAAGACAACCAACTAGAAAGTGCTTCCGGGCATGAAACTCCCTCCTTTTTTGTGGATCAGTTTTCCTTACATTTATTTTTCGTTTTTCTTTTTTTTGTGTGTGCGTTTTTTGCTGACTTTTGCAACATCGAATAATGCAAAGCCAAAAAATTATGCGTCGCAAATGCGACAAAGCTAACAAAGGGGAAACGTGGGGGAAAGGGAGGCGCCACTCCAGGCCAAGACGCAGACACATTCGGAGACGCTTCAAAGCGGCTTCCGGCTATTGCAGAAACAAGACTTACACTCACACTCACACACACACACACACACACACATACATACACACACCCAGCTACAACAGGCCGCCATTTATGTAAATTAAAAATTATTTCGACTGTAAAAATTCAGGGGGAATTGTTTTTGGCAAGCGTCGCTGTTGCCTCTGCGGCCCATTTGCAACAAAAACAGTAAGACACACGCAGTTACTAGCTTGCCGACAGCAACTTGCAACAATAGCAACAAGGAGCTAAGCAATTGAGAAAAACATTTGCTTTTTAACTACATTGGCTTTTAAGCAGATCTAAAAAATACTTATTGTTATTATTGGCGGTTTGTTTTTCAGCCACAACGCACCACATCGCACCACATGCAATGGCGCAAACGCCCAAGTTGGCCAAAACGATTTAAATTTGAATGCTGATATGAAATTGCGGAAGCGATAAGTACAAACTTATGATTATGCACTTAAGGCCAACGCTTGAAATTGCTTCTGCGAAGCAGCTAAAGAAAACCAAATCCATTTAATTGTATGTCATTAAATGTGTTTAGTTTGATGGTGATTCAAGTATAGAAGCGACCATTAAAAACTATACAGTTTACAGTTGATTCCTAAAACTAGGACTTACTCCCTAAAATATTGATTAGTATTGATTAAAAATACTTTTCCCAATAGTCTAAATTATTGACGGATAATTCTTAATCAATCTCTGCTATTCGACGAATATGAACATTTTCTTTTGGATTCCTTCCAAATGCTCAACTTAAACTTAAACAGACTTAAACTTAAGCCATAGATTTACATAAAGAATAATGCAATATTTCTGTAAATCAGTTGAATTAACATTAACATTAGCATTAGCTAAATCACATAGTTTGGCATTCCCAACATGTGCTTTCCTTTCATCAGTGTCAGTAGCAGTGTGTGTGTGTGTGTGTGTATGTGTGTGTGCTTAAGTTAATTTGTGCTGTTCTATTCGGCAGCTAGACAATTTCTGTTTTCAATTTCATGCAACGCCACTTTGCATTTGAGCTAAAAGAACTTTAATATATTCCGTTAACGCTTCGAATGTGGCTCTCCATGCCCTCCCCCACAAGTCGCTCAATTGGCACTCTGCGGCAGTGTGGGTCTGTGGCAAATGGAAGGCGGACTGTAGCTGTAGCTGGTTCTGCATGTGAAGTGCATAGATTATGCAGTTGGCTTCAGTTTATGATTGGTAAATCCAATATACGTCGTGCACTTTGGCATGCAGCCGGGCGCAGATTGGCAAGCCGAGCACTTGGACCGCAGCGATTGCAATTTCGACAGAGCTGCCACTTTATGGCAGTCGCACGCATATTTTCCATTCCCTCATACTCATACACACACACACACACACACACAATCAGAAGCACAGAAACAAGATGGCGGAGCGCCCGTTTCCGGTTGATGGGCAACGGCGTGATTATCGGCAGGCGGCTGGCACTGCAAAAGGCAATCCGCAGCCACCCAAAAAAAAAAAAGAAGGAGTATGCAATACACGTCGTAGAGACTATTTGGACTTTAACTTTACCCTGTAGGCAGTATAAAGAACATATAAAAGAGCTTTTGAAATACAATTTGACAAGTTGATAGTTTTGAGATTGATTGCTGGTCAAATGTTGTTAATTATACATTGGCTACGAAACTGATTTAAATTCGGCAAGAATTGCTTGAAAGTTCAGAGGAAAACCCTTTGTATACCTTCACTTATTCTAGTGATACGACAAACTTTCTATAAGTTCATATGTGAAGTTTAAATTGTTATAATTCCAAGGAATATTTATTGCAGTTCAGCTGCAGTTTGACGTTGTGTTAAAAATAGTTTAAAAGTAAGTTTGAGCATTCTGATATGTATTCGATATTTTGTAACAATATGTTTTCAAATACTTTCTTTTTTTCTTATTACAGTTAGCTTATAAAGCTGTCATACAGGGTATAAACACACACACACACAGTAGTTGCCCACAAAATTGCTGCCGCAGCAGTAAGCTGCAAAATAAGCCAAAAATATGCGTTATCAAGTCGAGCCAATATAAAAAGAAAAATTCTACGGACAGGCACAACATACCCACACAATCACACACACACACACACACATACGACAGCCGACAGACGGGCCCCGCACAGCTGGAAGGACAACAACGACGCAGGACATAGACATGGATAGGTGGAATGGGAGCGCTGAAACGTTAGAGGGTTGGTGGTGGCAAGGGGGCTTCAGCAATTGCAGTTGCCGTTGCCATTTTGCATTACTTTGCATAACCAGCGTGAATATCCCGCTGTGTGTTCTGGAGAGGCAGCTGGCAGCCCTGCCAGTTCTGGCAGCAGACGCCAGTTGCCGACACGTCGCCTCGCCTGTTTTGGAGCTGTGCCTCGGATATGGCAACTGAAGTCTGCTGTTTAACCATAAACTGCTCGCCCTTGGTCATTACGTTGAGGCTCTTCTTTGCTATTCTTTCAACTGTTTTTATTTTTTTTTGGAGTCTCCACACATTATTCTTATTTATCGGTGCTCGGCAGGCTGCTAGGCCCCACGAGTGGCCATAATAAGCCATAAGCTATGTTGGGGTCGTAAACTGTTGCATATTATAAAGAATTTTTACGACACTCTGAAGATTGCTCTTCATATGCCGCATATATGTATGTATAGGTAAGTTTTCTAAAATCCAATTGCCAGCTTGCCCGCGCTTAAAAGTGAAGAGATTTCAAATTTAATAAGTGTAAAATATGAAAAAGCAAGTGGCTCCCACTTGAGAGCAATCCTAACCTTGATTTAAAACATTGGTTCTACTGGAAACGTCTAATAGAGTTTCATTATTCCTCTTTCAAAATACATAGTTATAATCAAATTGAAATTCTTATTATTAAAATTCTATATATTTCTTATCATATATTGAGCAATTCTCGAAATAAATTAAATATTATTTTTATTCAATTTTTTTGCGGTAGGAACACAAAAATGTATTTTTGCATTTAATATGCGAACATATTTCAAAGTTGAAGCCTCTTTTATGGCATGTAGTCGCCTTCCGGCATTTTGTTTATCCTTGTTGAAATTTTAATTTAAGGCAGCAAATATCTGAAATTCTTGTGTAGCTTGTCAGTTTGTAATTTATGGAGACGGCTTTGAACATTTCAATCAAGTGCTATCCAATCTGTTGGTGACAACATTCCAAAGCTAAATCAGTAGCGTTTCGCATGTTTCTCTGATTATTACGCTCATTACATCATCAAAAAAGACAAGAACCAAACAAAAAAAAAAAAACCAAGAAAAGGCAAGGAAAACATCGCTCATGCTTGCTTTCGATGTGCGCTGCTCTGTGCGATGTACTCAGCGAGTTTTGTTATTATTTTTGTGCTTCGTTGCGTTTTCACAGCTCGTCGGCCAAATGGGGAAAGGGGAAATTGTCGCGCACGTGGGCCAAAAAAAAAGTCATTGTTTACCCTTTTACGCATCAGCTTTAGAAGAGGACATTATATTTTGTCGCCAAAAATCCCAACGCCTAACTTAACCCGACCCCAGCTACCAGGCGTTGTGTTGAAATCTTTTCAAGTCGGGGAATGAGGCTGAATGGGATGGGACAGGGGAATTGGGCAAGGGTTTGTCTTGGGGGTTAGCGCGCGAAATTCATTTGTTAACCCAGAAGCAGGGACGTCTAATCCACTGGCACTGCAATCGCGACCCCGACAAACCGGAGTCGAAACTGGAGGATGCAGACCCAAAGTCCCCAGCGCGTGACACAAGTAATGATTGATGAAGGTATTGGCAAAAAAAAAGTTGCGCAAAACAAGAAAAAGCCAGAAAAAGGAACTGAGACAAAGGGAAAAGGATGATCTGGGACGAGGCTAAAGGAAACCCATTTAAATGCATTAAAGTACAATTTTTCAAGCCTTAAATTGAACCAACAATGAAAACATCCCAATACTTCAAGTTATAATTAGAGTGTGCCTAATTTACCATAAAATGTGTGCCACAAATGGGAGAAAAAAGAGTATCACTTTTACTACATTTGGAATATTTATTTTCTTATGGCTTATCTGTATTTATATGAACTAAATTAGCCTGTACTTATAATGCTGAATGCCCAGCAGGTGGTATTCATAGTTGGGATTTGTCAGGAGATTGATAGGATGAGGATGCAGATACTTGTGTGTATCCAAGTGTCTGCTGGATTGAGTGAGTAGTTTGGCGCACATAAGTGTGCTACACTTAATTTGTTTTGAAAGTTTTATGTGCCGTATCTTTTAATGGGCACATAAAGTCATCCATTTGCTCATTTATTGGCCTGCCTTTCTTGTTGACCATTCTGTTTGGCAGTTAGCTGGTTGTGCCCGTTTCCCCATCCTCATCAAAAGTTGATTGTTCTTTGCGGATTCTATTCTATTTTGCCGTGTGCAGCAAACAGTTCAGTTCGCCTTTATAGTTAACCATTTAGTGCTTTTATGGCTGGTTACTCTCCTGTTTTTGATGGCATTACCATAATTTATGTATGAGCACGAAACAGCTAAGCATCGCAACAAAGTGCCTCTATCTCTCAGTTCGCAGACAGCAGATGTGTTCACAACGTAATCAAGCAATAAGAGCCAACTGAAGCAGCTGCTTTAACCTACAAATTAAAGATGCACTTCTACTAATGCATGCTCTCTACTAGATATACATTTGAAAGCAAAGGTTCATTAGATTTAATATATTTTTTTGTATTCTTTCTAACAATTTTCCATTACATGAACAAATTCATGTGAATGATAACTTTTATTTGCATTCACACATATTAATTATGATGTGCAATAAAAAAGACCAAACTAATGAAATACCAAGAGAAAAAAAAAAACAGTATGCAAACATTTTTCGTACATTTAATTTTATGATATGCAAAATAATCATAAAAAGCGCAACAGCAACAATGCCCGCAAAGACTGTGATAATAAAAACACGAGCACATAACAAACACCGGCAGCAACAACAAAATGTGTAGCAACTTCCGCTTCCGCTGTGCGAGCAACGAATTACAAAATCGCACAATGGGCCCCATATTTTTCGAAACTTGTGGTATTAAAAACGATAGCTGGATTCTAAAGGCCAGCGTTGATACGACAAGTCTGATAATACGATTTGCACATTTTGGTTCAGCTTAAAAAGTTTTGAACTATTCCAAATATATGTATGTTTATAAAAGATATTAAAGTCACATCTAAATCGATTTAGGCGAATAGAAAAGTACCCATCTGGAGGGAATATCAGAGATGACAAGCATGATAATTAAGATATGGGCTTGCAACATATTATAATTAAGTTATTTTGTTTTTCGGATTGCCAACTAGCAATGATAAATGTTTGACCACCGTATGGGTTCCACTGTGGGGTGCGATGTCCATGCTGGCATTTTATATACACATTAAAATTGGGCGCATGCATGTACTGGAGACCACATGACATGCCACGCCTACTATTTCGTACATATACAAACGCCGGCACAGACATACACATAACCATAACCATAACCGTAAACAAGCAACGACAACGACGAGCGCGACATTTTATAGCTGAGAGGCGGTACTTGGGTTGGTTGGGTTTGGGTTTGAGTTTTGGGTTTTTGGGGTACGGGGTTCGAGGTTCTTGGGATCCGGGTATCGGGCTTGCCGTTGACGGGTTGTATGTGTTCCCCCTCTTGGCTTTGGTGGGCAACTGTGGGCTTTTGGCATAAATTAAAGCGCCGTTAAGCATAAGCTCGTCCAATTACCAAAGTATCCTTTGCCGTTATATTTACGGATTTATTATAGTGTTGACTGTCGCTGGCATCTTCATACTCCTCCTTCTTGGTCTAACTGCATTTTGTATCCATGTGTGTGAGTGGCACACCTCCTCCTGTCTGGCACATGCATGCATGTACTTTTATCGGCCCGTTGTCATTTGTCATGTTAATTTAATGATATTCCCTTCTCCCATTTTTTTTTTGTTGATGTTATTGTTTTTGTTATTGTTATTGTTGTTGCTCCCACCTTGCCTGTTGTCCCTCGCGCCTTTCGGCTCGTTTGGGTTTAATGCATTAACGGCAATGGCAGCAGCGACCAGCTCCCTGGAACCCCCTCACTTCTCCCTCAGCCCAGTTATCTGATGTTAGTGTGGGTGTGTTTTTGTAATGTAACAGTGTATTTGTTTAGCCGAGTCGGGGAGTCGTCAACTTGTTTGTCAGTCGCAAAAGTAAACGTAAAATTAGACGGTTAAAAAATTAATGGACGCCCCCCCGATTGGCGTTATGCGTGACTGGTCCAATTAAGCAAAAAAAAAGTCCTGCTTGACCGAACTTAATACTAGAACATGACATGATTATTAGATTAAGAGTCAGTTTTCTTGGTTTAAGTTAAATATTTTTATTATGGATGCTGAGAAATCGATAAAATCGATGGTCGCAAATCGATAAAACCTCATATCTCCCATAATCTTAAGGCTACAGTCACCAAATTTGGTAAGCTGTTGGCGACCTCCTTCAAAGATCGGATAATGTATATTGCCACTAACAACTTCAATTAGACCACGTCCACTGCAACGTTCTCTCTTGTTGATATCTAATAAGCATCATAATGAAAAACAGATATCCGAAAAGTAAATAATATTTGTATAGATGAGAATTGGAAACGAGCTTTTTGCTACAACTTTAAGGCTTCATCTCATCTTCATCTTCAAATATATGCTAAGAATTGAAGACTTGTATAATTACATGGAATTTGTATTCAGTTTGCGAACAGATACAAAATGTCAAAATGAATTTCGCATGTGTAAGCGATAGTATATATAGATTTAGATAGTACATATATATATATAGTTTTTGATGATCTATGACTACGTATCAGTTGATTCATTTTTGTGCAGTGCGCTGTAAGCAGTAACTAATTTCGATGTTGACAAGCATCTTTTAATTAATGCGATATCTAATTGAAAAACAGATACGCACGCCAGTGTCTGCAATATGTTGTGACTGGTGCTTGGTGCTCTTGGTGCTCTGGCTCTGACTGTGGCTCTGGCTCTGGCTCTGGCTCTGGCTCTGTTGCGTAGAGTGTATCTGCGGTGTTAATTGAAATTTAATCTAGGCAACACGAACGAAACTCAAACTCTACGAGCTGCGAATGAGAATGCGAATGCGAATGTCTGTGTGTGTGTGTGTGTGTGTGTGTGTGTGGGAATGGGTACGGGATGTGTGTTATCGGCCAGTGGCAGTTGGCGGCACAGATTAGAAACATTTGTGCGTCTAAATAGCTGGATAGATGGACGTGTGTATCTCATGGATACGGATGCGAGGCAGGCAAGCAGCTTTCTTTCTCCCGTCTTTACTACCAATAATTTTGCCAGCCCCCCTTCCCCAATCGCTCTCGTGCAGAACGTTTTCTTTATTGCGTATCTGTTGTTGTTGTTGCTGTTGTTATTGTTGCTGACTATCTGCACTTTAATATCTATCAAGACAGTTTGAGGCATTGAGTTGGCTGTTGGCTGTTGGCTGTTCGGTTTAGTTGGACAGTTGGCCGTTTACTTGCTCGCTGGGACGGTCAATTCTGTTGTCGCTGCTTTAAATCAATTGCTTGGTCGTGCCATTAATTTCTCAAAGTGTCTTTTGCCTTTGCTTTCTACGTTTTCTGCCTGCTGTCTGCTGTCTGCTGGCTGCTGCCTGCTGCCTACTGTCTTCTGACTTGTGTTTTGTGCTTTGTCGTCGATGTCGCTTTAATTTATTTTGTCTCCTCATGCGAGCGCAAGTCAGTCTCCTCGGTGCAGTGCGTCAAAGCCAACTCTTAACCCAAAAAAGCCAGCATATAACACAGTTTGCCACAATGTGGGTTGCTTGCATTTCTTTTTATTTATTTGAGTTGCAATTGATTCGCTGTGCGCCGTGAACGCTTTTCAACCGACCGACCATATGCGACTTCTGACTTCCCAGATACAATTCTATCTTTGTTGCAATTGTTGTTGGTGTTGTTGCTGTTGACTTGCTTACCTCCTCATTAATGCTGGAACAGTTGGATCAATTGCACAATTGCCAATGGCACACATATTCTCCAGTGTTTTACGACTTCCAAGTACTCTTAAATTTTACCTACATCACAAATATATACAAACTTATATAAATTATCATAAATTGAGCACTAATTTATCCCTTTAAGAATTCGTGTAATGATATATCCAATACATTTCATAGATTTTCATATTTTGTACTTTCAAAGTACTTTCCATTTGAATTTGATGGAAGAGAATAAGTAGACAGTTAAATATTTGAGAACTGAACCACGGAGCCATTTGCTTACCTTACTCCACAGTACTTATCCAGACTAGAATTCGTTTTCAACTTTAAATGTACGATTGATTAAGGGGCAAAACTATGATCAAAAAGCCCTCGCTTTTTAAAATAAGTTGAGTTTTGGCGAAGTTATGGCATTTTGAAGTTTCGACCTATGCCCAGATACCGATTTTCAGGCTAAGAATTTTACTTGTGTTCCGACCTAAATTCACGTTTTAATCTTTAAATGCACGATTGATTTAGCGGCAAAACTATGATCAAAAAGCCCTCGCTTTTTAAAATAAGTTGATTTTTGGCGAAGTTATAGCATTTTGAAGTTTCGACCTATGCCCATATATCGATTTCAGACTAGAATTTTTACTTGTCTTCCGACCGAAAATCACGTTTTCAACTTTAAATGCACGATTGATTTAGGGGCAAAACTATGATCAAAAAGCCCTCGCTTTTTAAAATAAGTTGATTTTTGGCGAAGTTATGGCATTTTGAAGTTTCGACCTATGCCCATATATCAATATATCGATTTCAGACTAGAATTTTTACTTGTCTTCCGACCCAAAATCAGGTTTTTATCTTTAAATGCACGATTGATTTAGGGGCAAAACTATGATCAAAAAGTCCTCGCTTTTTAAAATAAGTTGATTTTTGGCGAAGTTATGGCATTTTGAAGTTTCGACCTATGCCCATATATCGATATATCGATTTTCAGGCTATAATTTTTACTTGTCTGCCGACCCAAAATCACGTTTTCAACTTTAAATGTACGATTGATTTAGGGGCAAAACTATGATCAAAAAGCCCTCGCTTTTTAAAATAAGTTGATTTTTGGCGAAGTTATGGCATTTTGAAGTTTCGACCTATGCCCATATACCGATATATCGATTTTCAGGCTATAATTTGTACTTGTCTTCCGACCCAAAATCACGTTTTTAACTTTAAATGCACGATTGATTTAGCGGCAAAACTATGATCAAAAAGCCCTCGCTTTTTAAAATAAGTTGAGTTTTGACGAAGTTATGGCATTTTGAAGTTTCGACCTATGCCCATATATATGGATATATCGATTTCAGACTAGAATTTTTACTTGTCTGCCGACCCAAAATCACGTTTTCAACTTTAAATGTACGATTGATTTAGGGGCAAAACTATGATCAAAAAGCCCTCGCTTTTTAAAATAAGTTGATTTTTGGCGAAGTTATAGCATTTTGAAGTTTCGACCTATGCCCATATATCGATTTCAGACTAGAATTTTTACTTGTCTTCCGACCCAAAATCACGTTTTCAACTTTAAATGTACGATTGATTTAGGGGCAAAACTATGATCAAAAAGCCCTCGCTTTTTAAAATAAGTTGATTTTTGGCGAAGTTATGGCATTTTGAAGTTTCGACCTATGCCCATATACCGATATATCGATTTTCAGGCTATAATTTGTACTTGTCTTCCGACCCAAAATCACGTTTTCAACTTTAAATGTACGATTGATTGAGGGGCAAAACTATGATCAAAAAGCCCTCGCTTTTTAAAATAAGTTGATTTTTGGCGAAGTTATAGCATTTTGAAGTTTCGACCTATGCCCATATATCGATTTCAGACTAGAATTTTTACTTGTCTTCCGACCCAAAATCACGTTTTCAACTTTAAATGTACGATTGATTTAGGGGCAAAACTATGATCAAAAAGCCCTCGCTTTTTAAAATAAGTTGATTTTTGGCGAAGTTATGGCATTTTGAAGTTTCGACCTATGCCCATATACCGATATATCGATTTTCAGGCTATAATTTGTACTTGTCTTCCGACCCAAAATCACGTTTTTAACTTTAAATGCACGATTGATTGAGGGGCAAAACTATGATCAAAAAGCCCTCGCTTTTTAAAATAAGTTGAGTTTTGACGAAGTTATGGCATTTTGAAGTTTCGACCTATGCCCATATATATGGATATATCGATTTCAGACTAGAATTTTTACTTGTCTTCCAACCCAAAATCACGTTTTTAACTTTAAGTGCACGATTGATTTAGCGGCAAAACTATGATCAAAAAGCCCTCGCTTTTTAAAATAAGTTGATTTTTGGCGAAGTTATAGCATTTTGAAGTTTCGACCTATGCCCATATATCGATTTCAGACTAGAATTTTTACTTGTCTTCCGACCCAAAATCACGTTTTTAACTTTAAATGCACGATTGATTTAGGGGCAAAACTATGATCAAAAAGCCCTCGCTTTTTAAAATAAGTTGATTTTTGGCGAAGTTATGGCATTTTGAAGTTTCGACCTATGCCCATATACCGATACATCAATTTTCAGGCTAGAATTTTTACTTGTCTTCCGACCCAAAATCACGTTTTCAACTTTAAATGCACGATTGATTTAGGGGCAAAACTATGATCAAAAAGCCCTCGCTTTTTAAAATAAGTTGATTTTTGGCGAAGTTATGGCATTTTGAAGTTTCGACCTATGCCCATATACCGATACATCAATTTTCAGGCTAGAATTTTTACTTGTCTTCCGACCCAAAATCACGTTTTCAACTTTAAATGCACGATTGATTTAGGGGCAAAACTATGATCAAAAAGCCCTCGCTTTTTAAAATAAGTTGATTTTTGGCGAAGTTATGGCATTTTGAAGTTTCGACCTATGCCCATACATCGATATATCGATTTCAGACTAGAATTTTTACTTGTCTTCCAACCCAAAATCACGTTTTTAACTTTAAATGCACGATTGATTTAGGGGCAAAACTATGATCAAAAAGCCCTCGCTTTTTAAAATAAGTTGATTTTTGGCGAAGTTATGGCATTTTGAAGTTTCGACCTATGCCCATATACCGATACATCAATTTTCAGGCTATAATGTGTACTTGTCTTCCGACCCAAAATCACGTTTTCAACTTTAAATGTACGATTGATTTAGGGGCAAAACTATGATCAAAAAGCCCTCGCTTTTTAAAATAAGTTGATTTTTGACGAAGTTATGGCATTTTGAAGTTTCGACCTATGCCCATATATCAATATATCGATTTCAGACTAGAATTTTTACTTGTCTTCCCGACCCAAAATCACGTTTTTAACTTTAAATGCACGATTGATTTAGGGGCAAAACTATGATCAAAAAGCCCTCGCTTTTTAAAATAAGTTGATTTTTGGCGAAGTTATGGCATTTTGAAGTTTCGACCTATGCCCATATATCGATTTCAGACTAGAATTTTTACTTGTCTTCCGACCCAAAATCACGTTTTTAACTTTAAATGCACGATTGATTTAGGGGCAAAACTATGATCAAAAAGCCCTCGCTTTTTAAAATAAGTTGATTTTTGGCGAAGTTATGGCATTTTGAAGTTTCGACCTATGCCCATATACCGATATATCAATTTTCAGGCTATAATGTGTACTTGTCTTCCGACCCAAAATCACGCTTTTAACTTTAAATGCACGATTGATTTAGGGGCAAAACTATGATCAAAAAGCCCTCGCTTTTTAAAATAAGTTGATTTTTGGCGAAGTTATGGCATTTTGAAGTTTCGACCTATGCCCATATATCGATTTCAGACTAGAATTTTTACTTGTCTTCCGACCCAAAATCACGTTTTTAACTTTAAATGCACGATTGATTTAGGGGCAAAACTATGATCAAAAAGCCCTCGCTTTTTAAAATAAGTTGATTTTTGGCGAAGTTATGGCATTTTGAAGTTTCGACCTATGCCCATATACCGATATATCAATTTTCAGGCTATAATGTGTACTTGTCTTCCGACCCAAAATCACGCTTTTAACTTTAAATGCACGATTGATTTAGGGGCAAAACTATGATCAAAAAGCTCTCGCTTTTCAAAATAAGTTGATTTTTGGCGAAGTTATGGCATTTTGAAGTTTCGACCTATGCCCATATATCGATATATCGATTTCAGGCTATAATTTGTACTTGTCTTCCGACCCAAAATCACTTTTTTAACTTTAAATGCACGATTGATTTAGGGGCAAAACAATGATCAAAAAGCCCTCGCTTTTCAAAATAAGTTGATTTTTGGCGAAGTTATGGCATTTTGAAGTTTCGACCCATGCCCATATACCGATATATCGATTTCAGACTAGAATTTGTGTTTGCTGTCTGCTAGTTTTGCGTTTTGCACGTGCAACAAAATTAATTTATTAACTTACTAACATAACAAAACTAAGATGGCATTTCAAATTCCAACGACAACGACGGCAGCCAGCGTAACTGACTTCTCATTTGGGCAGAACACCGCACCAGCCGCAGCAATTCCCGGCGCTGCCGCAGCAACTCCCAATTTGGACGGTGGCTTCCCATCATTCACAGGCTTCGGTCCGACAGCAGGAGCAGCAGTAGCATCGGCGCCATTAACTGGCCTTGGAACCGGTCTCGGAGGAACTGCATCAAACTTTACAGCAGCAGGAACATCCACGGCCGCTCAACCACCAGAAATGAAGTTTGCATTGCCCGTTGGTGGATTTATGTCCCAGCCGGCGACATCTCAATTGACATTCAATCAGCTGGAGATGCAGATTGACAAATGGACGCTGGAGGCTCAGGAACAGTCGAAGGTATTCACCGAGCAGGCGACACAGATAAATGCCACGGATATGCTGCTCTTTGGCAACCGCCAGAAGATGATCGAGCTAGACGACGCCGTCCTAAAGGCGAAGAACGCTCAACAGGTGCTCGACCATGAGTTGGAATTCATTGCCACACAGTACAAGCAGCTGGATGAGAGTCTGCTGCCATTGGAGGAGCTCAATAATATGCCGCGCGTCGATCCGGAGCGCCTACTGACCTACCTGATGGCCGAGAATCTGGACACACAACTGATTCAAAAGTCCGAGCATCTCAACGTGGTCATCGACAATTTGAATGAGGTCAACAAGGGTCAACAGGACAGCACCGATGCCATCAACCAAATTGGCAAGATACTTAACGCCCACAAAGACACGCTTGAATGGATCGAGTCCGAGACGGAGGACATCGCCAAACAACTCGATGACATCGCCAAAATGCAGGAAAACGAATAAAAGAATTTTTTTTTTTTTAACTGTTGAATAAAAACTAGTTTTGCATTTGCATTAAATGATTTACGTTTACTTCCTGAACATGTGAAAATTTCAAAGGAAAAAAAAAACTAAATAAAAAAGAAATGAAAACGAAAAAAAAAAAAAAAAGAATTTGTGCTTGTGTTCCGATATGTCTGAGATGTCTGAGTTTCTTTCTGTGTTTTCTCTCATTAATTCTGAAATGAAAACGTGCAGCTGAAAAGTTTTTATAAACATATTTATAAAATCAGCCTGAATACAGCATATCTGCCAATTGACTAACTTATTCTGCTTGTATTTGAATTAGCGACCAGATTGACAGTTGGTACTGGTTACAGTCATTTGCTTGACCATGCAGCAGCTTGTGGCCAGCTTCCATATGAGTGGCCTTAATACTAAGCAAATGTGACATTTACTGTCGCTGGGTCGCAATGTAGCAACCAATTTATTTCATTCATTTCAAATGATTCGAAAACTATACTGAATGCCGCCCCTCGACAGCGGTTTCCTTTCATTATCTATGGGATTTTGTGGAGCGGCACTGTCGACGCACTCAGCATGTGATTGTTTATGCTGACCAAGGCCCCACATGCCCCCTTACTCTCTCTTTCCCTCTCTCTGTCTCCCTCTCTCTTAGCCAGCACCTTTCTTTGCCAGGCCAGTAAGTAGGAAAGCAGTTGGTGCAGTTGCTGCAATCATAATAATATTTTTGCAAAGTGCACGCTGCTTTTGCCCCGTTGGTCCATTTGCCGGGCAGAAACTCGAGACCAGAAACCAGAGACTGGAGACTGGATGACTGGATATGACTCTGTGTGCCTCTGTTGTCATCGAATTATTATTCCGCTTCGACGTTTTCAGCTCTTTTCCTTTTTGCTACTTTACTATTATGTGTTTCTTTGATTTCAGTTTTTTTCATTTTCTTTTTTTTTAGTTTTCTTTTTATGCTGGCCATAAATGGTTCATAAAATTTTATACGCTCGTCCATAAAGGAAACCGTTTGCTCCACTTTCCACTCGCTGCATTGAAAATAAGTTAAGATATCGCCACAATGGGACGGCGACAGCTTAGAAGTTATTGAACGGTCTGTAAAGACAAATAAATGGCAAAAGGCAGCAATTGTTGTATTTCCCATTCATATGCTTAAACCGACTTCCATTTGTTAATTCTATTAATGTATACAGTTTGGTCAGTTTAGGCAGCTATATATCGATTGTGAATTGATAACGAGTGACTTCAAAAAATATTTTCAAAGTTATTCGAAGTCGCATTTCAGGATCTGTTTATTATTGTTGGACACGCAATGTGGGATAGATAAGTTGAAGCATAAACGGATTTTCAATCGCATTTCCAATCGTTTGACCAATACGATTGGCAAGCTGACAGCTATGGCCAATATGCCAATGGCCAATTCCGCGTAGATATCCCTGTAGGCCTTTTTGTAGACATTTGCCATTTTCGTTTTGTTTAGAAGCAGTAAATGCAAGTTGCGATTGCGATTGCAATTGCAATTGCATTGTTAAACTGAATGGCAAAGCAAACTGAAAAGTGGTTTCGAAATCGTTTAGATGCTAACTCTTTGTCGATGGCTATGGCTGTGGCAATGTCTATGTGTACACTGTACGTATCCATAGCTCGTATCTTCCGCGTTGCCAAAATCAAATTGAGGGGCTTATGCAACCGGCCCAGCAACGGCGACAGCAACCAAAAACAACGCCGTCCAAATCGCAGTCGGAATCGGTGCTTACGTGACCAGCCGAACGACTCAATCTCAGGCAGCAAACAAAAACAGAAACAAAACAAGTCAGAATGCTCAAGTCGACAAAACTCGACTATGAGATACCACGCACTCAGCTTTTCGATATATTAAATCGATTAATCGATTTATTTAATTTATTGACTTACTCAAATGAAAATGAAAATCTTGAAACTGCTTTCTGGCTAAATGGATGCGGTTATTGATGCTGATCGCGAGTATAAATATACTCTATCTGCTGCATGTTTCATACTTTTATACAACTTCGTTATACCCTACAGAAAAGTGCAGAGCCAAAAAAAAAACTCAAAAATTACCGGTGCATGGTGCAAGCTGTCGCCGGGCCCAATGCCTGCGCCCCCTTCTCGCTCGCCCACATACATATATTCGTATTCGTATTCGTATTCGTATAGGTATTCGTATTCGTATTCGTATTGGTATTCGTATTGGTATTCGTGTATTCGTTTTGTTCATACAGCATAGTCGTTGTATCTTATTATCAACAGCGTTGAGTTCGCTGGCCGTTCATGAACTACAAACGCCGCTGGCTAAGTTTTGCGCTTTGCATTGCACTGCAATTGGCAGTCGCGGCCTGTCCTCGATGCGGTTGTTGGCTCTTGGGCTTTGCCGTATCTGACGGATGCATGGGCGAACGCACTGTGCCGAAAAACCAACCTGTCCCTCTCTGTCGATACTCGACTTTGCGATACTCTGAATTATATATGTAGCTATAGATACAACTAGCAGGTTGCACTTTGCTGTTGCCTCACTCACAAATTATTATACTTTTAGCCATTTTGCATTCAATTTAAATTGTATACGTTTTTTTCGTTGATTTAAATGAGTTTTCAATTAAATTTAAATTGTATTCAATTACCATGCAATTTGAATTTTGTGATAGTTAAAAACCATTTCATTTTTAATTTGGTATTTTCATTTTATCGTTGAAATTTATATCTTAATGTATGCAGTGAATTAAATTGCGTAGCTTAACAAAAAATAATTATAACCGAATCTATTCGCTTCCAAACATATTGATTGTATTCAATTTCGGACTTGTATCCAATTATAATTAAGCAGACATTGAATTTGATTAAATGGTGAATTTATTTGATTTAGTTTTAGCATAAATTCAATTTGTTTTAAATGGGATTTAATTCAACTATGGAATTTCATGCTGCAATTTGATATGGAAATCTAGTTTGGATAATTTTTTGCTTTCAAATAAATATTTTGTGATGTATCTCTTCTACTTAAAGCAATCTCTGTTGATAAACAAACGACCTTGCACTCCATATACTGTCAGCAGCAGCAGCAGCAGCAGCAGCTGGCTGAACACATCTTAACATATTCAGCATTATCTTTGACGATGTTTCACTTTTGGATGCCTCTTCAGAAAATTTCCATTGTGGCCAACGTTGGCAAAGCCAAAACAAAACCAAGGCACTTTTCCTACACTTGAAGTTATAATGTGCTGATGATGATGATGATGTGGCAACCTCCGAATTTCGAGTGATAGACAAATATTTCTAAGCAGTCACTACTTAAGCTATGCGTAATGTAAGCTGTACTATACGGTGCACGGTGTATGGTGCACGGTGTACGGTGCACGGTGTACGGTGTACAACACCCTTTCAGAATCCACACACAGCTCTCTGCTCGTCTATGCGTCTCTTGTCGTTTGCATGGGGCACACTTCAGTTCGCCACTTGAGTGAACTCTTCGTCGCTCTTCAGTCAAGACACTTGCATACACCAGACCAAAATGAATAATATGAAACAAGTACAAACTTCATTAAGGCAAAGCATGCATCGTTTATTTTTGACTAAAGATCCAAACAGTTTTGAAAGATCCCAGCTCATGCTGTATATTTTATTTAACTGAGTGCAAAGTAAAACAACTGAGAAAGGCGACAGATTTTGGTAAAGGATTGAAAACTCTTTCTAAAGATTACCTTACATACTAATCCATCTGGATAAACAGTTGAGTTCATTATTATAACTATGAATAGTTACTTATTTATTTCATGCAATCATGCATTAAATTCAGACATTCACTCCATAAAATTTTTACAAGTAGCGCAGACAGAGGCTAAAAACAATTTATTGGCCGAAAAGATCGTGTTGCAGCAGTAGCTGACGGATGTGCTTGCAGCCTGAGTCATCGACTTGGAGCAGTGCCTCCTCTAGTATTAGGGAGAATGTGAGCTCGTCCAGGACACGTTGCTCCAAACGTAGCTCATTCCGCAGGCATTCACGCAGCTCGTCACGTGAAAAGTGGCGATAGTTGATGATTGTGGTATCCGTGGGCAATTGCTGCAGCAACTCAAACTGTTCGCAGTAGTATTCCATCTGCAGACTGAAGATGTACACCACGAGCACAGTTTGATTAACTGCGGCCCTCGGATTGCCCTGCTGCAACATCTGGTTGTAGATGGGCACGATGTTGTGGTCACAAGTGGACAGATTGTCAATGATTAGCAGATTCTGGCCACAGTCAGACAGCTGCTCCACAAAATGATGCATCAGGGGAAATTTGTGGGCACCGTCCGGCACTTGGGTGCTCCACGAGTAACTGTGCACGTTCTCCGGCCAGGGAAACTGTTGTTTCAGCTCCGTGGCTGTCAGCGTTTTGCCCACTCCAGGTGGCCCCAGCAGCGCCACAGATTTGAATGGTCTCTTACTCCTGACGACTCGTTCCAGCCGCCCTAGAGCCTTCTCCTGATTGAGCACCTGCTTGCCGATCTGTCGAAAAATGCGCTTTGTGTCCAGATGCTGATCGCAGTTGACGGCTTGAAGAGACCTCTCCGCCTCCAGCCGTTCCCCCAGGCCCAGCACTTCTGACACGCCCAGCCAGAGCGCCTCCAGAGACAACTGATCTTCTAGATTGACCGCAGTCTCAGACTCATTGCCGTGGAAATACAACATGTGCAGAACTGTGACCAATCCAATCAATACAACAAATCCCTGCAGTACCCTGTTGTACTTGTACGTGCTCTGCAGTTGCTCCCGGTACAGGCGGCAGCCCGTGCTCTGCAAGATGCCCCGCCTCCGAGGATCCACAAAATCGCCAGAGAGTCCAGAGTCCAGGGATCGTCTGCAGGCAATTCTCCGATGTTTCCATTCTGCCATCCTTTGCATGGTAAATCTCCTAATTTTTATATTATTGTTAATAGAGTGCCAAAAAACAGGTATAAAATTATAATGTAATATTTTTTAAAAGGCTTGTAACATTTGAAATTCTGAATTCTGACAGTAGTTTCTATGGTGCTAAACATTGATTCAACGCAAAGAGAGAGTGCTCTAAGTTCGAGATGTGGCAAGTAATAATATATAATAATAATAATGTAGAAAGCATAATTCAATATATAAATATATATATATACTTAGACTTAGACTCAATTCCTTTTTATGGATTTATTTGTTTATATGTAAATGGCCAATATCTGTGCGTTCATTAGACGAATATGTGGATGTGGAGCAGGTCTGTTTGAAGTTGGCTGGTCGTTGTGCTTGCAAATAAAATGTTTTGTTGAAGGAACGCCACATGAATCCAAATGGAGTGCGGATGCAGTATTCTAAGCGTTTCTTTTGTTGGCATTAAAAGCGCTTACTCATCGTTATCAGGCGGCAGTCATCAGCAATCAGCTGATTTGAGGCAACCTGCAGAGAGACAGATATAGAGGCAGATACAGACATAAAAAGCAAAAAGACAGACATTGCCATTAGGCCGACAATTAAGTTTTGACTCGCGCGGAAAGCCGGCAGCCAGCAACTGGGCCACTCTTTGAAAGCAGCTGAAAAGATCTGACGATCGTGATTACCAAACAACCAAGCAGGCAAACAACCAGCCAGCCAGCCAAAGAGACGACTGGTCTGGCCAGAAGCAAGAGACCAGTCGAGACCAGGCCAGGCCAGGCCAGGTTGGCATCGTAGAGGAGAGGAGAGTCGAGGAGAGGCGAAACGAGGCGAGACGAAGACAAAGACAAAGACAGAAAAATGAGCCATTTGGGTGCTTGGCAACAAACATGGCTCAAAGACAACAAAACACTTCAATTTGTAGTCGTGTAATAGACAAAATTGAGAAAACCTTCAGCTAGAAACAGCTCAAGCCGCACTTCAGTTGCGCTACTCAAAAATAACTATAATAATAAAATATTTAAATGATGCATGCATTTTGCAATCGAAATCAATTGCGATAGTTTCACAAATCTGACTATGAAAAATGCATTCAATTTATTTCATTACTTATTTATTTAATTATAAAATAAAACCAAATTAAATTCGTAAAGTGAAAACAATTAAATGTGGTAAATCACTTGCATTAATATTCCTGAACTTGTAATGGATTGAGATGTGCTCATAATCAATTTAAGAACAAATTCGAATGCATAAATGATGAAAACAAATTAATAATATATTCCAGACACTTTGTTTGATTTATCTTAATTAATAAATGTTATTCAGAAAATTCGCTTTGTTTGGATTTGAAATAAATACTGGTTAAGGCAATTGCTGGGAGAAAGAGCATTCAGACAAAAGATTTGCTGAATGTGCTGACATACAGATAGATGGATGGTTAGTTGGATGTATTGTGTATATAAAGAAAGAGCGACAGAGACAGACTGACAAACAGACAGATAGACAGATGGACAGATGGACAGACTGTGGTTTGAGCTCAGAGCCGTAACGGTTTCTTGAAAATCAAGTTGGGCGACTTGCAAAAGTGTCTTTCATAAATCAGTCAACGCTCGGGCTAGCAGCGTCAGCTGTCAGCCGGAGATCATTTTGGTCTTGGCTTGGGCACAGCGGTAATTATGTCTCTGCTCTACGGTGGAGCACTCATATGTGTGTCATTATATGATCCAAGAGCAGACAAAAGACGGCAGACAGCAGACAACAGACAACAGACTTAGCAGACTTGCCGGCTCTGGGGTAAAAGTTTGTTGGCCCTCGAGTGCGGACTGGTCTGGCTGAGACATTTGGCTGACTTTCCGTTTTAGCCATATTTTGATACGATGGCGCTGCTGTTGCCAACTGTTTTAGAGCGGGCCAACTGCGACGGCTGCGCTTCTGCCTCGCTGCCTCTCTGCCCCTGGCTGCGGCTCAGTCTGCTGAGTCAGCGCTTTTAATTATTGCCAAAAGCGGAAAAGTTTTGCAAGAGAAAAGTAGGCAATGAAAAAGTCATTTGGAAAATTGACAATCAGCGAATGAAATTTCCGTGAACCGACGCCAACGAAATTCACTCGAAATTGGGATCAAATTTGCTCATTGAGTTAACAGCATTTCTGTAGCCTCAAACTGAACGGATTTCTTAAGTTCAAATTACATTTTGGTCATGGCTTTTAAATTCACAACACACTATTGAATGCACACATTTAACTGAAAAACTGTAACTGTAATTCTTGGCTTGGAAAATAACTTAAAGATTTTCAACATGTCCTGTGCATGCCATCGAGCTCTTGGACATTAATTGCCGCTTGAGAGAAAAAATAGAGAGGTTAAATGTGTTGCAAATTAAGATTTACAGTCTATGCGGCAGCGTCGAGAACGGCCACAAATGTCCGAGTTGCATGTTGTCTGAATGAGTACGTGTATCTGCAAGATACAGATACAGATACAGATACAGATACAGATACAGATACAGATACAGATACATGCGATAAACGCGAGTGCACTGCTCATTATTTCAGTCTGCAACGGCTTCGACTGTTGTTGCTTATGTTGCTGCTGCCGCTGCTGCTGCTGTTGCAACTTCAATTGAAACGCATTTAATTAGTTTGTGCCTAATTTATGCTGCCATCGACATCGATATCAACATCAACATCAGCGAACAAACATCGAAGCTGACATGAGGCGTGCACTGCGCTACTTTTCATACCCTCTTGCTGAGCATATTTTCATTTTATTTACAGTGTTAACATTAATAATATTTAAGATATTTATATTTATATACATTAGTTTTTGAAAGTCACGTAAATTTTATGCTTATTTACACAAATCATCACATTCTTAATACCTTCTGTATATGATTTACAAATTGTAAGATTCAATGTAGTTTTACTATATCAAAATTTGATCACTTTGGAAAGTTTATGGTTCAATCAGTTAGCACTCAAATAGATTATATATATATTATATATAGGTAAGTGCATTCAATCTTCGACTATGCGCGGACAACTTATTCTTGCACGTTATCTATTTTATGGCAGACATTAGAGCAAATCAACAAATAACGACGACGACGACGACAGTTACGGGCCCGTTGATTGGTTGGGGCACAAAATATTTAAAGACGAATGCACTGCAATGTGCTTAAGAGTCGTGGCTTGTAGGTCAGTTTTCCAAGCTGGCATTTGCCTTCTGGCCTGGTATTGGAAATGGTATAGGGTATGGCATGTGCTGTATGGTAAGCATTGTGTGGGCCATCATGAGTAGCGCCCCTGGCCAAAGACGGCTTAATTAATTTAATTAACGAACGTGCTTCGAACGCCTTCCAATTGACGTAGTGGCATTTGTTAAATTGTTTAAAGAGCCTAATGGCAAACACAAAGCGTCATACACGGATGGAGAGCGGGGAGAAGGGGCTGTTGTGGGAGATGTGGGCGTCATGTCTCCTGCTTTAGTTATTTTGATGGCATTGTGAGGCTTCACAGTAAAATCTACTGAATGCGTTTCTATGATTAACTTTCATTTGATGAAATATTTTCATTTCGGCTTTCGTTTTTCGTTATCCCTCCCCAGCACCGAATCAGACCCCAATTCTGCCATCATAGGGCTTCACAGTTACCCCTCGCCTTCACGCCTGCTGTCAGCTGAGGTCATGTTGGGTCTTGAGTTTTTCCATTTTTCGTCGGTCATTGTTATATGATATATCGCATGCTCGAGAGATGGAGAGAGGCTGTTGATATTTGTGTTCAACTTACATCTTTTATCCAAGCTAATCCCTGAATTTAATAACTTAACAAAACTGCAATATATTTAGCTTACTTCATTCAACAGTTCTTAAATACATTACATAATAATAATAATTTGAATGAGTACAAACGTTACGATTTTCTAACTAACTTCTTGTTTTTTACATTTGAGTGCGCCAAATTCATTGAAGAGGTGTTTAAATCGATTAAGATACTTGAAGAGCTCTCTTGCCTTAACTTCTTAACTTGCCTTAATAGTTTTTTGTTTGTTGACGCTTCTGGCAAAATGGCAATGCAGCTGCTTAATCTATTTGTTAAATGTTAATGTTGTTTTGATTCATTTAGCTCACCTCATTCTGCACAACAACAAATATTTATTCGCTTTTCATACATTTATGCATAGGCTGCAATTTGTAGCTGTTTCTTGGCAGCCAGGTGGAAACTGCTTTGGTGCTGATGACTCTTTGGTATTAGGGTACACTCGTATTGTGTGCGGCGATGATATCGCCAGCTCTTTTACTATTATTGTTATTAATATTATTATTAAGAAAATGAAAATAAAGAAGAAAAAATACAAATCAAGACAACCGCCAACCGGGCAGCGGGGCAACAACAACTTGCAACTGGCCGAACTGGTTCTCCTCGTTGGTTGAGTCGCGGCCACTACCGGAGTTACACCTACTCCCGCTGGCGAGTTGTGGACTTGGATTCAGCTTTCAGATTCAGCCACAGCCACAGCCAGAGCTACAGCTTTATCTTTAGCTGCGGATTCAGATTTGTTGCTTGTTGTTGGCTCAGCGGGGTGTGCGTTGTGTTGTTTACGTTTAGCGCTCGTTCCTTCATTCCACGCTCGTTTGTTTTGATTTTAAAAAAGGTTGGGCTAAACAAAAAATAAATAAAAATAAAAAACTGGATGCCCTTGTTTGTACACTGTTCTGTCTTTAGATGTGTTTGGTCTTTGTTTTCGTCGCTTTTGCTTACACTCTTTGCCTACCTATCTATCTATCTATCTATCTGTCTATATATATATATATATATATATGTATATATATCTTTCTGTCTTTCTTGCTCTTCTGTCATGCATAAAGATACCTTTAGCTATGCTTTGCATTATTATTTCAAGCTGTCATTGTTGTTGTTCTGTGTGCCACAAAGCAAAACAACCTTTTGCTTCAGCTTGTTCTGCCACCATTCTTTTATATTTTCCATCTGGTAGGGTTCGGGGTCTCAGGTTCGGTTCGGGCTGCGTCTCTAGGTTTTGCGTAATGAGTTTGAGTGTCGCTTGTCTATCAACTAATTCACCATTTACTCTGCCACATCACAGGGAACACGGCGATCAAAGTTGCCCCTTTTTTTGCTTATTAAGATTCATGACGAGTTAATCTGCGGGCAGAGCCCAAAGTTAACTAGTCAGTCCAGGAGGCTCTTACCTATGGGTGCTAAGTACGGGGCATGTATGTACATGTACATAAGTATCTATATGCATATATGTATATATATATTTGATAGGTATGTGTAGCTAGTTCCCACTTGAAGTACCATCGAGTTCTTATCTCTCGTTCCATTCTCTCGCTCACATTTCAAGTGTGTCAACAATGGGAGATGAAATTTGTTATTATCTAATTGTCTGTTATTTCTCCTACTTGCCAGCTGCCTCCCGCCAATGGCCTCCTGGGAGCCGACCCCATCCGCCATTCCAGCAGCCCAATGACTAACCGCCATCGCGGGAGCTGCAAACAGAAATAATAAACACCAACAAGTGTCGTAAAAACAAATTAACGGCGCACAAGCAAACACTTGTCCCTGTTTCAGTGCCTCCCTCCCGTCCGCCCTACCCCGCCCCGCTACCTTTGGCTGCCACACCTCCCATTGCACAGCTCTAAACTGGTAGCAGCCCCTAAGTTTTAAATGAGCAAACATTATTTTAATTTATTGCATAGCATGGCAAACCCCGCAACACTAATCCGCACAATAATAACAACAGCTACGCCATTTGGCTGCCACTCTGCTCACGCTCCCCAGATGCATTGTTACCCCTGGCCCCCTTGCTCCCTCGCTGCTCCCTCGCTGCTTCACACGTTCTTCGTTCCATCTCTGATCTAGGTAGAATGTGAGCAGGGTGCAGGCAGCAGGGAACTGGGTGGGGGCAAGGGGCAGCAAGCTGGGCGCAACTTAACAACAAATTCCCCCTGGGCCGTCCACAATTGAGCACTTCTCATATTTTCGATTTGTATGCGCGAGCTGCAAGAACAGAACCGGAAGTGCTTTCCAAATGTGAAGCGATTTAACTGTTCCCAACGAAACAAGTGCAATATAATCCAAATTGCACCAGGTCTATGTATGGGAACATCTCCGATTATAGCACTATAACTTGTTATGCGTTAATTAAAAATGAATTAAGCTAATGTTTAATATTCAGTTTCGCCAGCTTCGTATTTGCTAATTTAGTTTATATATTATTCATGTATATATATATATATATATATATATATTATTATTCTATAATTAGTTTTTGTTTTATTGCGGCATTTTACAAGTGGCAACTAGTTGGGCCTACTCTTTCCTTATCTTTCCTAGCCTGCAAGTGTTTTATGAGGAAGATTTTTCATCATCGTGGATATTTTTGTATAATTTGTATAAATATGTATAAATGTACTTTTTTTATTGTTAGTAAATTATAATTGACTAGTTGTTTGCACGTTGAAGTCAAATTCAAATGACGTCCGCGTTGCCAGTCGAATATCGAATTAATTTGTCAAAAAATATAATTAACACGTCGCAATGGCCATTGGATGTTTTCAACAACAGTTGTATGAAGATAGAGCATTATAGTTACCAAATTATGTATGTGTACATCATCACTCAGCCCATTCCCATGACCGTGCCCCAAACGTGCTCGGAATGAGTGCCATTATTAAAATTAAATAAATAAGAACAAGAATGCTCGACTCAACTATACTCTGTAAGCATGCTTAAGATATCTGAATGAATAACTGCCAAAAGCTACGAATAACCATCACTAACTACTACCTTTATTTGTTTAACTTGTTACTACCTAGTATTACTATCTACCCCCAACTACTTGTAGCTACTATTTTATTAATATTACTAATACTAACTGCTACTACTACTATTTTATTAATACTACTACTACTAACTGCTACTACTACTATTTTATTAATACTACTACTACTAACTGCTACTACTACTATTAATAATACTACTATTAATACAGCTAACTCTTTTTATTCTAACTGCTATCCTTAATTCTATTACCAGTAATAAGACTCCTTCTACTACTACTAATACAACTACTATATTAGTATTATTCATAATATTACTACTGCTATTTCTAATACTTCTACTACTATTACTATTTCTAATTCTACTACTTCCACGACATCTAACTACTCATAATAGTCGAACTACTACTTATACTAACTAATATACTATTATTACTACTACTAATACTACTGCTACTACTAATAATACTTCTACTACTATCTACTACAACTAATTCATAAACTTCTACTAAACTTAACTACTCATAATAATACTAATTCTACTTCTAACTACTACTTTTACTACTACTACTTCTACTACTACTACTGCAGATTGGCAAAGCTTGTAATTATCACACTGAATCTATGATATGCCCGCAGATATGCCCATTTAAATGAGTATGTATACCTAGGGCATAGAGGGAAAAAGATATTTAATTTCATTTGATGCCTTTCAAATGACGGACAACAACGAAGCTGGCATTTGCTGTTGGCTGGTACAAATTGTATTTAGTTTTAATTATAGATTTCAGTTGCCGCCATTATCATTTCTGGTCACTTAATTGTGGCCACTTCACACACACACACACACACACATTCCCACTCTTACGCACACACGAGCCTAATTATATTCGAAAAAGATACACATTTCCACGACACTTCATTTGCATATAAAGAGCGGCGCTCTAATGGATCGCATTTGCATAATTTGGCAACAAAAGAACATGACCAAGTCTCAGTTGGACAGTTAGATACACAATTAACCATTAAGTGATACCCGCCAACTCCACCCCACTTGGCTACCTGTGGCACACATCAGCACATTTACTAATTGACTAATTATTGTGGGGATGCACGCCAAGTCAATTTTAATACTAATTATAGATCTTAGTAGCTCTTTTCTATTCACTTCACTAGATACTTTTGGATTGGGCTTAGGTGTTGCTATTTAATCCATGTATTTGAACAATTCATTTCTATTTCTTTTTTTGATTGAGAGGAGTTGATCAAAGCGGTTATCAGTTAGCATAACAGGCCTACCGATTATCTGAATGAGTTATGCCAAGCATAACTCACAAATTGAACAGATTGGGATTTAGTAATGTAAATGGATAACCTGAAGCAACTCGTCCAATAATTAGGACACATGTGCATTTAAAGACCACATCCCCTTTGCTGGCTATGATGAGTGGACGATCGGGCGGGGTGGGGCAGCTGCTCCATCTGGCAGCCTTATGAGTCACGCGAGTGTTTTTGTCTGCTGCCCCAGCTGCCGGTCTGTGCTCCATATGTTTTCACTTAGAGCATAATCATTGCTATGCTCCGCCAGGCCACGGGGTTGGGGGAGAGGGTCTGCTGTTGTGCTCCATTTGAAGGCAGAGACTGTTCCATTTAACGATGCATTTCGACTTAAATTTAGTGGCAAAACATTGTTGAGCGCATTAAGTAATTACGATTATGTTGCTCGCTTGCTTTGCCTACAGATATATGTATATGCAAATGCATTCGATTCATTGGCTGCAACTTGTTCAGCTCGAAACACTCGACTCCCCCTCGCCAGCCCCTCAGGCAGCAGCAAGTGCAGCAAGTGGAGAACAGACGCTGAACTCTGGAGGGCAGTGAGCAGGAACAGAGACTGGGGCCATGCTGTGGAGCAAATGGAAATATGCATCGCCATTTAATTGTTCCCACCAAATAAGTTTGTGCATTCACATGGAAAATCTATTACTTAAAGCAATTTATCTTATCAATTTTATGCTGACTTGTACAACAAGCAACCAGTGCAAGTGTTGCAATCGGAATTAGACTCAATTATAAACAAAGAGATTCTCAAACTGTGGCAGATGAATGCACCAGCCAAACAAATATCTAAAAGTCCTTATCAATCGCCTTATTGAAGCTGCTTTATCACCAGCCAATTGAAAGCAAATTTGTATACATATTTTGTAGTTTCCCAATATCTACAAGTAAATTAAATATACATTTGTGCACTTTAATCTCGTTTTGGGGGTTAACAATGAAATAAAATGGCAGAGGGGACAACCATTCATTATGGCCACCATTTATCAAGTGCATAGCATTTGGGCGCATTCCAAACGGAACTGACCCCCCACTCGCACCCCTTATTTTCTGGTGGGAGGGGTCAGACTAAATGCCAGTTATGGTAGTGGCCAGTAGTTGACCCAACTCGCCAGGGCCATCCATCAACATCATGGAGAGCAAAACGCGCAAGTGTGCGTGTAATTTCTATGAGGCCGCACACTTATCGAACATGCCAGGATGGTGCGGGCGGGGTGGACACCTATAAGCCCCATATAAATATATATTTATATACATATATATATATATATATTTGCGTGTATGTGTATGTTTGGTCCAAGAAACCCTTAGTCTACTTTCATTCGTCTATCCATCCATCCATCAGTCACATCACTCACTCATTCATACATTCGTTTTTCTTTTCATTTTTGTTGTTTTGTGCTTTCGTTTTGCTTCCTGTTTTTCTGGCACTTCATCAACATCACAATCATAACAGACGAGAGTCCTAGCCAAAACTCTTTCCAGCTAAGTAACGCCACGCGAAAGGGGGTAGCTGAAGTCCACAAGTCTTTAAACTGATTGTCATAAGGGTATTTTATGTCTTTTATTCGAATTTTAATGGTTTACTCTGCGTCTGATTTATTTTACTTCAAGATCTGTAACTCATCGAATCAAGCTTGAAGTATTATGCTTTATATCTACTATTCGATGAGTTTTCCAGACATAATTGTGTACATAAACAAATATTTGTTGCAATCCTCCTTCTCTGAAACAATGGTTTCTGTGCAAAGCTGCCGTTGCGAATACCTGCACATGGACAGGATCTAAGGCAACCTTTTCGATAACTATTTGGATGCCCTATCGAAATCCTATTTGCTTTCCTTTTCGTTGTCAGCTTATGAAATTGTCCTGAGCCTGTCAATCGGGCCAGGCATCCCTCAATCTAACCAGCCCCTCCACCCCCTCACCCCTTCAATATTCTTTTCTGCCATCATGCGAGTCTGTACGTTAATATTTGGATTGCGTGTATTTGTATTTGTTTTCTGGTTGTGTTTCCCGTGCTGGGATTGTGGAGGCATTGGCTCTGTGTGGGATTGGAGTACTGGTTGCTGGGTACTGGGTTCCATGTTGCCAAAATAAATCCGCTATAAGCCCCTTGCGCAAAAATGTTTTTCCTATTTTGCATAAAAAGTAGCGCTTATCCCTTTCACGTTCGCATATTTAAATTCGTTTCTCTGATATTTGAAATTCGATTTTTGTACATCTTTTTCCTCTTTTTTTGTTATTTTTTTTTTTGTTGTTCCAAACTCCATCCTCCATCCTCCCTCTGCCTAATTCTATTTTAGTATGGACGCAGTTCCGGGCTCGTATTCGCATTCGAAAGGCAGGTTTTTAGTTGCATGCTTATCATTCAATAGGTTTGCGCCCATTTGCGTTTCGTGTGTATTCCACGTGTGCCACGTGTTTGCTTATTTTTCTTTCAAATTCACACACACACACTTACATGCGCTTAGTCTGCTTGTCCGTGTGGTTGCGTGTGAAAATTCACAAGTGCGAGTGGATTTTTTGGGGTCAGGCAGCTAGCGTCGACTTCTCTGGGGCTTATAACTATCTGAGCAGAATTTTAAATTGCAACTGACAGCGAATGTTGCACAAGCGACAGTTTAATAAGCAACTCGAGACATCAAGCAACGCTCTGTAACTGAAGCCCTTACACTTTGTCAGCTGTGGAAAGCGACTGGCAAAAGGGGGTCCGCCCCCCTTTCTTCTGTTGCACACAACTGCTTTGATTACGCCAATGCCATTCCTTAGAACTGTTATCCAAGACTCGTGACGTGTATGTGGCATATCAGAGTGTTGTAACAAAATGCCATTTGCCACGATTTTAACGATTATCTAAAAGTGCTCGATTTAATATATATATTCTCAATTTATAATGTATTTCATTTTCAATCAGCACAATCTCATTAATTATAATTTGTATTGATCAGAAATCATTTTGTCATCTATTAGCATATGTTTCTTGTCTCGAGTAGTGTCTGGTTTTTAATTGGCCAATTTATCGGGATTGTGACATAATTGCAATTGTCAATAAAAAACCATATAAAAAAGCTTTTTGTCCAACAACATTAATAATTGCACTTAATTAGTAACCAATTAAAGAAAAAATCCGCAAAATTTTCCATTGCATACTTTTCAATCAAATTCTTTGAATAAAAAAGTCGAAAATATAGTTTTAGACACAATCTTTGCGATTCTACTTTCTGCACAATTCCCCGAAAAACCTTGCAATGCAGCTCAAGGACCAATCGAAAGAGGGAAAGCGAGAGAGAGAGAGAGAGAGAGAGAGAGAGGTAGAGATAGAAAGAGGCAGAGCGAGAAGCTGGCCATGCAGCCAGCGCAAAGGTCAGTCCAAGGACAAGGCGAGACGCCAGCGAAATGCACAAAAAATGTTGCTCTTATTAAAATCGATATTTAGTAGCAGAGACTAGACTAGGGGCACGGGGGCAGGGTGTGGCTTGCCGCTGGTTTGGGTATTTGCATTAAATTATGCGACGAGCAGCGGAAATGTTTGCCATCAAATGAGTGCCGGGCAGAGGAGGGGGCGGTGTGGGCGGGCAGACACAGCAGTGGCAGCAGTAGAAGAAGCCGAGCGCAGCATCGTTAAGTGCGGCGGAAACAATTTCATTCTTCAGCACAAGGAAAGCCATAAAAGGAAATAAAAGGAAAGGCAGCTGCCAGCGTCGACGGCGAAACATTTGTTAAAGCGAAGCGCCCGCAAAACAAATTGTAACAGAAATCCTTCAAACATCTGTGAACAACTCGCCTGCAATTTAGCCCTACACTTACCCCTCACCGCCCTCCCCCCAAACACGCCCACTTGCTATACCCCCATGCTTTTGCTATTCACTCCAGCACACACATGTGCATTTGTGTGTGTGCGTGTGTGTGTTGTATTTGTAATTGTTTCCTTTTTGCTTTATGAGTTTTTCATGTATTGCACAAAGTGTCACCCTGTTCCACCGTCTCCTCTCCCTCTGCCTCTCTCGCTCTCTCTCGCTCTTGCTGTCTCCCACTCTTTCTTTAAGCCGCCTTGTGCCCTATTAGCGACTGCCTTGCACCTGCGTGCCAGTCGCCCCCCCCTTTCCCTCGCTCTACTTACTACGCGCAACTTTTGTGAAGCGCATTTTAATCGTCGTCATTAAGGCGGCAGCGCGTGCAAAATGTCCTTTCATTTCAGCTCTGGTTCCCCTTGGCCCCTCCCACTCTCCAATTTTTGCTTTTTGCATTACTTGCTCACAGGATATTTTATGTTTTTGTTTTATTCTTGAGTGTTTAGCTGCGTTGCACTCTGTCCGAGCAAAAAACAGCACGACTTCAAAGTGCAACGAACAAAATGCCACAAAAACAAGCCCATACTTCAGAATAATATGTTCAGATAGGAGAGGACCTGCCCCTGACGAGCATATAATAACTAACTAACTTAACAATCGAACAAAGATTTCCTCTACGCATGAATATAAATACAATCACGGCAAAATAATAAGTCATTTATGACCAATAATTAGCCTAATCTCACAGAGAAATTTCCCATTCCCTTCATTTTATGCTCTTAAATATTGAATGTATTGCCAAATCTTTGCTGTGATTCATACAAGCAACAATATGTTTCTAGTTCTAGCCATATTTGTAGTGAAAATTAACCAGTTTTCTTTTGGCAAAAAGTGGCACTTTTAAGAAAGGCAGAAAACACCTTCAGCGGAGCGTAAAAAATGATGAAGAAAAATCATTAGACACAGCTGGACGCCAACTGAGCTCGACTAATAACTTTCAATTGCGGTTGTGATGGACCCAAGCTAAGCAGACCCCTCACACCCCCTCCCAAAAACGATAGACCCGGCAGTTCGGGCTGTCCAGGCAGTCCTTGGCCACCTATTAAATATTTACAAAATGTGTTGTAAGTAGGAAATTGTGTTCGTTCGCTTTTCAATGGACCACAAAGTCATTCAAGCTGGCAAACACAGAATGTCCTTCCATCTGTCCCAGTGTCCCTGTGTCCCAGTGTCCAATGCCCGATGTCCAATGTGGCATGTCCATCAGCTGCTTCGTCCTATGTAGAGCTCTTTTATTTATTTATTTATTTATTTTATGCCTGTGCGTCGTTTGTGCCTCTTTGTGAGCCATTTTCAAAAAGCGCAAAACTTATTTTAATTTTAATAGAAATTAATGAGGTAATCTTCTTTCGGCATTCGCTTTTCGTTAACCACGCCCACCACCCCACCGCTCGGCACTTTGGCTGCCTTTTAGCCCTCTCCCTTTGGCAAATGGATTTTAATTTCGAGCATCCCCGTCCACAAAATGGAAAACTTTACAAAACCAAAAACGCCGCCGTGCCGCCTCTTTGTACGGATTTATAATTGTTTGGCAGCGTTTGGAAGTAGCTTTTTAAGAGGACAGGGAGTTGGCAATATGCTCCTTTGATACATCTGCGTATTTGGCTAAAAGCCGCACAAACAATTTTTCTGGGTATTTTGGTTGATTTTCATACTTCGTTTTCATTTCCCAGCAGAAAAAAGCCATCTTTGACAAGCTGAATTTAACATTCGCTTATTTTATGCGCTACAAAGACTTGAATTTTATTTCATGAAATTCTTTCTTTAAGTAGCCTCAAACCTCAGCAGGTACTCAATTAACCTGCGTCGTGGTTTCGAGGAGACCCTATCCTAGCTCAGGCAAGCACATGAGCGGCCTGCATGGCTATTAAAATGTATGATATTTCTAATAGGATTATATATGCGCAATTAAAGTATATATATGGGCAATTAAATGTGGGCAGAACTTGAGCGTAAACTTGGCCAGAATCAACCGTTTAAATAAGTATCCTTTAATATTGATAAGGGTATAAGTGAAAACTGATTACATATGCTTTGAACTTTTTGCTAATGACGTAGTTAAACATCAACAACAAAATTTGTAGTAACTTGACGAGTATTAAAATGTTTAATTTTAGCGATTTTAATGAAGAGACCGTGCCAGAGAACTTTAGCGATTGGCAGGAACCAATGGTGCCCACACTGGCACCCTTTACCAAATTCCACAGACTTGTCGAGGCAACGCCATCATATCTGCTTGAAGCCGACACGTCCAACATGTGGGATATGATATTCTATGCCGCCTGCATCGCTGCTCTGGTGGCCCTTCTCTGTTGTCCAATTGTTGTTTGTTATGTGGCGTGGAGCTATTTGAGGGAAGATTAATAATCGCTCCAACTGGATTTGCTTTCTATTTCTAATTTTATGGTCTCTCTGAGGGACAAACTGCAAAGAAAACTAGCTACGACTTGAACAAAAAAAGAAAAGTGATTAAAATTTATTTGGTTTTAGTTTGATTTTATTAAGCATTGCATTTTATTTATTTTATTGTTCTCACCATTGCTTGGCAGTAGATTTCTGTATCTGATTGCTGGCTGTTGCATAAGTCCCGCATCAGCTAACTTTTCGTGCCTTGTCCTTCGACAGTGGGCTGGTTGTTCGGGTAGCGAATTTCACTGGTCGAGTATTGACCTAACGCGTAATTTATGCAAATATTCCAATTTGCTGAACTGAAACAAACACTGTCGAGGCGAGAAGCGCTGCCGAAATAATTGCGTCGATTTATATGACGAAAATCGACAGCAGACAGCGGACATCGGATGGAGGACGGAGGAAAAAGGATAAAAAGGCGAAAGGACGAAAAGACGAAAAGACATCGCCTGCTGTCGCTGTTACTTTTGCTGTTGTTGCAGCTGGTCTCATTACCCCTTCTGGGGGCAGCCACCCTGCATCCTGTATCCTGTTTCCATCAAGTGGGTATTTTTCGTACACGAATAAACTTTATGGCGCCATTGTAGCAAAGTGTCGTCGTTGTCGTCGCCGTCGGTCCTGCTCTGAGATGACATAATAAACTTGGATATTAGAAATGCGAGTGAATTTGTAGTAGAGCTGTGGAGAGCCAACGACAACCCAGGACCGACCAGGACCGACCAGTGGCAAGTAGTTGAAGCTCTGAGGCTTCATTACGTGAATTTTGCGCTGACTGCCTGTTCGCTTATTAACATAATGAAACAATGAAATAGCTGGGGAACGAGCCAGTAGAAAATGCTCCAGCTGGGTGGTCTACACTGCTCCGCACTGCTCTGCTCTGCTCTGGTCATAAGGGAGTACATCGTCAGAGCAGGCAGCCAGGCGGGAACTTGGAGAAGCTGTCAAATGAACGCGATATCTTTACGCATTATGCTAATAAATTTCTAACAACAGCAAGTACAACAACAATAAGCCAAAAAATGGAGAAAACTTGGCTCTAATGAAAAACAGGACCAAAGATTGTACACAGATTGAGAAATCAAAAGTAAATACACCTGCCTCCAAGTACTTTGACTCGATAGGTTATCAGTCGTGGCCAAGGGATTTATGTGAAATACTTAATGCCAACTATGCAAATTTTGTAGCTAGACTTGCCAATGCTCTACATTTACACCGATCGATGCCAGTTCAGTCTAAAACTTCTAAAACTAAAAAAACGAATTGAGTTTGCATTGAATTTCGAGTTTAGTTTCAAATATACTCTTTGCATTAATTACTCGAGCAAACAAATTCTAAAAATTATTTCAAATTGCAGAAATGGCAGATCCTGTTCCAGCCCCAAGTTCCAGTTTGAATCCAGCCGATTTTTTGCCCATTCCACCGACTGGATGGATGCCAGATGGATATAGTAGCACCATTAAGTCACCCGGAGATGTGCCTGATCTGGGTGCACCTCAAGCGCTCCCTGGCGACCCGTTAACTCCAGTGGACATTGTGTTCTTCGCCCTTTGTATATTGGCTCTGCTGGCGCTCTTAGTATTTCCGTTTATTTGTGCCTATCTAGTCTGGAAACATTATTATCATGATGACTAATCTATGATTCAGTAAAAATTGATGTTGATTTGTGAATATTAAAGGATAACTTAAAACAGATTTCAAAACTCAACAAATGGTAGCATCTTTCAACTGCTTACGATTACTGTTAAATTCTGTAAGAAATCCAGACTCGTTTAAATTAATACTTCTAATAATTATTGAATTTGTTTAATATTATTTATTTTAGAATAGTCGTTGCATAGTTGCAGAGCATATTTGTGTCCTGTCCAATGTTCAATAAGTATAAATAGTCTGTTGCCTGGAAAATGGGGCATGGGGTAAATGGGGAATGATGGCCAGCTGCTTTTCTTTTTCTCGATTTCTTTTTTGGGGAATTATGTAGCACGTGCGAGCCTGCAATCATCAAGGCGAGGACGCCTGGAGAGTTCGTCACTGGATTTGATTTGCGCCTCCTGCTCTGTGGTGCTTTCGTGGCTTATGCCATCGGCGAGTCTCCCTGATTATAAGGCTCAAATTGCCTATGCCCGGGGTGGACTGGAGGTACCGTACTACGTTACGGCCGTGTCTCTTTGGCCATGGCTTGTTTGCAGCGCAAAATATTTATTTTATTTATGACAGTTCAGTTTACAGGCAAGGCAGGCTGGCAGGCAGGCGGGCAGGCAGGCGGGCAGGCAGGCGGGCAGACCTGTTCACCATCCGCCTGGGCCCCGGCACAAATTGCCAAATTCACTTTGAGCCATGACCATGACAAACTTTGACTTGCCATCTTATCCTATGTATTTGACGCAATCAGTTTAATGCGCAAAATATAATGCGCGCCCATCGAAGTGGAAATCAATTTTGATTGCGAACTATAGACACTGGCGGTCACCAGGCGTTCGGTTCCCCACAATGCCTCGCACTGTCCATGATCCCAACTCAGCTGAATACGCTTGATTACTTGAGATTCATCGCTGTTTCCGCTACTAATCCGCTTGTTACACGTTTCTTTCATTTTTTTTTTTTGTTGGCCCTTCTGCCGTAATTCAATTGTAAACCAAACAGTGTCGCCGCATCTCACACATATCATCCAATACTTATCGCAATTTGTCAAGCGAATACTGAATCGGAAAAGGGTATTTTCAATTCAAGGAAACCATCCAAGTTTCTCAATATTTGTCGCTTTTTCTATTTCTTCACATTTCTTTTAAGATTGCTTTATCTTGCTTTGTTTGAAAATGGCTTAATAAAGAAATTAGTTCAGCCCAAATATCGATTGAGCTAGCAATTTGGAGTCATAAATTATGGCTAGACGACAGGAATGCACATATAGGATTCGAACAGCGGGAGATTAGTTACAGCCTGTGGGTCCTCCTTGAGATTTGAGGTTCAGTTGCTGCTATGTTTACTAGCAACTGTTTCTTAAAGACTGAGACTGAGGCAGCAGCCAGGCCCAGCTCCTAGTGAAATGTGCTATGAAGTTGTTGTTAGCCAAGTGGCCACCCCCCCTCCCCCCTTTCAAAATGCTTAAGGGGGGGTGGCTGTGGTAGAAGTGGGCGCGCTTAAGCCGCCAAATGCTTTTCGCTTAATGAGTTTTCTACTTGCGGTTTCGAGGAAAATTTGCACAAAAATGCGCCACTTTACCTACAACATGAAGTGGAGGGAAAACACCAACGCTTTTACCTTGACTCCACAACGAAAGGGAAGGCAAAACGGGTAGGCAAGTGCGGATACGGAGTCGGAGTCGAAGACGAAGGCGGAGACAAAGACGGAGGCGGAGGCGGAGACGAAGACGGCTGTGCTGTGCTGTGTTCGCTGTAAATGTTTTAGTGGTTACTGCGTTTAAGTCATTAGAGAAAATTCTTAGCTAAAGTGCGGCATAAAAGGAGTGCGCTGCTTGTAAGTCTTAGAATTTGGCATCTTTTGTAACTGTTCAAAGTTGAAAACGAGTGTTGGCCGCGCAGGAGGAGAGGCGGACTGGGTGTGGCAACCACAAAAGGTGGCAATGTGGCGGATGCCTAGGAGAGGAAAATTGCTGCAGGCGCAACGAATTTACGACCCGACTTCCTGCCGTTTATTTGATCGCACAGCCTATTTGCCTTCTCGAATATGCAAAGTTTAGTCATTTATTTGAATCTAAACTATTAAAATTTAATAACTTAATGATTATGATTGTGAAATTATAAATAATTGGAATATATTTCAAATTTAATATGTGTCTGAAATATATATAAATACCTTTACTATATCTTTGTTTGGTGCTTAACTCGAATGTAGAATTAAACAAACCATTTTTATTTACAACAAAAAGAAAAAAATCGTTCAGATTTTAGCTGCAATAGTTTTTTCATGTTGTGCAAGAATAAATCTGACTAAAACATGTGTTTTCACTCAAATGCTGTTTGCAAATAACAGGTTTAAGTTCCAGTTAATTAGCAGCAGCTGATGGCAATTGTGAGTGCGAAATTGAGTGATTTGCGGCGGGGTGGAAAACAATGAAGAGCGGCGCACGCAAACGAAGAGCGGGAGAGTCAGCTGAGCTGGCTACTCTTGAGCGTTTGTTGACAGCACTCTCTTAAATTACTTGCCAGCAACTACTGACTGCTCTTAACTTTCGTATACTTTTCTCTTTGCCTGCGCTTTGAGCTACAATTTTGGTGCTCACACTCTTTGCATCGCAGAGTCAGTTGGCAAAAGTATCTCAAACGTGCTTTGTGGAAGAGCGCTCGTTTCACGTATCTCAAATATAAAAGTAGCTCTGCGACCATTTATGATCTCTATAAAATGAGCAATATACTCGCAAAACATAAATCACACTATAACGAGCAATATACATTGTTATATATATATATATAGATCTCAACTAGACAGCGTGTCGTGCACTGTATTTATTTAGTTTGCTCCGCTTAAGCTTTTTTTTTACTTATTGCAGAAGGTATTTGTATTTTGTCGTCAACCCGCAAGATATATACTTATATATTCACAGACCAAGTCGGCTTAGCCATGTTTTTCTGTCTTTCTATCTGTCTATATAAAAGTAGTTTTCTCAGTGACTATATGAGCTAGAGACTTCAAGTTTGGAAAACAATCAAGTTTTTCATTTTATTGAAATTCTCCTCACCATTGATTCGCTGCTGGATAACTGCCCATCCAGGACCTGCTGTCTCCAAGTCACATAAAGCAACCAGGGAATAACTAGAGGAACAGATCTTATGAACACCCGCAGCATCTCCAAAATTGGAGCAATTTAAGTTCTCCAATTTCTTCTTACATTTTTTCACATCGTTTTGGTTATTGGATATTTGTTGGTCCTTTTGCTCAATGGTTTCCTTTTGTGCTATTAATTTTATTTTGTCGTGTGATATTTGATCTTTGTTGGTTCTTTTGCTCAATTGATTTCTTATGTTCCACCAACTCGATTTGAGTTTGTTGTGATCGATCGGTGCAGTTTTCAAGTGCCACTGATAACAGGTCAGTGGCCTTAATCGCATTTCCTTATCAGCGAACCCTTGGGGGATCCGGAATTAATTTCGCGCCTTGATTATTATAAATGTGGGACCAATCTCAATCTTTTCCAAAATTAGCACCAGCTCAGTTCGGAGTTCAAAGAAAGAGTTTAATATATTAAATATATAATAATATTTGATATTAAGAGTACAAAATGAAAATATTAATAAAATTTCTGTGCGATAAGCTCATTAATTTCATATCAACCAATGTTTAAAAACAATTACAATCTCGAGTGTTCTAAGAATCGAGAATAGCTAATCGCAATTTGATTGGGAAGGGCAGGCAAACTAGTTCAACAACAGCGTGCAACACCTTTGGGTGCGGCAAACGAACCCTTTGGTGTGAACCGAAAGAAAATCTCGCACCTTTTTGGATTCTCGCAATGCGCAAAACTACAAAAAACTCGGACTATTAACAAGAGTTGTTTTTTATTGGTGTTAGAATGGAGGGGGAGGTGGGAAGGAGGCCTCAAAGCGATGCACAGCCGCCGCCGAAGACGTCGGCAGCAGACTCAACAGCGACACCGACTGCGGCCCCGAGCTGTCTTCAAAGTTCCGTTTGAAAATCGGCCTTATCGCTGCAGTTGCAGCATACAACAGTACAGTGCCTAAGTACACACACACACATACAGTGGGTTTAGTTGTTGTTGCACGATATATGCTCCGTGTGTGGGTGTGTGTGTGAGTGTGTGTGTATTACGTATGCTATGTGCACATGTATTATCTCTGCGACTGATAAGCTGCGCGCGCACATTCAAATATTTACAAAAGAGACATTTGAACTAATTGCATTATACACATTTAGTCAGATTAGCTTGTTTGTGTGAGTGTGTAAATGGAACAAGACCAGACAATTGACCGATTGTAATTGCTGAAAATGGCCACGATTTGTCAATTTGTCCATTTGTCAATTACCAGACGACCGCTTAAAGCGAGAGTGGGATATATCTCGTTCGATTTGGTGATTGGAGTTGTTTTAATAACGATCCGCAACGAAGATCAATTCGAACTAATCAAAAACGCATTGAATCTTAAAAAGATCGATTAATTTAGTGATGAAACACCTAAAACTATACCATGGCTAAAGTTATCGATAAGTCTAACTACTGAAAATTTATGGATTAACCGAAAGCAGCCAAGCTTAAGGCATAAAATGGTAATTAATTATAGAAGCTGTGTTTAATCATAGATTTAATGCATCAAAAATGATATATATGTATATTAATAATCCTAATATCATATACGAATATTATTTGCATATTCTCCGAAGTTTGATTACAAAATATCTATATAAGATATACGTATGCCACACAAATTTATCATTTTCGTTTTTGTTGCACATAGTCTTCAGTGCACTTAAGCAGGCAATCTGCTATCACACAGATATACATATATATATATATATATACAAGCAATCTTGACGCAAAAGGGCAATCGCATTTATTTCATATGGTTGAATCTAAGCCAGTTTTCCAGTTTTAGTCTCCTAAACTATATGTGGAAACCTCATCCGCAGTTAAGAAGTGATTATATACGTCCAGCGATACGAAATCGTATCTGTAAATTTACGATACAGGGAGCCCCTGATAACGCCCTGGCTTGTGTTGTATATGTAAGTAATATAAATTAATAAATATTGTCTTGCATGTCTTTGCGAGTTGTCCAGTTGTTTGTTATCAAGCCCGTAATTAACGTGTTCTATTTTTAGATGTCGTCGTCTTGTAGTTTACTCGTCGCTTCAGTCCTCCATCAATTGTATCATCAATTGACTTTTCAGTTGCTGTGGCTATCGCAGTTGTTGCTGTTGTTGCTGAACTGGGGCTCGGACTCGTGTGGGGAACGAGAGCGAGATTATCAAGCTAAAAATCAACAGTAGCTGATGGTTCACAGCTACTGTCTGCCTCTGTGTTATTTTTTTTTTCAGCACTGCGGCATTATAAAGGCAACTGAGGCAGCCACACTGATGTGGCAGCAGCAGCATCTGTTGTTGATTGTTGTTATTTTATTTATGTTTTTCTTTTTTTTTTGCTGTTGATTTAATAAATTAAAACCCGTAAATTAACTGTGAAGGCAAAACGACGCGCGACAAATCAAATAAACAAATAAATGGCAAGCAACAGCTAAAGACTCTTTCGGCCTCTCCACTGCAGAGAAAGAGAGAGAGAGCGAGAGGAAGAGAGAGAGAGAGAGAGAGAGAGAGAGTATGAATTTGCCAATTGATGCCGCTTGATGCCATCAATTGGACAATTCAGAAATTATTGTAAGCTTTGAACTCTACTTTTGGTGTGCCCGATGGCAGCTCTATGAAATCGAACTACTCTAAAAAGAAAGCAAATAAGAGCATTGACAGTTATATATATAGTAGTTAGATATTATATATATATATATATATATAGATTATATATATAGTATATATATTATATACTTTAAAAATCTATTTATTTATTTTATTTATTTATTTCTTTTATTTTTTTGCTTACATTTTTTAACTTTTCAGCTTTTATATATTTGCTGGCTCTGCTCTATGCCAACCCCAAATAAATGTATAGGTAATCGAAACATTTGTTTGGCTTCCCACAGTGCGGCTAACAACTAACATTTAGAAGTTAAAACGAAAATTAGCACACGTGTGCTGGGAGACTCGGTCGACCCAATGATAAACCCTCTAAGCCAAAAGTATGCGACCCATGGGCAATTGGGCAACAAACACGCATAAACACACAAACACACCGACACACACACACACACACAGACACATATATACACACGTGTGTACATTATACCTATCAATATATCCCTGTCTGTTTATTTAGCCACAGCTGGCAGCCCAATGACGACGACGACGACGACTACTTATCAATGGATCCCATCTGTGTTAATGATGCCATGCCGTTCTGATAACCGTTAGGTATCTGCTCGATACTGGCACGTGTGCACTGTGGGTGTGGTTCGGGGGGCATTTCGATAAGAACTCGCCCCGCTTGTAGGAGAGTTTAGCCCCACGTGGTGTTTGTTTAATATCAGCTGTGATAAAACCTTTGGTAAACTCGAATCCATCGGGCAGTCAATCGTCAGCTTTGCAGCAAAGTCGTTAACCCCTTTTTTTTAGGTACTAGGTAATGCAGCATGATTGATTTATCGCTAGGCTCGACCCGGGGCCATTCGCTGGCGACTCCAGTTCACGGAGGGCGCCTAACTTAATCGAGTGCAAGTCGAGTTATGTTTTGTTTCGAGCACTGTCCATGGAATCAAATCATTTCACTATTCTCCTCATCAAGTTGATCGATGGTCTTCTGAGGTCAGAAAAGAAACAAACCCTTAATTATGTTCTCAATACAAACGACAACACATTTTATGTTCCAACCACAAACAGTATGAAAGATACAAATTATATTAAGAAAACAGAAACAGAAAAATTAAATTCAATTGTTGCTTGAGATGCAAAATTTGGGAGCTGTTGACAGTATGATTTCAAGATATTAGCCAACAAATAGGAAGAGTAAACTATATATACTATGATTTTGCATAATCGAAGCAAATTGCGATTATTGATATGGTCCATCATCTGCACTATCGATAATTCGATCATTTGTGTTGCAGCTCTGTGCTTTCAGCTCCCAGAGCGTTTATTGAGCTCCCTACTTGAACATAAATACTTGAGCGTGCTGCATTGGGATACATGTAGCCCAGCCATCATCTAGGATACAAGTACGCACATGTATGTGTGAGTATGTGTGTGTGTGTGTGTGTTGCTCCTCTTGTGACCCGCTTGGGGCAATCTGAAGTGCGGCACTTCAATTCCAATTCGACAGCAGCCAATTGCAAATCGCAGATGAAACAAGAACAAGGCTCGGGGGTGTACTCCAGTTGGCAGTTTTTGTTTTGAAGACGTCCTTGTCGTCATCATGCCTGTTTCTGTCAGTTTGCCTTATCCACTTGGGACACGGACCAGCTGCACCGATAGAGAGAGGAAGACAGAGAGAGAGCGAAAGCGAGGAGGACTTCGCTGCGGGGCAACTGCAGCTTTCTTTGTTGTTGTTGTTGTTTCTATAGAGCCCCTTCACATATCCTGTGCAGAAATTGGAAAAACTACTAGAGCTAACTTCAATTGAGACGTGCTTCTGACCTGTCCAGGACACGAAACGGACACTATGATTGAAATTCCAAGCACTGCTCGAGGCGCCCTTTCGCACAATCCGATAAACACTTGAATGGAAAACCATTCTCGACGAGGACTGCTCGCATTACAACTAATTACGAGGATGTGCTGCAGGACTCACAACTGACAACTGACAACTGAGGCGCAACGCAATCAATATCGAAATTTTGTTACGCCTTTCAGGGAGTTACTTTCATTTTGCAGGCAACATAGATGATAGGCCATATGCTCGAGCCGGTTTCGTGTTAGTCTTAATTATCGGCTGCCCGTGCAAAAACAGGCCACAGACGAAGATAAGAGAGGCAGGGCAGAGGCAGAGGCAGAGGCCAAAAGGATGCGGCAAACAAACAAACAAATATTTACAGTGCACACTCGCATTTAATTATTGACCACAAGCAGGATGCAAAGGAAGCGGCCGCCGTGTGGCATATGGCGTTGAAATGTGAGCAGAGATCAGCTGTGCACAATTATCCATTATGTGTAGTGCTCAAAGGTTGCTCTAACAGCTGAAATTCCATTTGCGGTCGCCGGCGGGGCGGCTTGGGGTTGCAAGGCGCAACCCGGGGTTGATTTTAACACCCTCTGCTTATTTATTGTTTTTAGTAAGTTTCTTTTATCAGCAGCAGTTGCCGTTACACAAATTCATATCTACTTCATATCGCCCTCAATCTAAGCAAGTAACTAAATGAATCCTTATCAATGCATCGACTATTGAAACTACTGAGCAAGGATTAGGCAGAGGACGCTGATTAACATCCTTTTTTATGTCAATCAGCAAGTATATATTCAGCATTCAGCACTGAACAGTTTCTCGAAGTTGCACAAATTCTGTATATTCTTGGACTTATGATCCAGTGCCGAAAACATCTTATGTCAAATTGAGTTGCATATCGCCACAGATGCACTTCAAGAAGATTCCGCACTTCGAACTCTGCAACACAGCAACTAAGGTCGATGGATACGTGAATATTTACATAACAACTTGCCCCTTTGCACTTTGCATCGTTGCATTTCATTTATATAAGACCTGTTAGTGAAATGAGCACACGTATTTGATATATCGGAGCTGTTTGCGTCAACGGAGTTGTGATGACGGAATAAATACACGTTTATGTTGGATCAGAGCTGTTTCGGGCACAATTACGCACCTACAACTTCCTTAAGACATGCTTCCATTATCCCACAGTATTCAACATGACGCAATGAAGCCATTCACCGTTAACTGGTGTATGGCATATGGGTATGGGTGGTGTTGGGTTTTTATGGGGGTCCTTGGTTTGGATGCTTGTTTCGTCCTTGTTTGTTTATTTGTTTTTTTTTTCTCGTATTTACATGCGGCGTAAGTAATTTTTATATTCACAATAAATGTGGCGGCCTAATTGAGTTAGAGGCGTTTCGTGTGTGTAAATATGGACAAAGTGACGAGAATTCTTGAGTAATATACACACACAATAACACACCCACACACACCCACACACACACACCCACACACACCCACAAGCACACTTACACTTCCCACATTTATTTGTCCTTTTGATTGTGCTGGGAGTTGTGCACAGCAAAAGTCGCTAAGGAAAAGAAGAATAATCTTTCAAAATAAAATTCTACTCAGAATGGAAGTAAGCCAATGACACTTAAGCTGATTATGTTTAATTCAAATTTACAACTCAAAGTGCTTCTGGAAAGCAGGGTATTAAAAGAAGAACCTATATAAAATTTGCAATTGAAATTAATGACGGATCCGCCTGAATTTATAGCCCAAATTTATTCGCAACACAAACAAAACTAAATTGGATCAAGAATATTCATTAATTTATGACTGAAGTGATTTAAATAATTTTAATTCTCTATTTTATGTTAGAGTCTCCACCGAGAAGCGTATCCAATGATGTTAAGCAGAATATTGTCAACAAGCGGAACGACATGAGTTGTGAATGTCTGTGGTTCCGCTTAGTGCTCCATGTGGTGGCAAATGCCCTCTGCTACGAATACAGATTCACGCAGCTGCCGGAGCTGGCCGTACAACTGTGACTGGTTCCGGCAATTGGTGGCAAGTTCAAGTATCTGACCTTTCTCAACGTACTGCTGCAGTTCGCATACAATCTAATCTGTTGGCACTCTGCCAGGATATCCAGCAACAGCGTGCAGTGCTCATGTTCCCGGACTATTTGCTGGCCAGTAGTGTGGTGCCACTGGCCCTAACGGTGGCACCTACTGAACGTTGTGCGTCATCAATCGAGAGATGATCTATCCCGAATTCCTGGAGCTGCAGCACAGCTGTGTGTTGATCTATGCTCTGCTGGAACTCTGCCCTACACCACATAGTTATCCAGAGCGTCGCCAGGGATTAGCAGCAGTGGGCGCAGCCCTGATCTGTTATCTGATGTGGCTGCAACTAGTGTAGGGATCTGGATCTATCCCTTTCTCGCTGCGTTTACTGGCCGGCAGCGTTTGTGTTTCTACCTTCTAATCCTGGCACTGTCCTTTGGCTACTCTTTGCTGGGCGAACAATCGAACCTTGTGCTCGGGAAGTACCGCTCAATAGCAATGCAATAAAGCAATTTCCGTTCCTCCAAATCACTTTTCCCAACTGTCGCCAGGTAGACAGAAATTTGCATAGAAATGCGCTGCTGCTCGAGGGCAAAGTAGCCAAACGGAAATTGAAGGCAATAATAATGACAATTGACTTGTCAAAATGTTACAAATACGACTGCGAGTGTGAGTATAAAAAAAAAGAAGACAAAAAAAGCAAATCCAACTGACTTGAACTGAACCCAAGCAATGCCGAACCGAGCCAGGCCAAGGGTTGGCCCTTCACCAAAGTGCATTGCAGCTCAGCTCGTCAGGGTTTGAGGTATTTCTTCTTCGACGACTTTTCTTTTGCGGTCGCCGAAGCGTGGAATTAACTCAAATCGATTCGCTGCACTCGTCAAGGGAAGCGTCCATTCTATTCAGAGTCTTAACAACTGCAGTAGTATCCACTTAAGGGTTTCCAATTCGCAGCAGTTGCTGTCACGGATAGCTTTTAGATATTTCGACACTGATGGCCGTATTATAATTCTGCAATTTGTGTTCACAAATGGAGTATTCAATGGTTGAGCAAAGTGCAGAACTAAAACTATTCAAAGTTAACTCTTTGGCAAAGTCGATTAAATTAGAAGAGAAAACAGAAAGTTGACAAATAACTTAAAGACAAATATATTTAGTGATATTTGAAATCTATATCTTAAACTAGGCATCACTTTTGAAAAACTACAATGCTTGAATATTTCAACTGCAATTTGCAAGCCAAATTAATTTCATTTGTTATGATAATAATTTTTAATTATTTTCAAAGTCTGTAATAAAATATTTATTACAGAAAAAAATAAGATTTATGTTTGTATGATTTAGTTGGTCATGATTGCAATATGGTTTTAAATTGATTGCGGTCCTACCAACACATTTCCCATGCTCGCAACAATATCAGATGAGCAGCCAGCCATCCCTTTGGCTTGTGATACCGATTCCGATTCACATTCGGATTCAGAGACATAAATCATTGGATGGCAGCTGCTTTTTGGGTCACGTGCACAGTTAGCTAAATGGCCATGGTTTCAGCTGTGAATTGCCGAGAAACAGCTGAAAACTGCCAAAAGCCAACCCGAACATGAGTCATTCAATCCTTTCAGCAGGGCCCGAAACCTCCGCATTTTTCATGGAAAATTGAAAACATGCTGCATGCTACCCACACGCGGCACTTGTGCTAAAAATATATAAATATTCAATGGAAACAGCTGAGAATGCATTGGATGTGTTTATTGTTGGACGGAAGCTGGCCGGAAACGTGTTTCACATGCCGGGGAGGAAGTCCTGTGAGCTAGCTGCCTGCGAGTGCGCCTCGCATTCATGAATGCGACTCAGGTACTCGAACCTTGAGCTCAGCTCAGCATGCAAATGAATCGACAAAAGCCGAAACGGGAATCGCCATCAATTGAGTCATATGGCGCATGCCTGTCCTGTTCCCAGGATGTACCACGATCTGTGTCAGCTGTCGATCGACCCGGGCGAACCCTCGCCATTGTTCACTTCCACGCACGATTGATTCAACCCATCGAGTTTGAGATACAGATACAGATACAGATACAGACACAGCCATAGGTACAACTACATGTCATCGAAGTCATCCAACTGCGGTCTGTCTTTTTGTGTATAGCTTTTATTTTGCTCGATCTCCGCCCCTTTCGTATAATTTGTGCAAATATTTTGTTACGTTTGCCCGAACAATTGTTATGGTCTCCTGTGTACTGTCTACTGTCTACTGTCGACTGTCTCCTGTCTCTCGTCTCCTGTCTTCCTGGTCGCCGCACACAAATTGTCAATTTGTCACCCGCGTGAATTGCATGGGCTACCAAGCCAGGGACTGCAGAAACAACAACTACAACAACAACAACTACAACAACAACAACTACAACAACAACAACAACAACATCAGTTACGAGTACTATCTTCTTACACTCATTGTGCCGGAAAATTGTTTATTTATTGTTATTCATGACCGGCTCTCACAATGTAATTTCACGTTTAATTGCGTGCGTTTGTCCATTTGTGCCAAACGATTTTCATAACTCTCCGCACAGGGGAAGCAAAAAAAGAAAAAAAAATGCTGGCTGTTTGTTTAACCCAACAGACACAGGTAAAATGTTAATGACACCAAACCCGATTCCCTCACTTGCCACAACAGAGAGTCGCTCCCGCAGGCCTGCATAAGTTGACTAGTTAACGCTATCTGTTTTTTCTCCAAGCCCATACTCTGGCTATGACTCTGACGAGAACTCGGAGATAACTCTATGGCTAGGTTGAGTTGATAACCATTTGCTGCGCAGTGTTGCAACAAATGAATTTAATTAGTAAATTTAATTTAATGACAGCAAACAACGAAACAAGCTCTATACATAAATATCGGATATAAGCAGCTAATAATGTTAATAAATTATTATTAAAAGTATTTCCATTAGTCAGGAAATTCTTAAGATAATTCATTTTTGCAAAGTTTTAATACTAAAATCAAATGAAAATCTCTTTATTTTTGGCAAAGTTGTAGAAGTTTTGGAAAAAAGCATTAAGCTGCTTAAAACTTGACTGTCAAAGCATCGGATTATAAATGATTCTGATTTATGTGCATAAACGACTTTAAATGAGCGAAAATTGCATTAAATAATACATTAAATTCTGATTTCAGCCACAATTCTAGTCTGCAATCAGTCTTCGAGCTGCAAATGCAACGCAATGCATTTCTGCGTGGTTACCTGCGCCCTCTCTCCACATTTTTGCCACCCCCCCTCGAAAGACACACACAATTTTGCAACCCTCCTCCTTGATGCCATTGTCTTCTGTCAGCATTGATTAAACTTTCTGTCTGCGCTTGTCTCGCACGGCGTCGCAACGCTGCTTCCCGTTGTTGCATGCATGAATTTTCGCCCATGTTGCACAAATTGATGTTGCATGCCGCTGTCGTTGTCGCTGCTGCTGCTGCTGCTGCTGCCTCAGTTGCCGCTCGACTTGGCGTTTGTTGTTATTGTTATTTGGTGCTCAGCGCTCTGTGCTCCTCCGGTGGCATGTTCGCGAAAAGTCATGCGATTTCCTCCGACGTGCACAATTAGGGGAGGCAAAGTGTATTGGGGAAGGTAGCTGTTTTCACAGCCGACCCCTGAAAAGAACTCCACACCCTTTTGGGTTGGGGAACTGGTTTTGTTTTCCAACGAAACGAAACTCAAGAAAAGTAAACTAAAGTAAAGTAAAGTAAAGTAAAGAATTCCATTGCGGGCGCAGACTATTAACCCAATTAATGACAAAAGTTTAGCAGCTCTGATTAGAATCAGGTGAAAACATGATGTCTACAAAACGTTACAACAACAGGTGAAAAACACGGTCTTCAGGCAACCAAATGGATTCCGGAACAACAGGCAACATTCCAAGCAGATTGCACATTTTTTACTCGTCGCCCAAGAAAAATGAACTCAACTTTTGCTGACTTCTTTTTTTTGCCTCAAGGGAATGGGCTATAGACCGCTGATAAAGTTTAAATTAACATTTAACATTTATTTATTATATCCATAATTTTATTTATATTTTTAATTTTTAATTTATTTTCAGTCTGTTTGGTTATTAATTTCTGAAAACGTTATACAAATTTGATAGCCAAAGAATTTAATATTTCAATTACGTAGGAAACAGTTTGGGTAGCGCCACAGGGCACGTTTGAGAATGACGTGAATTTTTCTTGCATAAATTTTGAATGAAAAGAAAAAATTTGTAAACATCGCTTTGAGGATGCAGGCAACATGTGTTGGCCGCCCTGCGTGGCAGAAAGTGTTAAGGCGGAGGTGGAGTGGAGCGTGGTATATCACGATTGCGGCAATCAACAAATGGAGCGGCAACCTCATTAGTCAAAAGGAGGGAGCAAACAGGCGCAAAGGAATCACAACGCCAGTCCCCGTCCCCTCTTCCCTTTCCCCTCTCCATTTGTACATCGTGTCCGTACTCTGTCCGTCTGCAGCGAGGATGTGCGGCATATGTGGCCACATTAGTCAGTGGGTCGCTGAGTGGGTGAGCTGAAGCATTCACTTATGGCACACACACACACTTGCACACACACACACTCGCACACACAACAAACAACGTGCGTGCTCGCGAAATGTTCTCGTTGGGGTAAACGCAGCGGAAATTGTAAATTTTTTACTCGCAAAACGAAAAAATAAATCATATGCGTGAAATGTTTGCAGTCCCTCCGACTTTACCTCGTCTCTATCCGGCGACAAACGGGATAACAGCATCAGGTGCACAGTGGTCCTTTATCTGACTTAACTGTACACCATCTCATACTTGCCACAGACATTAGCTACTAAGATGCTTATCTCTCATATTAAAACTGTTTGCCTTTTTCAATTTTTCAGTTTATTTTGGCAATTCTCCACTAAGAAATCGACTTTTTATTTATAATAGTTATAGTTATAGTTATGTAGTTGTTGCTATAATCTCGATTGGTTCTTAGTTGTCAGTTGTCAGTCAACTCACTGTGCTGGCCACTGTGTGGACAGAAACCAAACACGAATCCGCATCATGTCTTGTTGTGCTATGCAGAGAAAGACCAAAATAAAAATGTAAAAAGAAAAAGTGAAGAAATGGAAAGAAAAATCTGGTAACACAGTCACAGACACAATTACGATTTCCTGCTAGGGAGCAGCATGCGCCATAAGTTGCCGCATTCCTTGCCACACACACAAACACATACACAGGGTATCTCCTGAATGGAGAGCGACACATGGTACTTGGCTATGAGATCGCGCTGAAAAATATATATTTACATATTCACAAATGCAAACAATCCCCGAGCGGCAACGTTTGGAGGCGAAAATAAAAATGTCATGTTGTTTGAGCCTCCGCCACATGATGAAGAAAGATGCGAACGGTAAATTGGTGTGTCGCTGAGTTGGAGTTTTCCGTTTTCTCGCAAACAAGGATGCTTGCTGGATGAGCGGGGGAGGTGTGCCCGCCCACAATTCCAGTTGGCACTTTGTAAAACGCGCGCAGAGATGAAATGACAAAATGACAACAACAGCAACAATAAAAATGAGAAGTATACAAGGAAAAGAAATTTACGCTGCTATGAAATCCATAAGCAGCAAGTGTTTCCTTCGGGAATATATGCGAGGACGAGGACGAGGGCAGCAGCAGGAGCAGCAGCAGCAGCAGCAGCAGCAGGAGCAGAACCTGGGCATGGGACTTGGATGAGCTGCTGATGGTGGCTTGCTAGCCTCCCTGCTTGCTTGCTTGGTTGGTTTTTTTGGTTGGTTCACTGTCAACTGCTGTCATCTCACACCCCTCTCTCACACACACATACATATACATATCCTGGATGCTTTGCATAAAGTAATTTCAAGTGACAAACGCGCATTGTTGCCATTTTTGGTGGCACAACCAACGCACCATCTAAACTTGCCAACAAAAAAAATTGCCACAGTAGACACACTTTTCGAGCTGATAAATTTATAAATTAAAAGTTAAAAAAGAACATTTAAAAAATCTCCCGAAATTATATGTTGAATTTAGGCAATCTTGTTTAAATTTAGCTAGCTTGAAGAAAGATTTGTTTTTCTAATTTAAGCAAATAGTGCTGATAAATGTGTTTCGTAAGTTTGTTTTCCAATTTTTATTTATGCTTTTTATCAATTTTTTATTTATTTATTTTTGTTTTAGTATACGTACAGCCAACGGCATCGAGTTCGAGTTCCGGCTGCTGTGCCAGCAATATCACAAGGCATTTGCTTATAAGAAATTCTATTTCTCTGATTGTCACACACCCACACACACACACACACACACACACATAACTGCATAAATTATGTGCGAAAACTTTTTGTTGAGCCACAGCCGACGCACAGGTGCGCCTAAGTTCGCGGGACCTCAGTGGATGTTTGCTGGCAACGGGGGTTGAGCAAGTGACATTTTTAATTATGTCGCATTCGAAATGATGTAAAATATAATCAACACACACACACACACACACAAACACAAACACACAAGCAACAAACACATAAAGCACTTGTAAACTGGCATTGTTTACAACTCCAAGCCTATTTGATTTAAATGCATTTTGCTCGACTGTCAGAGCAGTTCCCCACAGCGTCCACACCCACCTGGGCCACCACTTCATCATCTGTAGTCGCATTTCAATTTATTGCCTGTCCTAACCTGATGGCAATTTAAATAATGTGCTGCCCAACCTGCCCAATTCCTGGGCCCCCTTCGTTTCAAATTGTCACTTCTGTGTCAGCTGGCAAATGGGAAATGGCAACTGGCAACTGGCAACTGGCAACTGGCAACTGGGTTTCAAATACTTATTTATTTACGCTTTGCGCAAAACTTTTTAAAGCAAACTACATAAAAAGCCAACCAAATGGAATCAACACGAATACATTTATTTGTTGTGCTGAATCTGCAGACTGCCAGACCCAGAATATGTTAAGCTGTACTCATACATTCAAAATAATCTCTAACTGCTCACATCTGGCAGTGAACTTTAAGAATTATCTTAATCTTACTGCAAGGCAAACAACATAAATAATACATTAAATTTCAACTCATTCAACGCATAATTTCATTTCGATTATTTAAATTTGATCTGTTTGAGTAATTCAAATGAAATATTCATATTTGTTGCTGTATCTTGTGTGTGGATGTTGCACAATGGTCAAAGCAATCACAATTAAGAACTTCGTTTTGTGGAGCAGTCGAAAAGTTTTCATCTTTGCATTTTTTGATGTATTGTTTAGGATTTTTCGGCTATGTTTGTGTGCTTTATGTGTTTTGTAACGAATGCATAAAAAATACCTAATGCAAACGGAGCGTGGCCCGAAGCGAGAGTAGGCGTTGGTTGTTTAGGGCCAAAGCAAAAGTTTCGTGAATAGTTTTTATGCCCAACTTTTGAACTCTGCGAAACCTGACACTTGAAATGGAGCCAGGGCCCAATGCCAAAATTGGCAATCGCCTTTGGGCCTACCAAACACAAATGCGCACAGACACACACACATACAGAATGCTCAACTTTAATTATCAAAAAATTGTTTTCATGTGCGACTACAACAAAGTGTGGGCTGTGCCAAGTTGTTGGCTGTTTTAGTTTTAGTTTCAGTCAGTTTTAGTTTTGTGTTTTAGTGCCAGGCAACAGCAACTACAAAGTTGGCACAAAGTAATAAGTGCACGCCAAGGGAATTTAAATTAAGTTACAAACTTTGCATATTAAGCGCCTTATATACTCTCCCCAACCCCTCCACAACCCATCCCACCCATTACTGGAAGCCCCGCTCACCTCTTGCCATTAAACTAAACAAACTCACTTGCAAAATACAAACACAGAGCTCGAATGAAATTTACCAATACTTGTAGTTACCCTTTCATAACCAACACACAACCACATAATGGTCTACACTGTGGCCCATAACACACACGTGTAATGGCCTAACAGCAGTAGTTGTTCTGGCAATGCTCGTTGCAAGCATACCCTGTACTTGCGAAATTCTCAAATACTCAGCAAACGGGTTTTCCTCTTTCTTTACTTTATTTATGTAGTCGAATAAACTTGTTTTACTTACTTTTTTTCAATTATTTATCAAAATTAAAATAGTCGACTATTGCAAACCAGATAATAAATGCATTCTACAATATTTTACAAGTCATACTGCATGCTCGCCTAAATTACAGGGTATTACAAAAACATTATGTGCCAGATTTTGAGGCTAGTGCTGCTCACTTCAAAGCTCTCGTTTGGCCTAGGGGCTGGAGCTGAACGAGTTGTTGGTGATGGTGGATGGGGCAGTAGGGCCAAGAGGAACTAATTCGGCAACGAGGGCTTACATGATTTTCATATTAATGCCCTGGTAGGCTTACTAGGCGATATGGCAGCTTGTTAGTAGTCGACAACGTTCAAACTGGGACATTCAACATTTTTTTGTTTGTTTTCGTACGTTTTTTTTCTTCTTGGCTTTTTTTTTTATTTTTTTGATTCAACTGTAGGCGACAGCATTTTCCATAAAGTGCTCCTGGGGTGAAGCCTATTAAAAATGATGTTTGGGCTTGTATTCAAACAGCTAAATTGCATACTTTGCTGTTATCTGGCCGTTGGGCAAATACCAGATGAGATTTTGAGTAGTTGTGGCCGGCTGTGTGGCTGAGATTTGAGTTTTGTGCTTCTGCTTCTGCTTGTGCTTGTTTAATCAACAACTTCTTCTCAAGATTGGGGTTAAGAGCAGCAGCAGCAGCAACAGCAGACGCAGTTAAGCAGTTAAGTATGATTCAGAGATTTTACGAGTATTGTCAAAATGACATTTAATGTCATTCAGTTGCTGTGCTGATAAGAGCCATTCAAAAGGTGGGCGTGGCATTGCTGCCCTACACAAGCCAAGCAGACATGCTCCAAAATTTTATGATGTGTAAATGGCAAATTAAAACCGACGGAGGACGACCCATCAAAAACTTGTTCACTCTGTGTGCTCAACTGCTGACCATTATGTTATGCTTCGGTTCATTGCGTTTAGTTTCGTCTCGTTTCGTTTCGTTTGATATTGAAATGAAATAATAAAATATTATGGGAGTCTTATATAATATTATTTGCACGTAAGCGTTCGATTTCACATTTTGCCACGCAAATCAAGGACGAAAACAGGTCGTAAACGACAAACAGCAGCCGCAGCAACAACAACAACAACAACAACCATAGTAATAATTCGACAATGGATCGCACTATCTGTAGCTGATTTGAGTCCTGTTGTTGTCCTTTACGACTGCGATAGGCCCGAAAACGGGCCCTCACCCGCACATCCTTCATTGGCATTCCCGTTGCTTAGCTGCCGTTGATATCGCATCTTGATGGTGTGAGGCACATTAAAACCGCACGCGTTTCAGTTTTTATGATTGCTGCAGGAATCGCTGTCCTCGATATTTAGGTACATTGGTGTGTCCTTGTGCTTACAGCACCCATCGATGACGATGCCAGCAACGAAAAATAATCAAGTGCAATCAACTGTTAACAATTTATGACATTTATTACATTTTTAATGTCGAACACACACACACTCTCTCTCTCTCTCTCTCACTATCTCTCTCTCTCTCTCTGCTCCCGTTGAGGTGGACATGCTTCAGATACTTTTTTCATACTTTTCAACTTTCTTAATAGTAAAATTAAATCTGCAATTGCAAAGGTAAAAAATATAGTCACCAGCTGAAATAAATCCATAACACAGACTTTAGAAGATAAATTATTACATACATACATATATAGAAATATCTTTTAAGATATTCTATATAGTTGAAAAAGGGGCACAATTTGAATATTAAATCGAAGGCAAAGGCAGTGGCAAAGTTGGAAAATAGAAAGAGGCAAGTGAAGCAACTGCAACATGCATTGGCAACGTTTTGAGAAATGTTTTTTTAATTGACGACCTACCGGGGCGTTGCATGGACTAATATTGAACCCAGTCGACCGTCGGCGCTGACTTGGCGTGCCACAAGGTGGGAGGGTGCGTAGGGGGTGCGTAGCATTTGGTCGCAGCAATTTAGACATACATAATTGAAAAACTTGAGCCGAATTCGTTGCGAAACTTGAAACTAATTGGCAATTAAAAGTTAAATGAGTCGCATCTAAAATTTATAACCAACAACGCGGCCTAAAGTATCATCCACCGACCGACCATATTGCCAGATTCCCAACCAATTCGAACACTGTCGTAATAGAAATCCATTGGAAAATTGCTTATTTCGCCAATTAGCAGTCAGCCGGCTGCCGACATACTTTTTTCATATTTTTTGGTAACTGTTTGGCAGTTGAAACAAAAATCGAACACGGTATGAAAATTGATGAAAGATGTCGAGAAATAAGCACAACTTTGAAAATTTAAGCGTGTTTTTTATTCAAATTGAGCTCAAAGTTTGCCAAGTGTAAAACAGTTACCAGAACTTCTGAAACAAGTTTATAATGTGATATATGATGGGGTTCAATGGACATTCTGCTCAAATGACATTCTATATAGAATTGTTCGCAACTGTTATTTCATTCTTTGAATTATAAGAAAAGTAAACGTTATAGGAATGTTCCCAAATTGGATGAGGCATACTTCGGTGTCGGGTTTTACCGGACTACCGGGCACCTAATCCGAGTTAAGGACGCCCTTTGGCCTTTCGGGCAATAATAATAACCCAAAACTTTTTACTGCCCATTTATGTGATATTCAATGCACACATCGAGACAGCACACAAAAAAGGAAAAATCAAGTAAAGGAAGGGAAATAAGTAAAAACTGTTTCAGGCTCAACGTGGGCATTTCAAAAGAGAATCCGAGCGGAGTTCTTTGTAAACGTGTTTAAAACTAGAGCTCACTGCGAACCGTGCAAACAATGCTTGCATTGTGTTGAGAGTCACGAGCAAAAAAAAAAAAGAGAAAAAGAAAAATGAGTGGGCGCAGGATGAAGGAGCAGAAGCATGAGCAGGAGCAGGAACCGGGCAGCAGTTGTAGACGTTGTAGGAATATCCTCCAGCAAAAAAGGACACAGTGCGCACTTTAGTGCGTTTTGCATGAGTGCCAAAGAATCGAGAGGAGTCCCTGACTTGAATACGAACTATGCGAACTAATACGTGCACCTCGCCCATGTGAAACAATGCGAACAAACAATGCCAAGAGCCGACAAAAACCCCGGGCAAATAGCCATATAGCACTCACTGCCACACACACACAAACAGCTCACAGTGTACACAGCACACAGCACACAGCACACAGTACACAGTACACAGTGAAGAGGAGTAGCAATAACAATGGACAAGTTGGATGGATGGATGGATGGATGGACGCAGTGCTGGTAAATATGTGCACTATGAGGAGAGGCATGTCTGTGAGTAAGCACTACTAAACTGAACCTGAACCTCACGTTCGGAGCTATAGCAAAAGTTTATTTCGTTATCTGCATCGAGTACCGAACCAAGTTGATGCCTCGACCTCGCCTTCAAGTTGGATAACTGAGTAGGCGGAAATGTTGTCTGCATTAAGGACGAGAATAGCTGCAGGATAAATGTAAATGAGATTAGCCTATCCCAATGATAATCGCTCCAAATATGCTTAGGCATTAGATGAAGCCTGGAGAACATCTTATATTTCAAATTCCGATTCCCCATCATATGAATAAATTGCGAAAGATAAGGAATGGATCTCAGGCAGCACCAGAAGTTTGTGTAATGAAGTTGCTGACGTTCTAGCCAGTATAATTGAAAATGTAGTATTAATGTAGAGGTCAAAACTTTTGACAGAGTTTCGACTGTGGTTAGTCTTGATATATTCCCTTTAGCACTGTGTTTTCAACTTTAAATGCAGTATTATTCTAGAGATCAAACCATGAGTAAAAAGCAATAGTTTTTCAAAATGTGATCATTTTTGTTTAAGTTATGGAAAGATTTCACCTGATCTTAAAGTCACTTTGTAGGCATAAATATCGAGCCAGAAACTCTAGTCCACATTTAAATTTAGAGCTTAAGTCATAATTGGCATACACAAGTCAAATTACAGTGGTAATCCAATTGAATGGAACAGCCCCTTTGATGGCTTCTTATCTGTGTTTGCGGATTGGTTTGTGCATTGTGGAAATGTAAGCAAATGTAGGTTTGATCAAATCGAGTCGAATATCGAATACCAATCCTAATAGCAGATGTAGCGTTATCATTGAATCATGCCCCCGGGAGTTTTATGGCAATATGTAAGCATTTCTATTAGCCGACTATCAGAAGTTGTCCCAACCATTACCAAAAGCCTCCCCAAAGAAAGTCGCCGGTTCATTTTGCCAAAAGCTTTCCATTTTTCTGTCTCTGCACTTTTTGTTTTCTTTTTTCCTTTTTTCTTTTTGCTTTTCCTTTCGACCCACACATGTGTGTGTTTATACATATATATATATTATACATCAGTATTTGCGCTCTGTTTGCAAAATACGCACATTTTTACTCAATTGACATTTTAGCTAAAAGTCTTTGCCATCACCGGCACGGAAGTGGTGGGCGGGTTCCAGTTCATAACGGCAGAAACCAAACCCAAGCCCAAACGAATCCATTCCCGCTCCCCTTTCCTCAGTTGCCAGTTCCTGTTTCTGTCCTGGTTTCCGCAGACAGACGACCAACAAACAAAGGTGGCAGCCGCTACTTCTCTCTACTCAGTGTATGTATGTCTTTAGGTCCTGTTTCCCTGTTTCCCCGTTGCCCTTCGCCCCGCTTCAATATCACTCTCTTTTTCATTTTTTCTGGCATTTCGCTAATGGTGTGTGCGCTATAAAGCTGGCTAATGCCCGTAGAACCCTTTTTCGCTACACTCCCTTTTCCACTCTCACTCCGACGCCGTGTCCCTCCCGCCCTATAATTGCCATCCTGCGTTTGGGCATGCGAAAAAGAAGAAAAAAATAAGTATAAGTAAGTATTGAACTCTGCTCAGGACCACCCCTCCCTCCCTGGGTTCCTTTTGTCAATGCCAACAAAGGTCCTCAAAGGCTGTAGAGTACTATGTACACCAGAAAATAATTGAATAGCAAAAGTAACATTTTGTTGCATTTATATTCAGCTGACTGATGGATGACTGCGACAGGCGGGGTGTACTCCGTTCATGTGCTTAGGATCCCTGGCGAACCCCTGTCGAGTGTTTTGTCCTCGCCATTGATGTGACTGTTTCGGTAATTGCGAGTTTTCCACAGGAAATCGACAATTGAAACGGTTAATTGTGGCTACTCACTGTTGGCCAAACAAAGCCAGTCATTTGAGAGGCGTCGCCGATTCTCAAAATTGACTCGAAACAGTGTGAAGCTATTGAATACAAATATACCCATTATATTGTTATTTATATATATACAGAATCGAGGCTTTAACTTGTTTGACAATCTCAACTGGTATGTCTTAGACTCAAGTTAGAACTTAATTAAATTTTACACACATTTAAATTTCTAGTTACTTGAAACTGAAATAATGCAATCAAAATTGAATAGTTTTTTGGTAGCAATTATAGGGTAGTTTGGAATCGGTCTTCAAATATGCATAATTAGATTGAACAGCTTCAAAATGTTGTTTGATTTTGCATATGGGTGTTTATTTCTAATTTGCCTAAAACTTTGTAAAATGTTTTGACCGAAGACCCCCGAAGGCAATCAGGGAAACTCAATTACTAGATGAAGGAGCAGACAGAGAGTGAGAGAGAGAGGGAGAGTGAGTGCGAGATAAGGACGAGAACGAAGAGGAAACGCAACAGTTAAATGGGTCATTTGGTCTATTTATCATTTCTGACTGGCCTCTGCAGCAGTTGGTCATTCAATTTGTGCCCTGTAACTGGCAGCAATCAATCAAAATGCGAAATTCTGAAATAGACGATAAAGCTGGCTGGGTCTCAACCCTTTTTTTTTGTCGAGCACAACTACAATGGAAACACGTGAAATTGGGTAATCGCTTGTGCGTCTGAATTGGACAGCCCCAAGAGTCAATTCAGGCCTCAATGTTTCTGCTTCGTCCTGGTCCTTGTCCCTTTTCGACAGCCAGCTTCAAGTCCTTGAATCGATGCTTGGAAGACAAATTGTACGATTTGCCAGCAGCTGGCCCCCAGAGCCATAAAAATATATTTTGTAGCCAAATAAATAAATTTTGCGAGTATTTTAAAATTGTTTGCTAGCCGTAATTCAATCTAAATTTGAAATTGAAACCGTACAAAAATGCGCTGCCAACTGAAACAAATTACATTCTCAGGCAGTACTTTAAATACCCCTCAACGTCTAGTGAACCAAACTAAAGCTTCTCAAGCATATGCTCAGTTGGGTTTTCCTGTTTGCTTAAATTATTCTAATTAGAATTCAAGACCTCGTTTTATCGCTCCTCAAAGTCAATTTAATTTTACATCTAAGCTAGCCAAACAATAGCAAATCCAATACAAATAAATAGATGGTGCAATTTTGTGAATTTGTAAGAGGTGTCATCAGTTTGTGGTAGCAGGAAGGCAGGTGGATGACGGCAACATGCGGCAAGTGGAACAGAACAACTCCAAGTTGTCACACGCTCTACTTGGGAATTGAAACGACGACTTTCACCAAACAACTGAGGAGAAGCGAGCATGTTTGGACAGCACAGCATGTTTTCTAGAACGTCAGCCTTTTGGCATTACATCTTCATTTATCTCAAGTGATTTACACTTTTGTGTATATATGTGTGTGTGTGTGTGTGTGTGGGTGTGTGTGTGTGTGTGTGTGAATGTGTGCTCAGCTCCTAGCCATGTCCTTGTACACTTGAATAATGCATTGTAATTTAACAGCGCTCTGTAGTTTCAATCCTAATATTATCATCATTATTGTGCTCATCATCATGCAGTTCGCGTCTTCAGCAGCCGTTGTGTTTAAACCTATTGAATTACAAATTTCTTCTCAAGTTGTGTAGCTGCAACTCATCCGTACATTTCCACATCCTCGTCATCATCGTCCTGCCCCGGCTTGGCTTGGCTTGCCTCAACTCGCATAATTTATGACAATGCCAAATGCAAAATGCAAAATGCAAACTTAAACAATTTTGCGGTTTCGTAAGTGATTTCCAGCAAAACGCTGCGTCAACCGTCAAGGAATAAGAACAGAAAGCAAAAATACAGTTTGTATTTACATATATTATTTATATTAGTTGCACATAGATGTTTGCATTCAGAGCCAAAATTACACGACAGTTTGTGGCTGCCTTTAACAGCGAGCATTTAAGTAATCTTAAATTCAGTTCTCGAATAATAGTTGAGTTCACTCAAAGTACTAATCTATATAAGTACTCTATGATTGTACAGATTTTCGATGGAAGCAAATAAAGGAAAACCAAAAAGGTATCAAGACAAGAGAAAACTCCAAATAAATAAATAAAACGAAATTACTGCTAATTTATCCACAATAACCGTTCAGCAGACCGCATGACAGGGCAAGAAATAATAGTAATAGAAAGGAAAGGAGGATCACATGGCAAGTGGCCATCAGTCAGCGTCAAGGGAAAACTATGTGGAAACCCAAAAAGAAACTAACCAAACCTACTAACTGGCACAGCTGACAAGTACTAATCACCACCTCATCTTGAGCAAACTACATTTTTGAAGGGCCTCCACCTATTGTTCAGTCAAAAAATAGAGCTAAGGAGTCTGCAACGCCTTTTAGTATAATTTGATAAAAAGAAAGAAAAACAATCAAGCAATGTTATATTATTGTAAATGGCTGCAACTATGTATGTTGAAAGAGCCGTGCCAAGTTTTATGAATATGTTTTCTCCAGTCAGCTCTTTTTATTGACTAACCGCAAACTTACTTAGCTCCTATTTCGCACAATTTATTTTTACAACTCAATTTGACTTTTTCTAGTATATCTTTGGTTTATCTGCACAGTGGTTCAAGATATGTGTAAATGATGCTTTGTCATAGTTAACATTATACAAGTGACAAATTCAAATTTCTATTCATAACTCATCATTTCACAAGTGTAAGCCAATGTTGTGTTATATTGGAAACGCTTACGTTAAACTGTTACCAATGTGCAACCTAATTTCTTATATGGAAAATGGTGAAATTATTTACATTTGTTCTTTCCATCAGTTGGTCAGATGTGCTCGCTATATGAGCCGTGAATATAAATTTACTTAACGCTAAATAAAGCAAACCACATCAACGAATCCCATTTGCCAAATTGAAGAACATTTTTATATTTATGGTTTTGGGACAGAGAGGAGGGTGTTGGATAGAATACAAAACAAAGGCAAAGCATTTACATGTTGGCGATGCTGGTCAGTTTGTGGCTAACTAAATTATAACCAATTATAATTAAGCAGCATTTGTTTATATGGTTCTAGTTGTAGTAGTAGTAGTATCTTGGCCAACATCTTTCTTATCTTCGTTAGCCACTTGGCCTACTTGGGCAGTTAGTTGCGTTTGAATGTGCAAATGCCACAGATGGCCGTCACAATCATGGCCAGCATGAGAAATAGGCCAATGCGTACTAGCCAAGTGGCTTGCTCATAGCTCACATCCAGCCAGATGTAAACCAAATGGATGCCCCGAATGTAGCGTATGTAGGCGCACATAAGTGCACCATTCGGTTGCTGCCAGAAGGACATCGGTTCGACATCGCGCCATTTGGTCAGTGCCAGCTCCTTGAATTCCTCAACGCTTTTCGCAACTGGCAACTGGCGGAAAGTGCCATCCTTCACATGCAATATTATGGGCAAGTCGTGCAGTGAGAATCGTCTGAGCGTCTGCAAATACTCCAGCTTCATGCTGGCCACATTTATGTGGGCCTGCTCAAGGCTCATCTCCTTGGCAAACTCGTTCCACATGTGATCGAACTTCAAGCAGATCACTACTATTGGACTACAGAAACTGATGATCCACTCGTCCTGCAGCATCAGCTCCCAGCTTTCTTCGTCCAATATGAATTTCTTGTTCTGCGGATCATCCTTCATGTGGCAGTGCTCAGTTCCCACATCGCTGGCCAAAAACAGCAATGTGCTCAACAAATATGTCTGCATTTTAATTAAATTCGATTTTTGGTAGTTCTCGGATAAATATACTTGACACTCACAAGTAAAAATTCAAACAGAATGAATTGAGCTCTGAGAAATACTGGCAAGGCCTTCTCAGTTATTGGAATTTATTTACCTCTGCTTACCCCTGCAAAGGGGGCGTTAACTATCGAATTGAAGACTTTTTAATCGACAGCCTTGTTTTATTTGTGTTCTTAACTGTATAAAGACTGTTTTTATTATTTATTTTATTTAACAAATAACAAAAATTGCGACAACTGTCAATATTCACAGCATATTTCAACTTGCCAGCTAGGGAAAGGTAAATGTTATCAATGAATTTGAAGGTCCTAATCGGGTAACAAAAAAAAAAAGGGGATCAAATCGCTTCACTGAGCATTCAGGCAGCATTCAGCTTAGGGGCAAACAAACAACTTTATAATGAAAGGACTGAAAACCGAAAAAACATTGAACTGTGAAAGGAAAACAGGGCGTGGGTGTAGAAACCAACAAAACTGTTTCATTCCACTGCTAAAAGATTTAACATGTAAATTTGGAGTTTGAAGATTGAAACGATTGCAAATATTAAAACAGAAATAAGACAAAACAGAGAGCCAGAGAGAGGGATAGAGAGAGGGATAGAGATAGAAATAGAGATAGAGAGAAGCATACATATAGAGGTGATATAGGTAACTCCATAGCTTAGCTACGCATCACAGACTAATTGGAGAGCCAACGACTGTTTGACACGCAGGCAGAGCCAGAGGCTGAGGCAAAGGCAGCGACTGAGGCAAAGGCAGCGACTGAGGCACACCTGTGGCCAGGTAATGCCATCGAGACCTATGTCAATTGCCGCTGCCACTGACCCAGCCGCTGCCCCTGCCGCTGCCACTGTCAGTGCTCCTGTCTCTGCCCGTGCCCCAGTCGAAAAGACCTTGCGGCATTGTTCGAGAAACGTTTTTGTGTGTACCCAAAAAAAAAAACAAAAAGTAGAAAAGAAAGTCTGCCTAGCTGAGCTCTATTTGGCATTGTAAGCGTTATGATGGATTTTCTGCATATGCCAGCGGCTCGGCTGCGATTCGGAGTTTCCCACGCATCGAGAAGCGCGCTAAACCTGCAGCCATCACCTGTGTCCTTTTTATGTTTTCTCTTTGGTTGAGCCCTTAGGGGTTCAGCAACGGTTTGTCCCGCTTGTCCGTGACCATGTTGTACGCTTATAGCACCCTAATCTAATGACAGACCCGAGCATCGAACATTGGTTCCCAGGCATCTCGCACAGCAATTGGCGCGCGCTTTAATTCCCTCCCCCGCTCCCTCTTCCTCTCCCTCTCTCCTTATCCTCTCCATCGTCCTGCAGCAGTCGACAGGCGAGAAACTGAGAACAAATGTGTCTTGCATTTTAATGACCAAGATATTGATCTTTTGTATTTCATACATTTCCAGTGCTGATCGTGAGTCTAGCAAGTGCCAAGATTGGACAAATAACGATAAATTTAGCACTAAATTAATAAAAACTCCGAGATCTTATCTGTATAAGGTTAGTAACTCCATTAGGAAGCTAGCAACTCGATAAGATCGATAGTTACAAATCGATAAAGCCACACATCTTTCACAATTTCAAAGCTACACCAATTGTTGTTGGCGATATTCTTGAAAAGTTGACAATGCCCACATATATATATCTATATCTATATCTATATCTATATCTATATCTATATCTATATCTATATCTATATCTATATCTATATCTATATCTATATCTATATCTATATCTATATCTATATCTATATCTATATCTATATCTATATCTATATCTATATCTATATCTATATCTATATCTATATCTATATCTATATCTATATCTATATCTAAATCTATATCTATATCTTCTGCAACTTAAGAGCTACCAAACTTAGAAGGTAGATTACTAACGTTCTCCAACTCGTTCTCCATTCCCGTCCCCAAAATTCTCAAAAGCTTATGTCTTCCGCAATTTTGGAAGGCAGATACTATAAACTTTCTCCAACATTTTTTTAAGGCCTAAAAAATGCATAATATCCCATATCTACCGCAATTTTAAAGCCAAGCAAGGCGAACAAATTTCTACGCAACCTCTTCTATGGCACCTGTTTTCAGATGGTATTACTTATTGGTATCAGAGTATTTCGCAGTCGAAAAGAAAGTAAAGAAACTGATTGATAATAAATAATAATAACAATAATAAATAATAATATAATAATAATAAATAAATAATAAAAGCTAAGCAATTTATACCTTGACACGAGGTTTTGGAAAATATATACTTTTATAATGCAATCCATCCACTTAAAAAAAACCCTTAATGGTGGAGAGCACTGTTTGAAGCTGACCTCGGCAATTAGTTAACGTTATTGTTGCTATTGTGGTGCAAACAAAGAATGAGGTAATCGGTGGCAAGTCTCTTTTCATGTCTGAGTCACATTCGTTGGCTCAAATAATTCACAAAACAACAAACAAACAACAACAACAACTAAAGGAAACACAGGCAAATTTTCATGGAGAAGCGCAAATACCTGCACTACTAATTAAATATCATATTGCCTATTAAGGGGGGCAACCGGCGGATAGGGATTGGGGCTGGCGGTACCTGTACCATAATAAAATAACGCCAGCCATTAGTGGCGTAAATTATATTCACTGCCGAAAAGCGAACGAAAATGGGACACGTGAGAATGGCAAATAACATTATTCCTGATAGACATGCAGTGTCGCGTATTTTGGTTTCGTTTTAATTAAAAGAGCCACCAGAGCCACCAGAGCCACCAGAGCCACCAGTGCCACCAGAGCCACCAGAGCCACCGGAGCATCGCAGGGCAATGGAACCTTGCCGCTAATTGCGAAACGCATTCATCAATTCAATGTCCCGGATCAACATTATTTGAATAACCTTCATGCAACCCTCATCTGGGTCAGCGGACACAGCTTGGCCGCCCACCAAGCCAACTATAAAATGGAGACAACATTTTGCGGTTACATAAAACCATTCAATGGGTCTGCAAATACGTTAAAATTACACTTAGTTCCGTTAGAACAAATCGAGTCCATAAATTAATTCTGTGGTGCGGCCACAGTTACTGCAAGCACTACTCGTCCGATTTTCTAAATTCTCGCTTATATATGTACTATATGCATACATATATATAGACATGTATATTTTATATCAATTTTCTGTGCTTACCTGTATTTTATACTTTACAGAAGATACAGAAGAAAAACCAAACTCTCTCCCTGATGGTGGACTTAGGGATTTTGCTAAATTTATTAGATAACCGACTTTTCCTAAAACTGATTTGGATCGTTTTTTTATTTAAATAATGTACATAAAACGGTGTAACTAATCTGCACCTAGTTTGATAAATTTTCTTGAGAGCGTGCTAAGAATGTTGATATCTGCATTAAAGTTGCCTATTATACCGGTATTACATCCCGATATAACAAGATCTTTCAGTTTTATAGTAATTTGCGCTGCATGGAAAATCAGCAATTTAGCTCCTTCATATTTCACCCTGATGCACTTCAACAAACTCTCAGTTATACAAATGTTACTGACTTGCGTGGAAATTCGTAGTATCTCATTTATATCAGTTAGCAGTGGCATCCAGTCCTTCTCAGTAAGACATATTTGGAAATCAGCAAGAAGGTCCTCTGCGTTAGCTTTAATCCGTTGAAAAATCCCTAAGCTGAAACCCAGCGTTCGATAATCGGATGAATCCTCCGTGTTGTTAAATAGACATTCTGACAGATGAATCTATTGGATTTGCCATAGTTTAATGTGATTATCAGATTTAATAGCAGAGCAACTTACGCAACTGAGAATAACGAGCGCTACAATGACTGATATGTATTTCATCTTAAAACTCTGACTTCGCTTTACAGTTAGGTCCAAATAAACAATTATTTATATAGATGTTTTTTACTTTGACTAAATGATTATGAACGGATCAATCAGTCACAGAAATACTTAATTAAAGACTGATAAACAATTATAAATTTAAGAAACATCTAACAGATATCTTATGTCCTATATATACATATATTTTACTCCTAAAATATTGTAATAAAGTTGTGCCAATGTTCGGTTTTCAGTCACGGGATTTCAGTGATTGACTTTGCCTGAACCTCCTTGTACTGATAAGAATTGTTTCGACTCTCGTCTTACATGATTTGGAAATTCAACCAAAGATTTGATTTTAATCGTTTTTTTTTGTTTTTAATTATGTACATAGAAGTGTATAACTTATTTTCCTATAGTTATAGAAATTTTTCTGGAGAGCACGGTAAAAATATTTAAATATTTGTTAAGAAACATTTTTTTTTCCTCGTTACATCCCGTATTACAAAATCCTCGAATTCTTATCGTAATTTGTAGTGACAGGGAAACCACCAATTTAGCTCCTTCATATTTCGACCTGACACATTTCAATGAGTTTTGAGTTAAACAAGCACTGATGACATTCTGGCAACCACGTATCATCTCCACTACATTATTATGCAATGGCACCCAATCTTCTTCATGAAGATATTGATCAAACGAATCAAGGAAATCCTGTGAGGTAGCACGTAAACGTTCAAAAATACCTAACCCCCAAATTGCCGTTCGAAATGCAGGTTTATCCTCCATTTCTTCTGATTCATATTCTGATTCTGATAGTTGAATCTATTGGATTTGCCATAGTTTAATGTGATTATCAGATTTATTAGCAGAGCAACTTACGCAACTGAGTATAACGAGCGCTACAATGAGTGCTAAGTATTTCATCTTAAAACTCTTCGCTTGACAGTTAGGTCCAAAATAAAAATTATTTTTATTGACCTTTTTAAATACAATTTACATGTACCCTGACTAAATGAATATGAACGGTTCAATCAGTCACAGAAATACTTAATTAGAGACATGCTTACTTGCTTCCCATGATTCAAAGATGATTCATCTATAATCAGAATCAGAAGTAAAAGTAGACTGAACTAGAACATGGATTAGATGTTCTGTGTCGTTGACTTTGGTGACCTTTTATAATTGGAATATATAATATATATCATCAAACTAGACAAAATATATAAATAATAGATATATGCCGATATATATAGCCATATTTCATAATTAAAATACTGTAATAAATGTGTCCTTTAATCGATTCAATATATTTAATAGCTGGCTTCAAGGTATCTCCTGAGTTGTTACTTAGCAAGGCTGTTATCCCTAAAGGGGCATAATTTTGAAATCACAGAACTGGGATCTTGACCAGTCAGTTGAAACTGCTGAATGGACAAAATCGAGCAGTTGGCAACTGTTGCCCATGCCAACTGGCCGTTTAAGTAAGTATATCATACATGCAACATTAAGCTCAACAGAATGGCTAAGACTATAGCAGAGCACAGCATACATTGCCAGCAGTTTGTTGGCCAAGTCAACACGTAAGCAGAATCCCAATCTGTGCAAAAGGATTGCCGTTGTTCGTCCTCAATGTGTGTTTGTGTGTGTGTGTGTGTGTGTGTGTGTTAGCTTTTGTGTGCTGACCTCAGTATATTTTGCGAATGTCAGAGTGAAATCCGGACATTTATCATGATTCGAATGAATTATTGAAGTATATATCGCTGGCATTCCCTATTGGGATATCGAAGCCCCAAACAAACCCCATTCCCTTTGTGGCGGAAACGGGTTAGGTCAGTTGGTCGTTGTGCGTTTTTCTGTCACAGGATTTCAGTGATTTGTTGTTTTACTTCATTGCTCGAACTGTGCTTAAACTTGGCCCAAAACTGCACAGAGACACAAGAGATACAGAAGATAAACCAAACTCTCTCCTTGCCGGTGAGTTAGTGTTTTGCAAAATTTATTAGATAACTGCTTTTGCCTGAACATCTTGCTAAGATTTAATTTTAATCATTTTTTTTTTTTTTAACCACTACCATGCATTTTGAGGATCGTGCTAATAATACCCAAACCTGTTTTAGCGGTTTTCATTTTATCCATGCCCAAATCCAGGAATTGCTGGCTTAAACCAATCATTTGCTGAAGTTGCTCCAAGCCATTCTCTCCCCCTCCCCCTGAGGGCTTACCGCCCCCTTTTGGGTTACATTCTGATAGATGAATCTATTGGATTTGCCATAGTTTAATGTAATTATCAGATTTAATAGCAGAGCAACTTACGCAACTGAGAATAACGAGCGCTACAACGAGTGCTAAGTATTTCATCTTCAAACTCTTCGCTTGACAGTTAGGTACAAACTAAAAATTTTCTAAATTGACTTTTTTAAATATAGTTTACATATAGCCTGACTAAATGGTTATGAATGGTTCAATCAGTCACAGAAATACTTAATTAGAGCAATTATTACTCGAGTATCCCTACAGAGAGTGTGGGAGAGAGAGAGAGTGAGAGAGAGAGAGAGAGAGAGAGAGAGTTTTTTTCAGTAATTACTAAAGTAATTAATACCTAAAAGAGTAATTACTTACGAGGCAATGCGTTTTTTTAGTTTATCTACAATTGGCAGGGTATTAGGCAGCTAAGCAACAAACAATCAAAACTAAGTCAATTGTTTCATGAAGAGTTCAAATTACTTGGCGTGCAGCTAACGAGTTGAAATGTTAGGGAAAAGTTTTGTGTTTTTTGTTTTTTGTTTAATTTTCGTAGTATGTCACACTTATTTCTGATATTAAATATACAGCCCCCCAATAAAATATTTAGTGTTGTTGTGTGTGTATAGGCTGGGTGGTGTTACATAATTGTGAACACGCAGAACACGCTTTGTAAATAACTTAATCTGCATGCAGAGACAATTACCAATCAGCCGAATATTTAGCGTTAATCGCTTTAAACAATGCCAAGTCAAACAATTCAAGGAATTTCGGGACACGCAATTGCCATTTACTGTCTTCAACACAATTTTGCCCTGCCCCATCGCTCGGACCAGCAGCATTTAATGAGCTGCCTCCAAATCGAAGGCAACAAACGATTTTGGGGCAATCAGTCAACACTCCAGTTCGGAGAAGCAACCCGCCCGCAGGTGCCCCAAATCCCCCATCCACAGAACGTGTCCAATTTTACTAATTAGATCAAATATTTGTCTACTTGATAAATTTGGTGAAACCAGCAGCACCACCCACTTTAGCACCGCCCACTCATTACCAGCACGCACAGTTGAGCCAGCATTTGGGTCTTGTGGGGTATTTGCCCCAAGCCCCAACGGGACCCTCGGCGCAGCCATGGAATTTAATTACGCGGCCCAAGTCGAGGAGACAAAAATCATTCAACCCCATTTATTGCCATACTCCACCCACTTGCCAGGGATTTGTTTGCTTTCTACGAATCACTTTTATGTGTCTTTCTAGTTTTCCCCCAACCACCCCCCTCCTGTTGTTGTATGTTTTATTTATGTATGTAATTCAAGATTTGTATGTTGAGAGTTTTACGAGTACTGCACGCAAGTGTTGTCAAATTGCCTCCAAATTGAGAAGCTGATTGAAATATCATAAGCGACCATCTCATCAATGATATAACTTTGGCAATCAATTGATTATATGGAAAATATATTTACTCTTTGCAGAATTGAGTAAAGGTGTCAACTAATTGGACCGTACAGAAGAAAGGGCATAGACTTGTCGACATTCTCCAACACAATGTTTACGACTGGATTTTAATGAGATTTTTTCCTTAATTATTACGAACACAGAGTATGAATCCACAGAGATGGGTTTCCTACATGTCAATTAAGTGTGAAGTAAAATGATTGTTGACTGCATCAATATGATTATAATTGAAACGATTATACAAAACTAATTGAAAGCAAACGTGCGTATAATAATAGATATACACAGATCATCAAATAATGCCTATATATTGCCACGTGTTCGGCCCACGTTCGATTTAAAGAAAACTAGACGAATAGTGGGGGAATTAGTCAGAGATTTGAACGCTTCGCTGATTACTAAATTAAAAATACAGTGAACAAAAAATATAAAAACTAAAAGACTAGAAAGATCGCTTAGGCACGCCGAATATTACATACCCTTGTTGACCGGAATTAATCTGCTGACATCTAAAGTTTCTAATTCTTTTTTTCGTTTTATATGATACATGTAAGTATAATCGTATCTTTCGATTCATTTTCTTATGGCAATTATATAATAACATATTGTAATATATATATGTACATACATATAAAAAGTTTCATTAAGAAAAATTTCCGATAGACTTGCATGGCTATATAAAATCAGAGACGTCTCTAAAAGTGTATATAAAAGTTAGTAAAAATCATTTTGCCAAAAATAATATATACATATATGTATATATATATATATATTAGAAAAGATTAATTATACATTTGGCACTGACAAGTTAGGCATGCTTTTTACATTGTTTTCGCTATTTGTTCTTTGCGCTGTCAGTTCTAAGTTCTCCAATTCGTCTTCACAATTAGTTCCCCATATGCCAGATGATTTAGCTCTTGACCGCGTCGAAGAATCCAATTCAAACTTTCGCATGTGACTTGCTTTGCTATTACGTAATTACGCCTAGAAAAAACCAAGTAGAAGCAGTGATAAGATGGGGAAGTTTGTAATTCTGAAGGAGCAATAATTTAGGTGAACTGAAAAAGCTATTAACGCATAAGACTCGACCAGCTTGCGACAAACAACAAAGCACAAATGGAGTTTATTGCTCTTTGCCGAGATTGGGACACTTTCTACATGAAAGGATTATTAAGAGATTTTCTCAGAGAATCAAAAGTTTTGCTATTTGCGACAGACTCAATAATTCTTGCATTTTATGGCGCAAGTTTTATTCGTATTGTTTTGTGTTCTTTGTCACTGCTGCTCCTTCTTCTACTTCTTCTTCTACTTCTTCATCTTCTTCTTCTTCTTCATGTCATCCCCCCCCCCACTGTGCTGAGTAGTTAGTAAACTTTCTAGTGCGACCCATAAAATTACATAAAATATATAACCATTCACCCACCCAGCTGTAAATGTCGTTTGCTGCTGAAAAGTTGAAAGTAAACAATTTTGTGGCATCAACGGAAAACAATGTCGAAATCCCTTCACACCACGCCCACCCGCCTTACTATTATATTAAATGTATTTTCGATAAGATCAAGTCCATTTTGTAAATCAACATCAAGTCAATCCAATTATAGTTGCCACATTAGACGTCATATCAAACACACAGAATAGCGCAATCAACTTGAATGGGTAAGAATAGAAAATGCAAATTTGTTGTAATGCCCGTTGAATTGCTGGCAATTAACACACACATACACACATCCCCCCCCTTGACACCCCTTTTCAACTCATGCAGAACAGTGTTATGGCATTTGTTCAATAGTTCAATTTGTGTAAAAGCACAGCAAGTGAACATACGTATATTAAATGTTTTTTTTATTACTGAATAATTAATCTAGAAACACAAAAATGAAAGTCATTTGATGAAGTGCGTCCTATGAATATATATAATATATAACATATATAATATAATGGAACCTTTGGAAACCCTGTGATGAACTCCTGCGCCTATTTCACATTGACACCTTTCTATCGAGATGATGTCAGCTTAAATATCGATATTCTTCCCGATAGGAAGAAGAACAGACTTGAAATAATCGCCACCGTTGAACTAGGTATAATCAGCAGCGGAATCTGCCCAATTATAATAGTAATAGAAATACAAATAATAATAAAAATGATTATGAAAATATATGCAAAACGGTGCAAGAGAAGAATAAGAACTTTTGGGATACCCTGTAAGACTAACGATTGCACTGTTGGCACTGCTTGGCTTACTTAACCGATTTCAGTTATGCACTTATATTGTTTAATGTTTCACATTACTAGAAATACTCACAATTGTTCCAAACATCCGGCGACAATGGGGCTAATGATGAGCACCACAAACGAAAGTTGCGTTCAAAGTTGACGCTGATTGTAAATTAAATGCCGAGCGGCAAACGCACAGATTTAAAAATCATTATGCATAATGGTGTGAAGTTTTTTATGGCTCTCAGCATTTGTATAAGCCAAGACTTCTTACAATAGCGAGCCATTTGTGGCTATGGATTAGAATAAATGTGATTGGCTTATTTATTATTCGTTTAGTGCCACTCACTAAGATATGCATATGCATCATAGAAGCCAAATAAGTAAATGACAGTGCAAAAAATAATAATAATTATTATATATAATTATGTATAGATATGTATGGCGATCTGTTCGCACTCAAAATAATCTCTTACCTCATCGAAAACGGTGATCTCGCGTGCCAGAGACGCGAGACACACGAGTGAAACAACTTGTTCAAAGAGATCGGTTTAAAATTAAAAATGATGTGTGGTACGGCTAGCAAATTTCTTTTCTAATGAACTATACCAGGCAAAAAGTTGCTTATTATTTGAAAAGATGAAATGTGTGCTATGTGCATTAAACAAAATATAAACAAGTAAGCAAACTCTGGACGGAACAGCCTGACTAGCAGATACCCTAAACCCAGACCTTAAATATATATATTTGGGCTTGCTGTTATTAATACATTCTGATTTTAATTAAATTTCTACAGTAGATCAACAATATGTCAGTGTATATATTATGTATCAATTGGAAGCTTATAGCTTTGCAATTGCGTATTTTTTTTGCATATATCGATAGTTATCGACAAAACGAAATAAACTTCTTGCATTAACAAATATTCCAAATTTAAATCTCTTGCGCTTATAGTCTCTGAAGTCAGCTTTTTCATACAAACGGATTTGGCTAGATCAACTATTACTGATCAAGAATATATATATTATGTCACAGATGCTTCCTTCTGTCTGTTGCATACTTTTGCACAATTTCGTTATACCCCTTTTTACTACTTTTTAAGTTGTACAGGGTATGCTAGAATGAAAATATCATTGGGTTGCATGGTATTCCCCAAAAGTGTTTGTGTCTACGCTGATATTGACAAACTATTGCAGAATTATACGATTTATACATATATAGTCGTAGTTGTGGAGATAAATGTTCCTGATGAAGATTGGCCAATTTCAGCAAAACCTATACCCTTTAAAAACTAAGAGTTTTTTAAACTTCTGTTTCCAGTTTAATAAAAAAATATATTTATATATATATATACATATATATTAGGCTTAGATCATTTTACCTTGTGATTATATTGGCGTGTAAAAAAGTCATTTGGTTTGGAAACTCGTAAGTAATAGCTTCGGCTTACATTAACGACACAATCAATTCCATTTTTAACAGTTTTTCGCCCACTTTTGATGCTATTGAATTAATTTTTGTTAATTTCAATTTAATGTCGACTCACTTTAGTTGTCATTAAATAAATAAACAAATAAAAGAAATAAATTCTTGGCAAATACAACATTTTCAAAGCTTATAAATCAGTTTCGAAATGGTTTAAAATGTATATATATACATATATTTATGTGAGACATCGATTCCGTTAATAATTCAGTCAGTTATACTCGGTTCCTAGTTACAAGTTAACTAAGTTAATCAAACAAATTCCACTCTGATACTATTCTTAGTCAATGATTATCCATTCATAGTGCTAATGAAATTGAAAAAGTTCAGATTTGAATTATTAAATTAAAGCACAATCTAGAATATTACCGTTATACATTTTATCTATAAGAATCCTCTTCCATTGATTAAGATTAAAATCAGCTGAGAATCGAATGCATTGAGTTGCTGACATTTGTACCCTATTTGGCCCCCTCTGATTTGATCCATTGATGGTGCTTTCAACACTTTGCCTCTAGTTTGCCACAGAATAATACATACATACATATATGCATATATAAGTCTGAGAGTTTCAACTTTGTTTACAGTAGCAAATTTTTGTTGGTGGCTTGTTTACAACGCCAAATGGGCAAACACAAAAACACATTTCATATTCAATACAAGAAGTCAAAAAGCTAGAAGAATTAATACCCTAGTTTCAAAATTGATCAAATTATATATAGAACATACATTAACTCCAGATATGCTTTATATATCTTGTAAAGCAATCTTTTATTAGATATACATATATGATAAGTTCCTTCAGATTGATTTAAAATAAACAAATTTTGAACGTAACAAATTTATACTACACTTTGTAGCGGTATAAAAAGAAATTTTGAGTGGAAAAAAAAGTAAATACGAGTATGGGATATATATTTTGTGTATAGAAATTGGGAATGTGCTTTGTGTATTTGTGGATCTGATGTATTCGAGCACTTGGGTGTCACTTCAACATGTTTTGCCTGCTGACTTTGCCTTTTTTTATTTGTATTTCGTTTTTTTTTTTTGTTTTTTGTGTTGAAAAGTTTTCTATTCAAGCTGCAAAATGTCAAAAGAGGCATCAAAACGCAAAGGGCCATTAAATTGTGTATCAGTATGTGTTTATTCGTGTATACTATGAGCATATGTACATACTAAATGTATTTGTATAGAAAACCCTTTATTATATCTATATGCAGCTCTATTCAATTCGAACTACTTTATCTAAGCTAACTCCCTCCTGCGAGAGGAGAACAGACTTCAAATGAAGTCTCCATTCAAGATGTTTTCATTCTAGAACGAAAAACATAAAAAGAAGTGCTGAGAACATAAATTAATGGTTATTATTTGAATGTTGAATGAAAAAAAGATAATCTAAGAATAGCTTCCTTGCTTAAGATACATTTGAATCGAGAATATGAGCTGGACTTGAAGGTATTTGAAAGAGTTTTCCTATTAAAGCTTTGGCTAAGTTTGAGTGTATTCACACACATACACATGCATACATACATCCATATACATACACTTATGTCAATGTATGTACAAATGCATGCATCAACCAAAAATGTTGAAGGTCAAAGCGAATAACAGCTGAGCGAGCATGTACAATGAATATTCTTACATACATACATATATATGTATATATTTATGTACAAGACAGCATCACAGCCCAAATGTCGACTGCAGCTGCAGCTGCGTCGCGTCGCAGCGATACTTGTCATATGCTTTTTGCTTATTTGTTTTTCGTTTTGTGGCTCGATTTCTGTTGTTGTCGTTGTCGTTGTCGTGTTGTCATTTTGTTCGTATTTTTTTGGCACGAAAGGCGACATGCATTAAAATTGATAGTCGCTGACGTGGGTGCAGAGGACTGAGTGGGAGGGGTGCAGGGGGATGGGTGTGGGCAAAGCAGCAGAAGCAAACAGAAAACTAAAAGAAATTCAACTGACAGCATATAGAGATGTGTCTTCAAAAGCTTTTTACCTTTTTGTTGTTTTTCTTCGGTACACTTATGAGCACATTTATACATACATACATATGTACATACATATATATATATATATACATATATATAGATGCTTTGCAGTGCTGGTGCCGATATGTCTGCCAGTACAATTGAATTATATTCGTACCTCTGTTTGGCCACACACACACATGCCTATACAAATGTATGTGGGCATAGGTGTATGTGAGCTTTTAAGTGAGTTGTGTGTGTGTGTGTGTGCGAATGAGTACGCCGATAACTGCCAAAGAAACAACTACAATTACCGACGCGAAACAGCAAACAAGAATAAGCAGATAAGATAACATTGAAGTTCGTGTTCAGCATAATTGTAAAATGAAATAAAAAAAAACAATAAACACCGAGACGAGTGCAGCAGAATCAAAGCAATTATATCTAATGTATATATGTATATATATATACAAATATATAAATATATCTTAATTTAAAAACAATTTGCAACTACTTAAAACTTGCTTTCAACTCAAATACAAATTAATACGAAAAACTGAAATTGATTTCATAAACATATATACAATTATTAACAGTTTAAAATTATATATAATGTTATTATTATATCGAAACATCTATATACATTTAACTGACAACTGGGGACTCAACTTAGTAACTAATTTTCTTGTTATTTTGTTCAAAGCTGCAAATCTAATCACCTAATCTAATCACCAGCTGCTAATCCTCAATATTTCCACAATTGTTCAATGTTCAAATATTTAAAACAATTTATTTTAAGGCATACACTGCGCAAAATCAAAGCCCTGAATATTACAAAATCTCTCTAAACTGAAAATTGCACTAAAAACTAAATTGTTTTTCTTGTTAGTTATAATTATTTCTGAATAAATAAATTTCTTAAACTTAGAAAGTTTTTTCTTCGATTTTTTAGAAATATGTTTGTTATTTTTATTATTTGCTTCAAAATAGTACTGCTTGATATTATTCTTCAAATAGACTTGCAAAGTCCTTATCTTTATGTGAGGCTAAAATTAGCTAATCAAAACCAGATGGTTTATTTAGTGCACAAGTCGAGTATAATTGAGCATTATCTAATCGATGGCGTTAACCAAAGTCAACCGTTATCGACTTATCGATGCTGCATTTGAGTACAGTGCGCTCGCAGTCACAGAACGGGAAAGTTAACGTCGAAAGTTGAACATGCCCGAAATACGCCCTTTGACGGAGAGTCTGCAACGCACAGCGATCGAGGAGTTGAACGAAGTGCCCGAACGGCTGGACGCGGATATTGCAATCCTGCGCACCTGGATTAAACAGCAGCCCCATTTGCGCGCCCGCTCCGACGATCAGTTCCTGGTCGCCTTCTTACGCGGCTGCAAGTTCAGCCTGGAGAAGGCCAAGTCCAAGATCGACAAGTACTACACCCTGCGCACTCTCTATCCAGATTTCTACACCATATGCGACGTCGACAGCAAACGCATTCACGAGATAATACGTCTGGGGTAAGTCCACACTGAAAAAAATAAATCATTAGCGAACACTTACTAAATCTAATTACTTGATTTAGGGCTACGCATTCTAGTTTTCAAAGCGAACAACATTTTATTAGATTTGTTTCTCTGAGTGTACTTCTCTTTGTCAATCTCAGACTTAAAAAGAAATTTCTGAAGTATATCTTAATTTGAGGTTGGGGATTCTAAATCTAAGATTTTCTCTTCTAGAATGAAAAATTCTTAAATCAAGCTGCATTTATATTCGATTAATAGTAATAATTATGCTCTGTGTAGGGTAGGATTGAGGTTACCAATACCGCTGCATGAGAATGGACCCCGAATTATCTATGTGCGGACCGGATGCTATCCGGCCGATAAATATAGCTTTGAGGAGATAATGGCAATGTCGCACGGATACAGTGCGATCACTTTGTATACTGATGACTATGCGGTGATCCATGGCTGGGTTTTCGTGCTCGACTTTAGCAACTATACGCCTGCACATATGTTTCAGATGACGCCGAGCGTCGCCAAGAAGATGGCCATCTTTGCGGAGGATGCACTGCCCTTGCGCGATAAGGGCAAGCATTTGATTAACACCAACGCCGCCTTCGAGATGGGTTTTAACACGATTCGCGCGGTTTTACCCGCCAAGCAACAGAATCGCGTAAGTCTATTTTTGATCCATGCTAATTCCCGCCCAAAAAGAACTTCACTCAGATAACCTTCCCCACGGCAGATAACTGTGCATGGCAGCAATCTGGAGTCGCTGTATGCCCACATTCCACAAAAATATTTACCCGCCCATCTGGGCGGTGAGCAGGGCACCGTTGAGGAGCTGATGCAACTTCACTGGGATACTTTTACGGAATACCGACAATTCCTGATAGACGAGACAACCTACGGCGTGGATGAGAAGTTGAGGCCACCCGGTCAGAAATACGATTACAACAACATCTTTGGTGCCGAGGGATCATTCCGCAAGCTGAACTTCGATTGAATGAGGCAAAGTAAACGGCTAGTTTAGTGGGTATTATCTGGTGCTTGGACAATCAATCTGGAATGGAATATGGGCGCCCACATAAAGCGCAAACGCCTTGGATTTATGTGAATTCCATGGATCTATTTGTTATTTCTTAAACGAGTATACACTTAACAATCTGAATTATATCACCAAAAAAAAACCTCTTCAATGGATTTTTAAGATTGGCAAGTCGCCAAGGTTCAGAGTAATGCTTTTATCAAAACTGCTTTTAAAGTGTCAAAAGTATTGTCTTAAACTTGAATTTATTAAACTGTATAAGTTATCTTGAGTTTTTACTTAAACCACTCCAAATATATCTAGTTATCAGTCAATAAACAACAGCGGAAGAAAGAATACTTTGGCTGAATGGCAAGTGTGAGAAACGTTTGGAAATCGCCACGAACAACGATTCATTATGTTATTAAATTCTTTATAAAATTGGCTTTGAATTTATGTTTAATAATTTACACATATGGCGCAAGTGAAGACAAGCCCCAAAATGATTTGAATAAATGGGCATCCGATTCTGAAACTTTCCAATTGTTGGCCTTGATTGGGGCTCGTAATGATTGTATCCGTTTCAATTGATAAACCTTAAGCTAAACGATCCATCGATCGATGTTAATTTGCATATGGTTTTGTTTGTGTTATTTATTGAACTTTTCTCAACTGGAAGTTAAGATGTCGTTAATTTATTGTTCGACGGAGACGTTGGTTTGAAGGCGTCTGCCATAAATTCAATGTGAAAGGCTTTAGATTTACGACTTAAACATTGAGACATCGAACAAAGCTGCTGAAATTCGAAATTTCGGCGCACCAAATTTTATTTCGAACATTGATCTATTATTCTGGCGACCTAGAAATGTAAATGGTAGGTATTGCCAAAATGGGCTAACAAACCCAAGTTCAATAGCAATAAAAAACAAAAAAATTGCAAATTGTAAAACGAGGAAATTGCTGGAAGCCGGCAGCAAACAATGAACAATGTAAAGCCAAAAAAAAGAAGAAGAAGAAGAGAAGAAAATTGAATTTAGTATTTATTAGATTTATGCTTGTGTGAATCGCAGCTGCCCGTTTTTGATTTATGGCCACAAATATTGACTTGGCGTATTTAAATATACGAAGAAGCTTTTTCATTAAAATCATAGAAATAGAAATAGAAATGGAAACTAAATAAATATTGCTTATGACAACAACAACAACAACAAGGCAATGTGCCTCGCACCACTTTGTTTACTTGTTGACCAAGGTTATAAATCAAGTTGTCCAAAATAAAAGCAAGCACTAACAGGTAACATCAACGTGTCGAATAACAAATACCCTTGCCAACTAATCAACAACTTCATCAATCCCAAATGCCACTGTTCAGTTGGAATAAACAAACGTATATACATAAAAATAAATCAATTGTTTATATATATATATAACAATTTTGTGGGATTCTTTCGGTTTTCATATATATGCCTAAATCAGTTGCAAGCTGAAGTAGGCAGTAAAGTCGGGTTTATCTTTTGTCTGAAGAGTGTAAGCAGAAAGATAGATTTATTGGTGTTTTACGTTTATCGCATTTGCGAATCTGCAAATCGCGTTGAGTTCCCAAATATTGAATAGTGGCAAACAAACAAATTGATTTCAACCAGCCACTCCCCCGCTCAGCCCCTCACCCCCCACAAATGAAGCCCCCCGTTGTAACGACAACTGGCAGACAAATTGATTTTCGGTTGCGGAGCCTGTTTATTTATTTCAAAATTCGTATTTTTCTTTCTTAACTCGCGTCCGCCGCAGTCGCTGTTGGCTGACGTCAACGGCCGGACATGAATTCTCAAATACCCGATTCCCGTTGGCCGATTCTCAATTCGGTCGACTGTCGCGAGTCTCGCGTACTTGCCACACGGACAAGGGGCGCGTGCCATGGGGCGAACGTTTTTTTTTTTGGGGGGGCAGCGCAGCAAAAGATAATCGCAATATGGTAACAACATCAGTCTTCTCAACTGTCAGTTTGGTCGATTCGACATTTGTTATGCATTGACCTTGGAGGCAAACAAAATCGAAATCCCAAATCCCAAATCGCTGGCAAAACTGTACAAAAGCAGTATTTGTTTTGACTTTTGGCATAAATACGAACTTTTACAAACCAACAAATCAGCTGGGCCAAAAATAATGGCGAGCCACAGCCAAAACAAACTCACGATCGTTTTTGACCAAAAAAAAAAAACGTAAAAACAAATCGAACATAAATAATGACAGCGTCAAACGTGAACGAGAAGTTCTCAGCAAATGTTTAATCTTGAGCACACTTGAACTACAAATTGTGGCGATCAATTTGTCAAAAGCGCACAATTTGACGATGAGCTTGTTGTATTTGAAATCAGTTTAGCAAAACTAAATCTGCTTGGCTTTGGTATGTCAATGGCAGTTCAAAGCGGGGGAGTGTATCTGAAAGATACACAAAAGCATTTTTTGGGCAAATGTTACACACGTTTCGCTGTATTGAAAATTTCAATTTTGACTACCCGCCAAGCAAAGTGGAAATTTGATGAGCGCTGCTTGGGGTCAGCCAACTAAATATTACGTATACCTATTTCCAGATGCAACCCCCCATCGCGCACAATGTCAGGTAATTATAATTTTGGCAAGGGCCCAGATAGATGATTTTTTTTTTGCTTTTTTTTCTTCTTTTTCTATTCAGCTCGTCCACATCGAAAGTGTCCCGCTGTTGTTTGCGCTCTGGAAACATTTGCTTTCTGTATAGACCAAATATGAGTTACTAATCTAAGATATATTTTTGATTCATTTGGACCATAACAAGACGCCCCATCACTTTATAAATTGAGTGTACAGAATATGCAACAAATTTAAGCATTTACTTGACTTGATTTTGTGCAGTTAGATATTTTTTATTTATTACTTGTAGTTCAAGCTGAAAAGCAGATCGGCAAAGCTGGACTAGGAGATACTCAGCACTTGTTCGATCTGAGTGAAATATCTGTCTATAATTGCATATTTCATTGCAATCGGAAATCGATTTTTATCGATATTCGCAAAGTGGTTGCAATTATCAATAAAATTACTCCAATTTTGATCGACTATTTATATTCCAAGCTATGGCATCGAAAATGATTCTATTTATTCATTTATTTTGCCCTTGAGGACATTTTAGTTTTGAGCAAAGCACATCCGATTGTTGCCACAAATTGTGGCATGTGGGCCACTGTGCGCTTGCACATATTTAGGTACATATAATGGGCATTTGGCAACGTCGACCCACTTAATTGCCAATCGGTGGTCAGTCGCGGCGTGTGTGTGTGTGTGTGTTCGCATTGGCCATTAGATCATTATATTTTTGCCATTTAATAACAGATTTCCGTCAAAACAAACAGAAGGTAAATGTGCTAAGAGGCGAATTTCGGCGAAAAGCAAGAAAAGTGCGTCAGCAAATGCAAATTTTGTTTTTCTGTTTTCGTTTTCGACGAAAACTTATTTTCAGCTAGCACGTCTCGTCACTTGCCATCTCTTCGCTTTATCCCTGCTTCCACTTTGTTAGCTATTTCTGTTTCACTTCTTTATCGTTTGTTTTTCATTTGTTTTTCATTTGTTTTGCATTTGTTTTTCATTTTTCATTTGATGTGCGGCCGTTTTGTTTATTTGTCTAGCGAATGCCGAGGATTTTAACCTTTCGTCTATGCTGTTTTCACTAGCTGCATTTATGAATTGCAATCCGAATCAATAATTTATCCGAGCTCTTAATCCGTTATGGCATTTATCTGTAGCTGCATGCCATCTGCGTATCTTGTATCTATTTGCAGCACGCCCGATACCTCTCTGATTCGGCCTCATGCGTTGCTATCATTTCTGAAGTGATTTTTGCAGAATAAAAGATCTTAGGTCAAACTTGATTCATTGTTTGTCAAGATAGATTAAGCCATATAGATATAGATATAGATATATATAGATATAGATATATATAGATATAAGTACAAATTACTTTAATGAATTTTATCTATTTGGAATGCAATATCTTAAATCCAACACAAACTTAAGTCAATGTTCTTTAGGCCAGTTTAAACCAGAGACTTTAGGTATAAAAGTACATACAGTGAGAGACAGCTCAAGTCGACCAGTGTCAAAGAAAAAAAATAATTGCCTGCAACTTATGTGGACCAGGTACATTGTGGACACCTGGGTGCAGATGGGGAAACCTCAGTTTATTAGGGTCATACATTCATATTGGGGGTTAATACTTGTACCTACCATCGGTTTTTGGAATTACGTTTTATATTTGACACTGTTCGACTTGACACTGTATTTCTCATGCAAGAATATATTCTTAAGATAATTCCATTTTGTCCAAGACTAAGTAGTCTATATTTATCTCCATACAGCTTCGATTTTTTTTAAATTTGTATTTTTTTAGATTTAGATTTTATTTTGCACACAAATTGAGACAATTTTCTATAATTAGTTTATGCAAGTTCAAGATATATATTTTTAATACTTATTATATGCATTTATGTATATATCTTTATATATATTGCACTTTACAGGGTATCTAATAATCGTCAGCTGCGCTTTTCTTAAATTCGTTCGTATTTAATTTAGTTAGCCACTATCTGTGCTCTTAGTAGCTGCTAGCTGGGGCATCGATGACTCATCACAATAATGCCTGGGATTAATCTAAATTCATTGCGACGACTGTCACGTCGTCATTTGCCTCATGGGGCACGACGGCGACGTTGGTTCCAAGTGCGATTAGCTGGCAACACTTTGGAACGAGCGATTCGATTAACTAGATAATGATGAACAGCTTGATGAATGATTGTTTGGCTAATTAGCCGCTAGGTCTAGACACTAGACCCAACTGACTCCACTAGCCATATTTTACTGTCTACCCAGCCATAATAAAAGCACAACAAAAATTATAATAGAAAGCTTTAGTTCTTAAGGCCCAATTCCAAAATAAACTAAAAAAAAAAGAAACAGTTCGAAAATAAAGATTTGATATTATTTTGCGAGACGCTTTTTTAATTTGGCGAGAGAAATGGCAATTTGGCAGATGATGTCCGAAAATAAAATTGATTTAATTATAGCAATTTGGCAAGTTTTTGGCCAAATACAAAATAATCTTTTGCCTTCGCAAACGGGGCTTTTTGTCCACACTTTGAATAAACAATAGCCACAATAATTAACAATGGCTGCGGCTGGTGGCCCCCAGCGGAGAACGGAGACATTGGAGCCAGTGGAACTGGGTCTTGTCATTCAAATGATGACGTCTCTAATGTGGCAATGTTGTTGTAGTTTGTTGTTGTTGTTGTTGTTCTAGTTGCTGATGTTGTTGCCAGTTGCTGTTGATGTTTAACAAAGTTTTTCGCTTTTGTAATTTCCGATTTGCTGAAGCGTTGCGACGCGTTGCGATTGTAATAAGCTTTTTCGCCAACTTAATGACAATTTGACTAGAATCTACCCTACAGATTACAAAAGATATGAACTTCAGGAAGTAGAGCTAACTTAGGGTTAGTGCGGTTGTCAGCTTGGGGAGTAGACAACTCCCTCAACGACCCACTCGAAAATCGAGCCAAATCTTGGTTTGTCTCCAACTTTATGCATTGTTTTTCCAAAAAAAAAAACTCTTATATTATGTGTTTGTAATATACGTATAATATTTTCCATTTTTAATTTAAGTAATTTTTTTTTTAATATTTATATAAATGAGGCTAAATAATAATTAATAATGATTCATATTATAAATATCTGCTTTTCAAAAAACTGTTATTTTATGTTTGTATAACATTGTACTTATCATTTTTTACTATCGCAACAAGTTTTGTTCTCAGCTCTAATAAAAAGTTGATGTTTGTATGCGTAATATTCGCTTAAAACCCTTTGTTTCAAGCTAACTGTTTAATGCGCTGCGTTTAGCTCGTTGCTGAGCTTAATTTCGGCTAGTTGCTAAGAGCTAAAGGCAACTGCGACTGCGACGTCGACAGCGACTGCGACGTCGACAGTGACTGCGACGTTGACAGTGACTGCGACGTCGACAGTGACTGCGACGGCGACTGTGAAATTGTTTTCGGTGTTTCGCTTGTGTGTTGTTGCTGCTGCTGCCGCCGCTTGGCAACAGCAAAGCCAACTGCGACTGCGACTGCGACTGCGACTGCGAAATGTTAATCGGTGTCTCATCTGTGTTGTGTTGTGTTACGTTGCTGCTGCTGCTGCCGCTTGGCAACAGTAAAGCCAACTGCGACAGCGACTGCGAAATGTTGATCGGTGTCTCATCTGTATTGTGATGTGTTATGTTGCTGCTGCTGCTGCTGCCGCTTGGCAACAGTAAAACCAACTGCGACTGCGAAATGTTGATCGTTGTCTCATCTGAATGTTGCTGTTTTTTGTTGCTGCTGCTGCGGCTACCGCTTGGCAACAGTGAAGTCAACTTCGACGTTTCGTTGCGTTTTCGCCTTTGTCTTCTGCTGCTTCTGCGTTGGGTTTGTGACGTTGGCGCGAGCGTGCGATGTGAAATTTGTTGTCGACGCCAAGGAGGAAATGAATGTCAATTACTCACGTACCAATACATATGCAGATATGCACACATGTATTAACACACACATTGTATGTGCACATGTATGTGTGTGCCTGTATGTGCATAAATTTTGGTTGGCGTCGGGCGGGCAGCATTGCAGCAATCGCACGTTTTTTTTTTTTGTTTGTTTTTGTTGTTTCTTGTTTTTTTTATCAGCGGCAACGAAATGAAAGTAGCAGCCGCAACATTTGCATAGGCGCCACAAAGATACGTTAACCTCTTGCGATTGTCGCCCGCTGGCCACAGATATAGATATAGCAACAGATACAGCTAAAGATACAGATACAGATACAGATACATTTGTGTGGGTCGTTGCTTTGTGGCTTTGATTGATCGCAACCTCCTTCGCACAAATGCTAATTATTTTCAAGACGCGTTTTTTATACTGCTGCAGAGGGTTTTTATAATTTTGTCGATTTTGTTTCTTTTGTTTTTTATTATCTTCTTTTTTTTATATTTAATTTGCGATTCCATTGAACCCTGAACCCACATTTGAATGAAGTTCCGGAAAATCCATTCAAATACGCGACTAGGCAATACTCTGTAAGGCTGATGTGGCACATCAAATGGGTGTGTTATAATGTATTGCGTCAGTCTAAAAAAACACAGCGATAATTCTACGTAAATTGAAATAAATACACAAGCTATACTACTTATATACAAATAATGATCTCTCAGTCTGTTTACTTGCAGCCGCCAAAATGCTGACGCAAAACTCGAAAGAAAAACAAAAACAAGACAATATAAATTTATACATATATATATATATAATGAGCATCAGTATACATCGTTTGACAACAGAATATCACATGTTAGATATCATCAAATAGATCACGGAGAGCAGTCGATTTTAATAGTTAACTTGGCTAATTGCATTAATTGCAAATAATTTCAAGTTAATAAATAGGCAAACAAATGTAATAGAAAGCTAAATAAATGCGATTATCAAATGTGGATGATGAAAATTTGCACGCAAATAAATAATAGCTAATAATCAAAAGTCCAATCGCCGGGCAAGCAACAAAGCTGCAAAGAAAACAAGATAATGGAAAAAAATCATCTGCCTATCTGACTGAAATCACACTTATTAATGAATTAAACTTATAAAGTATATTATAACTTCTGGTTTATTTCAGATTTCCTTTGAAATCTGAGTTGTTAAACTGAAAACCCCTTTTTGTGTTTATTTCGAATTATGAATTCATTAAATCAAATGTCTATATTTATGTCGATATATTTAACTCTTTACTCTTTGATATATACGTAAGTGCTAAAGAAGGTAGCATCTCCGACCACATAAAGTACATATATGATTGATCAGAATTAGCATCTCAGAGACAACAAGAAATAGAGACTTCGAAGATCAAACTCATTTTAATTTATCGATAACTGTCTTCGTTTCGAGAATACCGATATACAAGTATATATCTCTAGTTTTTGCCATAAAAGACACCATTTCAAAGCAGATACATCTGAAAGATACAGAAACTTTAATAATGAATATCAACAAGTACGTATAAAAAACATGTAGATTATAGTCTAAAATAGATTCTCAATAGGATAACTCAAGATGATAAGCAGACGAAGGCATGAGTAAGCTAAAGAAAGGAGAACATTTTCACGCATGCTTACATTTGGGTGGGCAAAACTGTTAAAGTAAGTTATGCTAAAGCTAACAGATCGGTTTTTTTGGTCTGAGCCACCCAAAAAGAAGTGTGTAATTAGTGACGGCAACAGCGACACGTGAGTTTGCCGTCATACGGAAGGGACTACAGCCCAAAACCTTGTTTGAGGGTGCCGGCAACCGACTCTGATTGGGACACGGTTGCCAGGTCGGCACGTGAGCTTGTGGCCGTCTTCCTGGTTCGTTACGTCACAGCTTATCCATCACATTAATGCATCTGATGTCACTGGGAGAACTGTGACGCTCTGACAACACACACACACACACACATATATACTCGTCTACGTCTGAGTCTCGTGTCCGTGTCATTTGGTCAACGTGTCTGTCGTCATATTTGCGGTTAGCCTGCTCCCGCTCCCAGTGTGGATCGCTATGAGCGTCGTACGTGACTGCAGCTACGTGTCCGATGCAAAGTTGCGAATTTACTGCAAAAAAAATGCTATTTTAATAAGCATTATTGATGTGAAAAAAGCCAGCAGCAATTTCAATACAACCAAATTTAACTGCCACAACAAAATGTTGCAATTATAAATATTGTAAATCTTTTCTTATATTTATATTACTATAATATTCCACATTTTATTCGTACATCTGCTGCACACCATATAAATTACAAATTATTGCCTGTTTCCCTTTCTTCTTTTTTGTTGAATTTGTGGCATATGACGCAAGTGGCACGATAAGTTAAGTGATCCATAAACTAAATACTTAAGCAGCGTGGCTGAGTGCTCAAAATTTGATGGCAATGGCCCGGTTAACAGCCACACACAGATGCATCAAGTGTAAAGCGCACAAAATTGCCACAATAAAAATGTTGAACTCTTCTATCAAAACTTTCGCTCATGTGCACACACACACACACACACGCACACACAGAGAGACACACACATGGATTTACACACCCATGCTGATAGGAGATGGTAGATATTTGTTGGAAGCCATAAAATTGGAAATTATGATCATCAAGACGGCACGGACAGGGCACGCCCAGCGAATGGGTGGCGAAGCTGAAAGCACCAAACACACAAACAAAACCAAAGCAAAACAAAACAAAAATAAATAAAAATAAAAACAAGAAGAAACAAAAAAAAAAATTAAATATATTTTAAGTCGGGGTACGCACTACAAACGGGTGCGCCAGCAACTTATACAGATACTTGCAGCTGCAACAGCCACAGATGCGATACGTGGCAAGGCGAGGCGAGGCAAGCTTGAACTCGTAAAAAGAGTTCGCGTCTGGCGTTAAAATTTATGACTAGTTGAGGCAAAAGTGACGCTGATAGATGATAAAGCCATATATACACATATATATATATACATATATATATAGATATGTATGTACATTTGTATATATGTATGTATGTGGCCAGGTTATATAGTCGTTATGGTTGTCGTAAAGTTCCAAAAGTGGCATTGCCTTATCGCTTGGACGTCTGCTCCATTGAAGTGCAATGCAGTCCAAATATAAGATTTTGGTATTATAAAAATGACTTGCACATAGTCTATATATCATATATATATATATACACACATATATAGTCGTATTTCCATTTTCATCACTATCTTATCTATAACTTTATAGCTTCGCGGCCTTAAAGTATTTAAATATGGGATCATAAATTCAGTTTGCCCCAACTTCATTCATCAGAGTCAGTTAATTAGTCAGAATTAATTTGCAATTGGAAAGCTATTCAGTGCAGGATCAGTCTATAAGGTATATATAAGGGACTAGTTATTAAAGATCACTTCAATAACTTCTATCATCTAAGATCTAAGATCTAAGATCACTTCAATTCCAGTCTATAAGTATTCTTTTACAATTTATATCTTGACTGTTGCTTAATTTTTCGCTGCTTGATTTCTGAAATGTGGCAAAGAAAAGCGACGCCTCAAATTTTATTTTGTATGCGTAACATTTTCAGTTTTTTTTTTCTTTTTTGTGAATATGCAAAGTGGCCACAATTTCAACGGCCTTAACCGCAGTCTCTTATTCCACATCCACATCCACATCCATTTGCAGTTACAGTTCCAGTTTTGAATTTGGAATTGGAGTTGGCGCTGAAGTTCGAGTTCTAGTTGTTGTCCCAGTGCACAGATTCAGATTCAGTGGCAGCAACAGCAGCAACAAAGTGGCATATTAACATTTTTGTTGTTGCTGTTGTTTTTGTTGTTTTTTGACGACGAGATTCAGAGTAGTAGTCGAGTTGATTTCATTGTGTTTGGGGATCGTCGCATGGTTGGCTGCATGAAACGCACCAAAGAGTGACAATGGACCCATGGATGGGTGGAACCATGGAACCGTATCCGTATCCAAAGTTGGCTCTGGCCAAAGCGCACACAATGGCGCCCAGTTTGGGTGAAAAGCTGAGCGCATTTTCAAAAGGTACACACACTCACACACACACACACACACACAGATCGGTTTGTATGTATAATTCGCTCTATTGTTTCATATGCATTTTTCTCTTGTTTTCCTATTTTTTTTCTGTTTTTTCTGTTTTTTATTCAGCTAGAGAACAGTTGCCCAACGAGAGGAAACGCCAGACAGACAATAGCCATAGTTGCCAGCAATTAGTTTCAGATACACAACACACAAAACACAAGCAAAGTTTCACCGTTTGCCATTTTGGCGAAAGTTACATTCGCTGGTTGAAAGATTCAGATTAAAAGCGCAAACGGTGTTAATCCACAAACGCATCAGATTCAGTTAATATATACATATATACACATATAGATATACTCGCATTGTGTTTGGATATAAAGAACTTTCGAGAATTCAATTTTATTTGTATTTATAGTGTCGAGGAAAGGCACTCCCCAATTTCCAGATTAAGATTCTAAATTGAATGTATATAAAAAAAAGAGATAACTTGAATTAAAAATCTAAAATTAAAAAAAATATATATTTATATATATTTATGTGCAAAAAAAAAATATTTGTTAAATATTAAATTAAATATTAGTTTATATTTAATTAATTTAAACAATTCACTTTACCAGCTAAGTTATCAAATAAACCAAACCTAAAACATCAGTTAAAAGTTAATATTTGAGTATTTATATTTAAAAATATTTGAAAAGAGTATAAAAAATGTTGAAATTACATTTGAAACTAGCATTAAGATTAAAAATGAAATGAGATAAATTTAGCATTAAACACCTAAGAGGCAAACCGTGTGTGGGTCGATGGGGGAGTCTTCTTTGAAATAAATGAAATTCAGCCTTGATGATCTCTACTTATGCAACAAACACTTGATGCATGATCAACTGATGATCAGATATGCATAATATTCAATTTTTGATTCGTTTTTTAATGTGTACGCAGGTAATTCGAACATTTTGATGGAGTCGAATGTTGTTCAATCAAAAACAAAAAAAAGAAAAAGGTCTGTCACTGCTTTGAGTTACATAAGCGTTGAACTTTTTGTGCTGATTAAACCACAACATCAAACATGACAGGCAGACAGACAGACAGATAGACAGACAGACAGATAGACAGACAGACAGATAGACAGACAGACAGACAGATAGATAGACAGACAGGTAGAGACGTAACATGACACAGGGGACAAGCCAAGGGAGGCAGGTTAGTCAAGTAGTCAAGAAGCCCCACAAAGAAGGCCGCAGTCGCAGTGGGTGCATAAAACACAATGCTGTGGAAGGGGGTGGCAGGTGTGGGGATGGAGAGGGGCAAGCTATAACACGGCATGATACAGGCAATTAAACAATTGTAAACCAATTGATACGCATGCTCATTAAATAAATGAAATGATGGAGAAACAAACTAAACGCAGAGAGAAAAGCAAAAACAGCGCCACTCAGCCACAAGCTCGTTTGCCGAACGCAGCACACAGAATCGAGCTGGTGCTGTGGCATGGATGGATGGATGGTGGGGGGGTGTGTGTGCAGCAGGAGGGAGGGGTCTACCACAACAATCAATCATGCCAATTAGTTTTAATAGCCGCTCTCTCGCACAGTAGCCGTCCGCAGATGCAACCCGCAAAGCCAAAGAAGCTGCGAGCATAACTGCAATTAAAGACCAGCAAGGCGTACACAGTAAAAAATTCTAGTTGCCACTCCATAATAATAACTTGTTATCTTTATTTAATAAAGCTAGTAAATATCCAAATTAGCTCAAGATTATTTTGACTATTTCAATTTGTTTTCCTTTTTTTATGTTTTTGGACTATAATATTATTTACAGTGTGAGCTGCAACAATGTGTGGAACAATGAATGACACAGAGCAAGACCCAGAGCAAGACCACAGCCAAGTCGAAGGCTAAGACTGGGCCTGGTAATGAGCACAGAGCCGTTGGCTGGTCGTTAAGTTTAACGCCCTGCCTCCCCCCTCCCAACCAGACGACAGCAAATCCGAGCTCGAATGCAGCCTCAGTTGTTTGGGCCTCTTATGTGTTGGCCATCAAATTTGCTAAAATAGTCCAAGAGGAGGAGGGGGAGCAGCAGCTGATGACATGTAATCAGCCAACAGCATCTCTATCTGCGATCCCCCTGCCCGTCCTCACACCATCTTCAATTGAAGCCAGTCGAGGGCATCAAATTAAACGACGGCAATTAAATGCAATTCGTAATTGTGAAACCCATTTGGAGTGCAAGATGACTCACAGCATGGCCAGAACAGAAGGAACTGGATAATATAGTATATATACTATTATTATTATGCAACTGCGATCTATCAGATATCTTAGCCTATCTTCCATCAATCCTAATTGCGGCTTGAATGTGAGAATCTTTCTTGGATTGGGTTTCGGATTTTACTGCCTATTCCTAATTTGGCTAGGTCACTTCCCAGTCTACAATGATCTATAATAATACTTATTAGCTGTCCTTGACACTCGATGGCCTTATGGCTATGGATCGACTTTCATTTAGAGGTCAAAACAAGCGAGAGAACTTGCCAGACTTGCTGAAACCAGATGTTAAAAAATATGGAATCAATGAAAACTTTGGCAGTACATTTTGGCCAATGACTCTGCTCTTAAATGTAGGAGAACTAGACATGCTGATACCCTGAAGACAGCTGTTTAACTATATAGAATCGTTGAAAGCAAAGGTAGTAAATTTTGACCATATTTTGTTCCAAATCACTTTGCTATGGTTAGGTTTTTCTGCAAGTGTTCTCAAGACTGGTTAAGGTACTCAACATTAAGCAAGAAATCAATCTCGAGGCGCTACAGAATATATATGTAGGACACTTCGGGATGAGAGACATTACGGAGATATCTCTCTAATAATTCAGATGAATTTGTATATTGATAAAATGGAATTTCGAGCTGAGTTCATGGCCATAAGAGATCCAAACCAGTTATCATATAACGAAGCTTTCTAACTAATCAAATGTCAGTTAAAATGTCGCCTCAATTGTGGTAAAAGAAGAAGAGATGCAGTCGAAAGATAAACACAGCTTGAGCACTGTTTTATTAACCATTAACTGAATGTTGACTGATATCAGCGTAGTGGCAAGAGTTCAATTAAATTGTATATTTTTCTAGCTAGCTGGAAACAGAGTCAAAGCCCCTAAAGGTGTTGACAAGCAGAGTGCAGTTGCGATAAGCGGGACAATCGATCAACGAACCCTTATCAAGTCAGTTGACCAAATTTAGCTGCTTATTGGCCAAGAGGCTTGGGGCATTGAACCGTAATTAATACAGTGCAGGGCGCGGTGCAATGCACCCAACACACATTGACGCCTTGACGATGATAACTTCTGGATCGTGGCACGCCTTACAAACATTGCCGGCCACTTGCAACGACGCACGAGGCACGACGCAAGACGGGAGCTGAAGGGCACTTTTGTGCATTTCTTTATTTGCATGCCTTATTTGCGGCCCTGATACGGCGGGTTCAATTTGAGCTGCTGGATAAATATTTCGACAGCTGCTCGAGTTTTCTTAATTGGAATTTAATAACTTGTGAACGATTTGCTTTCGATGAGGTAGTTGAACTCGCACTCGTGCAACTGCAACACACTCTAACTGTAACTTCAGTAAATTGTAACTACCAGTAACCCAGAAGCAATATTCGTTAACCACACAACAGTTTTTATTAGCAAACAATTACCACGTCGCAAAGAGATTGTTTCTACAACTTGTTTCCACAATGAAGTTGCACAAATAGTGCAACAACAGCCATGTTTGTAGTCCGATCGCAGATCGCAGAGACTGCTTATGATTTTCAATTCGGAATGTAAGTTCTTGTTTCAAGTTTCTTTCAATTTATCGATAACTCTTTCACGAATATCGATATTCGTAAGTAACTTTTGAAATCTCAGCAAGATCGTTTAAAAAACTGTGTGCAGGGTATCTACTAGTCGAGCTGTCTCAACTAAAGCATTCTAACTTGTTTTTCTTTTCTTTTTTTTGCTGTTGTTGGCTTCTGCTGCATTTTCAGCAGTTTTTCCATGAGGTTTTTCCAGGGGCGATCAAAGACTTCTAAGTAATCACTTTGATCGTTTGCTGACTTGGTTTTTTCGATCTCTCTCTCTCCTCTGAGTTTTTTTTTTGATTATTCACCGTTGTTAGTTGCTAGTTGTTGCCAAGCGAAACTTTCCTATTTGTTTTGTTTTTTTCTGTGTTTTTTTTTTTCTTCTTATATGTTGTTGTTGCTAATGCCTTGGCTTCGTTGTTTGCTGGTCTGTTTGCTCGCTGGGCGAGTTGTTGCTGCTGCCTCGTAATCAACGCTAACGATCGCTTGCCATTGCCAAGCTGCGCTACACAGAGTGGGAGTTGTCGGGCATATCAGCATTCGCTGCATGCTTATCGTATTTTACACAGCATGAGCTTTAAGCAGCTTTTAAGCTTTTTGCAGGAAACGGATGATGCTCAAACGATATAAGCTTGAAAACTGTTAGTTTTAAAGCTTAAATGTTTTTGCTTCCAATTAGAGTGTTTTTTTTATTATTTTAAGTAAAAATTATTAAAGCTTAGCCGTTGAATGTGAGAAAGGTTTAATTAAAAAAATGTCTCTGTAAGCTTTAGTGGAAGCTTTCAGTTTTGTTGCATATAAAACTGTTTTCCATTTAGATATAATTTTTTATATTGTATTTAAATATAAATTATATATAAATGTAAAAAAAGATATGGAACCCAAGGTGGTAGGGCATTAAGCGGAATTCAAAGAGGAGGTAGGGCATTAAAAGTATATGATAAGGTGTCAGGGCATTAGGCTGTATTCAAAGAAGAGGTAGGGCATCAAATGTTCGTCACGATCGAGGCAAAGTTGTGTGCAGCTTTTCGTTGTTTGCATCGTTGTTGTCATCGTCGTTCGTTGTTGTTGTTGTTGTTGTTGGGTAACAACAACAGCTGATGTCTGTCGTCAGATAATGATGAATAACTGTGCTGTTCGGAGTGTAGCACACTTACACACACACACACACACACAGAGAGATACACACATTGGAAAATAGGTGAAATTGAAAAGTAAGTCGCTGAGATAGCAAAAGTCGAGCCCACAAATGTGGCCTGAAACGAGCAGCGAACCAAACAACTAACCAACTAACCAGCTAACCAGGCTGCCTACCTGTCCGTGTGTCCGTATCTAAAGCGTCCAGTTGCATTTGACACCCGCCGGCCATAATTCACCGACCCCCACTATTGCAGGGGGGTGGTGGTGTGGTTGGGAGCAGGCGATAATTTGGTCACGAAACGGGTTTTTCTCGAGTCTAGAAACTAAACTCGACCGAGCCTAAAATGGAGAGCATAGACGGAGTAGTCGCAACCAGGGGACCAGATAAGATGTGGCACATAAATCGATGAGTCATTTGACAGGTTCCTGTTTCAACACCCCGAAAGTGTTGGCCTTATCTCAACTCTCATGTGGTGGCAGGAGGAGTGGAGGGAGGGGCCATTGTTGTCATTGTGTGCTCTCAATTTGCATATCTCTGCGTCAAGTTGTTGCTGCTTCAATGTGTGCTCACTTTTTAATGGGTTCGAGATACGCAGCACAAACTTAAAGCGCATCCATCAACTCCATTTGGAGAACCTGGCCAAAATGTATTGCGTATAGTGGAAATTTGTATCAGCAAGTGAGCAAAATATCAATTCTGAAAAACAATTAGTTGAGGCATCATTTTCTGAGACCTGCGGGACACATAATATCAGTTCCGTCATTTGAGAGTATTGATTTTAGATTATAATTCCGATTTCGATTCTGAATTTCAATCGATAAAAAGGCGCTTCCGATTGCGGTTTGACAAACATCGTTTTTAGATTGACAAATTTGACAAGCTACCCATTTCACGGGCTTTGCACACTCAAATGTAAGCAGATCCATGAAAGTGCTCAAAATTGTCGTTCAATGCCTCTTTTACAACTCCAGATTAGGAATTAGCTGTGACAGGAGAAATTCCATAAAATGATAAGAGCACGATTTGAGTTTGAACCTTCAGTTTACAATTTGAAGACCAGCTGATCATAGAAGAAAAAAGAAAAAGTTTTTTAATTCTAATATCTATCAGAGAGAGAGAGAGAGAGAGAGAGAGAGAGAGAGAGATCTTAACAACTGCTGAGAATCTGATGAAGTCAAATTGAAGTGACTAATCAGAGGCAAAAACCAACATTTTTCTGGCAAGTTGAGTCAATTGTCTCATCGTCAATTTTAGTCACTTTAGTCACGACAAGAATTCAATTATCAGCTTAGCTTATCGGACTTCCGATTGATTTGCAATGACGTTGAAACATTCGGCCAATCATTATCGTTTTGGCTCTTGGCAACAAGCAACAGCTGATTGCTGTCAGATGAGTCAAGTCAACTTGGGCAAACATTGGCACTGCATGAATTAGATCACATTCGCGGCGGAACTGAGGAAATAGCCAAAGTGGAACCCAGCAAACCGACCAAGAAAACTCAGAGCAATGGGAAAAACCCGCTTCAGCAGTTGTGCAAATAGAACAAGCAACTAAATATGGATGGGTCAAGTGAGAATACTTTTCCTTCGAATGTTCTCGATCAGCACATATGCTGCAATATATATAATATATTAATCTAATACTATTATAATTTAATACGATTATAAAGTTAGTTAAGACTTTGTCTCTGGAAGCAACAAGAATTGAAAGTTTTCCTAATTTGGAAATGGAAATGTGGAAAATGAGTAGTCCAGTTTAGTACTCAATATCATTTGATTTGGAGTATATTCTATAAAGGAATCTCAACAACTTACAATATATTTATAATAATAATAATAAAATTGGTATACCCCTTAGCTATCGATACGTACAGGGTATAAGAGTCGCGTGACAACTGCGCCAACCTCTGTTTGCCAAGCAACTTGAGTACACGCAGCGAATGGAGGAATACGAATACGAGTTTAAGGTCAACCATGGTTTTACTGTGGTAACTGTGAAATTGTTGCCAGGCCCCCCCCTCGGCACGGCGTACCTATAAGCAGGCTAAACCCAACCCCTGTGCCACCCCACCCGTGCCAACTGCCATGCCTCTGGTTAGACTGTTGCCAACTTGTCTGTGGCAACCAATCGATTTTTGTAAGCACGACGTGGACTTTGCTAATGCCAACTAACTAGCCAGCATGGCTCAGTCGTTCTAACTGACGGTTTGTCTCCCTCTCTCCCTCTCCAACTACTCAGTTGGCCACTTAGAATGAGTGACGGTGACTAACAGTACTTTGTTAGCCATTGTTGTTGCTGTTGCTGTTGCCGAGCTTCTATAGGTAATTATCTGTTGAGCCTTCAACAATCGCTGCTCGCGTGCTATGTGCCCCTCCCAGACCCTCCACCGCCACCTCGCCTCTCCCCCTCTCGCTGTCCCCATCGCCCGGTTGCCCTGTTGCTGAGCTAAGTAGCGTACAGCAAACTGAACCGGTCGATGAGTAATCATTAATCATGCGATATCATTAAATGTGCTCCGTCCAACAATCGCACACAATGCGCACACGATCTAAATCGCATTTGATCTGCTGCCAGCCCGTAAACCAACAAAAAAAAAACACACAAATAAAAAACAACAAAACTGACAACGACTAGCAGACACACTGAAAAAAAAGGAACGTCGAATTTGGTGAAAGCAAGTCTTAAAAAGTGTCCAATTATTTTTGTGCGATTAAAATTATTTATGATTTGTAAAAAGGTTAGAACAGAGGAGTGCTGGAAATAAAAAACAGCTGATAATTAAGCAGCTGAATCATTAAAATAATATTAATTAGAAGTAGACTTAAATAATTTTTTATATACAATTAACTATGGAAAATTCTAAATGAATTCCGAGACAATTCAAGATATATTGAAAGCATAAAAAATACTCCTAATAAATTTAAGAAATTTATTCCAACCGGTTAAATTTAGCTTAAGACTATATTAAAAAAAAAGTGTTACGAAAATAAATAAAAATTACAATATAAATCGGAAGAATAGTGTATTGGCAGTGACAGTGAATTTGAAATTGGCAGTAATTTGACTTCTTCTAGTCAATTTTCAAATATCATTTGACATTGAACAGAATTCAAATAAAGCAAAATATTTTCGATATTTTCGATTGAAAAATAAAATAAATAAACAAATTAATATAAATTAGATATCTAAAACGAAAATAAATACAAAATTAAATACATAATAGACTCCCCTTAAATAAATAATATAATACTAAATAAAAAAATGATAAATGATAAATCATAAATGATAAATGATAAATACAAATAAGTAAATACAAAATAGATTCTCAAAAAAAAGGAAAAACTGTTTTTAATACAAACTTAATATATATTAATAAATAAGTAAATAAACAAAATATAAAAAAATATATACATAATATTACTTCACAATAAATAACTAATGTAATAGTAAATAAAAATATATTAACTAAGTAAATAAAAAATAAGTAAATAAAAAATAAGTAAATACAAAAAAAGAGTGCCCAAAAGAGGAGAAACTATTTTTAATGTACACTAAATATATAATAATAAATAAGTAAATAAAAAATAAATAAAAAAATTAAATACACAATAGATTCTCAATAAATTCACAATAAATAACTAATATAATAGTAAAAAATAAACTAGGTAAATAAAAATAAGTAAATAAAAAATAAGTAAATACAAAAAAAGAGTGCCGAAAAAAAAGAGGAAACTGTTTTTAGTACACATTAAATAAATATTTATAATAATAAATAAGTAAATAAAAATAAATGAGAATTGCTTGGTTTGCCCTTAGCCAATGCTAGAACTGACTGATATATATATATATATATATATATACATATATATATATACATGTATGTGCAATTGACGACACACAACCTCAAGCAAGCTATAAACCCAGTCCCCCATTTAGCTAACGTACGTACTATCACCATGCCATCCCCCCCCCCCCCCAACCAAGCAGCCCCTCCCCCTTTGTACGTCATCCATCAGTGCGCCCCGATCCGTTTGCTGGGTACAGAAAATCACACGCTGCCGTCAGTTTGTCTGGCGCGATTTTTGCTTAGCTGCCTTTTGCTGCTGCTGCTGCTGTTGCTGGCCGTGTAATTGCAGGCACACAAAAAACAAAAAGGTGGCACAAATGTCGTTTCCCTGTTGCCAGCACACACACACCCGCGACCGCGCCACGAACTTGGACCCCATTTGCAAAAGCCGCTGCGCCCCGCCCTGCCTGGCACACCCCTCGCAAACCACAGGCTCAAGCTCTTGGCACCGACGGCACCTACTGCATTGAATTGTGTTGTTGTTGCAAGCTGGTTGTTGCCGTTGTTGTTGCTGTTGTTGTTGCTGTTGCTGTTGTTGTTGCCTTAGCGGTTGGTGCTTACGTAAGCGCAAAAGGCGGTAAAATGAAATGAAATTGTTGTAATGGGCGATTTTCATTGCGGCATTACACGCCAACAACTCTTACATATTCAGTCGCACTAGCGATGTGTCAGTGCCACAGTGCCTGCTAATTCGCGTGCCACAAGCAACAATAAAAATGATTTTTGATTTAAGTTTTTACATGTGCAAATTAATATTTACTTTCCTTAAATGTAAACGATATTTTTCAGTCTGCTTTTGTTTCAGTTTCTATATTGTATTATATATATATATATATATATATATATATAACTGATTAGTCTGACTGATATTTTATATCTATATATTTTTTTTAGCTTTTAATTCGTGCAACATCACATTTAATGGCTGCTCACGAGTCACGCGCTCATCTCTATGTATTTGTGAATATACATGCCCATTTCGGGCCATATCTGCACCCCAACCCCCTCCCCCCACCCGCCTGCCCCACAATGCCGCACATTGTTTGCGAGCTCGACTGTTATGTGTATATTTGTTCTATAATTACAGCCTATTTGCGCTCTATTCTCGGTACACATGAAATTTTAATGGACCTCTGGCCCCCTTGGCCCATCAAAAACGCCAAGCTGGACATTTCCAAAGAAACGCTTTGCTCCACACTCCGTTCAGGCCAGGCCCACAGTTCAAATGCGTTTGTGTGTGTGTGTGTGTGTGTATGTGTGTGGTCTCAGTTGCTGTCTCTTGTCTTTCAGTTTTAGTAATTTGGATCATCAAGCCCCGAGAGTTGTCTATGAAGTCGCTGCCACAATTGCAACAAAAAAATAATAGCAACACTTCGAGAATAATGCTTAGGAATGAAAAAAAATAAATAGATTAATTAGAATTTGGCATTTTTTATTTATTATAGTTTAAATAATTATGTGTGAACATTTCAAAAATGTTGCTACTAATTTTATTGTTCTCTTTCTGCCCTTTTCATGCAGCTTGTTTTAAATTTTCAATTTTCATTGAATTATATTTTAAACTAAGAAATTTAATTTTAAATTTCTTTTCAGAGTGTTGCTATTATTTTGGTCAGCACTGTATGTATTCTAGCTGAAGCTTCTTTTAGCTGTTTCTTGTCATTTTTTTTCTTTCTTTTTATTTATTTATTTTTTTGCTGTGTTTAATTTCTGCAAACGCTTTCTTTGTGCCTACCTATGCATGCATGTACTTTGCCACTTTCTTTTCTCGGTTTTCGTGTGTGGTCTCTGCAACTGTCCATCTGTCCGTCTGTCGTTGGCTAATGGGTTATAAGGTGGGTCGCTGCTCTGCTCTGTGAAGCTGTCGCTGCAATTTGCCGCTCATTGCGGCAGACCCAACATGAGCCATGCTTAATGACCAAATGCAAATCCAAACAGACAATACATAAACACACATATGTAAACACATACATACACAAATACACACATACATACATGTGTGCGTGCATACACTGTGGCAAAAGCGAAGTGGCTTCTGCCAACTTGAGTCATGTATGCAATAGATAATTATTATTATTTTGTAGTGATTTATTTCACTCTTCAGTTCATTTCCATATCCGTTCCACTTGGTTTAGTTGCATGCTGATGGGATTGTCGATCAAAATCGAAAGAACTCGACTGGGAGATACCCTTAACTCAGCACAGATATAAACTTGGTTAGCTTGAAAAAAACAGTCGATTAATATTCTGTCGGGGTGTAATCTATATCGATTTAAATCGTTAATCGATAATAATGTGTCTGTGTTTAATCTATATCGATATAAATCGTTAATCGATAATAATGTGTCTGTGTTTAATCTATATCGATATAAATCGTTAATCGATAATAATGTGTCTGCGTATATTCTCTATCGATTTATATCGTTAACCGATAATAATGTGTCTGTGTATATTCTCTATCGATTTATATCGTTAACCGATAATAATGTGTCTGTGTATAATCTATATCGATTTATATCGTTAATCGCTAAGCTAATGCCTACATTTATCAATAGAAAAGAAATTGACTTGATCTGTCTGTGGATTACTTCACTTTTTTGAGTCAGACTCTACGAAACCAAAGTCAACCAAAAATATATTAGAATAAATGCTAAAAAGCTAAATTAAATATTTATCCTATAATGAACAAGCTTCAACTAACCATTGCCTATTCAATATGTAAAATGTGGAATATAAAAACCGGGCTGAAATCATCGTTAAAAACTGCTTAAAATTCTGACATGACAAAACGTGAATTAATTAAAATTAAACTCGTTATATAGAAACGCAACAGCCCACGTTTACCCAACAAAATCGGGGAGAAAAAGAGGAAAAAATAAAATAAATCTCATATAAATCTAAAAGCAAACAAATCAGGCTTAATAGAAGTTTTGCCATTGTTTCTTTGTTCCCAGCTTTGAATGCGGCTAACACAGATTTGCTTTTGTAATTGTTGCACTTGTTCGGGGTCGATCCATCGAGTATAACTTTAATGTATTCACTTCAAAATGCATGTGTATGTGTGTGTTTGTATATGTATTTGTATTAGTTATACGATTCCATAAGTATTGCATTTTATACAGCAATTAGCGTAGGTTTCGATGCCTTGTGCGCATTTTGATTGTAGTTAAGATTGCATCCATATATATATATATATATGTATATATATATATGTCGTGACATGACCAACGCGGAATATCGCCAATCAACTAATTATTTCTGTATATATCAAGTATAACGACCTCGAACTACAATAATTTCACAGTAGTATCTCAAATCGAACAAGCTCCCAACTGCTAATTACTTTAATTCGATTCTCGAGAAATTTCGGCGGGAGTATTTAATGTAATATGCATATATATACTATATATACTAAATATTACATCAATAGAGAGAAATATACTATATATGCTAAATATTACATCAATAGAGAAATAAATCATTACAAACATTTGTTGTAAGCATTTTCCTAAGTATAATTTTAACACTGAAAATCGATTTGAGTTTTCAACTTTAAACTTATCAAGTTTAAGCCATGTTCAAAATCTGAGCACTTTTCGCAAAGTTGTGGGTAAACTTTTGGCATGAAGTTCAGCCACAAATCACAAATCAAATCATCACGACTTGTGGTTGAATTTCATGTTTGAAATTTATACAATTAACTGTGAAAACAGAATATTACATTTCTCTCGAAATTCAAGTTGATTTCAAACAGAGATTGTAAGCCGAAAATTAAAAATAAAATAAAAATAGCCATAAAATAAATCTATAATAAAAATCGTTTTGGTAATTTGCTTCAACTAATTTAAATAAATAATAAAAAAAACCAAATCAAGCCTATCGCCAGTTCTTTATTGCATTTAATTCTCATTTGGAAACAGGGCAAATATGTGCTGTTATTTTGCATGCTTTCTTTTGCTATTGGGTCGCTTTTTTTTAGGTTTTTGGTACGTTGATTGGAGCGGTTCCTCTGCTTTTCGGTGTGCAACGAATCTTGGCTACCATTCAAATGCAAATCAAATTGATGGACGAGCGTGGCAATGTTGGCAGCAGGCATACAGAATCAATTGCTTGCCACAGCAGAGCAGGAGAGAGAGATAGAGAGAAAAGTCATGAACTGATGCAATTCGAAATGAAAGTTTTTTTTTTTTGCCAAATCGAATTCGAACAACTTGCGTCAAATCGAATATCTCACGAATTGAACGCATGTGAAAAAGGAAAAGAAATAAAATAGAAATACAAAAAAATGCAACAGAAAATATGGCAAACATAACAGTTTTGCTATTTTCAATTTCAATTTGAGTGCAACAATATTTCACATCATGTTTTTGCCCCTTCTTCGTTTTTTTTTTTTTTGGTACATCTCTCAGTTGACAGGCCGAATGTGTGTGTCTGCAACAGCCACAGCCAAAAGATCAAAAGATATTATTGCAGCAGTCTGGCGGACGGCCCAAGACACACTGAGCAAAACATTTTTCGCCCTCTTGTTATACCCCGCCCCTTCCACCCCAACACTGCTACACAGTTCTTTCTTCTTTCCACCTCCTTTTACACACACTCACCGTCTTGTTGACGTTTGTTTACAATTTGCGTTTGGTTTTTCTATTCTATCCCTTCTACTTTTTTTCTGCTTCTTCTCTTTAAATAATCATTTTATTTTTGATCGCGCTCGTCTATAAATTGTCCAAGACACACACACACACACATGCACACATTCATATATGCATGCATCTGTGCTCATCTGCGCTTAACAGAGAAACATGTGCGCGAGTGAAACAACAACAATGAAATTAATCGAAATTCTCACGGACAGATAAGAAATACGCATGTAAGTATGTGTGTGAAGTGGAGCCAAACTAGTGTAGACATATTTGGATTAAAATGCACAGTTAGAATACTCATATTATTATATATCTGATAATCTGTGTGTTTTTTTAACATAAAGACAACTGTAAATGTTAAAAGTTAATTTGAAAAATAAACCTCGATTCGATTAATATTCTCTATTTCGGGTGGAATCACCAATATTTAAATGATAAAAAATTATAAATGATAAATGAATACTTTAATATACAGTCTCATTTCTGTCACTTTAACAATAAATTTTAAATGAAGGCAATGTATAAATAAATATAATCGTAGCAATCAGCTGGTCATCAATTGAATTTGAAAATGCAGCGACTGGTTTAATTTAGCTTGTTAAAAAGGATTAAAACTCAACTGTAAAACTTTTGTTTTAAATTGAAAGTTTGTCATTTATAATTTAGCTATTTAGTTAAGTATGTAAATGTACATATGTATATACAATCATGCATATACATATATAGGTATATCTTTAGATCTACACAGATATATATACATATATTGCAATTGCAATTAAATTGTTGGCACTTTAATCGATTTTAGCTCATCTCTATATTTATACCTGCCCCCCGCCTCTCTCTTTTTCTTTATCTCCTTACTTTTCGTTTATTGATCCATTTGAAATTGTGACTTAATTCAGAATAGATTGTTACAATTTCGCTTATATGTAAATTACACATGAGCTTTTGCCCAATTAATATGTGTGTATCTCTCTCTCCCTTTCTCTCTTTATTCGTATTTCGTGCATTGCGTGTGTGTATGTGGATGTGTATACAAAACACGCATATGCAAATTTGCTGTGAGGCAGGTCGCAAATAGCGCAGCGACCATTTTTCCTCACGCAGCTAGAAACAGCTAAATAAGCAGCTAAATAGCTATATGTTTATCTCTAGTTACACATGTTTGTATGTATGTGTGTGTATATATAATCAAGCTATCGGTCGTTGCGCTACACACACACAGAAAACACACATATATACATATGTGCATGTGTTGCAAGCGCTAAACTATAATAAAATCAATGTGTAGATGCAGCTACGACAATGTGCCACATGCTGCCACTATGTGCATGCGTACATATATATATATATATATATAAACACATGCACTTATTTATTGTTTGTCGTAAACAAAATTTTTTTTATTTTTCGCTCTCTTTGTGTATACAACGTTTACCACTACAACTACACTACCTAAAACTGATTCTCTCCCCCATCCGCAAATTGAGAGTAATGCTCAACGACGATCGCTGAAGAGAGTGCGCTTCTACCTCTCTCTCTCTCCCAATATGAATGCTCTCAAGAGAGCGCTCAGTTGCTCTTTGAGTCAGACAGCGCGAACATATTACTCTTAAGTTCGCTCTGTGATTACGCTCTCTCTCACTCTACACATACAAACACTCCCTCAGCTGTTTGGTGGAAAAGCAAGAAAAAAAATAAATAAAGATCGTTCGACCCAACGAAACGTGAACGTGACTTGGCTCGCCTGCTTTGCCTGCCTCGCCTCAATTTATAATTTTGTTTTCTTCTCTTTTCGTGTGCCATAAATACAACTCTTGTTGTTGTTGTTGTTATTTTTTCGCTCATTGCTTGCCGCTCCTCTGTTCTGCAGATCGCTTCCAGCCTCTGCACCCGCCGCCGTTACACCCACCCCCTTCCCACATTCACCAACACACATCACACACTAGTGCAAACTTTGTATTTTTTTCGCTTGTTGTCTTTCTGTGTCTTTGTCTTTGTTTGTAGTTGTTCTTGAGCTCTTTTTCGCTGCTCTTTGCATGGGGGCTTCTCCTTCTTCTTCTTCATCTGCTTGTTTTTGCTTTGTTTTTGTAAATGCACAGATACGAATACAATTCATACACGTATATATGTGTGTATGTTTGCTTGGCTTGTTTTTTTGGTTTTATTTATCGTTTGTTTCCTCATTTTATGCCTATTTGTTTTGAAATTAAATTAAACGACGCATAGTAAATCAAGGGAAAAAACACATTTTCCCTCTTAACTTTCCAATATGCATGTTAGCAACATAAACTGTATTTGTGGAAAGCCTCCAACGAATTTCCAGAAAACAACAACAACAAGAACGAGCCCCCCTTTAAAATGAGTGTATAAACAAAATCTTCGAAACTGGTTGAGCAATTTGTATTTGATTGCAAATTACTTTGAAAAAACAACATATACATTTTTAATTTGAACTTTTAATCGATATAGATATAGAGCAGATCCATTAATTAACATAAATTAAAATCAGTTCCAGTTTTTGGCAAAAAAACAACAGCAAGAAAATCAATTGGGTGGCAACTCTAAGCCAATGGTTAACGCTAACTGATATTTGTGCTATAGGAAAGTAACTGGAATTTGAGGACATTGTGTCGTATGCGTAATAGACGCTTATTGTCCTTGCTAACGACGTAATTTGTTTGGCTTAATTGTCAATAAATAATGGTAAAAAAATGTGCGCACTAGTTAACGGTATACACACACATAAACACATATACGTGAATTTATCGCCAAAGGAAAACTAAAAAAAAATTAAATTAAAACGACAACAGAAATCGAAAAAATTCGCACATCATTTTTCAAGCTCAACGGCGATAAAAACAGCTGCGAAAATAACGAGCAGGATTTGAAGCGTGATCCAGGCAAACCTTTTATGCACATGTGTTTGTTTGTGTGTGTGTAGTGTTACCAGTGCTGCTGCTTCAGCTTGATTTAATGGATGTGCTTGTTGGAGATAATTAGCGTGAATTTTAGCTTATTTTTTAAATATATTTTGTTTTACTTATGGTTTTCTAAAAATTGAAAAATATATATTTGTGTGTGTGCTGCAGCTACAGCTTGATTTTGTAGCGGTGTTTGTAGCGAAAAATTGAGAATAACGTTAATAATAAACATAATTTATTATTGCACAATAAAATATATACAGAAACGAAATAACTAGCCTTAGTTTTGTAGTGTGTTTTAATTCTTCTCAGTAGAGCTGTCAACACTGACGTCATCGCCAACATCATCAACAGAGACATCCGCAAACATATGCGGGCACAGACTACCCTTAGAGAGTGAAAGAGAGAGAGAGAGAGCGAGAGAGTTTATCTTGTCGTTTATCCTTTTCTCCATGGCTGATCAACCGCAAGTTACAAATGTCAAATGTTGTTTTTGTCATAAAGGCTTTTTTCCACTGCGTGTCTTCTTTTCGCACGCAACCCTTACGAGTGTCACACCCCTCTCCCCGAACACAAGGTACATTCATGCGAAGGTGCCATGACGCAACAAATCTATTATTTAACGCTAAAATATACATACATACAAATGTACAGGCACACATATGTATATCTGCGTAATCTACGCATTACGTTTTGAAGCCCTTCTGACAATGACTGACATTGATGGCGGTGATGACGCAGGACAAATAGACAAAATAAAAAGAGGCCGACGAATATATAGGCTGGAGTTCTTCTTCTACTATGTATTTTTATATTCATAATTGTATATAGTCATATTTTATAACAATAATAAAAATATCGATTTTCATAAGCGACAAGAATAATAATCGTAAGCTCATTGATTCAATCGATATCGAAGCTCAAAAGTTGAAGAAGAAGCAGAACTTTAGAGTCTGATATCAGCTGTTTTTTTCACTTTGTAAATATATATTTATAGTATAATAATAATTGATTTCTTTATTATATATTTAAGTCCCGTCGCCCTGCATGCGATAGATTTGCTTGTGCAGCTTTATGCTCGTCAGCTCATTGCGGAAGCTCCAATCGATGTCAAAGTCCAAGTGGCGATCGCCGCGCTTCACGCGAAAATAGCCGGAGAGGAAATCGCCAACACAGAGCGGCAGATGGGAATCGATAGGGAAGAGCGACTGCTTCCATTGCGTGAGCGCCGCACTGGGACTGGTTGTAATCGTTTTACCGCTGGGGAAGCCAAGGTCAAAGTAGAGCAGAAACCAGCCAGCAATCGACTGGCGCAAAGTGCGCAGCTTGAAGGACACCCCAAAGCTGAGATCCTCCAGCTGCAGCGTTTGCATATCGAAGCGGCGCAGCAGTTGACGCTGGGTGAGCACCTGGCCGGCATCCACAGCATCCACCACGGGATTTTGCTGCTTGATGCGCCACGCGTGTTTCAAATCCAAGCCCGAGTAACGTGTCCAGAATTGCTGCTTCTCCTGCGGCTCTTTCACGCGCGGCTGCTCGGCGGCAGCCATATAAAGATTGGCAACATGAGGAAAAATGTGTCCGCCAGGCTTGAGCCACTTATTTCTGGCATAGATCACCGACTCCAAAGCGGAACTATACATCAAGCAGGCGCTGTCAAATAGCTGACAGTGAATAATCGATTGTAATCGATAATCGATTGCAATCGATTTATGCTCACTTACCCCATCCACTTAGACATTATGATGTCCACCGGTGGCAGCTGCAGTTGCTCCACACTGCCTAGCACCACCTCGATCACATGCTCCAAGTGATTTTCACGCACCAGTCGACGTGCCACTTGTCCCACACAGCTAGGCTCCACGGCAATAATCCGAGCAGCGCCCTGTTGAGCTGCCCACATGGAGAGCAGCCCACTGCCACAGTTCACCTCCAGAACGATGGCGTTGCGGAAGATTTGCGCATTTGCTTCGATGGCAGAGCGGAAGCCGAGCATAGTAGGTTCGTCACGCAGAACGAACTCGTGTTTCTGCAGGAATTCCGAATAGGTCTCGGTCGAAATGAGATTCTCGAGAGACTTTCCCGTTTCTTTATTATTAGTTTTTGGCATTTCTTTTATTTTTTTGCTAATTGGCGTCGCTTCTTCGGCTCATGCCAGTGTTTACACAACTGGATGGCTATCGATTTAGTACGATCAGCTGTTAGTCTGCACAAACATAATTAAGCACATGCGAAAACGTGGTATGATATTATTAAGTATTAATTAATATTAATAATACTTTTTAGTTAAATATAATAATTTCATTAGTCACTTCGGTAACACAAATTGTAAGACCATCACTAATGTTTCAGGTTATCGGTGTCCAGTGTTTACATTACATTACATCTTATTAGTGATTTACATATGTAAGCTAGCAATGGCTAAATAATTTGTATTCCGCCTCAGGGACAAAGGTGCTGTCTTTCTAGGTGTTATCTTGTCTCGCAGGACTCGTGCTTCTGCAGGAACTTCGCAAAGGTTTCGGGTGAAATGGTATCCTACGCCAATTGTTTAAAAGTTCGGTATTTCTTTTTCCCCAATTGGCGACGCTTCATTAGCTTCAGCCAGTGTGTACACACCTGGTTTGTAGAATCCCGCTCTGTTATCGATCAGCTGGAAGTGTGCACACACATAAATAAGTGCATTGGCATTGCAGGTGCACAATTAGTGTAATATTGTTTAATTTTAACTAATATAAATAATGCATTTAAGAAGACGGAACTTATATGAATAACAATAATTTTCCAGAGTGTACACACTTTGCTCTCGCAAATTGTAAGACGCTGCCCAGTGTTTCCATGTCTCGCAAATTTCTTACATATGTAAACAAGAAAAGATAAGTCTATTTAATTCCTATTGCACATACTAATTTTGATTGAATATTATAAATTGGAGTTGATAATTTCTTAGGCTAGGCAGCACCGTTTTCTGCATCCGGCGACGACTCCTTGAGTATGCCCCGCCTACGCAATTCACCTAGCACTTCCAGCACCGGCTCAAACTGATTCATCGTATAGAATTGGATCCCATGCATGCCCAGATCTGCGTCCAGCACTCGTTGAATAAGGCTCAGTGCGTGTTGCACGAAGAAACTCTGAGCTTTGGTATCATCATTTTTATATTTCTCTGCCTCGGCACGCATTTCCTTCGGCATACGGATTTTGGAGACCCGCTCTATTAGCAAACTGGACCGAAAAGAATTGGCCACTACCACGCCCACCATTACGGGCGCTTCAATCCCGACGCGGCGCATCTTCTGCAGCAATTTAATAATTGGCTCCACCGTATAGCAAATCTGGGTGATGATAAAATCCCCGCCGCAATCTATCTGCAAAGATAAAGAAAACCATTCTGAGAGCGTTGCTAATTTTAGAGCCGTTGGGCCTGAGAGCGTCGGATGTGAGCGAGACATATGTTGATCTTTAAAGGACATCGCTAACACCCAGCCACCCAAATTTTATGACTGTCACATTGAATTTGTGGGAGATTATCGATTTCTGAATACGCTCGGTATCAGAGTATAACAGGTGAATTTCTTTACAATTGCTCTTTGGCATTGCTCTCTTTCACTTGACGCACCTTCTCCTTCAAGAATTTCAGATCCTTGTCTATGTCCTGTGGTCCCAACTCCAAATCATTGGCCTGTCCCTCCGGATGACCCGCGACCGCAATTGTAATTTCCTCTGCTTATGCAAAATTGTGCTGAAAACGGGATCAGGAATCGATTGTTGCATACTCACTGCCTCGAACGCGACGAGCGTGTGCCACCAGTTGTCGCGTATAGTTGTAGGCCTGATCCTCGTGCACCTCATCCCCACGGACTGCGAGCAGATTATCGAAATTGAGGGCGAAGAACTCGTCGAAACGCTGCTTGCTCAGGCGATAGATGCTCAAATGCGGCATCGCCGGAATATGCGATTCGAGGGCGCGTGTGAGTTGCAGCGCCTGCACTTGGCCGATGGGTTCCACCTGCCAGTACGGGACCAGCCAAGCCAACGAGATGAACGTGGGCAGCACGGGCAGAAATTGATTGAAGTCCACGCAGGTGGTTACGCCCCGATTGCTGGCCGTTATCTCGATACCGTAGAAGAACTCACCGTTGCGCGTCTTATTCGACACCAGATCAGCCAATCGCGGCTGTTTGCCATAGTTCGCCTCTTGTCCGGCCGTAAAATGGAAACACGGCTCAATGGGCAGCGGCGTTGATGCTGTCACTGATGTTGTGTTCCCCACCTCGTGAATCCGCTGCGACAACTGACGCCAACAGCAGCAGCACCCACGCCGAGCAACTGCTGCCACGTGCCCGAGCAGCGTGGGATGCGGGGCGGCACTCATCTCAGCACAACAAGAAAACATTCGCCTAGCCTCTCAGGTTATCTTAATTGGATTTGCCCAGTTTTTGCATTGTGTTACATAGTTTCATTTATTTCTACTGACGCAATCTGGAGACGCTAACTGGGACCCATAATATACTCAAATCCAAAACTTTAACAAGTGAGTGCTGCTCAACGACACCGACTGCGTTGTACTCTAATATCTATCCCTATCCATAATCTTTATTTTTTCTTACGAATCGCACTGCCCAGCACCACCTCGATCACATGCTCCAAGTGATTTTCACGCACCAGTCGACGTGCCACTTGTCCCACACAGCTAGGCTCCACGGCAATAATCCGAGCAGCGCCCTGTTGAGCTGCCCACAAGGAGAGCACCCCACTGCCACAGTTCACCTCCAGAACGATGGCGTTGCGGAAGATTTGCGCATTTGCCTCGATGGCAGAGCGGAAGCCGAGCATAGTAGGTTCGTCACACAGAACGAACTCGTGTTTCTGCAAGAATTCCGAATAGGTCTCGGCTGAAATCAGATCCTCGAGAGGCGTTCTCGTTTCTTTATTATATTTTTTTGGCATTTCTTTTATTTTTTTGCTAATTAGCGCCGCTTCTTCGGCTCAAGCCAGTGTTTACACAACTGGATTGCTATCGATTTAGTACGATCAGCTGTTAGTCTGCACAAACATAATTAAGCACATGCGAAAAAGTGGTATGATATTATTAAGTATTAATTAATATTAATAATACTTTTTAGTTAAATATAATAATTTCATTAGTCAGTGGGTACACACTTCGCTAACACAAATTGTAAGACCATCACTAATGTTTCAGGTTATCGGTGTCCAGTGTTTACATAAATCTCTTTAGTGATCTACATGTGTAAGCTAGCAATGGCTAAATAATTTGTATTCCGCCTGGAGGACAAAAGCGCTGTCTTTCTAGGTGTTATCTTGTCTCGCGGGACTCGTGCTTCTGCAGGAACTTCGCAAAGGTTTCGGGTGAAATGGTATCCTACGCCAATTGTTTAAAAGTTCGGCATTTCTTTTTCCCCAATTGGCGGCGCTTCATTAGCTTCAGCCAGTGTGTACACACCTGGTTTGTAGAATTCCGCTCTGTTATCGATCAGCTGGAAGTGTGCACACACATAAAAAAGTGCATTGGCATTGCAGGTGCACAATTAGTGTAATATTGTTTAATTTTAACTAATATAAATAATGCATTTAAGAAGACGGAACTTATATGAATAACAATAATTTGCCAGAGTGTACACACTTTGCTCTCGCAAATTGTAAGACGCTGCCCAGTGTTTCCATGTCTTGCAAATTTCTTACATATGTAAACAAGAAAAGATAAGTCGATTTATTTTCTATTGCACATATTAATTGAATATTATAAATTGGAGTTGATAATTTCTTAGGCTAGGCAGCACCGTTTGCTGCATCCGGCGACGACTCCTTGAGTATGCCCCGCCTACGCAATTCACCGAGCACTTCCAGCACCGGCTCAAACTGATTCATCGTATAGAATTGGATCCCATGCATGCCCAGATCTGCGTCCAGCACTCGTTGAATAAGGCTCAGTGCGTGTTGCACGAAGAAACTCTGAGCTTTGGCATCATCATTTTTATATTTCTCTGCCTCGGCACGCATTTCCTTCGGCATACGGATTTTGGAGACCCGCTCTATTGACAAACTAGACTGAAAAGAATTGGCCACTACCACGCCCACCATTACGGGCGCCTCAATCCCGACGCGGCGCATATTCTGCAGCAATTTAATAATTGGCTCCACTGTATAGCAAATCTGGGTGATGATAAAATCCCCGCCGCAATCTATCTGCAAAGATAAAGAAAACCAGTCTGAGAGCGTTGCTAATTTTAGAGGCCTGTGGGCGTAGGATGTGAGCGAGACATATGTTGATCTTTAAAGGACATCGCTAACACCCAGCCACCCAAATTTTATGACTGTCACATTGAATTTGTGGGAGATTATCGATTTCTGAATACGCTCGGTATCAGAGTATAACAGGTGAATTTCTTTACAATTGCTCTTTGGCATTGCTCTCGTTCACTTGACGCACCTTCTCCTTCAAGCATTTCAGATCCTTGTCTATGTCCTGTAGTCCCAACTCCAAATCATTGGTCTGTCCCTCCGGATGACCCGCGACCGCAATTGTGATTTCCTCTGCTTATACAAAATTGTGCTGAAAACGGGATCATGAATCGATTGTTGCATACTCACTGCCGCGAACGCGACGAGCGTGTGTCACCAGTTGTCGCGTATAGTTGTAGGCCTGATCCTCGTGCACTTCATCCCCACGGATGGCGAGCAGATTATCGAAATTGAGGGCGAAGAACTCGTCGAAACGCTGCTTGCTCAGGCGATAGGTGCTCAAATGCGGCATCGCCGGAATATGCGATTCGAGGGCGCGTGTGAGTTGCAGTGTCTGCACTTGGCTGATGGGCTCCACCTGCCAGTACGGAGCCAGCCAAGCCAACGAGATGAACGTGGGCAGCACGGGCAGAAATCGATTAAAGTCGACGCAGGTGGTTACGCCCCGATTGCTGGCCGTTATCTCGATACCGTAGAAGAACTCGCCGTTGCGCGTCTTATTCGACACCAGATCAGCCAATCGCGGCTGTTTGCCGTAGTTCGCCTCTTGCCCGGCCGTAAAATGGAAACACGGCTCAATGGGCAGCGGCGTTGATGCTGCCACTGATGTTGTGTCCTCGATTGCATGCATGATTCTGCTGATGTTCCGCACCTGGTGAATCCGCTACGACAACTGACCCAACAGCAGCAGCACCCACGCTGAGCAACTGCTGCCACGTGCCCGAGCAGCGGGGCGGCACTCAACTCAGTACAACAAGAAAACATTCGCCTAGCCTATCAGGTTATCTTAATTGGATTTGCCCAGTTTTTGCATTGTGTTACAAACATAGTTTCATTTATTTCTACTGACGCAATCATAAACTACTCAAATCCAAAACTTTAACGAGTGCTGTTTCTCGACACCGACTGCGTTGTACTCTAATATCTTAACCTATCCATAATCTATATTTTTTTTGCGAATCGAAAAACAAACCATTATTTTTGTAATTTTTTTTAAATTTTGATTTTTAATATAAATTAAACTTAGTACTGACATTATTTTATATATATATGTATAACCTGTGATATTTTGGTCTGTTTTACATTTATATATAGTGTATAGTATAACTACACAAAACCCATATGCTCGTTCACCTTTTCGATCAGAGCATAAGTTGTAAAATCCGAATGCTTTGTTTATAATTGTTTTACCTAGGAATAGGTTTGAAATACACTTAAAATTGAGTTAAGGTATATATATGTATATATATATTTATGTATATATAATCAATAGTCAAGCGAGTTTTATATACATATATATAACTAATATAAACAGTCAAGCGAGTCTTAAACATTATCAAAGTTATATGAAATGTATATTTTGTTCGTATCTGTTTGTATAGTTTGCTTATCTTTCAGTTTAATCTGAACAAGTTAGTCGAGAGAGCCCGACTAGCAGTTACCTTACATCCAGATGTTATATGTTATTTGCTAAATATTAGTTTGTTCATTATGAATATCAGTTTTAGTTAATTTTTACATTTTTATAGTTGTTTAATAATATGTTTGGAAGAATATATGTTTACAATTGCATATTTTACTTTTATTGCAAATCGATTTTTATCGATAAACGCAGTTATCGATGTTATAAAGTAAACTTTATCTGTATGTGGATAACAAAAACTTATATTTAATTTATATTTATTATATTATATATAGATATATCGAATGTCTTTAGCTCTTATAGTCTCTGAGATGGAAGGACAGACAGACATGGCTAAATCGACTGGTATCTTGATGATCGTGAATATATATGCCTTATGTGATCGAGGTTTGCACACTTAATTTATTTTAATTTTATTTGTTTTATATATAATTTTAATTTGAAATATAATCATTGAAAACCCCCCCTTCCAGAGGCCTTAACTCTTTGCCTGCCGATCTGTGTAATTAAAGTGATGTTTATCGAATGTTGGCAATCTTAATTAGAGGCAAGCAACCGTTTGAAGAGCTACTTGAATCGTTTTGCTCGACACGCATTAATTAGAAACGTATTCGATAATCGTGGTCCAATCGATTACATCAGTTGTAAACTGATATCGCTGGCCTCATCTATGATCGTAAAAAGAGCACTTAAAAAATGAATCTCAACTTTCTGCTTTGTTTTCTTACTTTGTATGCAAGTTTGTGCGTGCATCGCATACAAATCAGATGATTCATTAAAAACAATTTTCAAGTAGTCAAAAACAACAACGAACAAAAAAAAACGCAATTCGAATTTGAAGAAATTATAAAAAACGTTTCTATTCATTTTGAATTTTACGATCAATTTCTGTTGGTTTTTTTTGTTGTTGAATGGAGCAAATTACTTGGCGGCGTTAATTACAAAACTGCAGCCCATTTAGATTAGAGAGCCAAACGCAAACCAATTGAGGAGGGGCAGGGGCAGCATCTGTTTGGGGAGCAGTAGGAGGCGGGAATAAAGCAGCAGATTTAATTGCTCTTTGTATCGCTTCGCCCGGCCGTCCACTTGAAAACATTTTGGAGCCGCAGCAAAGCAAAGCAGTGCAGAGCGGAGCAGAGCAAGGCAATCCAATCTTGAATCCCCCATAGCCACTTGGGTTACGCTTCAGAGCCATAATCATAATTTAAATGCCGCTGGCAACACACTCGAGACTCGTAAAAAAAAGAAAGAAAAACAACAACAACAACAACAGCAACGAGATCGTCGTTGAATTGCAGTCGGAGGCTGGCGAGCCTGGCCGAAAAAAATTGCCAAACAACAAATCATGGATATAAAAAAATGCGATTCAAAATCAATGCATGAGGCACAGAAGAGAGGAGCGCAGATCCCAGCAGCCATCGGGCGTCAAGTGGCAATTAAAGATACATTTTACTGCTCGACTCCTCCTCAAAATTGCCTTCCCAAATCCCTGCTCCAGAATACAGCCTCCCAAAAATCCAAAATGCAAAATACAAAAACAAAAACATAAAAAAAACGAAGAAAATTAAATAAAAAAAAAAAACTTATCATTAAAATATATATTTTATATATATATATCAATATTTGTTGCGTTTATAAATCATTTGAAAAACTATAGACTTTTTGTGCAGTGTATTTAAGTGGAAATAAATAATTTGCTTAATGTTTTTGGTAATGTCTAAAATTGAAACAAATTTAAAATTACTTTATCTATAATTAATATATTTTTGTGATGGTTTTTTTGATTTGTAGATAAATAAATAAGCGCTAATATTATTATTTTTAATTAAGTTTTTTATTTAAGTATAAAATTATTATTTTTTAGATAGTTTTTTGTGTGAGTACTGATTGTCATTATCTGTGAAAACATATCTATAAGGAGTATTATTTGTAACTTATAAACACAATATAATCGAGACCATAAAAAGTTGATTCAACTTAAGGAAGGATACAGCTTAATATCTTTAAGATGTGGCAAGTAGTATTCTGACTTTATAAGCATTATCTTTAAGTATGTCGGGAAAGGGAAAGAACTGCATTATGAAATGACTTTTTCAATTAACATGCTAATAAAATGAAGATTATTACTTGCTGCGTTACATATAGTTTCATACATATATATACATAATATATATATGCATATACATATATATATACATATATATACAGTTTTTACCCCAGTCGATTTTCGTTTTTATGGCTGCTCCATTAATATAAATATTTTGTTATTTGTGATAATTTCGGAGGTATAAAATTCTTTATGATTTTTAGTTTTTGCTTAGGCAACAGGAATGCCGAGGGGACTGGAAATGGGATTGGGAACCTGCTCGCCGGTTACCTTCCCTATCCCTAAAAAAAACAAAAAAAAAACTGGCGACATTGAGAAAGTGGGCACTAAATCAGCAGCGGAGCCGTCGACTTCGCCGCCTAATTACAAATTTGATGCAGCTGCAGGCAGGCAGTCGACGATGCCTTCAACGGACCTTGAAATACATAAATACACGCATGCACACATATGCACATTGCATAAAAATATATTTATATATACATATGTATATGTATATGTGTGCTTATGTATGTGTGTTTTTTGTGGGCATGTCATTAAAATTTGTTCGGGCTCGGGCAAAGTGCGGCGCACATGTGGCACAGTTGCCCTCAGGATGTGCATAGGGACTGCCTGTAGATGTGTGTGTGTGACTGAGTGTGTATAGTCATGTGTATGCTCTACTGGATGATCGGAAATGCGACGCGTGGAACCTGTTCCACAGATTTTGGCTTCGTTGAAAGGCCATTCTATAATTATAGACATCGAATGTGTGGGGTAGAGATCGTGTCATATTGGTCTCTAATAGCACACAAATAAACATGAGCATAAAAATACATGCATACACACATAAACAGACGCATAATTTATGAATATATACACATATATATAAATCGGCTCAGTTCTGGCAACGATTTGCGATGGTTAAGGGTAGTTTTTATGCTTGAAGTGCGCTTCAAATTCATGTTTTTCAAACTTATCTAAACACAAAGAAAAATCCAATCATCGATTGCCAAGAAACACATACATTTTTTGTTGCAGTGTAGCTCGTAAGCAATTTCATTTAACTTTGTGTTCAATTTGAAAAATTGGAATTTGATGAAGGCTCAATTTTAGAATTTTCAATAGAAAACCAGCAAGAATGCTCAAGTCGAGAGGGCTCGACTTGCCTATACGCTGCACACAGCTGTTACATACATGGTCGAGCTTGCCAATTAGTTTTAAGGACAGCTGTGTATCATATCCAATATTAATATGATATCACTATACTATATATTTTATCTCTAAAATTGTTCATTTGATTACACAATCGATTTGTATCGATATGTGCGTTATCGATGCAAGCAAATAAACATGATGTGCCCACGGCTTACGAGAACTTATATTATAAATTTAAAGTGCCTAGCTCTAATAAGCCCTGAGATCGGCTAGTTCAGACAGATGGACTAACTTCAGCATACCCTGCTTAACCCTTCTTAAAGGGTGCCGAGTACAAAAAAAACGATTCAATTTCTTTGACTACCTGTCGGACAGATCTCTATGATTTTTCTATGGTGGGAAATACGTTGATTGAGTAGCCAAAATGATGGATGTGCCTGAAGCAGATGTCCATTAACAAATTTTCAGGTGCAGACAGGACTTGGAATGAAACTGGACTGGAACTACTTGCGAGTAGAGCCAGTTAAATAAAGTTAAATACAGTTTTGGAAAACAGGTTTCATATTTTGCGTGTGTGAAATGAAAAGAGCTGAGAGATTAAATTACAAGCCAAGACAAGGAGACGCCCCAAAGGAAATGGAAAATCTTTGATGAAACGCGGCAGCTCAAGCGCCACGCACAAAGTCCCCAATGGGAAAGGGGCAAGGTAAGAGTGGAGAAAGGTATATGAGAATGGTAAAAAAAATGTGAGGACGAGGACAGCATGCAGCACGCCAACGCATGAGATACATTTCAGTTGCCATGCCCGCAATGCATGAGATACTTTGACTCTGTTTAAATTAAAAAATTCCATGGAAAGCAAGGAAATTATAATGCTGCCAGTATGAAGAAGAAGAAAAATGTAATAAAGACATGAGTTGTGAAATTATTAAGATGATTATGAAAAATGAGACGAGACGCGACGAGACGAGTCTGCTGCTGGCAATGTTCGAGGCAGGAGCAAGGAGGAGTCGGTAGTTGGGAGCCAGGTACCCGGAACCAGGAGTCTTATTCATCATACCAGCATCTCATTTGTTGTAATCAGCCAGCGGTAGAAAATAATCATAATGATGTGGACTTAAAAGCAAACGGAGCTTGCAGTTGGCAGAAAAGCTGCTCGAGGAGCGATTTGCCTATGAAATGGCCCTCGGGAAGACCTTAAGACCTGAGAAAGTATGCACATGTGTAAGCACATTCGTAAGTACATACTTAAAACAATCGGTTTTATTCTCTGATTTTGTAATTCTAATTACATTTGAAAATAAATTGCTTTGCTGTCAAAGCTGATTCACTTGAATATGTGAATATTTGCCACAAATATCCATGTCCAGGTTTGCACAAGCAAATGTGGATAAACGATGTAAATGAATTTGAAAACTGAAACAAGCACAAAAGTAGACAAAATTCAATTATAGAGAAAGTAATATTATTATTCTTGTTTAGTTGCTGTTTAAGTATTACGATTTGGGAGGAAACAAATACAATGAAATTATTCAATGTGTCTTCAGGGAAGAATTTGCATAAAGTAGATGTTGAAAATATCAATATAACATTATTGATTACGTATGTTTATAACAGGGATGTCGATACTGCAATCGATACCCCAACTACCACCACTAGATGTAAGTATACATTGAGTGACAGTGCTTCTTTGTAAAACCTGTCACGAGAGAAGGATTCCAAAAGGCAGTCATCATTAATCAGGAGTATTCTGGTAGCTGTAAAGAATAATAAATAGAAATCAATTTTGTGGATTTTCAAATTATCAACTGGACGCAGAGCAAGTCATCTGTTCACTCACACACACAAACACACACAGGCTAACACATATATCTTTCTCTTTCTGCTTCTCCTTAGGTTTTGCTTAGCGCAATCAAATTAACTTGGCGAACGCCAGCATAAAACAAACCTTTTGCACAACAAACCACCAGCAGCTGTCCCTCTCGCTCGCACACTCATTAGCTTTGCTGCTGCTGTTGCTCTATGTTTAATTTTGCATATTGCGCATGCAAGCTTGTGCTCAGCGTTTTTTGCGTATTCAGTGTTTGATCATCAAAATGAAAAAACCACGCGACGTGATGTTCTGGACGCAATTCCTGCAGCTCTATCGATCCCTGCCGGCCGTGTGGAAGGTGAAGAGTCGCAACCACGAAAATCTCGCACTGAGGTCCGCCGGCTATGAGCAGCTGGTGCTGAAGCTGCGCGAAGTGGAACCAAATGCGGATCGTGCACTCGTCGTCAAGAAGATCAAATCGTTTCGAACGAACTTTCGACGGGATTTGCGCAAGCGGAAAAAGTCCGCCAAAAAGAAGAAACCGTTCGAGTCAAAGTTGTGGTATTTTAAACTGCTCGCCTTTCTCGAAAGACATGAGGAGAGCAGCCACAATGCTGTCAGCAGCAGTCTAGAGCCTATTTCTTACAATCCGCTCCCAGTCAGGGATGAATTGCCTGAAACTCCAGCTGCTCCTGCCACAATACTGCAATCCAGTTCCGCACAATCATCCACATGCCACATGCAGCAGGAGCAAGAGCGCAAGGGTTTCTCCTCGCTCCCCGCATCGGAGGCACTTGCTCAAACCTGGCGCACTCAGTTTGATGAGATGCCCAAGCAACAGCAGCTGTTCGCAGGCAAGCTCATCTCGGATGTGCTCTATTACGGCTGCATGGAGGAACTGAAGCCCTGGCATGCAATCCAACTGCAGGACATAATGTTAGGGTGGCATGACAACACGCTGCACTCCACGGCCAACTATGATGGCAGCTTTAATCTCGATGATAATAATAATAATAAATAAAAAGAAATATTATGTATAAATTTTATTGAGAGTATGCAAATAATAATCTCAAAGAGTATTCATTATAATAAATACTATATAACAGTTAACTATATGTGTATGAATAATAAAATAATTCATTTAATATTAATATAATAATCAATAAGAAATAATATGTAAAAGTTACTCAATTTTAGAAATTAATTAGATCGAAAAACAATTTATTCTGCGTTTCGGAATGGATTTCACTTAAGCTGAGTTCTTGCTTAATGCACTGCAAAAAATTCATATTGAATTCTTGGCAAATTTATAATTGCAGTTTAGGTAAACTTTGAACTACTTCACATAAATATTCAAATATAAAAATTGAAATCCTTTCTGAAATTTGGAAAATCGTAATATAATATGACATATTTTTTTTTAAAACTTACAAAACACCTACATTCTTTTTTCTAAGTGTACATTTTATATACAGTTTGTACATATTTAGTAACGAGTAATTTTTACTAGAGAAACGCATGGAATTTTCCATAAGCTGCTAGCAGCAGCAGCAGCATTTTGGGGGTTGTTGTTGATATCAACACGGGGGTGCATGCACCACTTTGCCAGATGCCGGTCGAACAAGAGGCGAAATTATTTTACCTATTGCAGGAATAGGGCGAAATTTGAAGGCTTGTTGTTGCCAAGCGAACGCTGAAGGACTGAAGGACTAAAAACACTCGTAACTGGGTGAGTGGGCTGCCTTTTCTGCTATTCCTCCACTGACTCACTGACTGACTGACTGACTGACGCACTGACTGTCATTTGGCATACGGGGGTTGATTGTTGTTGCAGAAATCGCATCGTTAAAATAGCTGAAAAATCTGTTTAAGCGAAATGAATGACGAAGCCGGCTGCCTGTCAAATGAATGGATGAATGAATGGGTGGCAAAAACCAACCCTTGTCGACAAGGACGACAAGGACAACGTGTGCTTTGTGGTTGCGCTGCATCCTTTCATTTCATATATGAGTGTGTATGTGCGTGTGTGTGTGTCATTCTGTCGGTGGCAAATCTTTGTTCTGTGTTTGCGTCATCAACATCATCATCACCGCAGCAACCCTGATGCGTGCCAGGCACGCATCACACTCACTCACTGTTATGCAGATGCCCCCTCTGCGTGGACAAAATCCTTTGGGCCACTCGTGCCTCATACTCCGGACCTAACCGGCACAGGCTTAGCTTGCCTGTGATGAGAGTAACTGACATAATTAGGTCTTAACTGAAAGTCACGCGCGTCGCATTTTCAATCGGTTTCGGGATCTCCAGGATTCCAGATTCATTTTTTTTCGTTTTTCGTCAAGGTCACAAATTCAAACATAATTCGGGGTGGTCCACAATACAATTTAACTCTCAGCGCAGCTCTGGTCTCCAGATAATTCTCACAGCTGTTTCCCGAAGCGAACTGTGAAATTCCACATTTAGAAATAATTGCATTTTTCAAGAGCAAATGAAATAAGCAGAAAAAGTTTGACTTAAAAAAAAAAACACAATAATTTAGTAGAATTATTTTTATCATAAAATTTATACATAGATACTTTAACTAAACTTGTTAAAATGGTAATCTTTTCAAAGTTGGAAAAGCAAAACTCAAAATTTTGATAAAGATAGAAGACCATCCATACAACGGATATATAAATAATATATAAATATATGTAGATGTAAATAAAAGAAGTGTAGCTTAGTTAACCTACCAACAAACTCAGAATAGTTAAAAGTTAATTATTGCTTTTTAACTTTTTACTTCGATTTTCGATTGTGGTCTGGCAATGAAAAAATATTGATGGAAGTACTAAGAAAATTCTGGAATTCAGCTTCAATTAATTCATTTACATCTAGTTCAATATTTTTCATTTGAAAATTTAGATTTTATTTTTCATGTTTTAGATTTATTTTTTAAATTTTAAATAAATAATAATTTTGTATTTTGTAGTAAGCGATATCATCTCAATTATTCAGCACTTTTCTAGGCGTTTCTGATTCCCCACAAGAATTCACAAAAAATTTATGAAGAAGAAGAAGCAGACCTGAGGAAATTATTCACGCGGCAAATGCATTTTGTATGGTACTGCAAAACACACACACACATGTGTGTGTGGGCTGTAAATAAAAACGTAATTACTTAAATTACAAAAAAAACATTGCGGTGATTATATATTTTACATTTACACACACACACACACACACACACACACCAACGTATGCGGCGCCAAGGCAAAAGTCGTATCCATATCCAAGTTTTTGCTGTCGACGTCGTTGTTGGTTCGTCAATTTGCTGCTGCTGCCGGATGCGATGATGGCAGACGGGGTAGAGGGGAGTGGAAGCGGTGCAGGCCTTGAAAATAAGAAACGGGGCGCACAAAAGAAAAAGCAAGTCAGCAGGCGCTCGGAAACAAACACACACCAACACACATGTGCAAGCAAACTGTAAATGTGTGTGCGTGTGTGTGTGTGTTTGTTGTATGTAATTTAATTATGGGCCCGGGCTTGGACAGCAGCAGCAGCAGCAGCAGCGACGAAGTTCCTTTTGCGCGGCTGCGACGCGTGCGGCAAATTGCCAAAAATTGTACGCATATCCTGCTGTTTAAAAGTCCTAACCTAGCCCCGCCCACTTCGCCCCCTTTTTCATTTTCCCAGGTCTTTCTGCCCCTTTTCTACGAACATTGTTTGCCGTATATTTTGACTCAAGCTGTGCACATTTTCGGTTTGATTATCGAACACAATATTTTGTTTAGTCCTCTTTCGTCGCTTCCTCTTCTCCATCTCCTTCTGCTGCTGCTTCTTCTTTTTTGCTTTCTGTTGTTGTTCCTTTTGCCATTATTTTTGTTGTCCGCCCATAATTGACGATTGCGCCATGAGTTGCCACTATTTGCGCTCTTCGTTCTCCCCCCCCCCCCCCCCACACTTATCGCTTACCACTCAGCACTGACTTTTACCGTTTTTTTAATCAAATTCAGCATAGGTCGCGAAAGCACATTAAAACCGATTTTAAATTTGATCGATTTCGCAGACACTGGAAATTCATTTCCAATACGGAAATTGCGATAAATGTAATGCAAAACGGCGACATTTGCCGTGATTAAACTGACCAAATTATGCTGCGCATATTTCTATGTGTGTAAATCTTTGTTGTTGCCATTCCGCTTTCACATGTAGTTGACTAAAAAATGGTATGCTGAAAAAAAATGAATATACTCTAACAGAAAAGAAAGAAAGATTAAAAATAATTGTAAAATTGTAGAAATATAATGTCTGAGATAATAAATTATAAGTCTATTCCTTTGTAAAAAACTGAATTGCATCACAAAACATCATAATGATAATCAGCGAAAATTGCAAATAGTAATAATAGTAATAAATGCAGAAATCGCAATAAAATAAATTGAATTTGCCAAATTTGTAACATAATAAAAATGATATTTCAAATATACACACACACACATGTGTAATAATCATAAATGTTGTGTGTGTGTGTGTGTGTGTGATGACATTTGATATGGTGTCTAAACTTGAAGATCCAAATTTGATTAGCGTTTTGTATTGTTTTGATATGCATAAGTTCCGTTGTTCAATAGAAAATCGAAACGAATTTTGAACACTTTTTTGGCTTGGTTTTTGTATTTTGGTGGCTGGCGCACAACAATAGATCATGATCCGAAAATGGGAAATACATGCATTAATAATAATAATAAAAGTCGTAAAAGTGGCAGTTACCGTTAAAGCCACGAAAACCCGTTAAGCGCACGAGCAACACCCACACATAAATAAATAAAATAAAACCGAGTTTAATATGCGTATGTGATATCAAAAAATAAGAAGAAGAAGAACCAACAACAAATAGGTGTATCAGTGTGTGTGTGTCTGTGTGTGTGTGTGTCATATACGAACAACAAACAGTCGCAACAGTCGAAAATATTGGTAGTACAATGGCTCAGCCCATAAATGGCATTACACACACACACACACACACACCTATGTACAATGACAGACACACACACACAGATATTTACAATGACACACACATACACACACACGTTAGAGTATTTTTTATGGTATCTTGTGTGTTGGTTCATTCGTGCGTTTCTCAATGCTATTGATTTGTGACGCTGCCTAATCAAAGAGAAGAAAAAAATATATATATAAATGTGTATATAAAAAACCATAGAGAAAAGGTGTACAAAATAAAGGGAGAGGCATATAACAAAAAATCGTCTGAAGCCCATAAAGCGAAGCGAGACGACAAAATGGGCAACTCTACGCTTCATAGAAACCTTATCCTGCTCAGCCGGCAAAAAAAAGTAGGGAATTTTGGTAAATTGTACTCCGTGCAAATCAAAAGTAGGGGAAATATTTACAAAATAGAGAAGAAGAAGAAAAGCTAGCTCTACTTGCTAGAAAAGTCTATTGTATATGGCAAAAGTTATAGGAAATAGTCAACTGATAGTAAGTACTTGAGCTTCTTGTGATACAGGTCAAATCTAAGACGATCAGCCTTTTCAAGAGACTAACAGACCAATACCCTGTACTCATAAAAAGTTGGAGAAATATTAACTTTAGAAGAGATAAAGATAAAATGATCAACTGCTATACAGGGTATTGGCTAGTCGATCACACTGACTGTTATTGTAATTGCAGCGACTTTGGCAATCCATTTGCAATGCCAAACTCGATCCAGGACGTCAAATGTCAAACGTGCTCATAACCAATGTGAATTGTGGTTGCCATCTCTCTCTCTCTCTCTCTCGCTCTCTCACTCACTCTACATGTCCCCATCCCACTCTAACACCATTGTATTGTTGCCACTGTGCACAACTTTTGACACACCTGAAGTAAGACGAAACTAGTTTTGATGTTCGTTGCCAATTTGACTTGATTAACTTTTGGGCTTTGCGAAAATCGAGCCTTGCTAAAGAAAGCCTTGTTAAAATGCTGTAGTTGCCCAAAATAAATTCAAGTTGTGCTAGCTGAACTACACTGCGTCAAGAAAGTATTATGACAATGGCAGAAACTCATCAGTTTCCATTTCTTTTGCAAATATATGTAGATTATCATTGCCGTAATTCGGTGGAGTTAATCCCAATTGTGGAAAACCAAATCTAGCTGAATCCATTGACTTTGCCAGCATTTCAAAATGCACATCAAAATGCTGAGCATTATAATTTTAGTTGGCATCGGAGTAGCATATTTCACAGCTACTACTTCTTATGACTTCTACAAATGTCTTTCTTGAACTTGTTATAACCAGAAAGACGCTTCCATATTATGGCTATTTATACATGCGTACATATGTATTTTCTGTATTTTTTTTCTTATATTTTGTTTATGCCTTTTGTTTTACGGCCTGTATGCATTTTGAGTTTTATTTTAGATTTTTTTCTTTTCTTTGTCAGTTTTTATTTTTTTTTTTCCTTCTTTCTTTTCAGTTTTGGTGTGTTTTTAGGGCCACTTAGAGGCGAACAGCGACGTCGACCAACAGAATCGACTGGCGCGCCAAGTGGATGGCTGACTGACGGGCTGACTGGCTGGCTGACTGACTGGCTGATTGCATGACGAACTAACGAAACTAACGAAGCGACAGCAAACACACATAAGCACACACAACAACAGCAACAACAACAACAACAGCAATAATAACAGCGACCTCTTAAAAGGCTGACTACGCCAAAGAAATACAATAATGGTCTTTGGTCTTCGGTCTTCGGGCTCGGTTCCCGGACCGGGCCTAAGTTTACTTTTGCCTTTTTCACTTTTGATATTTTGACATTTTCATTTGACAGCTGATTGAAGGGCCGCATGAAGGCGGCGTGTGGTTCGATTTCGTTCGATGCGCAGACGTGTCAGCGGTGGCGGAACGGGGGAGGGGTCGGTGGCGGTGACGGTGGGTTCCTGGGGTACGAGGCAAGATGTTAGCGGCACTCTCTATACCTGGCCAGCGACCGACGCTGTTGCTAGGCCCCGTCGTGGATGGTGTCAAGTGCCGCACAGTGGCACACAAGCAAACTAAAATACATTTATATACACAGATATATTTCTAGAGACATGCCTTAAGACTTATGAGAGTTATATCTATATACATAGATATATCTACAGTCTTTGGCAGTAGAATACATTTACACATAAATTTAACTTAATATTATCGATAGCTGCTCCCGTTTTGCGAATATCGATATAAATCGATGGCCGATAGCTATAGAAACCAAAATTGTAAAGAAATCGACTGGTAAACGACAGATTTAATTTAAGCGTCAAGTGACATATTATTGACCAACTGTACAAATTTCATTAAGATATAATATTTAAATAATAATAATAATAATAATAGTAACAGTAATAATAATAATTTATTTTGATCTACACAAAATTCGAATTACTTGTTAGCAAATCGCGCTGAAAACTAAAAATATTTTCTACTTTTTAGAACAAATCTCGAAACATAACAAAATTTTCTTATTCTTAAAAGAAAATATTTCTATAAAGTGGAAATTATACTCGTTTTCAGAACGAGACAATCTGCTATTTTAGAAACACGTATACAATGCTGAATAATATGGTTTGGTACCACTGTGCCACTGTGGACAGCAGGTAGTTGAGGGGTAGATGGTTTTGGGGGCGTTAAGCGTTGCCCATATGAATGTGTGACATGTTTGTCGAAAATGCTCAAAGTTGTTTGCCTCTCGTTGTTGTTAGTTTTCTTGTTGTTGTTGTTGTTGTAGTTGCTGTTGTTGGTGTTGTTGGTGTTGCCTTTTGATGGATATGGAAATGGAGGTTAGGTGTTCGTTTGCTGCAGGCCAAGTTGCGCCTAATGGCGTCGCCAGCGTTTACTTTTAGCGTCAAGTGTCGCATTTGTTGTTGTTGTTGTTGTGTGTAGTTTTTGTTATTTGTTTTATTTTTTGCTGTGTTTGTCTAACTGCACTTGACAGTTGGTCCGCATTAGCCTTATTCAATTTACTGCTCTCTCTCTCCCTCCCTCTCTCTCTACTCTCTCTCTCTCTCTCTAATCTGTCAACCTCGACTTGCATTTAATTGCCGCAAAAGTCACAGAAATATTAACTCTGCCAATTATATAGCAAACTTGGCTTTTACTTACCCAAACCCCCGCTTGCCCCGAACAACCTGCTAACAGTTTAATTACGAGTTGAGTTTTGGTTTTCTTCTTCTTTTTTTTGGTTTTTGTTTTGTTTTTTGGGTCCAATTTGCACAGTTTTGCGCCCATTTCACTCGTACATTAATTGCAGGTGACGTTTTCTTCTCGTTGATGGCCAATTCTTGGCCCAACTCGCAAATTACAAACTTAAATTTGTTGGCCAAATCATCTTGAAAATGTTAGTTAAATACAAATGCATGAATAACAAAACAGAAATTGAATATTTTAATACTCTTGCTTTAAGTTTTTCATGTCTTCGCTGCTAATATATGTATGTGTAGTGACTTTTGCTAAGTGTATGTAATGTCTACATAGAAAGCAGAAAGCATTTCTTCTCTAGCATTATAAGAAACCTTGGAGGGTTGCGAACTACTCACATTGACAAATCTTGCACTGCAGATGGGGCTGCAGAACAAATTACATTGTTATTTTCACATTTCAATTCCCTTGCAGCGGGCATATTCACTTTGTGACAAAGCAGACATCTCCAATAAGAAATGCGAACTATATTCGAGCTATACATATATATATATATATACATATGTATAGCCGGAAATCTGTTTCAGATGTCAAATGGCTGTAGTCTATGTCTTTATGTTCCATATCAAAAGCAATCTGGTCTGTCGAGTGGAGTTGATATTTTGAAGCTATCTATCTTATACATATTTTGGCTGTATGTCGATGTCGCTCAGATCAGAGAGCTACATCATATAGCTTCCAATGGGTATTTCCATACGTTGATTTTGTTTAATGTGGAAATGGTTTTAGCCAATCTTTGATTGATATTTTAAAAGGAAATCTAATGCGAAAAAAAGTGTTGAAACTAGTTTATAAACTTTGAGTAGCTATAAACTGGTTTGAAAGTGTATATAATCGTCGGTTTGCTTTGTGTAACTGTGTACCTGATATTTCTTTTCATTGTTTGAGTCTGCTTTCTATTTTGTGCACTTCTTGAGTGCTTGCGAGAGCAGCAAAGGTCGTCGCCAGCTGCTGCTGCTGCTGCAACAACAAGAAGAATATGTGATGGGAGCTGGGAGTTGGGAGTTGGGAGTGGTGAGCTACTCCTTTCAAGATGACTCCGCTGGCTGGACGAACCTTAGCTGCTGCTGCTGCTGCTGCTGCTTCTCTTGGAGTGTGGCGTTCAAAACGAATTTGCCACAGCACTTGAGCGCTTAACAAGCTGCCAAGAAGGACGAAGCACGGAGCACGAAGCCTGGCGATGCTGCTGGTCATGTTATATTAAACAAGAGCAGTGACAACAACAGCAGCAGCAACAACAACAACATCAACAACAACAACAACAACTGAAGCAGCTGCAGCAGCGATAATAATGATGGCGAAAACAATTGTAACAACGGTAAACAAGGATTCGCTCGACACGCTCAACACTTGAGAGGCAGCACTAGCCCTGGGTGGGACAGGAGAGCGAGAGTTCACTGTAGCAGCACGCAATCACGCGCACTGCTCGACGCTGCAAGTTGGGGTTGACTGGGGGTGGTTAGGTGAGGCATGCTGCAGCGCTACGCTGAGCTCTTTGTTGTTATGTAATAAGCATTAATGGGGTGCTCACCAGGAGCCGGCACTGCTTCAGCTGCTGCTGCTGCTGCTTTTGGTCCTGCGACTGCTTTTGGTCCTGCTACTGCTTTATTTATCGCAAATGTTGTTTTTGTCTATCTGTCAACATGCAGCGGCTGCTGCACAAACAGCAAACACGCCAGCTCCGCTACCGTTGCCATGGGACAAAAACAAGCAGAAATATACATATATACATATATATAAATAAATATATATATATATATATATATTTGTATAAATAAGTAATCCCATTCGCAGTGCAGATATGAAAACGGAACGTTCTTTTATAGTGAATTTAATATCCTTATGTTTATCCTTTAAATTCCTGTTATTATGCTTACCTTTTCAAATTAATGTTTTCTCAACTTTCAATTTGTTGATTAATGTTTAAAATATAATATATATATATATGATATAGTTGACCGATCTCCGTAATTTTCTGTCCAAACATAATACGTTTATTGGCTGAGTTTGTGTGGCATAACGTCGTAAACAAATACAGATTTTCAAACATATTCCAAATATTCTCAATAGAATTCAGATCGGAACTTTTCGAATTGTGGATATACATATATTGGTTTTGGATGATTTTTCTATTAAAAGAACTCTTCTTCTTTTTTGTGTACTTCTAATTCTTAGCCGCATCAGTCAGTTGCCAGTTTATCCGTTTTCCAGTTGTAAACTCATCGCCATTCCCATCCCAATCCCAAACCTATTCCCATCCCAATCCCAATTCCCATCCATCCACAGCGATGATGATTATTATGATGATGATGAGCATAATGTTGGCCACGTTGCCAAGTCGAGCGTGTGGTGAGAAGACATCTTTTCAATTTTCACAATCAAATGTTTTTGTTATTATTGTTTGTGTACCCTTGCATAAGTCTATGATAATTTTTATATGAAAGATGTGTGTTTGAGCTAAGTTGATGTATCGATAAATCGATAAGTAATCGATTGTCTCTTAGTTGACAATCTCGATCAAACATTTTATCAACAACCATTTAATTTTGAATATAAGTAAACAAATTAATGTGCAGGGCATGTAATATTCGGAGTGTTTTACGCTTTTTTCAATTACAGCCAGGGCGGCGTGCAGCTGGCCAAAAATTGTGGCTAGTTCGTTGGCGGGCGGAGGGTTGGGCGGTGTTGGCTCATTCGGTACTGGTGAGTTTTGTTTGTTTGTGGTTTATAATACGCAAATAAATTGAATTTATGCTTGTTTCCATTTCCATGCAGTCACCTCGGAATACTGCCACCCCCCACACCTTCCTCCCCCTGGCCATGCCACCCCTCTCTCTCACACACACACACTGTGGGTGCACATTTGTTTCCATTTGTATTTGTTATTCTTTTTTTTGTCTTGTTCGTTTTCCGATACCATTTTCCCATCACACTTTTCCCAACTAGCCGTTAGCTCACCCTCTCCTGCCGCCCCCTTCCTAGCCCACTCTGCAGCTCTTTATTAATTTGATCATTTCATGATTGCTGATGTTGTTGTTGTTGTTACTTGTCATGTTGTTGCTTTTGTTGTAATTAACCTTTTGTCTTTTGGCCGCTGTTTGCTGCTCATTTTTTGGCTCTGGTCTGCTCTATTTGTTTGTCCAGTGGCACTTTCTCTCTGCCTTGCCTAGGTAAAAGGTCCGAGTGGGTCCACTCATTGTGTTTAGGACCCTCCTCGTCCCCCCACCCCGCACATCATCAGCTCATCGCTGTAAGGGTCGAACCCTTACCTTTGACCATTGTTATCATTATTGTTGTGGTCGTGGTTTGACTTTTTTGGGCTCTTTGTCGGCTAAGATGGACACACGCACAGGAGAAACACTTTTCAGTGGGTAATTATGCACTTGACACTTGATGAGGGCGTTCCCACCTATTCCACATTCCCTATTCCCCCATCGCCTGACCAGGCCAGCATTTCAGTTTTAGTTACCTGCTGCACAGCTTCCCTGAGCCACCTGCACAGAAATATCAGCTACAATTTTAATTTTAATCATGGGTTGGCTTAGGGAAATCATATTTTGTTATTAAGCCGACATTTACTGTGCCCGCATTTTATATATATATTTAATTGCAAATTTCTTTTGTTCATAATTACCACTTCACAACTGATAAATTTCGGTTAAATCCCCTTTTCGTACTTCAATCGGGAGTTGTTTCCTTTGTTTGGCATTGGCAGGCATTTTCCTTTTGATTTTCCCACCTTTGTGTTAAGAACTGAAATGCTATAATCGCACTCGCTTAAGCGATTATTTCTGTCAGCCAATAATTTAATGAATATCTTAGGGAAAATCATTAAAACTTAACGCATTACGGCATGGGCAATTTTCCGCTTGATTTTCACTCGCACTGATAAGTGGGCCGATTCATTGAAAAGAAACCAAAAAAAAAAAAATCGAAATTCCTTTAATTTATATACGCATTTATTTTGTGCTCAACATTTTAATTCTTATATAAATTTACATTAACATTTTTTCGTTGGCGTCAATTGAGCATTAAAATAAAAAACAACAAAAAAAAAAGGCAGGAAAAACCAAACGCTGCGAAAACTCATTAAAATTTTACGAACTTTGGGCGCAGTTTTTCACATTTTATGAGTTTTGGCGAGCGTAAATTTCAGCAGGGGGAACGGGAAATGGGTAGGGACAGGGGCAGGAGCAGGGAGGGGGGGGGGGGTTTGCGGGATAGCAGCGGCACTTTGTCTAATTTCATAGCGAGAAAGCGACTCGACGTTCAAGGACCTTAAAAGAAATTTCAAATTTTGATCACGTTACGTTTTTTAATTGTTCCCTTGCGGCGCGCTCATTTAAAAGATGCCCCAAACTCCAACACCCACCCCTCCCACCCCTCTCGCTCTTGCCCAGTCTTGCCGTAAGCCCCTCTCCCACGGCCATGCATCCGCCCATTGTAATTGAGACCTTGACATGCGTGCGTTGAATTCTATTTCTTTTGTTCACAAAAATAGGAACAAATTACTCAAGTCAAACTTTTATTGAGTTGCGTTTGTCGAGAGTTTTCCCAAAGATATTTTATTATTGCTTTTTGTTCCGCACTTGCTGCTGCCCCACCAATAATTGCATACGCATCGAGTTTTACGACGACACTCGTCGCGTTGTCAGCAATTTAAATATGAGCCTCAAGCTATTTAAATGCTGTTAAATATGTTTGTGTACAAATATCGGGCTGGAAAAACCCTCATCGAATATGTAGATTCTTTATGGCATACAGCTGCGGGCAAATCCTCGATTGCCTTGTGAGGATGCAATTATTCTTTGGCGAATTGGCTATTAACTGACAAATGGCCCCATTTCAGCCAGATGAGTCACATTTAACGCTGACATAAGCTTATTAGCGATACATGACCTCTAAACCTACACAATTTATTGCCACTCATTTTCGGTTTACACTGAGCCAAAAATAGGAGTCAAAAATCACTAAGAAATCAGCAAATATAACACTTATTTATTTATAGATCTATCTAACTTAATCTATATCTATATCTATCTATATTAATAGCAAACAAACTTTTCTCTTAGACTTCAATTATATAGAAATAATATTTCACATTAGACTTACTGGAAAACCCAAATCCTAATGAAAATTGCTGGTTACTCGGCAAAATTCTCGACTGAAGTTATGATATCAACTTCTGATCCCGTTTTAGGATTTCTATGTATTATTATTATGGCTGAGGCACCACAATCTGCTTGCACTTGCAATATGCTTTGAGGATTTCTGCTATAGGTTTAGCTGGGTAAGCTCAAAAAGATTTCGAACTGATACGAATTATCTGAACTGTCCAACTGTTCGATCTTGAACAAAACCATCCATGAAAGTAACCAGATACTTAACCAGTTTATATAATATAAAACCGCTATCAAATTTTATCGCCTTGTTCTTTTGGCACCGTGTAACACCCACTTTGGACATACTCCCATAATGTTTAGTCAACTTTTATGATTTTATGTGGCAGCTTTGTCCGAATTATCATATTGAATAATGTAATTTAAATTTACATATGTCATTAATTTGTTATTCACTTGTTTACTTAAATTAATTTGTAAAAGTTTTATGTATTACTGTCTTATGTATTACTTAACTTCTATATACGTATGTTTAGATACAAATATTCCGTGGCAAATGAAGTTCTCATCTCAATCTTAGTATCCCTACAGAGTGGTAGCAGCTGCTGTGGCTTTAGCATGAATCTTAAGCATCTGCCCCAGCTTATATTTGGGGCGGCAGGGAATGAGAATTATGCATTATGCACGTGACTAACCAACGACAGACAACCTGGCCAAAATGCTCATTATCTCCCAGTTCGATACACGTGCAAATTTATTAGATCTTCATTAAAGGCCGACAATAAACAACACGCTCAACGCATTTAATTAGCTAATTTATTAATAATCAACTGGGAAATGGGCAACACTGCTGAAAGGCAGCAGCTGCCCCTTGATGGGGGGCGGGGGATGGATAGGAAAACTTGCGCCACAAATTACATTTTCATCATAGACACGACATTTCCGTCGATTTTCGCACACGCCCAAATGAGTCTCTTTGTATGCCCTGTAATCTCTGCTTAAAAACGGGTATAATGATGTGAATGTGTGGCAAACAGGCAGAAGAAAGCAACTCCTTTAGTTACTAGCTTCAGGGTATCTACAAGTCGAGCTTGATTTGAACTGTGTGGCAAATATGCCTGGCGTACCGAGGGGTGTGAAGAAGGGGATGGTCGAGGTGTTGCTGTAAGGCGAGGCGATGCTATGCGATAAATTAACACTCTTTGATTAGGCAGCTGCCTGCTTATTACGTATACGCCCTAATGGCAGTCAATCAATGGACACTTGAGCCTAGCGTCAACTCGAAACGGACACGAATGTCCTTTGCCTGTCGCCGTTGTTGTTGCTATTGTTGTTGTCGAGGCTGCTGCTGCTGCTGCTGTTGGTGTTGCTGCTGCTGCTGTTGCTGTTGCTGCTGCTGTCAGGCAGAAAGTTACGCAATTTTTGCTTATTATTTTCATAATCAATATTCAATTTAGACGAGAAACACTTGACAGTAAACAGGACTGCTGCTCGTCGCTGAAATAAGCTTCATGGGATACATGCCACAAGGACAATGCACCATGGGGCAAGATTTCCAACTAATTTTGCTGAAATTTTAGATCATTATGTACAAATTTTGTGCAACTGTGACCACTGTGCAAATTTCCCCTGGGGCAGCGTCAGGCAACAGGCTTATAATTAAACATGGAAATCGTGGAAAATGTGGCAAACGTGAGCTCAAACAAAAACAGGCAATTGGTTGGTTGAGTGGTTTTTTTTTTGGGGGGTTTGGGGTGTGGTGGTGCTGGTGGGGTTTTGGGTGCTGAGCGGCAAACTCAGTCAACAGTCGAGCGCGGCAGGCGTTCAAATTGAAAAAGTTATTTTGCATTCGATTATTCCATTGACGGAGGCTACACATCAACGAGCCTCATATTTCAGAGACCCCTCTCAACCATCTGTGTGTGTGTTGTGTGTGTATTTAGCAACTGGTACACAGATCATTTCATTTGCTGTGGCTTGTATATATTAGTTGCTGTCGCTGCGGCTGCCTGAGGCATATTCTGGCAATTTTGCGTAATATTTTGCTCATTTACACTTCGTTGCATAGTCAATGGCAATGCCTGTGTGTGTGTGTGTGTGCGTGTGTGGACTATAATTGACCGTTGCCATGACACTGTGGCACGGTATATTGGCAAGGACAGCATCAACAGCTCCCAATGGAGCCTTATCATTATTACGAAACTTTTGATTGGACAACGTCAGAGCGATGGAAATGTGAGTTGCGTCAGTTAGTCAGTTAGTTTGTGGAAAATCGCATCAATCAATATGGATTTGATATGAAAAGCAATTGCAACCGAGATAAAAAGCAGAACAATTTCAGATTCATGAATCGGACAAACTGACAAGAAATTCAGTTATGAAATTCGCATTTGGAACTAATTGTATTATCCTTAAACAAATTCAGGCTTTCGTTCAAGTTGGGGATTATAATTGAAATATATTTCATATGATTGATTTATATTTGCATATATTTCAATTTAATTTATTTGTTTTTGGGTTTTCAATTATGGCACAATTTGTAACGTGCCGCAAGCAAATAATTTAGCTTTAGAATGCACAATTTTCGAATTTTCAACGGCAACAAAAACAATGAAATAAATCTTTTGTATATCTGCTACGCCCTCGCTCCGCCCATTGACTACCATTAAAAGTGTCTTGGGCATGTCTTCAATAAATTGAAGACATAGCAGGAAGGCAAATTGAACAGGCGAGCGAGCGAGCGCAAGTGTAATTAATATTTCAAAGCGCAACATTTATCAAATAAAAAACTAAGCAACATTTTCGAAAGTTGGCCCACAACGCACAGCAAAACAAACAAAAAGCCAAAGCAATTAATGGCACACTCTAAAGTCCCCCCCCCGCCCCCGCCACCGCTTCGGAGTTGAAAGCGACAACAAGCAAGGAAAACAATAAACTCGATTCCCAACTTGGAGTTGGAAACTTTAACAAAACTGAATACAAACATAGATTTGTTTGCAGCCCAACAAATTATGAAGGGCCCCAGCGGAGCCAGTCAGTCCATTAAGTATACAAATGATGAGACACAGTAGCCACAAACACGAATATATCCACACACATACATAGATATACACACATATATACATATATATATGTATGTATATATACTATATCTCAACTGCCCACTCAACAAACCCATGTGTATTTATAAGTCCGACACGTATCGGTTTGCATATGTATGTGTGCACGCACGGCTGGAACTGATAGGCAGCTCAGAGTTTTGCTGCCAAGACAGAGACGGAGACGGAGATGGAGACGGAGACGTAGATGCAGACGGAGACGGCTTGTCGATCCCGTTGAAACCAGCTGTGATTAGTGCAGCAATCATAAATTGACCTTAGGGTGAGGTTCACTGCTTTGCTGCTTGTTTCTATGCATACCCTGTAGCTATTACAAACAGAGTGAAGAAGGCATAATAAAGTTCAACAGAAAATAGGTATACATATATCCTATATTCCAGATCGGCTTGAGGAGCTAGATTAATTGGCTAGAAACATTATATATGTACTGTAAATTTTGAGTACGGAATGATGAGGTTAACCTTACAATTTTGAAAGCTACACCATGATTATCCCCAAATTTCCAGTATTTTCAAATATTTCGAGTACTGTAACAGCAAGAGCAATGTTAACTACAGCGTATCATCGAGTCGAGCACTCTTTGTTATTCATTCTGTGGCTGCGTTGCTGTCGATTTTGTGTTTCTATTGATTTTCAAGTCAGAATATGGACGACTTTTCCCCACACTTCATCTATGGGTGTTTCAGCTACAACATTAAAATTTATAATATTAAATTAATAATAATATAAATAATAAAATAAAAAATATTTTATGTATATATTTTTATTATAAATTGTTGCCATTTAGCATAAATATGAAAATAAAAATAAAATATGAAAATATGCAAAATTCTACGCAATTGATGAACTATTTTTTATTGGGCGTTAGTTGTCAGGAATCCTCAGCTCGATCTATATCTATATTCAGGATAACATAAGGACACATGAATAAGTTATGTTATGCAACTTGGCTTACATCAGCTTACATTTTGTCCAAGCTGGTAGAGTATTCCAGCGTCGTCACTTTTATAACTTCTATTTTAATTGAACTAGCATTTTTATTTCTATAATTTCAATAAGCATCGATAGACTCCATTGGTGCTGAAACTAGAAATATGACCACTCGAAAACAATGAATTTGAAAACAACGTCGAATCAGTTTTGAGTATTGTCAGTTGATAATTTGTCTGCTTTGTATTCCCTTTTAGCCATAAGGCCTCCATCTGTCGCAATGTTGCACTGTATGTGGTACGTGGTACTCGTATATCTTTAATGGCATATTCATCAGTCACTTGTGATAATATCGGTATACACACACACACACCACACACACACACGTACACACACATACATCAAACACTACTGGCTTGAAGACTTGGGACTGCGTCTCAAAAAGCGACTGGGCAAGTCGCACAGTCATTTAGTTAAGTGGCAGTTGATTGGAACCAGTCGCAGTCGCAGTCATCATCATCATCATCATCATCATCATCTAAAGAGTGCTTATCATCATCATGATTATTACGTACCCCAAGCCTATTTGAATTTCTTGTTGTCTGTTTTCTCCAACAGATTTAGTTTATTTTTTATTTTTGTTTTTTTTTTTTCATCCTCAGTCTTTCTCAGTGGTTCCTCTAAAGTCCATAGAGGTCTGTTGCTCCTCCTCCTCCTGCTGCTGCTGCTGCTCCTCCTCCAGCCTTTTGTGTGTGTCTTAAATTGCTGTCATTAATGAGTTACAGATATTACACTTTTATAGCTGGCAGACACGCTTATCCACTCTCCATTCTAATCGTGTTTTGCCGTCTGTCTCAGTGTCTGTCCAAACTGTTCCCCACCGACTTGCCCTATCAAACCACTTTTGGCTCTTTCCAAGCTCCTCCAGTTTTACTGGCTACTGTTTGGTTAATGATGACTTGTGCGTTGTCTGTTATTTTCCCCCGATATTTTCTTCTTCGCCTTTGTCTCGTCAACTCTTTTCAGCTCTTCAATCGATTTTGTGGCTACTGTTTTCTTTTTTTTTTTCTTTTTTTCTGGTTTTTTCTTTCTTTGTTGCATCTCATCCAATTTTAAATTTTGTTGTTGTTATTGTTGTTGTTGATGTTGCTGTTGTTGTTGCTGTTATTTGCCTGGAGCCACACGCTTGTCTTTCTAATAGGCTGCTTCTTCGACTTTGGCTCGATTGCTTTCTGCCTGATTGATTTTCGAGCTTATGGATCTTGCTCTCAATTCTTTTATTCTTCGTTATCGTTATCTGTCTCGTGGTGCTCGATGATGATTCCTTTAAATTACTTTAATTGATGGCAGCTAGAAATGTTCGGCTCAATGATTTCCTTTCATCGCAATCTGTCGTGCATCACATCGATCGATCGATCGATCGTTGGCTCCACTTCAAATCTAGTTGCAAGACCATTCGCTGTGTGGCATTTACAATCTTTCGCTTCTCTGAACTCGGGGGTCAGTTCGATTAAGTGATCTCTATGTTGGTCTTTGCAGTTGTCTACTTTGTTCAAAGTTCTGATTCGATTTGTGTTTTTTGAATTTGCAGCGCATGATTTGTGCTGCGGCAAGCACAAATATGATCAACTTCAAAAGCAATTGCAACAGGGCAATGTTGCACAGATTAAGGTTTAGTTTGAATAGAACCAACGACTATAGAGATAGAGATATATTGAGATAGTAATATATATATCTACAGATGCATATATTATATTACAGTCTTTTACTTATAGATATCTTTTATGGGTCTTTAAGTTTTGTGGTCATTGACGAACTCATTAACAACTTAATTACCATTATCTGAATTATTATAATTATTTATTGACCATAAGTTTTAATGGCATCGAAATCGATTTCAAGAGAACTTAATTCGATTTCCTCTTCTCTTAATACAGATGATGACTTTGTGCTTCTTCAATTTGATTCCCTGCTTGTTTGCTATGCCTGCACTCCAATAAATAAAGTTAGACCCAATTACTCGGAACACGAGCTGTCAATACGATCAGATTTTGGGATTTGGTCAGCAAGCAGTTGTCGTAGCGCACATTTGAATGAATGAAGGAATGGCCCATAAATCTGGCCTGAATATATAGTGAGGGCATTCAATTGGACGACAAGTCGACAAGGCATAGCTAAAGTTAATAACATGCGAGAGGGCAATTCTAATTTGGCCTGAAAGGCTGAAAGGGCGAACAGAATAATGTAACTGGTTGTGGCTGTCGGTAAGATAGGAACATGTGCGTACTGTACCAGAAGGACAGCAGGCAGCGCGCAAGGACAATGGGCAAGGACAAGGAACGGGGAAGGCAGTGCGCATATTAAAACCGGAAATAGTCGAAACCAAGTGCCAGGCAACCGACTGACGCACTGACACACATTTCGCTAACAAAGGACTCGCACCAATAAAGGAGTCGAATTTATAAAAAACCAAAAGAAAAAAATACGAACAACAGTAAAAAAAAAACAGAATTGAGGCGAATAAAAAGCTCAAATAAAATGCTTTGTCCAGGGCCTAACTAAATGCCGGCGGCAGCGACTGTTTGGCAACCACCCTTAATGGCAGAAGGACATGCAGGACATGCCCTGGGCTGCCTGACAACAGGCATGACGATGACGTTGACGGCTGCTGCACACCCAGCACAAGCACATAAAGGACACCGCATAAAATAGAGATCATAATAATGCGAAAACTTGAAACCAAGGATACCCGCCAGGATACCTGCCAGCAGCTCTCAGTCTCTCTCTCTCTCTCTCTCTTTCGCTCTCTCGCTCTCTCTGTCACTCACTCTGCATTATCTCGTTTGCTTTAACACACAGCCGGAATGCGCAGGGAGATTGCATCATAAATTCTAAGGATATGAAGCCAAAAGTGAATCGTGCGAGAGAGCAAGAGCAAGAGCGAGAGCTAGAGCGAGGGAGACAGCAGGCGAATGCGAGTAAAAAAAGGAGAATAAATAAAAATTAACTTATTTGCATATTTCAGTAAGCGGGCGAAAGGATACGCCGCTGGACAGACACACACACACACACACACACACACACATACACACTAACGAATGGGGATGTGGACGTGGACATTCATGTAGCTGAAATTAAATAAAAACCAAACTCACTCGCGCCAGGATGTGCGCAAGGATGTGCGTGCAACGGCTTAACCAAGCGTATGAACATTGCAAAATCCTCGCACGCAATTTCTGTTTTTCTTTTTTTTTGTTTTTCTTTACGGTATTTTGTTGTTTTTTTTTTGCGCAGGATGAGGTTGCCGCGTACCGCTCCGCAGCGTACACGGAGCATTTCTAAACCGATTGACTTGGCCAGCATGGCAAACTCAATGAGCTGCTCGCAAGCGATAGCTAAAACAAGGAGCTTTATAAGGTTTCTGGGGGTATTTAGTTGGTAAGAACTAAATCAGATCAAAAATCAAAAATGTTCAATACCAGAAACAAAAATCGGAATAGCTTCAAAAAAGATCATTATAAAAATGTTTATTCTGATATCAGTGGGAAACGTAAGAACTGACTTCTTTCATTGATTTGACTTATTTTATATATTTGTAGTAAACTATGTTCACAGTTAAGTTTTTGAGGATTATATAGTATATATGTACATATATATATATAACAGTTGGAACCAAAAGAACTGCTAACCAGCAATTCTTGACTTATTTTATATTTGCAGTAAACTATGATCACAAATCTATATACTATGAAGATCTCTCGGAACACAATCGATATGCTCTGTAGCCGCTGGTAGAGTGCGCGACAGAGGGTGCAAGGTGAGGAGTGGCAAATAAAAACTGTGAGTGTGGTGGCGTGATTAAGTGATGGACGTGTATGGACACATGCAGCGTTATATTTAGCATACAAAAGCCCAAACAGGCTCTCTGCCTCTCAGCTGCGCATATACATATGTAAATATGTGTGTGTGTGTGTGTGTGTGTGTTTGTACTGCTGACGGGTTCTTGCGCTTTTAATCATAAATAACAAAGGACACATGGCGCGTAGATTCTCGTATAGCATTTAGCTTGTAACCAACAAAAGCCTGGTTGCCACCCTCGAGAGCATAGACCTGAAGCGAGCTTCATGTTGACCAAGGATATACTTGTGTGCTTCTGTATGTGTGTGTGTGTGTGTGTATATGTGATGCCTGTTGATAATCCTCCAACCACTGGCCGAGCATTTTGTGCCACCCACTCGCACTGTTGCCATGCGCCCATTCATTTCCGCCTCATGGACGCCAAACATGCCACTCGCTGCGATTCATAGGCTGACCTGGCCCCAGGATGTGCATATATATATATATGTATATATAGAGACAGAAAGAGAGAGAGACAGAGAGAGAGAGAGAGAGAGGGAGGACGAGTTGGGGCACATTTGGTTTGTTCTGTCCGAGCTAAACAACTGCGCAGTTGTTGCCACCGGCTCCGTGTTCCTTCTCCATGTTCACTCTGTGTGCGGAATTTTGATATTAATAGCTTTGGACAGTTTTATAAACGCCTTTCGGGGTTAACATGCTCAAGTGGTATTCATATTTTCCACTGACCGACCTGTCACTATTATTCTCTGTGTCAGCAAACTGCATAAAAATAAAACCAAATGCGAAGTTTGCCCAGTTAGCGCTCGACACAACATGCCTCAGATGCCAACGATGAAGTTGCGAGTTGCATGGTGAAATTGGAGTTATATAGTGGACTTGATGGATGAACTAAATGGTCGATGGTACTACCTGAAACTTAATTATAGAGTTGGTTCAGTAGTAACCAAAATGATCTTCTCTTTTAGCTTTTTTTTTTGGAGGTATTATTTGACATACATCGTGCAAAACATAATTTAATGTGGAGCGTTGAAAGAGGCGTCTCGGCACCCATGATGCCTATATACTCTTGATCAGCATCAATAGGCGAGTCGATATAGTCATGTCCGTCTGTCTGCCTATTTCAAAGTTGTTGTTGAAACTTCGCGAATCATTATATCCTATAGCTTCCATAGGAAGATTCGGTCGAGAGTTGGGTTCTTCAATGAAAAACCTTTTTGTTGCACAAGGTAAAAATCATATTCTTCAGAATAATAAATCAGATAGCTTTCGTGGCAAAAATCGATGTGTTTTATAAATTTATAGTGAAAATTAGAAGTCAACAATTTGGCCAAATGTATCTAAACTTTGGCAAGGCTGAATTAGCCATTCTTTTCTGCTTTAAGTTACATTTGCCTGGATAGAGCTTTTCTGCAACATCCTGTGACTGTACACTGAGTGAGAGGCAGCTTGATTGAATTGAAAGGACGAAGCCAGGAGCTGGATTACAATGACAACAAACTGATGTTGATGTGCCCGATAAAATCAAAATCGGTAGATGGTAGATGGTAGACGGTAGTCCAAGGACGACAATCAAGGCTTCATCTTTTGGGGGTTGCTTCGTGCTCCGGCATCATCGGAGGGTTGAAGTAAAACGCAGTTTCCCGAATTGCGTCTCAAAGTAAGTTGAAAGTGGTGTCTTTACTGCACACGTTTTTTGGCTGTGTGTTTTCTTTCTTTTGTGGTTGCGATGCTTTTCTTTTGGGCTCTGGGAAAAGTGCAAGCTTTACGGGCAAAGGAGGCGGCAACAACCACCCGTTGTTAATGCTGACTTCTATCCATTCTGCGCAGCATAAATTACGCATTTCCCTCGTTTTTTCTTCTTCTTTTTTTTGATTGTGTTTTCCTTTGGCTGCGACGCAGTTCGCGTTGTTATTTATGATTTATGTGCTGTGATGACACAGGAAGAACAGGCTCAGCTCAGGCTGCGAAGTACGCAGTACGTGGCAGAGTTGCAGCCGTTGTCGCAGCACACTGTCCCGCCTCCTGCCCCCCGCCTCCAGTTGATACGTATTGCGGAAAATTACACGCAAATTGCACGCAACACGCGAAGACCGGAAAAACTTCGCATGGAAATGACGGCCAAAATGCCGTTCATGCATGCGCTATATAGTTGCTGTCACAGCCAGCAAATATCCCCTCACCCCCTACACCACCGCGACCATCCAATAAGCCCTATCCCGTCAAGGATGACGCACGACACATGCGTGTAAGTGCCCGACAGTTGCCTGCCCCTGTGGCATGAGGCAGCGCCACTTTAAATAAATTTATACATTGTCGATTGCTAATCCTTAAATATGTGTGGAACCTCACCAGCTCTAAACGGGGGCAATGAGTCAGCCTGCGGCCTGTGCAAGTCTAGGTCTGCTGGGCTTCACTTGCAACTGCTGGTCAGACTAGCAAATGTTGCGGTTGCGGTTGCGGTCGCTGAATTTACTGCGAGGTTCCGGCTGTCCGGTAGATCAACATTCACTTAGAGTCCCCCTCCATCTCATAAGGACTGCGGAAGGTATGTGAAATTAAGCCGATTAAAATGATCAAAATATCTTTCTTAGAACTTAAAAACTTTAAGAAACTTCAACTATATTTAAAGTTGTCTTTAAAAAAATACTTATCTTTCACTTATCGCATTTTTATCAATTGTTATCTGTATCAGAGAGAGACCTTAGCTATTCACCCACAGTCAAGCGAGGCAACCCACAGATGAAAATATGTTTTCAAAATTCAAAGGTTGGCGAAAAAGTTGCATCCCTGCGGAGTTACACGCTACACGCTACACGTTGCAGGTTAATATTAAAATTTTAAATATTTATAAGTGAACGCATATTTAAACAAATACAAAAGAAGCTAATGAACTTCAACTCAGGCGTAGAATTTAAATTTGGCGCCGAACATTAAATTTGTTTGGTCGCCGCTTAAATTTCAATGAGTTTTTCACGTTTGCCGTTAGCAGCTGGTTGACCATTTTTTTAATATTGCTTTTGTCATTTTTATGGCATGCGAAAAAGCATCAACAAAAACATACAATTTAATAAATAAGAGAGTGTGTGTGTGTGTGAGTGTGTGTATGCTCACATGTCTGATGGTCTGTGCAGGCCGCAGTTCACTTTTTAATCACTTTTCATGAGCTTTTAATTAAAAGCCAGTCGTCGGTCCAGAGACCAAACCTCCTCCCTCCCACCCTCCGTCCGTCCGTCCGTCCGTTAAAATTTATGAAAAAAAGCCAAACGCATAAAATACTTAACAAGGCTCTCTGTTGGCAACAAACAAAAACAGAAGGAAAATAACGAAAGCAATAGTCGAAATGGTTTGTGCTGCAAATACCCTGCAGCCAAAAAAATAAATAAATTTCATTTTTTATATTTAAGTCGTTGATTTTATATTAAATATTCCGTTAAGAATTGGTATTGTTCGCCCAAAGAGCATAAATATGTGTATGTGTGGGTATTCGATGGGATCTGGGCTGGTTGGTGTGGCATTTTGGCCGGTATACTTCAGGATACAAATGGAAATAGGTATAAATTCTACTCTCATTTCCGTAATAATAATGTGCGAAAGGATATTAATTATGAAACAAGCGAGCGGCAGGAAGCACTGGCAATAAAAACAGCCAGCGACAGGCAACACCATGCGTGACCAACAACAACAACAATAATAATGGCAACAGGAACAACAGCAACAACAGCAACAACAATTGGAACAGAACCAATCTTGTATATATTGTATTTTATGCCACTGGCCACATGGCCAGGGCGGTGGGCGGTGGGTGGTGTGTGTCGCAACGGAAACGGGAGCAACATGTGCAACATGTCGAACGGAAGTGTCGGCCATATTCTACACACGCACACGCACACGCACACACACACACACACACACACACAACATGTGTAAGCCTAAATAGGCCCACGTCTATCAGCAGGCAGGAACCAGAACCAGAACCAGAACCAGAAACCAGGCATCTAAACAAGACTCATTAGGAGCTGGGCCAAGTAGATTTTTATGTAATGCCGCTTGCTTATTGCTTTTATACATTTATTTTATTTCATTTGCCACACACACACACTCCCCACACACTCACCCACACACACACACACACATATTTCATATTTTAACTGCTCATATTTGTCAGCCAAAGTGTATTTCTGGTTTTTTAAATTTCAAGTACAGCTTGCAACGTTTAGTTTATAAAAAAATGTGTTTTTTTTATATATATGATAAAAATGCAGAAAATTATTTTTTTTTGTTAATATTTTTGTCTTACATATATGCCCCAAAATTGAATTAGCAAAGCATTAAACGGCTGTGAAAATATATATATATATATATATAGATGCTAATGCGTACCTGGCACCAAAACCGTATTTTTATACTTTTCGCAATTAAAAAAACTTAAATTATTTAGGCTTAAATTAAAATTTGCACAAATATTTAGCCAGACATTAAAGTTGTTTGTTGTTGGACATTTTGTAAATTTGGCTGCAACAAATTGTGTGCAAGGTATTTGGAATTCGAATTCTTTGGCCCAAAAGGCAACGGCTGGCAACGAGCCAGAGCCAGAGCCAGGAACCAGGACCAGGACCACCGCTGGGATGAGCAAAAAAAGAAAAAACAAACAAAAAATTGGAGCAATTCGCCTGTCAATGACAGCGCCGACGTCAACATCAACGCCGACTGTTGTCCGTCAGCGTTGTGTGTGCGTCAGTCCGTTGAGCACGTTGCCGCTTCACGTGACACTGACGAGGATGCCTAGGATGCCAAGGATGCCAGGCACACCAGCACACCAGTACGCAGTCGCCCCGTGCGGCCCATCCGACGCAATCGCCCACGTTGCGGCTGCCTTCTGTGTGTAATTGCCGTTGTAATGTCGCCCCGAACGCGAATATAATTGCTAAAATGTTGCCTACGAAACGACAGACGTGCCAATGACCAGTCGACAGCCGACGGTCGACGGTCGACAGTCGACGGTCGACGACACTTTTCCATTTGAATTTAATTTTAATTTACGCCCAACGGCCGCATTTGCCCCGGAAATTGGCAATGGCAATGCCAGAGCACATTCCGCACTTCCTTCATCCACTCCCAACTCCCAACTGCCACCACGCCCACCTGCCAGCACATGCATAGAGCGCAGACTGAGACCATCATTGACCAAATTCGAGAGGCCCGTGCGCACCGTTTGGTTAATGAGATAACCGCCGGCAGACATTTTTGTGCAACTGGCCAAAATTGCAAACGGAAGTCTAATTGAAGCAGCAGCAGCAGTGCCCCAAGCAATTAGTCGATCAAGCTGAAACTACCAGCATCTAAGCATATTAAGTTGTTAATAATTTGGAAAACATTTAAATACTATAAATAATTGAGCAAAAAAGCGAAAATCTATCCAGATCTGGTAAGAATTTTCCATTGTATTCATTAATTTCAACTTTTAGTGGGCCAACACTTTCCATTCCCCCCCCAAAGTGACACATTATCTTGTTTGTGAGTAAACCGAATCATTTAATTTAATAATAGTTTTCCACAGATCGTGCTGTCAAACGCCAACTCATTAATTCTATGCAATGCAAATGACAATTAGCAGCGGCATAAAATTGGAGTTAATATTTAATGAAAACATGGCTGAAACTGAATACTCCGGCACATTAATATTGATTAGAATGGAGTATTGGTCTCCAACAACAACAACAACAACAACAGCGACAAATGTTGACGTATGCAAAGATGAAGAAAATTTGTTTTGTCAAATTTTTGGATAAAACTATTAACTACGCCATGTTAATTTCATTAGCGAGTCTGCACTGTTTTTATTGCTTTCTGTTTGTGTTTTTGTTTCATTTATTATTTATGTTATTAATGGCGCTAATTGGCTAACCAATTAGCGTATCTTTACCGGATTCTCAATAATGTCTGGCCATTCATTCTCTGACGTCAACGTCTTCGAGCCAGCATTGTTGTTGGCCGCCACCTCATTTGGGACACTCTGGGCATTCTCATATGCGGCAAGCTTTTCCAATCGCTGCTTCATGCGTTGCTCCAGTTCAGCAGCGCTGAATCTCGACTTCAATGAATCCTCCTCGTTTGAATGCTGTCCTCCTGTCAGTATTCCATCGCCATCGCCATTGCCAACGCCCAAATTGACCTCAATCTTCAGATCCTTTGTCTCGTTTGTGTGCGCCATAATAAAAATATCAAATTATATATATTATTTTCGATGTGTGATGTATTTTCAATGTGTGATTCGTTGACTGGTTTAATAAACTCAATTTGGACGAGGCTTGCTCGGTTCATTATTTTATTTTTAAATTGCATATTGTTTTTTTGGGCTTAATACAGTTCTCTCGGCTAATTCAGATTCGTTTGCTTTTGTGTTAAGTAAATATAGCCTGGGCTTTCTCACCTGCTCCACAGCAAAATGCCAAGGTTCGCATGTTCGTGGTTTGGCCAACAACCAGCCAGCAACTAACAACTAACTGAAAATTATCAAAAGTTAAGCAAACAAACAACTGTCTGGACGGGGTGCTAGTGTTTGAGTTGGAGTCTGAGTTGGAGCTGCTTTGGAGGTTGGTTAATGCACTTTGCCTGTGTTTGCTTATGGCTTTTTGGAGCTTTGGCTCAGTCTCACAGACTGGTTGGCTCTTTGGCAACAACCAGACCAGACCAGACCAGGCCAGACCCGACCAGACCAGACCAGCCAGCAGCTCCATAGCTGCCTACACACCCATATTTCGTAGGAAAGAAAAAATATATATACACATAAATATTGGGTGCGTTAGGCAAACACTGATAAAAATCATAAGCCAAAGATGAGATGTAGCAAGCAGCTTGCCCTCACACACACACAGACACACACACACACACACTCATCGCAGTACGTGTCTGGGGCACAGACATTAGGACCCAGCCAGCTAAAATATATTAGGCCAATTATGTTTTGTAAAAAATTTACATGTACACTCTGGCGTCAAGTGGCCTCCTCCTCCATACACCAACCTCCAACCTCCAGCTTACTTGTGGCAATATCACGATACAAGGCCCGAAACGTGCAACGGCATAAGCGAGTGAACCAAATGAGCCCATCGAGAACTGAGCCCATGTTGCCACTAGGAGGCTTTTCCTTGCTTTTCTATTGTTTTTTTCTTATTTTCTTTTTTGTTTTTTTGTTATTATTATCGCACAATTTTCTATTTGTATCTACGGTCATGTGGCAGTGCCTATCTGAGCACTAGCATCTCATCTCATTTGTTCTTTTTGGGGTATTCGGTGTGCACCTTTCTTGGTAAAAAGACATGCATTTTGAATTGGGAGCGCAGGCTTGGGTAATTAATTTTGAGGATTTCAATTCAGATTTTTGTCAGCGATAGTCTTGTGTATGAATAATTTCCATATTGCCCGGACACGTACATCAGGGGTCTTCAGATCATCTGATTTGGCTGTTGAGCGAGCAACTACTTTAATTTATTTTATGTGTCAATGATTGCCACTCGTGGTCAATGGGACTCTGGATTTGTGTAAACTGTTTTCTATTATAAATCGCATAGCTGCGCGCTTTTTTAAAGTATTTTTTCTAGCTGAAATTGGACGGTTTTTGAAGCAATTGAATATATTTATTTTGTGTGGCAAAATAAGCAAAATGATGTATGCGGCCCATAAACATATCAGATAAGTTGATATTTATCAAATCGGTGCTGCACAGCAGCGACTGGGAAATAGAAAATGACTTTCGACACGGTTATCAATAACCGGCTATCGATATTTTATGAAAATTGATACGGCCACCCCTCCGTGCCGAGCGTTACGAAATAAATATAAATAATAAAACGCATTATTACTGTTTATGCCACACCAAATAGTTATTTTTTTTCTTTGCTTTCCTTTTGCTGTTTGTTGTGTCCTGGAGTCCTTTACTAATGCCACTCATAAGCGCACTAATCCGTCAGAATTTATTGCCATAACTTGGCTGGGATGTGGGATGAGGGATGAGCGTGCCAATGAGAGGCGTCTTCGACCAGGCCAATTGATAACGTGCGTGTGAAATTTATCAAATAAATTGAGGCCATAAATGTCAAAGCTGCGCATGATTCATGGCTAGCCAGAGAGCCAGCAATGCGTGTGTGTGTGTGCGAGAGAGAGAGAGAGAGAGTGAGGATGGGAATGAGAGGGCAGATCTATTGTTGATGCTGCTTATTAGGCCGCATCCGTTGGCAATCAAGATGCCCGCCTTGTCCAAAGTCAATTCTCCTTCAGTTGATAAATTTGTCGGCCGAATTTCGCGATTGCCAGCAATTTATTAAAAAGCCATCAAAAATTAATCATCCCATTTGATATGTGGCAAAGTCGCCGCTTATTTCCTATGTGCTTCTGCTGTGCCCCCATTAAATTTGAGCAAATGTGCCTCATATCATTTATTGATTTGCTTTATTAGTCATCTTCATTAGATCCGTATACAGAGCATCCTATGGTCGAGCAGTCTCAATTAGAGACTTCTAACTTGTAGCTGCTCACTTGTTGTTGATAATCAGAAAGCGTGGCGAATATGTGAATACCCCTGCCTCAATATCCAGTTCGAGTTCGAGTTTGAGCTGAAGTCGGGGTTCAGCACAGCGTGTCTATCATTATTTTCAATTCTGATTCGGTTTTTTGCTGGTTTCTGTTTCTGTTTTTTTTTGCACTCTGGTTGCATAAGTGAGTTCAAAGCATTTCAACACTATTATTAATTTTGGCTTTCTGACAGTTTTTTATATTCATTTTTTTATTTCTGCTCCCAACTGCGGTTGCTGCGGGCGGAACATGGATAATGACAATGCATTCGTGGCACAGCCTGCCGCAACACAAAAGGCATCGATTTTATGTATATACATAAATGAATATACACATATATATATATATATATGTGTGTGTGTATAGAGAACGAATATACTCATGATTGCATACTATTGCCAGTTCTCGCTGCACTGTGAGAACTCGCAACTGACCGAAATAAATGAAGTAAAATATTAGTAACACATAAATATGTTTTTTCGAGCCATATTTAATTTATACATAGAGGTCATCACATATGTAAACAAAAGCTTATTAAATACGCTTTATTAACCAACTTCAACTGATTCCTCTCCAAATCTTGATAAGCCTAACAATTCAATGAATAACAGCAAATAAAATTCATAGGAATCACAAACCAAAACTTTATTCTAGCTATTTTTATGGCTGCACCCCTTTTCCCACACTGTCCGGTTGGCCATAACAAAAGTTAATCAAGGCAGGATATTTGCCAACTTTCGAGACAATTCACAAGATACTTATTTTTCATATAAAACTGAAGTTGTCCGCTTTGAGGACACTTTTGCCGTTGCTTGAGCATTCTTGAAAACTCCTTCAACTGAAGAGGCAAACTAATATTTTATAGTTGACCCGATTCCTGGTGTTGTTTGTATTGTTGTTGTGGTTGTTGTTGTTGCCTGCATGCTGCCGTAAGCTGTCCATTTAACTATTTAAACAATGACCTCCCGCCCCATTTTGCAGGCGATTGTTTAAGAAAAACAAATAATGTGCTTATGCAGCACCATCAATTAGATCTGAAAACTGAAACCGATTCCAATCATAGCCAAACAAATGGCCAGCAAATCCGACAGAGAAACCGAACCGAGCTGGGTGCTCTTAATAAAAGTCAATTGGCAACCGCACAATTGTTGGGGGGATGGGATCCACGTTGAGCAATGGGGGTTGTGTTTGGGTCTCGAACACATTTGAAATTTGAATAAAATGTCTTTTTATCGCACTTAAAGGCCATTTAGTAAGCTAAATTATACCGACGAGCAGGGTATTATAAGTACGGCAAACACAAATGCTAAATCCAAATGACCAAAAAAAAAAAATCTCAGACCCAAACCTAAAACCCAAACCCAAAGCCCAAAAAATCGCAGTCAAATTGGCCATGTTAAGCCGCAGACCATTTGCCTTGGCTATTGTAGTTGATGTTGTTGCAAGTTGTACAGTTGACCCGACTTATCTTCGAGCGGCAACGGGCCAAACGTAAACTTGCCACAAATTGGCCGAGAGTTGTTTGCCGCTGTTGTTGCTATTGCTGCTGCATAAGTCCAATTTATTTTTGGTTTTCGGCTTTTTTTTTTTTTTGTTTTTATTTATATTTTTTTTGTTTACTTCAAAGCAAAACCAAATCGAATTAAACCAAAATCTACATAAGCTTTTTCTCTCTGTGTGGCAATACGACGAGCACATCTATGGGTCCACTTCTGTCCCACTAGCGCCTCTACATCTCCATCTCACTCTCTCTCTCTCTCTCTCTCTCTTTGTCTTTCGCTCCATTTGTCCATTTATTTGCTGCTGCCACTGATGTTGTTCGTGTTGCTGTTGTTGTTGTTGTTACTGTTGTTGCTGGGCATGAATTACATTTCTCTTCGCATTCGCATTCGTTTTGTAGCTGCTGCTGACTTTTCCTATGCCCTCTGCGTATAGTCCCATAAATTTCTTACACGCTTTGTAACCCATACAAAAAGGTTAAGTCAAAAGTTTTGGTTTTAGGTGAACTACTTTTCTGAGTTCCGCTTGATTTCCATTTCAATTCGAGTGCAGTTCAAATAAATATATGTATCATACAATTTATATAAGCGAAAGGGTATTCAGTTTTCGACCAGCTGAATACCGTTTTTCCCTTCATGTTTTGCTCTTTCTTTTTTCATTTTTTTTTTTTGTTGTTTTTATTTTTGTTGTTTTTTTTCTAAATGCTAATTTATGGGCATGTGTTGCCATTTGGTTGCCGTTGGGTAATTTTAGTACCAACAGCAGCGCAAGCAACTACAACAATAACAACAACAACAACAAGAGCAACAACAAGAGCAATTACAACAACAACTGGAAACAGGAAATGCAGCAAAGCGAAATAAAAAGTTGAGTAAATTGCATATTTATGAATCTGTCAATTGTTTATACTAAGTTTTTGATGGTTGTTGTTGTTGTTGTTGTTGCATGCCGCTCTTTTCCCAGAATTTCACATTTTGTTATTTTTATTGCTAGTTTATTTGCTTGTTTGCTTGTTTGCCTGCCTGCTCGGCTCGCTGACGACTTCGTCTGCTTCGCTCCATCCCCCCCCCACCCTCCTCTTTCTGCATTTAAACACTCTTGAATCGCCCCAGCTCGACATGGCCATAACATATGATACAACATATTACCATTCGATTCGCTTGATGCTCTCCTCTTTGCAGTTGCAGTTCCAGTCTATAAAACAAGAGCCAGAAACAACGATTCCACATCCTGTTTATGATCCTATTTAAATGACTTTTCATGTAAATACACACAGCGAAATCGAAAGTGTTTTTATTTGCGACACTTAACAATGAATTCATTTACTTTTTATGCATCAAATAAAGATACGCTGATAAGTGAAAATTAATTAAAATTTGGTTTAATCTAAGTAAATTAAATATATAATTAAGAATATTTGATTTGTCTGGGATGTTGAAACCCTTTTACATAGATTGTAAGTCGTAGAGTTCTAAAAACGAAATAAGAATAAACAAATCATATTATTATGCAAGTGTAACTAAATGATTACAATTGAGGCCATATTATTAGAAGCAATTTGGCAATTCTTGGTATTTGGCCCGCACACTTGTGTGTGTGTGCAATAAACTTAAATCAATAAACTGAACAAAACAACTTTCATTGTATCCGACTGTCAGTCAGTCCGACAATTTGTTTCCTGGCCTCCGTCTCGCTAGCTGGAAGAGAAGACCCCGGTTCGGTTCGTTTTGGAACGGTTCTGTTTGGCTCTGGATCTCATTTCACGCGAAAGGCATTAAATAAGTCGAAAGGTGTAAACAAAAACCGGCAAACAAATAAGGCATGGCCGGGTCAAATGGTTTTGTCGTGGGCGGGAAGGGCAGCTGCGGTGCGGTGCGGTGTGGGGTGTGCAGCGCAACAGCCACCGTGGAAAACCGAGCAGAATGAAGGAGAAAGAAAACAGTCGAAATTCCTTCACAGAACATTTATTTCGGTTGCTTTTTCGTTACACACATTGATTTTTGAAGCGGTAGCAACAACAACAACAACAACAACCGGCATACTTGCAACTGGGGCGAGAGCCGAAAGCCGAGAACTGGTAGCAAAAACAATAAACAAAAAAAAAATATAAAAAAAATGGAAAAACATCATTGCCATAAACTTTAGGAAGGTAAATGGGCAACTGTATTTTGTATTTTACCAGAACCAGAACGACAAGCACAAAGATAACCTTTTGCTCGGTTGTAATAAGTACATAAAGTAAACATGTCTATTTACATACACATACACACTCACATATTTGCATTTCTCAGCTACTCGCAACTTAAACAAACCAAACTCCGGCAAAAACCCTTCCAGCATCCTGCGAGAGTTGACAGTCTGCTGGGGAGCTCCTCGATTGCTCAAGAGCACCAGCAAACACATACTTAGACGGCGTCAACTTTTGATACGCCCCGCTGAGGGCATTACAATTTTACATATCCAAAGTAGAGGTTTTACGACTATCATATTTTACAAAGGTATATTTTTTACATCAATATATTATTATACATCAATCTAAAATAATGCTGCTAAATAGATTTACTCAATTTTGTAGACTTTCTGATATTATTCTATATAGGACTGTGTTTTGGTTAACAAAGTCGGTGTTTCGCATCAGTTCTTACATCAATAATATGTCAGTATTTATTCTCCATAAATTGGAAGGCTATATTCTGTTTTCCATAACTATCTGACATCGATAAACTTACGATAAACTGAAATATACTTAATCAGCGTATAATATACGAGAACTTACATTATAGATTTGGCTCTTGTAGACTCTGAGATCGGCTTGCTCATACAGACAGACAGACGATCAAGGCTAGATGAATTCCTTACATGCATACCTTAGCACAATCTAAACTTATTATCATTAAAGTGATACTGAGTAAAAACTGTGGTTTTAAATCATCTATCCAAAGCGACAAAGTCAAACTCAAACCAATGCTAAGGCAGACAAAGAAATTCCTTGAATGACTGCGATTTGCATAAGGGTTCAATTAAGTAAGTTTCTTCAGGAATCATGACATGATTGCTGAAACTACTTGTAATTATTTGGAGTATTGTAATAACATAATATCCAACACACACGAAATACACCCTGTCGAAAGTCAAGCAGTTGGCATAATTACTCCTGTATAGCATTAATTGTGAACCACATCCGCAGGCATTAGTCGCAATGCGCCAACAGCCAACAAACAAAGACAAAAATAAAACTGACCAAGAAAAAAACAAACCCCACACACAATGAAAAACAGAACCAGGCACAGCCAAGTGGCAGAAGTAGTTGTTGTAATTTGAGATAGCGATAGGGAAAGAATAAACGAGTGAAATTCATTGTGAATTCTCATTAGCAGCAGGTAAACACATTTCTGGAACATTGCTTTTAATTAGTGAAACAGACGGGCCCTGTCACGGCCCCGACAAGGTGACCAAGAAGAAACGAGAACGACAACGAGAACGGGACCGAGAACGAGAACGAGAACGGGAACACGGAGGGTGAACACCCGGTGCCTTTTTAATTGCGAGAATGTCAAAACATTTACCAGATTAACGCAATCCAAGTTCAAGTAAATTGTTCAACAGCAAACCACAAAAAAAAAAAAAAATTGCCAAAAACAACAAAATAAAAAAGAAGAACGAAAGTTGAAGGAAAGCAAGCGAAAAGCGAAGCAAAGAAAACCAACAACAACAAAAATGCCAAACGTCTGTCAATAGAGTGCGCTGGGGGGGAACGACTGAGGTGAGAATACAGCTCGACTTTAATCTGATAAACTTGCGCTAATTCGATGCAACTACAAATAAACTATAAGCAACTATAAAAAAAAAAGGAAAACGATTAAATAGGGATGTGGCAAAGGAAGTGGAGATGATCGTGACGCAAATTGACACAATTAACACAATTAACAATTGTAGTCGCACAATGAAAACGCTTGCAATGGATTTTATAAATAAATAATATCAAATGATGTGAATTGTCTTTCGTACTTGTGGCTGTGTGTGTGAATTTTAGTCGGTGCAGACACACGGTGCAAGATGGCAAAGGGCGAGCGGTGTTCGAGGTGGTGGGGGAACAACAACGAATTAACTACAAACGACTACACATTAATGCCAACTTAACAACAGAAGCCGTCCAAGCGACAGACACGGCAGTGGAGTGGACAATCCGACAAACGGACAAAGGCAAAAAGAAAAAAAGAAGAAGAAGAAAAGCAGAAAAAAACACCAGAAGCTATCGTGGCAACGACGACATGCAAACAGAACGGATATGCGAACGACTGAAGCTGCGACTGTGTCAAAAAGGGAGCGAGAGAGAGTGAGAGAGAGTGAGTAAGAGAGAGTAAGAGAGAGTGAGAGAGCAAGAGATACGCAGATACAAGATAGGGCCATGGATACGGTCACGGCATGTTTGTGTTTGGGCCTGGCTAAAACACAATATATATATCATATGTGTTTTTCTCTGCTTCTTCTACCTCTTTTTTCTTTCACTGTGTTCGTTGCTGTCGCTGTTGTTGTTGTTGTTGTTGTCATTGTTTCTTCAGTTTGGTTGCACCCATTTCTCGTAAATGCTGCCTCTTCTTCTTGAACACACATATATAGCTGGAAAACGAAGAAAATCGGATAATAATCTTGATATGTTTAATTTGAGATATGTAAAGTAAAATGCAAGCCACAAAGTTGAAATTCGTTGCATTTTTAGATAGATTTCCAGAAAAACACGCCCCATCCATGCAACTAATCTGCTGGCATTTTAAATCAGTTCCAATTTAGAGCAAATTCATGATGCGTGCTCAGATTGCCACATATATATATATATATATATATATATACATTGGTACATCCGTCCTAATCCTCGGCATCATAACAAGCCACGAAATTGCTTTGACAACGACGCGTACATCCTTCACATCCTTTTAGCTTTGTTCAATTATAGAAAATTGCACAAATCCTTCAAAGTTTTGGCTACACACAACAACAACAACAACAGCAAAACAACAGCAAAACCAATGACAACAAATATCTTTACGAAGTTCTTGTATCTTGTATCTTATTAGCGCTCTCAACTTGGCCTGACATTAATCCCCCCTGCTCCTCAACAACAGCCACTTCTCCTACACACAGCATTCAGCTCTGAGCTGCGTCTGCGTTTGTTGCAACTTGCCTCAATTTCAACTTCAACTTGGTTGCACATAAGCCGCTGACGCAGACGAAGTTGCATAGTAAGACGGAGAGGGAGAGTAAGACAGAGTAGCTGGAACCGCCTTTGGGCTGTCAGATGTTGCCCCCACCACAAGCAAGCGGCAATAACAACAAGCAGTAACAAACACCAATCAAACAGTCGAAGTCTGTATACCCTTTCTATGGTATTTTTTTTATGGTAATCCAATTTTAAATAAAATATAAAATATATATAAAATGAATTACCTTTGAACATAGACAGATCTGTAGGTATTCTGATCCTGCTTAATGTCTGCAAATAAATATTGATATAAGTAGAAAATAGAAATTGTATTTAAAAGTTGTTAAATTGCACAAAAAAAAATATATTTTGAAAAAAATAAAAATGAAAGTGTACAAACGAGACATAAGAACCGATTTCGATTCCGATTTCGATTCTGATTCCGATTTCAATTTTCGCTGCTGGAACAGATTAAATTCCAAAATTGTTTTTATACTGGCCAACTGGGCAACTGGGCAACTGGCTAATTCCCGCATGCAATGAAAACAATTTTCTGTGCGAGTATTTTCAAACAAGCGCGTTGATTTTATCAGGCTTATTATATGGGTTGTCACTGACTGAAGGGTGTGCTGTTAACCACAGGGGGGGTTCGCAAAAGGGGAGCTGGAAGAGCAGTGCAACCCTTTTTCTGTTTTTTTGGTTTTTTCGACTCTTAAGCTGGGCTGCAACAATGACAAAAGGGGCAGCCGCAGCAAGTTGAATGCCGCATATCATGCAGGGGCTCAGCTCAGCTGGCAACGCATAGCATCCTCCAAGCCCGCATGCCCGCTGCAACCTCTCTCCACACGTTTGGCCCTTGCCCCAAAGTGCAGCGCAGCGCGAAATTCCACTCGTTTTTTTTTTTTAACAAGTTCTCGCTGGCTTTTGTTGCCCAACAATGCCACAAACTCTGGCAGCAACGCGGGAAAGGGGCTGGGAAGTGGAGGGGCTGTGTGCGACTTGCTGGCTTCCTTTGGTCTGTCATTTTTATATCCTGCAAGCAGAAAGCATCTTCGAACCAATAAATATATATATATATTTACTTGATTATTAACAGTCGAGTCAATAAAAAAATGCATACTTGATCTATATTTTTCTGCCACTCGTTAGCCACATTCTACGAACTCTTATTTTCCCTCAAGTAGTGCCAGAGTGTAAAGCTTCTGAAGACGGCTGGATTCAGCTGATTCTTATATATAATAATAATTGATTAGATAATGGTCATTGGACTTTGCATTCATATTACTTAGAAGCTTAGAAATATATAGTTAAATGTTTGATAGATAATGCAGGGAATCGTTTGCTTATCGGTTTCCACAGTGGCAGTTCCACCACCACACCATCAGAGTTGCCAAATTGCCGCTGTTTGTCATATTTCATGTGATTAATTTCGTCTTGATTGATTTCGGCTAGAATCAATCGTTATTTTTCGCTTGCCCCCTTAGATTGTGCCACATGCACAAAGAGCTTCAGAGGTTGACTGTTCGTCAGAATATGGATATTTACTTGTTATGGCTAACGAGACTAACTTATGGCTATGCTGGACAGACAGACAGAGACGGACTTGGCTAAATTAACTCGGCTGCTGCTGCTGATCGAGGACATATATATAGGTATACTTTATGGGATCGGAGGAGTTTGCTACTGCTTTTCTTTTCTCACAGCTATGCACAGGGTATCTTCCAGTCGAGTTCACTTGTTACCAGCATATTTTGTTGCTAAGCGTATCGGTTGAGGTAACTTGAGACTCCGCCAGCTAAGCCACCAGCATAAGTTTGAGTACTCGAATTTGCCACCAGCTTGGCCGCATTGTCAACGTCAACGTCAACGTGGCTGCTGTCGTTTAACTAGCCCGCCCCTTCCCCTTCGCAACCCCTTGCCGCAATCAGCTGTTGCTGTGGCCGGCTCAGAAGACTCTTTAAAGAGCTACCTACGGGTACTTACAATATTGTGGCACAATTAAAGCTGCCGCTGCTGTTTGCTGCTGCTGCTGCTGCTGCTGCTGTTTACCACTCAGCTGATATTGCACTGTAGGCCAAAATTGTCTGAGTGCAACCTAAAAAAAAATTAACTAAAGTTGTCTTATTATTTATAAAAATCAGTAACTAAAATTACCACAAATTTTTTTAATTAATAATGGATAATTTAATTTTTATTTTGTCTGTTGTTGGCCCATTGTATGCTGTGGCAACATTGTTGTTGTTGCTTTTATTGTTGCTGTTGTTGTGAGTGTCATTATTGTTTGCTTTCTTAGTTGCTGTCGGCTTTTTTTTTATTTTATTTTTTGTGTTTGTTTTTGCTGTAACCTTAGAACTTCTCAAGTTTTTGCTGCTCCGCTCGCCGCCTTTGTAAATGGGCATAATACCGGAAAGCCACAACAGCGATAACGACAGCGACAACGCCAACGTCAGCAACAGCAATAGCGACAGCAACAGCAGCAGCAGCAGCAGCAGCAGTGGCAACAACAATCAAAACAACAACAATAACAGCTGAGCTCTTGGCATGCGGTTCAGCTGGTGAGCGGTTCGATGGTTCGGCTGTCCGCTCCGCTGCCTCCAACTCGTTCGAGAACAAAACGAGCCAAAGTTTCAGACGCAATCCTCGCAGAGCGCAGAGCACAATGTGCACAGAGCCAACAAGTTGCCAAACCCCGTTTTTTTGTTGGTGTATTCGTTTTGGTTTAAAAAAAACTTGCCGCTGGTTCCGGTGAAAATCCACTGGCCTTAAACTTAAACAGCTCGTTTGGCCCAGCAATTAATTGAATCCCCACATCCACTCGACAACTGCACAGTTTACAACATCTCTTCCAACTGTCCGTCCAACTTTCCATCTGTCCACCTGTCTGTCTGTCTGTCTGTCTGTCCCATTGTTTGTTTGTTTGTTTGTTTTGCTGTAACTGGCAGTATAATTAGTACATATTTTGTGTAAGTGGCACAACACAAAGTTCCCATTTAGTCCGAAGTTGTTGCCACTTACCACTTACTGGGCACTTCCCAGCGCAGACTGCACGGGAAACGAGATTCATTCTTTGCCTTTTGCCCTGGCATTTAAATTGCCCACAGTTGAGAGATGCTCTCGACTTCCATCCATCCACACACACATACATGTATGTATGTGAAGCTATCTATTTCGCACACTATATATCTTGAATAAGCAACCGATTTAAACCATTTCAAAAATAACAAGTTGCAACTTAAACCATATTGCAGATACAGTTGTCTATATAATAAAATATACATTTCTTTTTTTTATATATATATTTGATAACCATAACTTTTTACAGCTATGTTTTCCATCACATTCTTATCGATTTAATCGATTATAATTTTGATTGTTTTCAATAAATGCTCTGCTTATAACTGTCGAACAATTTGCTGAACCTTTTATGGCAACTAATTAGTGAAACCATTTGTAATCAGCCTACAGCATTGCTGAAACTATAATTATGGTTATATTAAATTATACCGGATCCATATCGAATCGAATCGAATCTAAATAACACAATTAATTATCTCACATTAATGGGCGACGACTACTGGGCCGCGGATTGGCTCCATTTGATACGTCATTTACATAATTTCATAAAATGAAAATTGGCGCCAGGGCGATCGAAGCAGATAGTGGCCATGTTATTAACAGAAAACCAAACAAATTGCAGATCGGTATCTTTTGATACGTAATTAATAACTTGGCGCGTGAAAAAACGAGACAAAAAAACGATTCAAGACTGGGGCAGAACTGGGAGCAATACACGCTTGATGAGCATCCGGCAAGGGTTAGTAAAAGCTGCTGGAGTTGGGGGATTTGGGCCATGGACTCTGTCCAGGTAAGCAGCAGACTACCTCTCTCCCTCTCTCGCTCTATCTCTCTCTCTCTCTCCCTCACTCGTACTCTCCATCTCCCTTGTAATCCCTTTGTAAAATGAGAATTGAGAGGCGCGGCACCCAAACGAGAACTAAAAACCACAGCCACGACGAATTCAATAGAAAAATCTTGTGAACACAAATAAAAAAGAAAAAAAAAGTTGTAAAGAAAAGTTGCTACGCAGAATGCGATGCATTGTTGTTGCAGCTCCCTGCCCGACTTTTCAGATACTTTAGCCCTAGATACAAGAGAGGCGAGCGGCGGGTAAGGAAACAAAAAATAAAACAAGCCAGAGTGTTGTAGTCGAGTGAGCTCGACTACGATATACCCTGAAGCCAGCTGTTAAACATATTACATACATACGTACAGGCAATCTTAAGTAACGGGACTTTGCAGAATACACACAAACATATTTACGCTATCGTCGAATATCATGCCATCTCTTTCTCACACATGCGCTCGCATATTTATTTGATGATAGAAATGAGATCAATATGTGATAACATATTTTCGACTAGAACTTGAGTGTTTCTTTTCCGATTTTAATGAAATTTGGGCAGTTGATCAATAATATGCATATGCATAGTATGTATTAATGAGAAGACTATGCCTTTAAAAATGTGTCATTTATTGCTATCGGAAATGGATATGTATCGATATTTCTGAAACGGTGGCAGTTTTCGATCAAATAAAGCAAACTTGATCTGCGCCGAATAACGACTCGGCTGTTGATCCTGATCAAGAATATATATACTTTATGGGATCGGAGATGCTTGCTTCTGCCTGTTACATACATTTCCACCAAACCATTGTACCCTTTTTACCCATTTTGAATGGGTTCAGGGCAAAAGAAATGAGAGAAAAAAATATTGAAACCCTTGGGACATGTCGTGGAAAAGCCGGACAACGACAAGGAAAACTTTCCTTAGTCTCAAGGGTGAGCCCAAGTCTTGTTTGTTATTGTTGTTACTGCGAGATAAGCCGAGGCAGGAGGGAGAGAGGGTGCCTCCCTACGCACGACCCTTTGAAGAGCGATGCGAACAGCTTCATTGATAGATTGCAATTTCTCAACAACATTTAGTGAAAACAAAAGGCAAACCTTTTGTTCGCAACACGGCATTCACAATTCAATGGAACTTAAAATTTGCGTAACAATAAACTTTTGGCTCGCTGATTTATAGATATTTAATAAAGCGCTTTCCCAGGCCTGTCCTAAGCTTCAGGATCCGCATTGGCAACATTTGCATGATAAAAGGTGAGCGGCGAGGGGTGGAAACCTCTCAGTTCTTCTGCCTTTTTTTTTTTGGGTGTGTTCCCTGGCAATAATAACAAGCATTTGGCTGATTATCTCGTCAGGGGCGAAACTCACCCCGGCCTCACCTCGATCAGGAAATGCAAGTTTTTCACAAATTTCCTTTTCTTTTCTTTTCTTTTATTTTCTTTTTTTGTTTACTCGCCGCCTTTCAGCGAACGAAATTATGACGCAATTTATAGTTTTTATTATCGTTCTGTGATTTTTCGCTGCTTTTGTTGAAGGATTTTAAAAAGCATAACTAAGATTTATTTCCGGCTTATTGTAATATACACCATATGCCGCAATACGGCGCCGATTTTCCCATTTTGCCCAGCTGCCTGGCCAGCCAAAATAATTGAAAACCAACCAAACTCAGCCAACAAACTGCAAGGGAAAACTTTTGTGTGTGCGTTTTCCTTAAAGAAAAATGCGCGAAGAACAAGTAAAATAATAACTACAAATAAATAATAAAAACGGAGCCTTCTTGGGTTTATTCCTTGACGCAAAAAACTTCAAAGTTTGGCCAACAAATCGATTGCCTGCAATAAAATACAAACAGCCAAAAATGCTACCAAATTTGAAATGTTTTCTCTGAAAACATAGGCAAGAAATTAAATTAAATGACATTATTTAATCTGAACATTTTACTGCCTGTTTATCTGTCACAGTCGTAACCAAATTTACAATCAGCCATCAAATAAATGTTCTAAACTAGCAGTTGGGGCAAGTCCAAGTCAAACTTGGCCATTTGCATATAGAAAATCTGATTGTATCTTTTTGGGGAATTGAGCAATTGCTGAATGAAAATATCACGAAAATTGTACATAACTCATTTGTTAGCCAAAAAGGCCACACATTACGTAATGGAAATGACGAAATCATATATCTATTTTTTATCTCAATAGAATGTGAAGAATAACGAGCAAAAAACTTAATTTTATTGCCTCACATAACTCAAAGACTCATCGGAGGAACTTGTTCCATGTGTAATCCAAAACCAGAACATTAAGTGCACAAAATATGGCAAATGTTGTTGCTGTCTATCTGTGTATCTTTGTATCTTTGTATCTATGTAAATTTCATTGGAATATTTATGCAACACGAACAATTCTGACTGTCAACGCGCTGCGCATAAATAACACATTTTATTTTATGACTTGGCCAACCTTCGGCTGACCTGAGTGAAATACAAGTCCAAACCCAACCCCAAACTTAAAGTCAAATTTGTGATAGATCATTCTACAGATCGCTCGACAGCATTAATGAGTACCTATTGGGAGAAGAATTTAAAAATAACAGAAATAACATAAAACACAAACTCCAATTAGCTTGTGTTGAAAAATCAATTTGGTTTTGGAATACATCAATTGCTGAAAGTGTCAAATTTGAGAGAAGTCATCATCTCAAATAATTATATTACTTCTAATCAAAGTTATATGCTCTATTGAATAATACGCTCTTGTCGCTGCTTAAATTAATAAATTTGAATTTGTTATTAAATAAATTACTCTTAGTTTAATAAAATAGCGAATTTTGATAAGATCTTTGAGGATATCTTTGAATGACTACAATTTGAATAAATCTCTTTATGCGTTTTACACGATGCAAAAAAAAAGAATTTTTTAAATTATAATAATAGCAGAACTCTTAGATTATTATTACACATATTTATTGCCAAAGAGCGCTTAATGAAATTATGCAAAAGTATATAGCTAAATATATATATATGTATATATATAATCTTGACCAGCCTCAACAAGTGAACCGAGCTGTGCGCCTGTCGTTCCAATCGCTACTATCAGTAGCAAGTAGTAAAGTGTACAGCTTGATAAGCAAATCTGTTGCGGCCGATATACATATATATATATATATATATATATATATATACACAGATTGTAGGTATGCCTTGTGGCGTGGCTGTGATTTCAGTTTCGAGTGTTTTTGAAAAATGAGACACCTGCAGAACAACCTGCTTACATTTGGGTGTGCAAAGCGAAATTTGACTGTAAAAACAGAAGCTGAATTTGAATTGATTTAATTATTATTAATTATTTAATGTTTAATATCTAAGAAGTAGTCTCGAGAAGTGAACTTGCTTCCAGCTGGTTTGTTGTCATTGTTGATGCCGCAGTGTAATAAATATGTTGTCAGCAAATTCAAAATTAAGAAAAATATGTATTTCAAATCGACCACAGCTGCGCAGCTGGCTAACTGAGCGCAGCCTCCCAAAAAAAACCCCCCAACACAATCACTGTACACACACTGAGAGAGTTTGGCAGCGCACACAAGCACACTCGTACACACATGTTGTCGACAGACCGACTGCAGCATAAATCATTTTCATTTTCATCTTTACAAGTTGCATCGGAGCGTTTTGAGTTCGCGTACTTGCCACATGCTGCCAAATGTTGCGAGTTTTTTCCTCACTGCATCGCTGCATTTTCCACCCCGACCCCGACTCTGATCTCTCACTCTCCCTCTTGCCACCCGTTGCAATCCGAGTCGATTGTCGAAGTGCTTGCAACGCCTACGTTCTGTTCTCCGTTCCCGTTTCGGTGGCAAGTCTTAAAGATTTCTTTTTTGTTTTTTTGCCGCCTTTGATTTATGGGCCAGCTTCCAATATAATTATGTTGTATCCGAAATATTCGAGCGTTAGAAAATGTGGCCATGTATTTTCAAAAACTAGCAACAGATTTGAACATTTGCGTTTCTACATCTTCTTATTATAATCGTTTGAGAAATTTTCGTATTGGGCATTATAATTTTGTTGCCTCACTTGTAACGCAATCTGAAACTGGACTATCGGCTGAAAGACATACATATATATATACTTATACAGTGACTCCAAGCTTATTTAAAGCAGTGCCAAAGAAAAACAGGAATTGCCTGCCATAAAGTAACCATTCAATATTTTTCAAAAATTCCAAAGACCGATGGTAGGTACATATATTAACCACCAAAATTAATATATGACCCCAATACACTGGGGTTTCCCCACCTGCTAGGTAGGATTATGTAAAAAGTGGCCTATTTTTAGGGAAAATTTTATTTGTACCTGGTACATTGTGGACACCTGGGTGCCATAAAACCCGGATTTAGTACCAAAAGTTGAGTATTTTCGGTATAAATACATCAATACTTCGTAGTCAGTTTAGTTTTATCCTGCATCTCGGGTGCAATAAGCCAACAAGGACTATGGACAATCAGACTACCATTGAACTACGAAAACTCATCCTGGATCGCCACAAAAACGGATATTCACATCGCCAAATAGCTGAAATGATCAATTTGAGCAACTCAACTGTGTATAACATCATTCGGCGCTTCGTCGACGCAAATCGGATTGAGGACAAGGGCAGAATGGCACCAAATGGGATTTTCACCGAAGAGGAGGAGCGAAGGATCATCAGGAAAATAAGGGGAAATCCCAAGCTATCGGCTCCAAAAGTGGCTCAACATGTGCAGGATGAAATGGGGGAAAAAGTGCTGTGTGGAAACTGTGCCCAGGTTTCTGCGCAATCTTGACTTAAATGCCCGAGTACCACGGAAGAAGCCCTTTATAAACGTGAAAAATATAGGGACTTGGATGAAGTTCGTCAAAAACCACTTGGACAAGGATTTGGAGTTCTGGAACATAGTCATAATTGGAGATGAGTCCAAATTCACAATTTTTGACTCGGACGGGCGGAATTATGTGTGGCGACAGTCCAATACTGAGCTGAATCCCAAACACGTAAAAACAACAGTCAAGCATGGTGGAGGAAGTGACATTTCATGGGTATGTATCTCGTCAGCCGGATTCGGGAATTTTGTGATTTTTGAAACAACAATGGACAAGAATGTGTACTTCAACATACTAAAAGAAAATTTAGTCCAAAGTGCCGAGAAGCTAGGAATCCGACGTCCTTTCCAGTTCAACCAGGACAACGATCCCAAGCTTAAGGCCAAGATAGTACAGTCCTGGCTCATCAGGAACTGCCCCCACATAATAATTCCACCGGCCCAGTCTCCAGATTTAAATGTTATTGAGAATTTGTGGGCTCTGCTGAAAAATAACATCCGGAAGCACAGCGTATCCAGCAAAGAAGACCTCAATACTGCTCTGCGGGATGAGTGAAGCAGAATCAGCCCAAAAACTACCAGGAAGCTGGTATCTTCCATGAATAATAGATTAAGGGAAGTAGTTAAGGCTAAAGGATATAATACTAAGTATTAACATTCGTATTTAAGTTTTTATACGCTAAATATATTATTTTATTTATACTGATCAAAATGAAGCGAGCCCCGAAAAGTAGGCAACGTTTTTACATAATCCTACCTAGCAGGTGGGGAAACCCCAGTGTATTGGGGTCATATATTAATTTTGGTGGTTAATATATGTACCTACCATCGGTCTTTGGAATTTTTGAAAAATATTGAATGGTTACTTTATGGCAGGCAATTCCTGTTTTTCTTTGGCACTGCTTTAAATAAGCTTGGAGTCACTGTATATATATAATAACTAATCTATTATAGGCATGAGTTTGAGTGGAACTTTTGAATACCATCTCTGATATTAAACCAACAGAAAAAGTGTATTTAAATGTCGGCCAGTGGAATTATCTATAAGTTGATGTTTGCTTTAATTCGAAGTGGGTTAGCATTGGGCGGGTCAGGGGCGTGGCGGGGAGTGGGCGGAGCTGGCAACGAATGCTCTGCTCTAAAGTATTCTCGATACGATTCTATTTTAATTAAAATTCAAGTTGCCAAAAAAGAAATGTGATGTGATTTATGGCAGCATTTTGACTGCACCAGCCGCGATGCATAATCGAAGCCTGCCACAAATATGAAGCTTGAAATTGTGAATACAAATGAGAAACCATTTCTTCTCTCCGTTTGCCAGAAATTCCAAAAATATTTACAGTATCTTGTCCTTGTCGGAATGTCAGATTTTCAATATTTATATTTGGCTAGTAGAGAATGCAAAAAAAAGAAAATTTAAGGTCCACAGCAAAGTTGATAGTTGTTGCCGTTTCTAAATTCAAAATTCAAAAATTCCAGATATTTGAAAATCTTATCGCCAAGCTTTTCAGTCTATAATTTGTACTTGTCTTACGACCCAAAATCACGTTTTTAACTTTAAATGTACGATTGATCTAGGGGCAAAACTATAATCAAAAAGCCCTCGCATTTTAATGTAAGTTGAGTTTTGACGAAGTTAGGGCATTTTGAAGTTTCGACCTATGCCCAGATACCGATTTTCAGCCTATAATTTTTACTTGTCTTCCGACCCTAAATCACGTTTTTAAGCTTAAAATGCACGATTGATTTAGGGGCAAAACTATAATCAAAAAGGCCTCGCTTTTTAATCTAAGTTCAGTTTAGATGAAGTTATGGCATTTTGAAGTTTCGACCTATGCCCATATACCGATTTTCAGGCTATAATTTTTACTTGTCTTCCGACCCAAAATCACGTTTTTAAGCTTAAAATGCACGATTGATTTAGGGGCAAAACTGTAATCAAAAAGGCCTCGCTTTTTAAAATGAGTTGAGTTTTGACGAAGTTAGGGCATTTTGAAGTTTCGACCTACGTATGCCCATATACCGATTTTCAGGCTATAATTTTTACTTGTGTTCCTACCTGAAATAACGTTTTCAACTTTAAATGTACGATTGATTTAGGGGCAAAACTATGATCAAAAAGCCCTCGGTTTTTAAAATGAGTTGAGTGTTGACGAAGTTATGGCATTTTGAAGTTTCGACCTATACCCGTACAGGGAATTGGGGTTTCAAGTCTTGATCTAAGAAATAATGATCGAATAGAGTATTGTTGAAGTTTACAAATGTGATTTAGCTTTACGATTTATTAAATGTGTTGATAATATGTAACATTTCAATACAACATTCCGATAACCTCTTACTAAGTTATTTGCGGTATATCGATAATGCTCATTACTAATGTTACTAACAGGTATATCGATACTACGCTCGATATCCCAACAACCAACTCTATATATAAGAAACATTGAATAAACGTTCTTCTTAAAGTCCCAATATAATGCTAAGTTCTCTAAGTATTGCTCTGTTTCTTACGAATGGAGGGTTTCCTAGCATAAGTCTGATTTTGGCATTACGTTTTTGTTGGACATTGTTATAGACGTTCTACTAAGTATAGCTGTATCATCTGCTTATAGATTATAGAAGGAATAATGCAGTTTCCTAATCATATATATAAAAAAATAATTTATCAAGAATTAACTGTTAACAAGAGCAGAAGAGTCACTTGAAGAAACGAAGATTTCTTCATCGTTCTCTCCCTCTCTCTATCACTCTCACTCTCTGTCTCTCTCACTCTCTTCAGATTCGTTACGTAAAATGAAAGACACAAGAAAAACATTGCCTCAGCATCGCATTAATAAATCTGTCAAGTGTTGCGCATAAATATCTCGGCAACATGTTGTTCAGTTTTTAGTTGTTGCCCCAGGATGTTGTTGTTGGGCTTGTTGCTGTTGTTGTTGTTGTTGTTGCTGATGTTTGGGCTGTTGCTGTTGCTTTAATTAAATGCTGCAATCAAGTGCGTAGAGCGATATATTTAAAAAAAAAAAAAAAAGAAAAATACAAAAATATACAAAATGGCAAAAGCAACATTGTTGTTGATTGTGGCAAGGTGCGGAGGACGAGGAATGGGCGTGGAACGCACGCCATTTGTCCGCGGGCTCCAACTCGTGTTTGTGCATTGAGAAAATTGTGTCCGTTGCACATTTGTTGACTTTGCCACTTGCCACAGAGACCCGTCAAAGTGCCGTTTGTGCACCAAGTGGTCTCCCCTAGCCCCGCAAAATGATTGTCCCTCAATCGCTGTTGCTGCCCTAACGAACCAGCCCCAGTGAATTATATTCATAATTAATGCGTTGCATGCACGCAGGCACACACACACACACACACACGCACACCCGCATGGACACGTAGCAGCAACCGTTGCCTTTTTTCTTTCTTTTTTTCATTTGTTGCCTGACACGGTTATTAAAACTGATTTTAAACACAAATCTGAAAACGGGTACATCAGCTAAGTGCTCTTGAATACTTTATGAGTGTTTTTTGAATACTTTCTTTTGTCGTATATCAAATGAGTTGGCCATTCCAACTCAAAAATTAATATTCAAAATATCAATTAACTTAACAATTTGTATAATGACCAACATCTCTCTCTAAACTAATTTTATTTTCTAGCGGATAGTTGTATAAAATGTGATGCAAACTTGATGAAAATCTTGATGTATCAGTCAGTTCAGAATCGATCGGATCGACTCATCATATACCTTATAGCTTTCGTGGATGACTTCATGCATAAGCATCTTTTTTTCATTCAAATTGCTTATCATATTTCTGTCATTTATGATTTTGGCTTTTTATAGAGTATTCGCAAAATGGTCTAAAATGAGAATAAAACATTTTATTTTGCGTTCACTGCTAGAATATTTCATGTAATTTGTGCGTTGTTTTCGACTTTTGTTTTTGCTCTTTGAATTTCACATTTTTTATGCAGAATTTTGATTTGCACGCAATTTGAATTAAATTCGCCATTTGTTTTAGTCACTGCAAACATTTTTCTTTTATCTTTGTTTAATAATCAAATGATAAAAACAATTCGAGTATTATCGTTGAATAAATGTATATCCATAATGAATCTTCAGAATTTTTAAAATAGTCATTAATTTTTTATTTAAAGTGTTACATTTTTGGCGCTTGGTTTCACAACATAATTTTTCATATAATTGATCGAATTACATCAGCTAAACTCTGGCATTAATTAGCCGAGTGTGCCTGAAAGGCATTAACAATGCGAATCGAAGCGGAACCCGATTAACGAATAACATACTTATTTAGATTTAGATCAAGCGATCTACATATATATTTAGAAACTATTCCAAATTGTTGGTGTATTCGTATTCATGATAAGTATTTGCATTTGCAACGGCCTTAATAACTAATTACTAAACTGGGACTCTGCCAGAGGTGTGCAATTTATTATTTGCATAAAATGAAGAAAAGCCCAGACGGGAAAATGTGCACGTAAAAATGCATTTAATTATAATTATTCTGCTGCCACTTATAGGTGCCCCATCCACCATCCCCCTAGAATCCCGACCACCTTCAAGCTGTGCGTTTTATTGCTGTTTTCCCTACCCAGCAATCAAGTTGGAAACATAAAACGGGCATAAGCAATTCAAGAGTTATAGTTCAGATTTGTATTATTCGGGATTTCATTTTCTTACACTTCTTGCAGGGTATCAATAATATATTTGGTCTTGTTATAATGTGCCTTTTATTGCTATCGGATATCGATTTGTATCGATATTCGCGAAACGTGTGCAGTTATCGATGCAATGAAATAAACTTGCTCGGCCTATTTTGGACTGGAGAATATATTTGAATCTACCTGTTACATACTTATGCACAATTTCAGCATACCCTTTAACACTACGAGGTATTTTCAACGCAGGCAAATTATCGTAAATATAAATAATAAAAGCAAAGTGCACAGCAGGCGAATGATAAACTGCATTAAAGTGCACGCAAAACGAAGGGACAAAGGTGCAGGGACGGTCCAAAAGGATGCCACGCCCCCTCTCAAGCGGCCAATTAAATTGCAGTGCACGCAACAGAACGCACGAGTCGATAAATATATTCTTGCTGTGCTCCTCGCTCCTCGCTGCTCGCTCTTCTCTCTGCACCCGAGTCCGCAACGAGTAACTAATTTATTCAACAGGCTGGCCAAAGAGTTACCGACTCCCATAAATTTCGCTTATGGCCCAAAGAATTGGCCGCAACTTGCAACGACCCCATTTAAGTCATTTTATTAAGCTTATGGAGAGGGAGGGAGAGATGCGGCTGTCTTAATCTGGAAAGAGGGCCACAACTAACAGGTATATAGCCATCTTCACTACTAGATTGCTTGTCGAGGTTGCTATAAATTTGGCTAGATAAGATCTATGAATTAAATATATATTCGGTTCCCAGAACATGCAGGCAGCTGCTCATTTATCAGTTAGTATTGACTATAATGTTAATAATACAAATAAAAATGATAATACCAATAAAACTAATAAATAAAACTAATAATATAATAACGAAAATAAACAATAATAATGTTAATAACTCATAATTTGGGTATTATTTAATTTTACACTCAACGAAACTTAATGAAAAATAAACTTTTTTATTCAAAGTAAAAAATAACTAAAAAAAAATAATGACTTGCAATTTTAGGCAAACTTTGTTTTAAGCAAGAGAAATCAAATGAAAACAGTAAATTTGGCTTCAAAATAATTCTTGGAAATTCAACATGATTTTTACTCCCAGTTTGATTTGTGTTTTTTAGTTTTGTGTCGAAAACATTTAATTGATCGTCAAACGAAGCTAAGAAATGAAGTTTTGTGTTGTTGTTGTTGCGAACTGCCAACGGAAAGGTAAACACAAAAAACAGTAGACAAAACTAAGCAAGGAACAGTGGAACCCTGCTGGCAAGCATGCATGCCACATGCAACATGCAACAGTAGCGACCAGTCGATGGGTAACTGGCCAGGTTTCATCTTGTACTCGTACTCCCATTTCCCCTGCCATCTCCCTCTCTGTCTCTCTCTCTCTCTCTCTCACTCGCTCTCTCTCTTTCTGTGTCTTTGCTTGAATCTGTTGCATCTGCATCTTCGCGGCATCTCAGCGCATGTCATGTCTCGTATCTTTTGTGCTAATCGTAAATAACTGTCGAAATTTTTTGCTACTGTATGAGATTTGAGGAGGCTGGCAAGGAGTTGGCCAAGTTGGCCAACTCGGGATGCTGGCCAGACACCATTATTGTTGTTGTTGTTGTTATCTTTGGACGTTGCTTGCAACTGTCCAGGGGTGTGTGTGGTGTGGGGGGGGGGGGGGGGGAAGCGAACTGGTAACTGGTAACTGAAAACTGGCGACTGTTCAGAAGATCTCTTTTATATGCGCACCTTAAAAAAAACGGCAAACAACAACAACAACAAGATACTTAACTTTTTGCACCGTCCCGTGAACGGGCACACTTATTGCCACGCACACACACACACACAGTCAGACGCAATCACATGAATCAAGAAACAGAAACCGGAGTTGAAGCTGCGACTCTGTGGCTGAAGTTGAAGTTGCGCCTGACACTGAGTAGCGAGAGCTGAGTGAAAAACATGTTTGGCTATAATTCTTTTTATTTCAATTCTCTTCTTCTTTTTTGTACCTTTTGATTACCCTGTAGCCATAGGAATCGAATGTGGAGCATATCGGCAATTGCATATGTATGTTAGTTAAGTAAAGTAAGAAAATTTGTGCATAAATAAAAACCTAGAAAAGTTTAGAGAGAGAGAAGTTTCACTTACTATATTGTTGATAATGCAACTAGGCATGATTAAGCCGCAAATTCAATTTGAATATAGAGCAATGCCAATTTTCACTATAGCTATAATTTATTAGTGATTTATTTAATGACTGCTAAATATAAAAAGTAAGAATTATATCAAATTCAATTAAAAATAAAACGTTAAATTTTAACATATAAAAAATGTATTTTAATATTTGTTTTTAAACAGATTACGTGGTATCCTGTAGTCGGTGACCTGTGTGTATTCTGACTTGTTTATTATTATTTTATATTTATTTTTTTCTCTTTTTAACCGTCGACGTGCGTTTTTATGCTTTGCTTTCTTTGCGTTTTGGACATGTATCTGAAAGATACTTTTTTCTTTACGTTGCTGTTGCTGCTGTGTGTGTTGTGTGTATGTGTGTGCCGTGCTTGATGACACTGACAAAGGTCTGTCCGCCCCAGCCCCAGCCACAGATGGCAGGCAGCCAGGGCAGACCCCAGCAACGACCCCAACCGTAGCCATACGCGATTTTAATGAAGCACTTAAAAAGCATAAATGAAAATAAAAACCCAGCAAAGAGAGAGAGAGAGAGAGAGGAAGGGAGCCGTCTCATCTCACTCCCACTGCCACTCCACACACACACACACACAAACACACAGAAACACACACCCAGCCCAGTGCCAAGTTTCAAGCCCATCTTCAGAACGACAATTGATGTGGAGCCTGTGCCCCATCTGTCTGTCCGTCTGTCTGTCTGTCTGTCTGTCCGCCTGCTGCCCGTCCAGCTTCGGCTACATTAGGCTTATGTTTTTTTTTCTTCTACTGCTGCATCTTCTTCTTTTTTACTGTCCAAGTTTTGCCTATGTGCAGAGTAAAAGTATCTCGTGGAAGCGCCTCGAAATTAATTCTAATCTAGCAAATTACGTTTGGAGTAGGAGGAGGCGGGAGGGCGGAGGCACTCAGGACCATTTATGCAGTCATAAAAATTAAAGACACCGCTTTCAGATAAATGCGTGTGCGTTCACACACCCACACACACACACATACAGAGAGAGAGATCTCGCAGATACACAGATAACACAAATAACAAAACGGTAGCCAATAAAACGACGACAAACATTAAAAGCATTAACAACAGCATTAGAAATGCAGAGCGGAGAGCGGGGAGCGTATGAACTGGAATCGGAATTGAAATTTGGAATTGGAGCGGAATCAGTTGGGTGAACCAGTGCCATGACTTTGAATAATTGATGAAGAAGCTGTACGATGCCACAATAATCAATGCATGATCTCAATGTGAACAAGGCAAATACACACATACACACATATATACATATATATATATATACATATTCATGGCTATTTATGCTCGGCAACGTCAACGAATTATGTCGTAAAGCAATTAATCCCTTATCTTTACGATTGCCAATAAGAACGTGATAAAAGATGATAAGCTCTTAATCTTATTAAAGTTCATTTTTGTGAAACACATGAAGACTGATTTTATGACCTTAAGTTCATGTTTTATTGTACATATGGATTTATTCAAAATACAATAAAATTATTTGAGCTACGCATCTATTACATTTTTTAACAACCGAATTGACCAACACTCAGAAAAAAAATGCAAAACCTTGTTTTTATTTATTAATTTTATTTTTCTGTTTGAAATTTACTTTGTGAATAATTAGGGTGATGATTTACTAAATTTATGGCGAGCGTAATATGTGATATATTAAAATGATGAAGCTTAACAAAGTTTTCAAATTGCATTTGTTTTTCTCTGTTTTCTGCTTTGTGAAGCTCATTAGAATGCTTAAACGTTTGCGACATTTTCTCGCAGCTGTGTTGTTGTTGTTGTTGTTGTTTGCCTGACTTAACAAACGCAGTGGGTGCGCTGCGCACTAATACAAATGCAATTGCAGTGCGTATGCGTGTGTGGGGTAATTGTGTATTGTTGTAGTCGTAGTTGCAGTTACTGTTTGTAGTTGCTACGAAATGGGGTTCATTGCACGTAGCCCCCAAAACGACCAACTGGCCGACAGATCGACCGAACGCCTGTTCGCCTATACGCCAGTAACCAGGCAATTGTTGCTGCCTGCATGTATGTGTGTATGCGTGTAATTACAATTGCGAAAATAATAATAGCAACAGTCTCATAAGAAATGTTTTCAAGTGTCTTTTTTAAATTTGTACGTTTAAAGAACGTATAAATATGTTTTTAGAAGTGAAGGAAGACTCTTCAAATAAAGTGAGAGAGAAAAAACACATAATTAAATTACACGTTTCCAACTTATTTAAATTTAATTAAAATTAAAGTAGAAAACTAAATTTTACGAAATTTTTGGCACTTTTCCCTTCAAATGAAAAAAAGGAATTCTTCAAGCAGTACTAACTGTAATTTATAATGGGAATACTAAACAATGTATTAAAAATCAATATTTGAAAAAATTCCAAAACTAATGCTTTGCTTATCCAATCGTAAGCAAAAATGTCTTAGTGGTGCTATTATTTTGTTCGCAACTGTATGTATTTTTAGTTGTTGCTTAGACAGCCTGGCTGGGCTGGGCTGGGCTATTCTTCTTCTTCGCTCCGACTGCGTCTACGGACTGTGCTTTAGCCTCGCCGTCGCTGTCCGTTGTTGCTGTTGTTTGCCATCGTCGCGTCGGTCATCGTGCATTTTTCTCTGTTTGCTTGCGTGCATTTTGCTCCGCACTCTTCTTCGCTTTCCAGCAGCGAAAATATCCCAATACGAATACGATTCGTAATGTATGCTTAGAAAGTTTACTCTATATACAATTTCACGTCCCATTCATGACAAATATATTTTATTTTCCACTTCACAAACTGCACTCTGTCTAAACTAGAAAAACCCAAAAAAAAATTAGAATTGATAGGAAAAAATATTAGAAACCAATCCAAACCAGAAATATGTAATAAGACATTTGCGCACTGCTTTTCATGCTGAGGTCCCGCGAAGTTAGGTCTGTGCTTGACTTGAAGCTCCTGTAGTCAAGAGCATTACGAATGCGTTCCGTAATGAAATGTCATTCACTAGTTCGCTGCTGGGATGCATTTAGCTGCGCACTCTTCTTTGCCTGTTGGACGGCTGCTCTTTTGTTTCGCATTCGCATTCGTGGAGAGCGGCGAGCGCAGAGCGAAGAGAGGCACGAGGAGTTTCGGACTGCGCTTCTAACGCTTCAAGCCGATGCCACCTTCAACAAAAGCGACGAGGCTGTGGCAAACAGACACACACACACGCATACAGCTGCAAGTGAACTGCTCCAACGTCGTCGTTGGCGTCGCTGTTGTTGTTTATCGTTGCCTTTCTTTTGTGCTTGCTTCAATTTTTGTTGTGTGTGTTATTTTTTGTTTTGTGTCTGTTATTTTCTTTTAGTTGTTGCTTTTGTTTTTTTTTTGCAGCTTTGCCTCTTCCATAAGGTTCGCTTGCTGTTGTTGTTTTTTGGTTTTTGTCTCTTTGGTCTTTGTCTGTTTTTTCCTTTGCCTTTGCTCGTCGTCTCGTCTGTGGCACTCTCTCTCTCTCTCTGTCTCTCTCTTTCTCCCCCCTCCCACACCCCTTTAACTCTACCAGCAGCACCTACGACACACAACACAAACTGACGTCGCTGCTGCTTTTATTATTTCTTTTTTTGTTTTTGCGCATTCTGTCTTGTTCTCTCTTCTCGCTTGCATTTTGTGTATCTCATCTCGTGTGCGCTTTCGCCGTTTTTTGCCGCTGCTTTCCAATCTCTCGGCATCGCTGCGCCCCAACAACAACAGCAACAACAACAATAAGCGTCGCCGTCGTCGTCGTCGTCGCTGGCGTCGTCGTTGCCCCGACGTCGTCATCGTTTTCTCTATTTTCCTCAATCGCTTTTGCCTTTTCATTTTCAATTCGCATATTTTGCAAACTCTACTTTCAGTTATTCGCCGATAATTGATGTCAAAGGACGCAGTTGTGCTCCGCGTCCGCTGCTGCTGTCGACGCCTCTGCCTCCGTCTCCGTTGCTATCGCTTCCAGTTGCATAGTATTCCAATTCCATATTCCTCATCCTCCTTCCATCGCCCATCGCCATGCCCAAGGAGGATCCGTTCGTGAATCGCGCCCAGTTGCTGAAGGCCATCAAGAAATATCCAGAGATTTGGGATTCCAATAATAAACTGCATTTGTGTCGCAGCGTCACATCGCCCATGTGGAACGAGATCGCCGAACAGTTTGGCGGTCATGTGCCTACAGGTGAGTGCAACTGAGACAGCCATTCACAAACCCCTCTGCCTCTCTCTCGATGTCTCTCTCACACTCTGTATGTGTGCTTATCCAAGTTTCTAGCGGGGTTCGCTGCAAAAGCTTAGCCTGGCAGCCGGCATCGTTTTTTTTTCTTTTTATTTTGCATTGTTTCGCTCGTAGCTGCTCGCCCGCTCACTTACTCTCTCTCTAGCATTTGCTCTCCCACTCTTTTCCCGTGTGTGCGCGCATGTGTGTGAGTGTATGTGTATGTTTTGTTTAAAAATAGGTGCATACACGTCAGTTCATAGGTTGTTGGGCTTTCATATTCAGGGCATTTGTATTTGCATATGCAGCAAGCTAGATCATTTCCCTTTTTGCTGAATGGATTACTTAGTATAACAAGATGGAAGTACAGTAAATGTTCACAAACGTGATTTTAACTTGTCCATAAGTTCTACAAGTGAAATTATATGATTTCCAAATTATTTAATGTTAATTGAAGTCAGACGACACAAAAAAATTAATACAAAACTAAAAAATAGACTAAATTAAATTATAAGTTATCTTTAATATAATATATATATTTAAAAAAAAACAAATTATTAAATTTAAAAAAGATCAATATTTAATTAACCATTTTAGGGATCTCTTTTTGTTACCATATATTATTTATATCTTTATAATATATTTTCTTTCTCGATTTGGCAGTTAAATTACAGTCGATTTGGAGTCAAATGAAGTACCACTACCACAATTTGGTGCATCGCCAGATCCTGCACAAGGAGCGCTTCAACACGAAGTGGGAGCACTTTGAGCCCATGTCCTTTATGTACAACATAACCGTTGCCAAGATCATTGGTGCCCAGTCCAGTGCCAGCAGCTCGGACAACTCGGCGGCAGCAACTAGTCCACCAACCAGCGAATCCTCCTCGCCACCCGCGCCACCAGCACTTCCAAGTGCTAGCCATGGACGTGGTCGTCCCAGTGGCAGCTTCAACTGGCTGCAGGCTACGCCCACTCCGACTCCAACTCCATCTCCTGCTCCAACGAGGCCAGTTGTCACTCATGCCGCTGCCACACAGCAGTTGCCACATCTGATTGAGTCGACGGCGTCGCATGGATTGAGTTATACGGCCTTCACTGGACTGGTGCCGCCGGCTGCTTGTACCGTGGAGGCAACGACCACGCCCACCGTCCGCAAACTGGGCCGGCCCAGTTCGTTGCACAACAGCATGCGTGGGCGCATCATCGATGCCATCAAGGCGCGACCCTCCTTGTGGGCGGGGCGACAGCGCTCCGAGAAGGGTCAGGGACAGGGACAGAGTCGCACCTCCGCCGTGTGGAAGGAAGCCGCCGTCGAAATGGGTCTAACGCCAAGTGAGTTTAGTTTAAGTCACTTATTTTAAGATTAGTATTTATTCGAGAATTGAGAAACGATAGAATCTGTTGCTCAAATTATATATCCATAGATATAACCCATCTTGATCGATCTACCCAACATTATAATATAGATATCGTATAGGTACAATCGGTATATGCCACTAGTTCATCCAATATTCCCTTGCAGCGCTGATGCAGACACGCTGGTCGATCATCAAGCAGCGCTACGTGGACGAGTTGCAGAAGGAGCGGCATGCGCAGTACGCACAGCAAGGATTCTGCTCCAACTGGGAGCACTTTGAGCGGATGTCCTTCATGCGTGCCATGCTGCTGCGCAAGGTGGACGAACGCGAGCAGACCCGCGAACATATCCAGGAGATGGTAAACGAGCAACTGCAACAGCAGCAGCAGCAACTGCAACAAGAGCAGCAACATCATCATCATCATCAGCAGCAGCAGCAAGAGCAACATCATCATCAGCAGCAAGCGCAGCATTTGCAGATTTATCGTCCGCCCGGCTTGGCGGAACATGCACAGGATATGCCCATTGGACTGGTGCAGCATCAGTTGGCGCATCACGTTGCACATTCAACATTGGCCATGCATCCGCCACCTCATCATCCGCATGCCCATCATCCCCATCACCATCATCATCATCACCATCATCAGCAGTTGGGATTGGGTGGCAGGCGACGAGTTAAGCACGAATCGGATCTGGAATGGGATCCCTTCGAGATGATTCTCCATGTGCATGGCAGCGGGGAGCCAGCAGCAAACTGAACCAAGACTGAGTGGGTAGAGGAGCGAGCGAAAGAGAGAGCGAAAGTGAAAGAGAGAGAGAGACAGACAAAATTTAGGTCTATATATATACGTATAAATATCGCCAGATGTAAAACTAACTACATTACAATCCAATTTGTATTTCCAATTTTCCACTTTGCAAACAAATAAACATTACATAAAATAAACAAGCTGCCACTTTTAAAGGGGGTGCATTCCACAAAGCAAATGCGTCAGGCAAATCGCCAATTTATTTTCACTTCTTAGATTTAAAAGAAATGCATTTGAAATCTAATTTGTGATTTACGAAATAAAATAAAAGTAGAGATGGTTAAAGAGCAGAGGAGAAAGACAAAACAAGGAAGCTATGTGAACTGACAGGGCATTCCAAAGAGAAAATGCGTCAAGCAAAACGCCAATTTTCATTTATTTATTGATTTAATATTTTTATTTTTTTGGGATTGCCAACTTTGTAATGAAATTAAAGGTAAAAATCTCTTAAAAAAGTTGGACATGGTAATGCGAAGAGAAGAAAAGCGAAAGAAGAGAAGAAAAAGAAGAGAAGAGAAGGAAAAGAAGAAAAGTAAGAGAAGAGAAGGAAGCCAGCTTAGGCTTAAAGACACTGATTACTTTATATAATATAATTCTTAAAGAATTATTAAGTTTAAGAATCATATTCGTATATAATTCTTAAATGCTTACAGATTTGGCCGGAATAGGGGCGCAAACGATTCTTGGAATGCGTTTGGCATAAATTGGCATAAATTTATGCTAATTTAGCGCGCAATGTGCGCAACATTTGTCGATTGCCAAAATCAGAAACATGTTTCGCCTGTCACCTTGCCACAGGCCCACGCCCCCCAACTTGGATTTGCCTCGAACGTAACACCCCCTCGAGTGTGTGTGTGTGTGTTTGTGTGTTGCGCACTCCACTCACCTTTCACAGCGAGTCGTAACTTGTGTAAAATTTCCACTTTTGTGGTTTGAGTTCGAGTTGAGTTTTTAGTGGGCACGCGTAATTCCAATCACGTGCCACCCACACACACACACACACACACACACACAGTGCTAAAACTTTTCAAACTGTAAAGCGTTTATCAAAATAAACCTCGCCCCCAGCAAGGAGGGGCTGCTTTAGCTCCACTTAGGCACTCATCAGGCGCACATAATTGGTTCGCTTGTCAGACGAAGGATTCCACACGATCCGCTACAGCTTCAACTTAATGGCATCAGTGGGTGAGCTGGTTGCGGGTGGGGGGTGGGGCACAAATAGTAGTCGCAGCATCTTCAATAATAAATGCATTTCACTGTCGAATTTGCCGCATTCTGCACAACACACGTGCCTTAAATAATTCACATCGCATTTAGCGGCACTTTTTTCTTCTTCTGCTCCTCTTTTTTGCCATAGCTCTAATGGCTGCAGCGATTTGTGGCGCTGCCAAGGGGCAGGTGGCGGGTCTAGCTGAGCTGAGCTGAGTGGGGGGCATGGCAGACTGCCAGGTAAGTGGAAAGCAGTTGGCTACGTTTTTAGTTCTAGGCGAGAATTTGCCTAAAAACCCCAAAAGTAGTTTTGCCCCCCTTCGAAACTTTTATGCTTCCTGCATTTATCACAGCCTGCCCCCTCAGCCAAAAGAGACGCGAAACACCAAAGCAACATGAAGGATGGGGCAGGAGACTGCGCGGCAAGTAGTAGCTAAAACCGTGTAAAAGTTTTGTATGTGCGTGTGTGTGTGCGAGATGATGGAGCGTTATTTAAATGGTTTTCGGATGCTTGCGTGAGAAAATGTTAGTAAACATTAGGATTCCTTAAGGAGAGCATTAGTATCAGAGACTGTAGAAATACACTCTATCACATATTATTATTATACACTGTAATCTTTGGTATATACATTTAATTTTCTATATACATTTAAGTTTTGTTTTCTTCAAATAGTTCTCCATTTGTATATGTAGCTCTTAGGGGAATTTAGTAATAACTTCAAAGAGTATTTTCCATTTTTTTCTTGTTTTAATAGCTGAAACAAAAAACTAAAAAAAACAATAAGAACCGATTTGCTGGGGCTTAAAGTAAATAACTGACTTGTAGGCTCTGTCAATACGCATTGGAAAATAAAGCATAAAAAACTGGAACACCCTGTACTTGCTGTGATACTAACATTTCTCCGTGGGTGTGCTAATTGCTTTCAAGTGGAACGTGAGCCAGTGAAAACTTTGCACGATGCCTAAATGCTTGGGGTGGCACTTTCTTTCCGCAGGAAGACCATGAACACACACACACACATCATTTCATAAAACACAAACACATACAGTCACACACTCGCAAACACACACACACACATGTGATAAGACTGCTTATGTGAATTATCGCACATTTTGTAGTATTGCGAGCGAATCTTGCGCCTTTGCCACGTGCTTCACGTTTCCGAAAAACTAGAAAACTTGTCCAAAAGTGCGCGCCACTCATATCTCTCAAGCGGACAGACAAACAGCAAGAGCGACAGACAGACTGAGAGACAGACAGACAGTAGAACGCAGAGACAGACAGAAAGCGGCGTTTGAAAAACTTTTAAATTTACTTTTGCCAAGAGTTTTTCCGGCAACCTGCGCATATTCATTTCAAAAATCAACACACATACTCCCACACACACGCACACACACTCCCACACACACGTACACACACACGCACATACACTCGCCTGCCCGTGTTTTCTTTTTAAAGTTCACACCAGCCCAAAACCCTGCCACTTTTGTGCGTTGTTTGGGCTTCACTTAATAGACCCTCCAAAAATATGTGTGTATTGAGTGTGTGTGTGTGTTTGTTGTGTGTGTGTTGTGTGTGCCTTGCTTCCTTTTAGGCTGCATCGCTTGTTTGGCAAATGCCTTTGCGTTACATGTGCCACAAATTGCTCACTCCAATAGAACTCAGACCCTTCCCCAGCCCGTGCCCCAAACCACGAATCCAAATAAACGCAGACCTAGTCATAGCCATAGTCATAGTCATAGTCATAGTCATAGCTGAAGCCAATTCCAATTCCCCCAGCTGCCACACAACAAGCTCCCTTTTTTTTTGAGTGTGTCTATGACTATGTCTGCCTATATCCTGTGAGCTGACAACAGTGGAACTTTTTCTAATGCCATGTCACAAGTTTTTAATTGAAGAAGAACTTTTTTTAAACATGTTTCTCAGCATAAATGACAAATATTTTAGGATACTTTCTTTATATACTTTAAAAATCTTCACGCAGAGTCTCTGACCCCATAAAGCATATATATTCTAGACCAGCATCAAATGTTGACCCAAATTAAGCCACGTCCGTCTTTCTGTTAGTCTAAACAAGCCCATTTTAGAGACTGTTTGCAGGATAAGTTCTTGTATATCATAAGTTTATGTCATTTGATCGATAACTGCTCACATTTCGCGAATATCGATACAAATCGATTATAGGTAATACACACATCTATATCATTGAAAAATTGTACAAAATTCCCTTTTATAATATAATAACTCAAATCATAATTTCATATCGGAAAAACTGACTTCAGCTTGCAATTTAGAGAGTATCTCTTAGTCGCGCACTCCCGACTAGAACAGTCTAATTAGTTTAATTTCGCTTCTGTCAAATTGAGACAACATCAACTTTTTTATGTTTGGCAATCCTTTGCCAAAAAAGAGGACACCAGCAACGCCTGCAGCAGTTGAAAGTTTGTTGGCTGCTTTGGCCATTTGTGCCACTGTGCAACTGACAGCGTCTTGTTGTGGGGGGCGGGGGATGGTGGGCGGGGAAGGGGGTTAGCTGCGCATTGGGAAATTGTTTGCTGTAAAATGTTGCGCCACGTATCCTGCAGCAATTCGTAAACTAATTCTACATACGTGCCCCTGTCAGTTGGGCCTCCAACTCACCTCGCTCCGCCACCGCCACCGCCCTCGCCGTCGCTACGGTTCGTGCCCCACGCTCCTGGAGCTGGAGGTGGCGTGTGTGCGTCATGTTTTGATTGCGTTTGCCGTCGGATTGGATTTGTGTGCCCCCGCCAAGGCGGGGTTGCCTCGCCGTGGGGCGGTTGAAGAGGGTTTTTCAGTTTTTTGTGTTGCAAATAAATAATTGCATTTTCACCTCAAGAACTCACTGACAGATGTCCAGAGAAGTGAGGGGGGGGGGGGGGAGGAGAAGATGTAGCAGAGCGGGACACAATTCAATTTGGCCATGTATCCGTTTTGCCAAGAGGCAAGGGCTGGTGCGGGGGCGGGAGGCGGGAGGCGGGAGGCGGGAGGCATATTGCCTGCTTTGTAATTCCATTTGTGATTTCATATTTAGCTGTCAGCATGAAATGATTCAATTTTGCAGATTTCGCTGTGCGGCAAACAATTTACATGTCCAAAATATGGAAAATATCTGACAAATGCAACTCCAACTGTGCAACTGTGTAACTGTGCAACAGCAGCTAAAATTTATAAATACGGCATACAAAATGAATGCACTTAAAAGGAAATTGAACAATTTGATTATGAAAAACAAAATGAGTGAAATTATTTTGATATTTAAACAATTTTGCAGAAACTGATGGAAATATGCATAAACTGTTTTAGTTAGAATGGCCTAAATAGTTGGCTAACAGTTAACACAAGAAGCTGCAAGCAATTAAATTCGATTAAAATTGGATGCGAAACGCAGAAATTGCAAGTCAAAAACTTATTTTCAAAATGATCAAAGCAATTTGGCAGCTGAGTGCAGAGTATCCGCTAGTCGAGTATCTGCTCTTATATATGTATATATCTATATATGCAATTCGGCTGGGAATGCGTTTCAGCTTAAGTCATAAATACGTTTTAAGTACACGGGCTAATTTGCCGTATTCCAAGGAATGCCGCCAGGCAAATGCAAATGTGTTTGGACTGTCTTAAGTAGTTGCAGTTAGATGCAAGCGAGAGTCGTTAATGCCGGAAGTGTCCTTAGTGCTGTGTCCTGCGTCCTTCGTCCTGTGTTGCCATAAAATGTTGCGACATTTTTATGGCCCAAACGAGTGTCAGGCAGACAGACTTAAAGCGCTGCCTGCAAATTTATGAATGAATTTCGGGGGTAGTTATGTGTGCCGAGGAAACCAGGACGACAAGGACAACCAGGACAACCAAGAGACAGCAGTTGCCAAGCATTGCCAGTCGCACAGGTAGACCATAATTCAGCTTCTCGTTTCTGCAATTTCTTTTTTGGCCAAAAAAAAACTACAGTTTCTCGTTGCCATTTTGCCAGTGCAAATTTATGGCCAAAAACGTGCAGCAAACGTTCCAAACTAATCCCGAATGAATGAATTGCCCAGTTGAGTTGTTGCATGCAGCAAAACGCAAATCCATTAATATGAATGTCTCTATCAATATGCAACAGAGTGCAAAAGAACGTAAATTACAATTCAAATGTACTAAACAGCAAATCAGTTAGACAAAGCCAGCAACTAATTGCGTTTAGAATGTGGCTTTAACAGCAACTGCTGCTCAATGACTTAACTCGTTTCATAAATTTGCTTATGTCATTGTCACATCGGTGGCAGAGTGTGTCAAATAAATAGTAGAAAAAATGAAGGAAAAAAAACCTGTAGGCGTGTTTTGGTTTTTCCAAGGGTTTTTCTTCGACTCTGGGCCAACTTTGGGTCTTGCCTGCTTTGTGTTTATTTGGTCCGTCATTATTTTGTGTAAATATTGACGCTCTTGTCATGCCCAGTAGCACTCAACGTTAATTGATTTCGAATTGGTGGCCACTTTTATTGTTATTATAGCAAGACTTGGCTCTCTGTTCCGCCATCGACTAGTCTCCCATCCCAATCCAATCCCATCCAATCCAATCCAACCGAATCGAATCCAGCTCACCTCGGCAATTGCATAAACAAACAACCAACAACAGACGCAGCAGAAGCACAAGCAAATGCCAAAAGCACTCACAAATACACTCACACTCGCACTCACACTCGCACTCACACTCAGACTCACACTCGTATTCACATTGAATTACCATAGTTACGCAGACAGAAGGCCAAGTTAGTGGCATCCACATTTAGCCAAGTGGCCACTTTGTGTCGCCCAAGCTCTTCGCTTACAAACAATGCTTACATACATGTACTCTACATATGCATATATAACTAACTATATATAGATATAGTCAAGAGATCGAGACTTGAAATCATGAACTCTAAAACCAAAGCGAATTATAAAGAAATCAAGGCAATCTGGCAAAGTTGGCTCAATTTAATGAAAATACAACTAAAAAGGAGTTGTCTAATTTTGAAACAAGTACGAAAAGGAGTAGCAACGGTTGATCGGGAATTGAGAGATAATGATAGATAATAGACTTATATAGAAAGATCAACAAATTGATCAACAAATAGTCAAATTTCCAACTATCAGAAATGAATTAATTAAGCTGTAATGGAGACATTAATATAAAGCAGTATTTTGATATATACTTGTACTGTAGAATAGAGAATTAATTTATATATATATATATATATATCTGAAGAGTACTATACTTTACTCTTATCGACAACTGACTTATTAAACTTCACTTAGTTTTCTTTTCTTTTATACTTTTATCAAAAAGATCGTAGCATTATCTTTCTAGTAGTTGCTGTTATTTATATGTTTGTATATCTGGTATAGGAGAAGTTTTATAACCAAACTGAAATCTCTAGGCTAGATCGATACGCTGATCATGAATATATACGTTATATATGTATATGCCTTATGTGTTTGAAGTTGCTTCCTTTCACTTTCATTTTTATGTATTTTGAAGCCAGCAAAAGTCTGATTCTAGCTATATGTCTATGTATATATATTTATCTATTCGAATAAATGGGAAACTTAACTCAATATCCCATCTATGATCTATATATATTTCCTATACTAAATGTAGATAATACACTCAAATATGTATCTTAAAAAAAGAGGCAATTCAAAGACTATCTTTTGAGAGGCTAATGCCCAAGTAAGCCGCAGCAGAGATTAAGTATTTCGATTAATAATACATTTGGACAGTTGTAAATATGTGCAGATGGACTAAAAGATACAAATGCAGATACGCACTCACACACACAGATATACACATGCTGATAGCAATAAATATAGCTGCATAAATATTTGTCTATATTTTCACAATGCGCTTATCAAAGTGCAAACTGTTCAGTTTCAGTTTCAGTATCAGCTCTGGATTTATATCTGGGACTCTGGCTGGGAATCGCTTGCTGTTTGTTTGCATTGTCTGCCTGGGATTAATCTTATCGCCAAGCGGTTGGGATCTTGTTTTATTTTCTACCTCTTAATACCCTGTAAACATAGCAAGCGATAAATCTGACTATCAAGTTGTGCATATGTGAGAGAAAAATATTGATAATGATACTCCAGAATCTCTACTCTAACATTGAGGAAGGTGAAATGAATCGTGACTAAATTGATCAGCTACCTATATAATAGAGATCACATCTACTAAACATTTTAGACTTTAAAGTGGAAGATCCTCTGCTAGAAATATACAGTGGCGGACACCTTATTGTAAGCAGTGGCAAAGAAAAAAAGTAATTGGCTGCCATAAGCTAACCATTCATTATTTTTCAGAAATTCCAAAAACCGATGGTAGGTACATATATTACTCACCAAAATTATTATATGTCCCCAATACACTGGGGTTTCCCCACCCGCAAGGTAGAGTTATGTAAAAAAGTACCCTATTTTGAGGGGACAACTTATTTTGAGCAGGTACATTGTGGACACCTGGGTGCCATAAAACCCGGATTTTTTACCTAAAGTTGAGTATTTTTGGTATAAATACATCAATACTTCGTAGTCAGTTTAGTTTTATCCTGCATCTCGGGTGCAATAAGCCAATATGGACTATGGACAATCAGACTACCATTGCACAACGGAAACTCATCCTGGAATACTTCAATAACGGATATTCATATCGCCAAATAGCTGAAATTAGTCAGTCTGAGCAACTCAACTGTGTATAACATCATTCGGCGCTTCGTCGACGCAAATCGGATTAAGGGCAAGGGCAGAAAGGCACCAAATTGGATTTTCACCGAAGAGGAGGAGCGAAGGATCATCAGGAAAATAAGGGGAAATCCCAAGCTATCGGCTCCAAAAGTAGCTCAACATGTGCAGGATGAAATGGGGAAAAAGTGCTGTGTGGAAACTGTGTGCAAGTTTCTGCGCAAACATGACTTTAATGCCCGAGAACCACGGAAGAATATTATTATAAGCGTGAAAAATATAGGGACTTGGATGAAGTTCACCAAAACCCACTTGGACAAGGATTTTGAGTTCTGGAACACAGTCATATTTGCATATGAGTCCAAATTCACCATTTTTGACTCGGACGGACGGAATTGTGTGTGGCGACAGTCCAATACTGACCTGAATCCCAAACACGTAAAAACAACAGTCAAGCATGGTGGAGGAAGTTACATGGCATGGGTATGTATCTCGTCAGCCGGATTCGGGAATTTTGTGATTTTTGAAACAACAATGGACAAGAATATGTACTTCAACATACTAAAAGAAAATTTAGTCCAAACTGCCGAGAAGCTTGGAATCCGAGCTACTTTCCGGTTCAACCAGGACAACGATCCCAGGCATAAGGCCAAGATAGTACAGTCCTGGGTCATGAGGAACTGCCCCCACATGATAATTCCACCGGCCCAGTCTCCAGATTTAAATGTCATTGAGAATTTGTGGGCTGTGCTGGAAAATAACATCCGTAAGCACAGCATATCCAGCAAAGAAGACCTCAAAACTGCTCTGCGGGATGAGTGGAGCAGAATCAGCACAGAAGCTACCAGGAAGCTGGTATCTTCCATGAATAATAGGTAAAGGGAAGTGGTTAAGGCTAAAGGATATCATACTAAGTATTAACATCCTTATTTAAGTTTTTATAATGCAAATATATTATTTTATTTATACTGCTCAAAATAAGTTGTCCTCTCAAAATAGGGTACTTTTTTACATAAACTCTACCTAGCGGGTGGGGAAACCCCAGTGTATTGGGGTCATATAATAATTTTGGTGAGTAATATATGTACCTACCATCGGTCTTTGGAATTTCTGAAAAATAATGAATGGTTAGCTTATGGCAGCCAATTACTTTTTTTCTTTGACACTGCTTACAATAAGGTGTCCGCCACTGTACATAGAGATAAGAATGTGCTGCAAAAAGTACGAATTTGGAAATTATAAAATCGTATTCAGAAATCTAAATCGTAATATGATTCTTAAAGTGCTGAACAAGCATAAATACATACTATATACTTTATATGTATATACTTTATGGGACTGAAGATGATCTCTTCTGGCTTTTATCCATTTCTGAACTAAATCGTATTTACCTATTTTTATTGGCATTGGAAAGTAGTACAGAAGAAGAAAGTACAGAATTATGCAGCCGTTGTCAAAAATCGAGTTAGTTTGAAATAGTATAGAAGACAGAGTATGATTCGGTCGACTAGTCTGTCCATTGATGCATTCCCACTTGGTTTGTTATGTTTGTTTGCTCAATTAAAGCGAACTTTAATTGAAAAACAATGCAATTAACTAAATCAGCTAAGCGCGTCGCTGGCGTCGCTTTTACTGGCGCCCCGAGATAAGTGTGGAGCCAGGAATAAGTCACCATGGCTCCCGTTTCCAATACGGATTCGCCTCTGCGCAGAGATAGTTAAGCACTTGCAAACTGCTCCACACTACGAATTTTGTATGCTCTCTTTTTATTGTCAAACTCTTTTATAATACTAAATGAAATTCGACTTTTACTTCATATTTAAAAATAATAATCAATAAATAAAAATTAATTTAAATATTAAGGAAAACAAATGAAAAAATACTAGAGAAAAGAGAGAGAAAAAAATATATTAACAACTGAAAATATTAATATGAATTTTGAATAAATAAAAGAATAAAGAAAAAAGAAAATTAACAAATTAAAAGAAGGATGCAAATCTTAAGGCACGATAAACTTAAGCAAGAAAATTCCAATAAAATTTGATTAAATCAATTTATGTTTAAGCTGAAATTAACAAATTAATTAATTAATTCATTAAAAGATGATATAAATATGATTTTAATATTATTATTATTGAGAATTTGAAATCAAAATTAGTTTGATTGATTTTATGGCAACTTTATGATTTTTGAACTGAAAACAACAAACAAATAATACATAAAAAATAATAAATATAAAATAATATTTATTTCGATATATATCGTATTAAATAAAATCAAAGATAATTAAGCTGAACAGTTTAGATTATTTATAATTTAATTATTTAGTTTAACTCTCTCTTTTTTTTCTCAAGTAGTAGACGTTGTCTGATGACATGATAAAATCATGTTACCCGATTTCAATTATAGAGCGCAGCTACATCCATTGTGCGTGCGTGTGTGTGTGTGTGTGAACGTGTGTGTTCTTCCTCTGCTTCTTCTTCTTGTTGTTGCTTAACGTACATACACGTGTGTTGTTGTTCTTGTTGTTGTTGGCTGTCTATTTGCTTTGAGTGTTTTTATCTAAATTACTTTTAATCGCCATTTAATGTTTTTGTTTGTTTCTTGTTTTTCAGTTTCGTGTTTTATGGCCTCGTCTCTTCTGGGGGGTTTCTAATCTAATTGCAAAATGTAAGCACCAAACAAATACACGCACACAAACACACACATATGTGTATGTGCGTGTGTGTGTGTGTGTGTGTCTGCGCACCGGGATGTTTGTGTACAATTTTGAAGGCTGCCCTAAAAACAAGACTTCCCGCCCCGCTGCTGCCCCACACTGTTGCAAATAGATTGTGCGTTATCTAAACCAAAAAAATTAACAAAAAAAATTGTTGTTTTTGTTCAGCAAATTGTATAAACAATTATAAACAAACAAGCGAAAGCGTTTTTTATCATGGCCTAATTCTTGTTTTGTAAAGATATCATTTTATTCCAACAAAAAATCGCAACCAAAATAACAACACAAATTGCCCACAGTCTAAGATACATTTTTATCAGCCGTAAACAAAGTCATACGTTATGAATGATTGGCAACACCTCACCACCCTTTCAGCCATTTCCCCACCCTATGCCACCACTCGCACCTTCTCGCCCGCCACCCTACTCTTAAGTTCTATTGACGCACTCGATGACGGCTGGCTTCTCGATTCGAACATTTCACATCCGCTGGCCGAATGTTTTGGGGCATCGCCTCCAATTTAATGTGCAATAAATGTACACACACACACGCACTCACACATACACACTCGCACAGCTTGCCAAATTGTTGAATGAGGGGCAATTAAGTCAGGAAACAGCTCAAATAATAATTGGGTTTCTTGCCTATTGTAAATGAAATATTTATTTTTTACATTGCAGCAAAGACAATTGGAGTAAGTGAAATATCTGGAAGATCTTTATATCTTCCTTTGTACTATCAATAATAAAAATTACCCAAAAAGGTTATCCTGTCAATTCATATTATTATTTTTTTATTTATATATTTATTTATAAAAAGTGCACAGTTCTTACAAATTTAAAGGCAGACATTAAATTTAAAATTAAAACGAAAGAAAAAAAGTAAAATAAAGGATTTAATACATCTGGGGTAGTAAAATGTGAAGTGGTCTAAGTTTATTGCAAGGATTCGGGAAACCAATAAAACCCCAACCAAACCAACAAAAGTTTCAATCAGAGCAAATATCAAATGCAAGTTTTCCATTTAATCGTGAAACGTTTTCTTGTTGAATGCGTTTTTGTGTGCTATTAAATAAAGAAAACTATTGTTAAATATACACACACACACATAAATATATTTATTAAATCTCAGATTTCAGATAGTTTCACTATTAGTTCGGCTTGTGTTTTTTATTTTCTTTCAAAAATCGATTGGCGCATGTAGCTAATTAACTTACAAGCAACGATTGTCATTGTCTATGAACCCAAAACTGTTCCCAAGAGCTCCAACAACAAACAACAAACAACAACAGACAACAATGAACTCGACTGTTTGTTTAGTTAATCCAAAAGCTGGTTTACAAAACAGGCGCCAAACATGGCATACGAATTAATTGTCTCGATGTTTGCATTTGAATTCTCAAAAGCCAAATTATTATTATTGTTATTTTTTGATGCAAGCATAACAAAAATCAAAAAAATAAAAATACAAATACAAATACAAAATTAACATACGAACATGAGGCAAAACAAAAAGCCATTTTTTTATTATTCTTGTGACATCACCGGCAGCAACAATAACAGCAATAATAATAATTGCAACAGAAAGACAACAACACAACACAACCACAAAGAAAGAGAGAGAGTGAGAAAGGGAGAAAGACAGATGCTGTAAGTGCTAAGATAAAAGGAGGCTTAATTTGCTTATGCATTGCTGGAAAGAAAAATGACCCAGTTGGGCCAAAGCTTTTGGTTGCTTAATTACAATTCGATCATCTCAGTCCCAGCAACATGCAGCAGTGCATTTGATAAGGGGGCTCTGCTGCTGGTTGTGCGTGTATTTAAATGCAAATTAGTTTGGCAAGCAGCAACCACAGTGTGTTGAGTGTGATTAACAAATCCTATGACCGTTTTAAGTTGTTGTGCAACATATAGACTACGAATTACCATGTAATTTGTATTATTTACATTACATTATTTACGAGTTTTAAAGTAATACTATATATCAGATCAGTACATTCAATTTTAAATTACTACTTTCGAAACTATATGTATACGCTTTTATAGTAGATAAATGTATTGAGCTGAAACTCCCTATTCCCCATTCCATATAAAGTTTGCATTACAAACCAATCGCATTATTTAAGCGACTGACGCTGTTGCTGCCAAGCACCATTTCGCATTTCCATTGCTATCCCTTCCCCATTCCCATTCCCCTACCCAATTGCCATTCGCAATTCATTTAAAAGTGTACTTGTTGGTTGTTGTTGTTGTATCATGCGTCGAGCGAGTGCTTGCGGCTGTCATGATGTAAAGCTTTGTTGGCTGCCGCAAGTAATACATACGTATGTAATTGTATGTATATATGTGAAGCTTTGGCGAAGCTTTAACGGATCGCTGCGATGCGCGAAAACAATGGACGGGCACTCATAGTGGGCTGCGGACTGCGGACAGCGGACAGCCGACTGCGCAGCCAGCGCGTAGGAGGTGTTGGCGCGTGTGTCAGCATATTGAATAGGTCGATCCCCAGCTTTGGGCATAACAACAAATGAGTAGAAACAACAGCAGCAGCAGCAGAAGCAGCAGATCCGTTCGATCGCAAGACGAAAACGAACAGCAATAAGTGACAGGCTTACTGCCCCTCTCTCTTTCTCCTTCGCTCTACTCGTAACCCATACAACTCATTCCACACTTTGTCCTCTTTCAGCTCTCTGCCGGGCGTGACGAATATAGCGGCCGAGCATATTGCGTCGCTTTATGTTTTGTTTATAATTTCATCTAATATGCATACACGAGCTTACAAGCACCGAGCCTGTGATGGCGACTAACAAATACTCTAATAGGCGTGAGGCAGAGAAATGCTTTAACCCTTATGTCTATACTAAACTAGTTTTATTTTAAATAAATTGTCAATAATTCTAATATATTCATTTTGATAATTTCATTATTTTTAAGTGCATATTTATGTTATATATTATGTATTTAACAATCGTGTAATTTTGTAAGGCGTAGCACAGTTAATGTTCAAACTGTTATACTCTACACAGCAAAGCGTGCAATGAATAATCCCATTTACTCGTAGACATATGCACACACACAACCACATATATAGTTATATGCCACTGTCAGTGGGTCTATGGGTACCCCTCCCCCCTCTCCACCCGCTCCAACACCTTCAACCCAGTCCATCTGGTTGGGGTTCTATTTGTAAACAAAACGCGACGAATATGCGGCTTGAATTTGAATTTTTGCCCAGCTCGGTTGGAAGACGATTTCAAAATCACTTTCAAAGTCGCTTCAGCTTAACAGCAGACACAGCCCAACACACACACACACACACCCTTTCCACCACGCGCCGTGTCTGTTGCGAATTCAGTCCACTTAGTTCCTAAGGCATTCATAACAAGATTGTACAATACTCGTATTTGTCATATCATAAATTGAATTTAATTTTATACGCATGAATTTATAATTTTTTCATATTTGTTTTGTTTTTTTTTTGTTGCCGATTCATTTGCATTTGAGCTTTGTTTCCATTTAATTGGCCATATTTAATATTCAAGATTTTTGCTTAAGGCGAAACACCCAATAAAGTAGGCCATTAGACGGCGCCAGTTCTCATTTTTGAATGACATCCATAAATAGTTGTTTGAGTTAAGAATACCTTCTTATATGGACTAACAGAAAACGTGTTTGTTTGGCATGTGCATGGAAAAGTTTCACAAATTGTTTAGTTTTATTTATTTAAATATGCGAAAAAGTGTAGACTTAATTTAGATTTAATATTTTAGTTAAGATCGCCAAATTTCAAACAATCTCTTCTAATGCAGAGGAAAAGATAGTTTATACCTTAAATATCTGTAGATACGATAAGATCTACATATTTACAGATTTTGAAAGAGAGATAATTTATCCCTTTTGTAAAATATCGGTTGATATGCCAAGATCTAAAAATATGCAGATTTTGTTATAGTTAAGTTTTTTTTATTTTTGTTTTTCTTTATTTGCTACGCATTTTGAATTCGGTTTGTTTCTGCTCATTCATTCATTGATTCATTTGCTCATTCATATCGTGTTGTTTATTTTCCAAAAACCAAATGTGTTTTTGTTATTTTCGTAAATTCTTTTCTGTTATTTTTTTTCTATTTCCAATTTTATTTATTTATGCAAAATTTGTTTTGTTCGCCAGCTCGAAATACACAAGTGAAAAAAGGTTGGTGCACAAAATAACTGTTTATAACTCAACGATTATGGATTATCAACTAAAACATAACAGTAAAATGTAAACTGTTTTTTTTTTAAGTGTAGATTTTTAATACTGCGACTCTACAGATACTTCTTGTATATGTAAATCTCAAGTAGTTGTGTTGAACTAACATTTTTGCATTGCTGCTAACGGAAAGTGTGCCAAATCTATTAAATTTCAACTGCTTATAAACTAAAGAAAAGGAACAGAAAAAAATCGTAAAGAAAAACAACAGAAATTGCGCTTTATTTAAGTACAAAAATAACGAGGCGAGCAGCGAGCAGCGAGCGCAACAAGAGGCAACATTTTGTTGGGGATTTAAATTGAAAATCGCACTGAAATCATTTTCATTTGTCGGTAATTTGGCTGAATTTGCCCATTGTTTTAAGGGGCGCCACGGATTGGGCAGGGGGCAACCAACTGGTGGCACCTCGGGCAACGGCGGGGCAACCAACTGGTGGCATCTCAGGCAACGGCGGGGCAACCAACTGGTGGCACCTCGGGCAACGGCGGGGCACACTTTCATTTCAGTGCCACAATCTAAATCGCCAGCGGTGAAATTTTGTTTACCCATCGCCGTCCAACACATTTTGCGTCGTCAAATCAAAGAAAGCGTGACAAAGTATTTTATTGATTGCCGTCATCAAAATTAGTTCAAAAGTCTATTTTAGAATATTTTCGAGAATTTTACGAAATTAACAGATTTCGTTTGTCAAAATGAAGCAGTTCTACATCAAAGATCATTTGTAACTTTTTCAACTCTTAGAAGTTGAACTCTTACCAATAATAATAATTGTTACACAAAGTTAACAAAATTCCAAAACTTATTCAGCTTTGTTTGTTTGGTTTCACTTTTGAACACATTTCAATTCATTTTTGCATTTTTGAACATTTCCCATTGCGTTTTCGTCATTTCGGTGCCAGCCCACGGAAGTATCCACAAATGCAGTGGGTGGCAATTTATTTGCATCTATTTGTGGCGCCATGCAAATTGCATTTCGCACAACTGACAGTTGCAAAAATAAATATGAAATTTGTTTACAAATATTGCGGCTAATTGTGGATGACACTCAACACGTTTTGGGGAAGTGAAATAATTATGCATAAAGGTCGAATGATATTCAATTCAAAATCTCAAAAGATTAATTGCACATAGCAGAAGTTAAGAAATATATTATATATGTATACAATCAGATAGTTATATAATCAAGCAGATAGTAAATGTCAATATACTATATAAAATTATATGAAATATGGATCAAATCAGGAACTTAGGCAATCATTCAGAAAATAAATAATCAACTGAAATAGATGGAAATATAGTAAATAAAAATATATATAATATATTGTGAACAAAATCAGATACCCAAAACAATTAGGCAATCAATCAACATATAGAACTATAGCAAATAAAATATGTATTGTATGAACTCAATTAGATAGTTGAGCAACCCGCCCATTTAATGATAGGTAATTGCTCTTATTGTTTGCCGTTGAGTGAATTGAGTGAACAGGAAATGTTGATTTGCTGATGATTAATGATAGATCTCTGTTGAGATCTTAACTACAACTGCACAGTGGATATGCACTTGCAAATCGGAGCACAATTGTGCTATTTGCTCATCTCCAATTTCATTGCACATTTCCTGTTTTTGTCTATTTGAAGTTTCTTGGGCATCCGTGGAAACCGCTTCAACCCAATGCAATCTTTGAGATAATATGCAGTTGAGCATTAACTGACTGAATTCAATTAGAAATTGTCTATTGAACGCGGTGCAGACCATAAAACATAACCACAAAAGCGGAGAAAACAAGCAAGAAGGCGCTAGTCGAGAGAGCTCTGCTGGGAGATACCCTCAACCCTAATCTTTGCCTAACTGCTGTGTTTTTGATTTGATCTGGTTGATATGATAGATATATGTTTATATATATATATATATATATATATGTTTATATTCGAGAAACGAAATTAGTTATCGATAAAATTAAATATATTAATAAGTTTCCAGTTCCTATAGACTATAAAGTTGGCTTATAAATGAGATCGATTCAAGAACATTTAAATACTTTATAAGATCAATCTTTAAAACCCTTTTTACCCATTTTGAATGGCTACAGGGTATAAATAGTGGAATAGAGGGCATAGAAGAATAGAGAATGGAGCCATTGAAATCGGATCGGATCGGAACAGATTGGTTTTCGCTTGGATCGGTCACAAGTGTTTGTTTGGCAACCTGATCAAGGGCTTATCTCGCCGATCGGGACGGGCACCGTCTGGAGGCACACAGAGTCAGGGCATTTGTCATGGCTGGGGATTGGGAATAGACCCTAACAAGCGATTGCATTGTTTGTCATAAATTACACTTCAATTGTTAAGGCTGCCAGCCCCTGACGAGATCTACAGGAATTAGGAATGAAGAATGAGGAATGGGTTTGGGATTGGCATTCGTACGGAGTGCAATCATCGTATTTTGTAATTTACAAGTCCCAAAAGAGCCACAGAAATGTGTCAAAAATATCAAATGTCCTTTTGTGCACAGGTCCTTGCACACTCTGCCGTCCGATTACGAGACGCTCATTGGTTTTCTATGGAGCGAGAGGGATCAATGTGGCATCTCTAGGCACTACCTGCCAGGCATAATTAATTTAATCATTGCTCATTGCACACAGACACACAGAGACAACAAGTAGATGAAGGAGAAAGAAAACCAGTTGCAGGCACAGGGCCAAGAGGCACAAGTGTACCCATTGTGGTAACCTTCTGACGTGCCCCAGACCCACGACACAAACAAAGAGAAAACACACACAATCTGTGCCTAACAAGCGGCTCAAAGAACCGGCTATGCTTATATATATATACATGTATATATATATATATTTATGTATATATGTATATATATATATTTATATATGACCATATCCCTCTAACCCAGACTCAGACTTGTATCTCGTAGCTGTCATGACAGGCAGTTTTTTTTCATTCTTTTCTTTTCTTTTCTTTTCTTTTTTGTTTGGCTAAAAAAAAGAACTCCTCTGATTGAGTTGATCTTCATGATGATCCTCAACATCATCAACTCTTCATTTGTGTGTGTGTCACAAACAAAGAGAGACTGTTTGGAGTGAGTAGGTTGTGGCAGTGGCAGGGGCAGGGTCAGGGGCAGGAGCGTCTTGAGTGCGCCCGCTGTGCTAGGGTCGAGGATTGTCTGATTGCCTGTTGCCTCTTTGATGGCTGTGCGTGCTTAAACCAGAAACTGTGTTTTTTTTGCGTATTTTGGTAGTTGAATTGTGGGCCCATTGTTTTAGCGCACGATCAGCGATCGGGAGTGGGGGGGAGGGAGCTGATCTTTGGGCCATTTGTACAAGCCGTCAACATGCATAAATTGACGCTAATATTGGGCATGTGTCTGGGCTCGCTCAGCTGGATCTTGGCACCTCTGGTCTTGGCAACGCTTGTCTGCCTATCTGTCCGTCTGTCCGTCTGTCTGTCTGTCTGTCCGTTTGGCTCAAGAAAATAAGAAGAAGAGAAGTAAAAACATTCATTCCACAATCTCACGGCGCTCACTTTGCATATAAATCATGTTTATGACTTGTTATTTTTCACTATTTATTTTGCTTTTCGCCTCTTTGTTTATCGTTGGAAAAATACACTTTTTTTTTTCTTTTTTGTATATCTTTTTCTTTTTTCCAAATTACAACATTTATTTTGGATTTGTTGTTTAGGCTGCTTTGGGCTGCGGATGCGGGCAGAGGTGCGACTGGCGTCTAATCAAATGGCTGAAGAACTTTAAGGGGCGCCGAAACGATCGTAAATGGAACTCTCGATTGTATATATGCTTAATTAACGCATTTCGACCTTGTCGACTCTACGATAAACAAGCCACCAACTGAACGTACAAATGGCCAACAGATGATATCATTGTGGCCCAAAACACTTCAGTATCCGTAGAACTCCCAAAACAAAGAGATGGCCTCTAAATTCGCTTTTTTTTTACTTTAAATACAATATCTATTTTGCATCCCCTGCAGCCCAACTCCATTCCAGTCCAATGTCCATAATCTGGCCTCAGTTTTTAATAAAAAGAAAACACGAAAAAAAACCGAATATTGCTAACAAAATGACGATTTATATTAGCAATTTATTGCAGTGCAGCATTCGCAGGAGGTGCAGAAGCAGGCATCGGAAAATAACCAGAACAAATGTGGGCAAAACAAAAAAAATAAAAAAATGGAAAAGAAACGATTTGGAAAAAACCAAAAAAAAAAAAATAAAATGGGACTTGCTTAAATTGTGAAAAGCCATTAAACGCAGCTGGTGCCTGGAAAAGCAGAACCGCAATTATCATGAACGCAATTTTTCTTGCCTCCATTTTCTGTTGTGTGTTGTTGTGAAAATGGGGAGAACTCCCGCCGTGACCAGGCAGCCCAAACAGCTGGAGAGACGTCACATGGTAAACACTTTGACGCTAAACTTGAATCGTTAAATATTTATAAAAACAGCAGTAAAAAAAGAAAAAAAGAAAAACGAAAAACGAAAGAAAAGCGAAATGAAACTCGGCGCACATAAATTAGAAATTAGAAATGAAGAGATGTGGTCAAGGGACAGCTATTAAATGGGGACTGTGTCGTGGGTATTGCGAGAGCAGACCGCAACGATGCTCAACATCAACACATCATAATCCCAAAAGCATTTGTCCCACTGCGACTTACACAGGGCTAAAACCTGACTAATATGGCTTTAATGAGCTGGCCAACAACAATCTGGCAGCTGCTCTGCGGCTCCACAATGCGATTGCGGCTTTCGTTTGGCTCGTTTTGGGCCGAAAGGTTCTGCGTCGACTACGTGACAAAAATAGCTTCAACACTAAAAACCAAAAACCAAAAAAAAAAAAAACAAGTTAGAATGCTCGACTAAGAGATACTCGCTAAAATACAGTATATATATAAATATTTTTGCAATTGCGACTTTCGTGGATATCGGAAATCGATTATTATCGATATTGGCGTAACTGTTACAGCTAGCAATAAATTGAAATTATCTTAAGCAGCGAATGGTTTTTGAACACTTTTATTCCTATTTTGATGTCTCTAGTTTAAGTTGTATTTTTCATTGCTATCGGAAATCGATTATTATCGATATACGCGTAACGGTTGCAACCAGCAATAAATTGAAGTAAACTTCATTAGAGAATGATTTTTGAGAACTTTTATTCCTAATTCTATGTCTCTAGCTCTTGTCTCTCTAGTCGCTGAGCTCAACTTGTTCAGACTCGACTTTTAATGCTAATCACGAATATATATCGAAGATGCTTCCTTCTGCTTGTTACATACTTTTGCCCAAGCCCATTACCCCTCTTTGCCTACTTTTAAACGTGACCCTTAACGAACTGGCCATTTTTCACAAATGCTCCAGAATGTGCGAAAATGACTTTTATCCATATTAACAATTGCTGAAGCAGCCCAATCTCAAATGCTAAGTGCAGGCGTATATCACCATTGGTTTCCGTATCAGTAACTCACAGGTCTATTCAAATCCTTTTTATGGCTCTCAGCTGAATCTGCAACGTGGCTAAAACCCATTCGGCAAACTCAACCATTGTCCAACTCTGAACCAGATTTGCTTTCCCCTCTTTTTTTTTGTGAATTTATTGCCCGAGTCTATCGCTCGCTCACTCTCTCTCTCTCTCTCCGTCTAACCTCTGACAGCAACAAGCACAAACAATAGTTTAATTACCATTAACGCTGACGCCGACTACTGATGGCAATAAAAAACCATTAAAAGGAATTTATTTTAAGGACCGAACAGGCTATAAATCACATTACACGCTGCTATAAAACCAAAAAAAAAAGTAACAGCAACAAACTGCTGCAAAAGGGGGGCGTGTGGGTTGTTAAAAGCTCTGCAGGTGCCCAAAAATGGCTGGGCGTGGCAGTGGGGTGTCCTCCTTTGTGTGTGTATCGAAAAAATCAATGCAATCCTTGCGAAAGGGCTGCACAGCGAATAAGCTGCGTGTACTGAAATATTCCTTTTTATATGCATACTTTGTTGCCGCCTTCATTTGTTGCGGGAGGGGGTTGATCAAATATCATCAGCGTGTTGCGTTTGAAAACGATGACGTCAAGTTATTGCCAAGAGTGGCAGAAACAAATTAGAACACTCGAGTCGAGAGCGCTCGTTCAGAATGTATCCTCAAGCCAAGTTTCTGTTTATCATAGATATTCAAACACTGAAAAATGTGTGTGTGTGTGTGTGTGTGTGTGTATGTATAAGAAAATAGAGCTTAATATGAAAACTCAATTTTCTTTCCATTTTCATAACACATCTTGATACAATTATGTCAAGTTGTTAGCATTCCTTATTAGATATATATTTTTAAAATTGTGTCTTTCATTGTTATCGGAAATCGATTTACATCAATACTCGCGCAACTGGCTTATCGATAAAATAAAACAAAACTTGGGCTGTTATTATTAAAACATAGTTTCATATATATATTGCTTTTGTTGAAGATCAAACTTGGTTCCACATATATAATAATCAGTGCGTAAAATGAAAGGTTAGCAGATCATGAAAATTGACCTGTTATCAGCGGTACTTGCTGACTTGCTCGATTTGCGTGTGTGGCTGTGTCTCTGGTTAATGCTATAAAATGTCGGGAGTCCACTTTTGACAATTCAGTCTAAATCTGTTTCTATTGCGACCAGTTGACCATAGGAGAAAAAGATGGAATTAAAGTGGCTTGTCATAAGTTTGATGCTGATCCAAGGCGAATCCTTCATCGTTACTGCAACTAACGAAACTGAGGTAAGCAAAGAGGAATTAAATATAATAGACAAGCGAGATAATCGAATTCCCATTCTTATCAGTCTTTAGCAGCATCGAGGGGAGTGGAGGAACGGTGCGGATCATATGCTTATAAAATTGTGGAAACACTGATTAACAATATCAAACTGCAGAATGCAAAAGTGGAAGACAATGATAATATAATTAAGGAATTAAGATATCAGGTTAATAAGAGATTGCGAGAACAGATCAGCAACAAGGATCGTGAATTAAGGCAGCTACAGGAGAAGTTATCAGAAGTCATCAGCAACAAGGATCGTGAATTAAGGCAGCTACAGGAAAAGTTAGCTCAGAAAAATGTATATGAAACTATCATTCAGGAATTGAGAGATCAAATCATGAGCATAAAAGATAATAATCAAACAACATGTCAAAACACTGAAATCAAGGAATCAGGAAGTCAATTAGTTGATGAAAATGAAAATGTCCCCATCATTAAGGAATTGAGAAATCAGATAGATTTATATGGGATTAACAATGACACTTTGCAATCAATCAAGTATGATTTGAATAAGCTCAATTCACAGCTTGAAATTCAGTTGTAGTAAAATAAGAAAATCATTGAACAAAACGACGAAGAACTAACCATTTTCAGGCTCTGGAATCAGGTTGAATTTATAGGAAACAAGCCGAATGATAACCCAAGTGGGCAGAAATATATGTGAATCTATAATGTGTGTATATATAAATTATGATCTGAGTACCATTTAATTTCCTTTGTAATCCTCTTCAGTTTCTGTTGTCTCTATGAACTCTTCTTAATTCTAGAGTTTGGTCTTTAAGAAGCTAAAGATCTCGAAATGCTTAATAGATCCAGGTATTTATGCAGTTATCCATATAGAATATATAGAAATAGCAGGAATCATAACATTTGATACAACTACAGTGCCAATTGACATAAAAATATACATATTTATATATCTATATCTATATATATATCTATTACATTTGCATCACTTTTATTCCTCCACTGGGCGAATAAGCAATTTAAAACTGATGACTGCGCCATTGAATAGATGTGAGTCACTGTGGAAGAAAAGAAGAAAACCGTTACAAATTGGAGATGTGATTAGTTTGAGAGAGAGAGAGTCATTTGCTTACATTTTACACTGTTTGGTGTACCACCATCCTCTATTGAATACTGATGCACAATTGCCTCCAGTCCAGTTATCATTATCCCTATCGTATGTTGAAAATTCGAGATTGTTGTTCTGATGGAATATAAACTCTTGCTCGTTGTGTCCCTTGTTTCCAGTTACACTCAGCCGATATTGTTCGTTTTCGCCAGCAATGGCAAATCTTTGATACCTCGCAGTAAACTTGCCCCCTAATATCATACCCACATGTAGGTACAGTTCATAGGCTTTGGTGTTTGTCAAGCGATGAATCTTTTCCAAGCCCAAGAAGAAGTCGCCATCAAAGGAGCCAAAGCCTTCACGGTATGATTCCCAGTCTCTGTTGAAACTTTGTTTATCATTGATTTGCTGCTGGATAACTGTCCATCCAGAACCTGCTGTCTCCGAATCACATAAGACATCAAACGAGTAATTAGCGAAACTGATTTTATGAACACCCGTAACACTTCCATAGTCAGAGCAATCTGATTTGGGTTTCTTATTCCAGTGCCTTAAAATGGTCAGTTCTTCGTCATTTTGTTCAATCATTTTCTTATTTTGCTCCAACTGAATTTCAAGCTGTGAATTGAGCTTATTTAATTCATTCTTGATTGATTGCAAAGTGTCATTGTTAATCCCATATAAATCTATCTGATTTCTCAATTCCTTAATGATGGGGACATTTTCATTTTCATCAACTAGTTGATTTCCTGATTCCTTGATTTCAGTGTTTTGACATGTTGTTTGATTATTATCTTTTATGCTCATGATTTGATCTCTCAGTTCCTGAATGATAGTTTCATATACATTTTTCTGAGCTAACTTTTCCTGTAGCTGCCTTAATTCACTGTCCTTGTTGCTGATGACTTCTAATAACTTTTCCTGTAGCTGCCTTAATTCACTGTCCTTGTTGCTGATCTGTTCTCGCAATCCCTTATTAACCTGATATCTTAATTCCTTAACTATATTATCATTGTCTTCCACTTTTGCATTTAGCAGTTTTATATGGTTAATCAGTGTTTCCACAATTTTATAGTCGTATGATCCGCACAGTTCCTCCACTCCCCTCGATGCTGCTAAAGACTGATAAGAATGGGAATTCGATTATCTCGCTTGTCTATTATATTTAATTCCTCTTTGCTTACCTCAGTTTCGTTAGTTGCAGTAACGATGAAGGATTCGCCTTGGATCAGCATCAAACTTATGACAAACCACTTTAATTCCATCTTTGCTCCTATGGTCAACTGGTCACAATAGAAACAGATTTAGACTGAATTGTCAGAGTCGGACTCCCGACATTTTGAAGCATTGACACACAGCATTGAGACACAGCCACACACGCAAATCGAGCAAGTCAGCTATCAAGCACCACTGATAACAGGTCAATTTTCATGATCTGCTAACCTTTCATTTCACGCACTGATTATTATATATGTGGAACCAAGTTTGATCTTCAACAAAAGCAATATATATATGAAACTATGTTCAACAAATGCTGAGAGAGATTAGACAAATAAAAGGGAATACTTTCAAGAGTGTCCACTGTAGATGAACATTTCTAAATATCTGCCAATTGCGCAACTTTTGATGAGTTTGATTGTTTATCTGCAAATAAAATTAATACTCGAATAATAATAAATATAAATATATATGTATATATATATATATTCTTGATCAGCAACATAAGCCGAGACGATAAGGCTATGCAAGTCTGTCGCTCATATTGAACATGTATGTATATGTATATATCATATTTATTTATATATACATATGTATATACTGCCTGTTACACACTTTTCTACAACTCCAGTGCACAATTTGCAACAATTTCCAATGGACCACTTATCGATAACGATAACATATTCAAAGTGTGCTCTAAGTTATGCCACAGTTTAATTCGTAATAAAAGTCGGGGCTAATCGGCTTAATCTCTTTTACTCTCTGCCCCTCTTTCACCTCCCTTGAGCAGATGATATTTGTTTTGCTCTTTGTGCGGCATCCGCAAACGTTGCGATAAAAATGGCATGTTTTTAATATGCTAACACAAAGACAATAACTATTAAAAAAAGAATGCGGCGATATTAGAAATTTCAAGCCAAATTAGACTCATTTTATTTATTTGCTCCTTTTATTCAAGCAATTGTCTGGCAGCGTGTTCAGGCCATGTCTATGCAATATGTGCCACATTGTTGTCGACGCTGCTGCTGGGGGGGTGGGGGAAGGATGGGGTGTGATGCCACTAGAACAGGATATGTGAAACAATACAACCATAAAATTGACTGGCAGAAGGAAACACATTGATTTGCCATTTGAGCGCAAATTCATGGCAATAAAATCAGCGTTGGAAAAACTTTTTTTTAATGCCACTTTCAATATTTGTTTTAGCACACACACACACACTCACAGACAAAGAGAACTTGCCCCTGTGGTTGTTTGTGCTGATCCGCCCTGTGCCATATACACACACACATACGCAGACACACATCCTGTTGGCAATTGTAAAACGCGTTGTGTAATCGAAACTTTTAACGACTTGATGCGATTCGAAATTGTGTAATATTGAGGCACTAACACTCAACCAAATGGAAAGCGAATGCCCACACACACAGTAACACACACACACACACGGAGTGTGTGCAAATAAATATCAGTGTATATATACATATATGCTCATTGAGGGTCCTTCAGATACATTTTACAACGCCAAAAGTGCGCTACGTTCGATTGAGCCCAGCATATCGGTTGAGTGCACAGCACACAATCAATTAACACTCAGCTGCGAGTGCAATCGATCAATTAGAGAAACCTTCAAATCAAAGGCAATTCAAATTAGTTTTCAAAAAACGTACATCAATTTTAGCGTCTATTTAGTGGTCCATGGAATTGGAATCTATCCACTAATCAGATCTAATCAGATCAAAATAAAATAAAACTATCTCAAAATATATCAATTCTGTAACTTAACTTAACTGTCTCTGATTTTAGCTGCTTATATATGCTAGCAAGATTTGATGCTAAATCGAAGGAGCCTCTTTCAGTTCGCTGTAAGGAACTTGAAGTGATTTTGTAGCTGCGAAAAAAGCAATCGATGTAATTCGACGACAAAGATGTGCTAATAAATTTCAACTTAATTTCCGAAATGTGCATCTAACACATAAAAAGCTGAACGCAAACACGGCCAGGCACAACCCCAAAGCTAAAACCAGAGCTGGAGCCGTTGCCGGAGCCGAAGCCGGAGCCAGAGCCAGAGCGAGAGTAGCCTGTTCCGGAAATGAACAAGCGTATGAAGCGGGATTGAAATTTAGACTATAAAAAAGAAGGCGATGAGTAGCAAGGAGCAGGAGCAGGAGCAGGAGTTGGAGTGGAAGTAGCTGTGTCAGATTGAGTTGCCATGCGGCGTATTGTTCCGGAGCGATTCCAAAGGATGTGGTAGATGGTAAATGGTAGATGGCAAAGCTGGCGCAAAGTTTCAAGCATGGTTTTTGCATAAAACTTCAATTTAAATTGACATTTGAGTGGAAAGTAATTGCATGATATGCGCAGAGCATAAAAAAGGCAGCCCCATCGACGGGCTGTTACTTATGGCCCTGGCCCTGGCCCCGGACCCGGACCCACACCCAGACCCGGACAGCGTCTTCGTTTCAGTCTTGCTGCTGGTGTGGTTGTTATTTTTGGTAGTGCTTGGGCGTATTTGATATATATGAGCAGCTACTATTTTTAGGCATTTAATGCGATTTTCAAGCAATATCTCTCTCTCTCTCTCTCGCTCAGCAAGCATCGCTGCTTAGTTTCGCCTTTGTCTGCATCCATTCATCCATCCATCCATCCATCCATCCATTCATCCATCTAAAGCATAGCGGAAGGCTCTATGGAGCTCATTATGCGCTCGTTTATATGCTGAATTTGTTGTTGCTCTTCCTCTTCCTCTGTTTTTACTGTTGTTGTTGCTGTCGTTGTTTTTACTGTTGTTATTGTTTTTACTGTTGTTGTTGTTGCTGTACATTTTGTGCACATTATGTGGGTCTGCGTCTGTGTCTGTATTCTTTTCTTCTTTCGTGCGGTGTGTTTCTGTAACTCAATGCGGGCAATGCTTATTTGGTTTTTCGTCTTTGTTTCACTTTTTCTTCATTCTCTCTTTGAAATTAAATGCCAATAAATTTGCATTTTTTGTTGTTTTTTTGCCATTTTCGATGCGAAAATCGACGCGGAAAGGGAGACGCGGACGCGGACGCAAAGTGTAATTTGTTTTTTAGTGGTTTTTGCTCGAGTTTTTCAATTCCGAATTGACCAAGTTTGAATGTTGTTAATTTGTTTTCATTTCAAGTCGATTCTTTCGATTTTCTGTATAGATTACAAGAAATAGTTTCTTATCAGCAGCATTTGATTTGAGTAATTCTGATAAGACGAATATCGCTGGGCAGATGAACATATAAATGCTTAAGCTGTCCATTAAGCAAATAAATAAATAAAATAGATAAACAAGCAACGGGAAAGTGAAGAATGTGCTTAATATAAGCAAAAGGTTAATCCAAACAAATTCAATTTCAAACTGAGCCAAAACTTTTCACGGTGTCCTGCGAGAGTTAAAAAGGTTAAATTTCAATAATGCTGCTGTCCTTTTCTGTTTGTTTTTGTTTTTTGTTTTGTTTTTTTTTTATCTCCTGGCAAGTCCTTGCCCTTAAGCCGGTTGCAAGTTGTTGGGGCTGTGCAAAGAGGCAATGCCTCAGATATGGCAATTCTTTTTGTTTTTTCTGTCTGTTGTGGGTCCTTCATCAAGTAATTTAAATAACGTTATTTACATGCCGATTGCCAAATATTTGCCAGGATACAAATATTGATGTCGCACAGACATTTAAACATGTCAGCAAACAACAAAGGAAAATCCGGATAAAGACATTATGCACTTGTTTCAATTAAAGGAACAGAAAAATGGCGATCCAACGGATGAGTTGTTGAAATGTTGAAATTGAAGTGAAACTAAAGCCTTTAGCAAATAGTTGTTAAAATATGTCAATAACCTACGCCCGCCCAGCCCCAACTTGTGTCCTGTCCAGCAGCTGGGGTTCCAAATCAATGGCCAGCAGCAAGCAACCCTCTGACCCCTCTCACTCTCTCTCTCTCTCTCTCTCTCTGTGTATTTGGCCAAGAATTGCGAACGGGACAGTTTTGGCAGGCCAAATGGATGGTGGCGCTGGGATGGGTTGGATTGGGTTGGGTGGGTGGCACTTGTGGCCAGAAGTGTGCTAGTAGTGGGGCAGCCAGAAAGAGACCAGGATAAATGTATACACGAATAAGCGCAGAAAATGTTTAATTAAATTCCGGGACACATTTGGCATGTTACATTGCTTTGGTCGGTCGAACCACAGCCAGTGGGTCGCACTTGGTCTTGCAACTTGAACCTGGACTGTGGCAGTGCCAGTGGCTGTGGCAGTGGATGTGGCAGTGGCAGTGGCTGTGGCTGTATACCCGTTTGCTTGTTTATCCCTGTCGCCAGCGAACTAACTAACAGAAATTGTAATAAAAATACCAAAAGCGTAGCAAAAACTAAGCAAAGCAAATTATGTTCTCTGCTCCCCTCCCAGCCCCTCCTCGCCCCTACCCATCCTTTCTGACACTTTCATTCAGCTGCGGTTCGTTCGGATATCAAATTGGCATTGATGCTGCAAGGTGGGCGGGAGGAGTGGTGCACTTAATACCATTACCTTGTCGCAATTCACAGTTAACTTTCCGGCTTGTTGTCAACGCCTGACAAATAACTTTTCAAGATGGCTGTGCATTTTTTAAGCAGTGCAACGGAAGTTGACTCATCAGGATAAAGCTCCTTAATGGATTGAATTTATCAATTATTATAAATAAAATATATAATAATATACTTAAATAAATGTAAAGTTAAATTAAATTAATTAAAATATTTTTATTGTTTTTGGATTGAATTTATCAATTATTTCCCTTGTTTAAATAATCATATTTAAATAGATAAATAAATATATGTGTAGACGATAAATCAGTTCATGTTTATATATATACATATATACGATAAATCAAAAGTTTATTCTACTAGAAATCCAAATATAAAAATCAAATAAAAGTGGAGCTGACTAAATCAAATTACCAAAAACTATGTTGTTTGTTTGTTAGCAACTGAAACATGTCTGCTGCTTGCCGACTAACCGACTAACCGCATAAGCCTGACCTTATCTAACGATACTACACCTTTTTGGCCAAAACTACAAAATGAGGAGGGGGGGCCAAAAACTTTCCACACAACCCAAGTATCTAATCAAATAAGCCAGTAAATGGCTTTTAGCTCGTCTCTAACTCATCCGACAATAAGCAAAGGCGCATACTCGTAAAATGTTATGACTATACGAAAATTTCAGTAATTCTACTATGTTTTTCGGGGTTTTTTTTTTAATCTAAAAGACGGCATCTGTATCATGTGATGGCCTTTTAGAGGCCAAGTCGGGCATTGTTTTTACGAGCATGCTTGCTGCACGGTGTCTGTTAATGATTGATAAACCGCACGGGACCAATCAACACCCAAAGAACGAAAGAGATTGCCGGGAGAGAGTGCGAAAGAGAGAGAGAGACATGGACCCAGCTTCACTGTCAGCTGCTACGGACAAGACTTTGCCAGCAGCGAGATGCACATCAAATTGGCAACATTGTCGTGAGCTTGAGTATCAAGTTTTGAGGCTGAAACTGCGGCTGAGGCTGATGCTGATGCTGAGGGGCTCTGCATGTAGTTGCTTTAAGTACGAGGTAGTTGGTATACCAGTTTCTTACAGTTTATTACAAAAAGGAGCTTGGGTCAAAACCACAACAACAACAACAACAACGAATTCGCAGCCAGCAGCCAGCAGCAGCAGCAGCAGTCGACGTCGTAAAAGACAACAATATTGTAAATAAAGTGTAGACCTGCAGCCCAAACTGGTTTCAGCCAACCAACCCAACACACAACAACGACAACAACAACAACCCAAACAACCCAAACAACAAACAAGCAAACATCTGACCGACCAACCCAACATCGTGACTGCGACTTTTGCTGTTGCCTTTGATGACTTTTTAGCCAAAGTTGTTGGCTTTTTCAGTTGTCGATTTTATTTTCTTATTTATTTATCTTTTTTTTATATTATAAAAATAAAATATTTTTCTTGAATAGGGAAAATTGCAAACCAAGCCATAAAATGGCAATCCAAGTTGCTATCAGCTGCTCATCAAACTACAGTCCAGTCCGCATATGTAGAAACAGTCTAAAACTCAAAACGACTTGCAGAGCAGCCCTTAAGTCGGCTATTCTCAGTTGTTATTATTTTTCTGTTTTCTTTTGTTTTTGCCATCATAATTGAGGCATTGAAGGAGACGTCTCCGTCCCTAATCCCAATCCATATATATATACTCGACTCACATCATTTGCCGATTCAATTTTTTTGTGGGTCTGCCTGATTTTTTGTTTATCTGAGCAAAACTTGCTCTATCTTATTGAAACTTGGCTTGCTTCAATTGATCAGATCAGACGACTATATCAAACAGCTGCCATGGGATATAGATTCGTTCATCTATAAGTCGGTCCGATATATTTTTGATCATATGAGCAAAACTCACTTAACTTTAAAGCTATCTTCTTGAAAATTGGTACACAGAAGTCTTTTGGCTTTAGTCACTCAGGAAGCAGCAGGTGATCTGATCGGAAAACTATATCATACAGCTGCCATAGTAACAAGTTGTGGAATCGAGATAGCTTTAGAATGACATGTTAATCTTTCTGAAAATGTGAAAAGGAAATAGAAAACTTATAAAGAAAATATATATCCTAACTAACTAGCTTACCAACCTACCAACTATATAACTATATATGTATATATCTGTACCTCAAAATATATGCACAATTGTTGTTAATGCTTTGCAAAACCACGCCTCCAATAAATACAAAATAATAATATTTATAACTGTATTTATCAATATAATTAATAATAATTTACATAACATATATAATAATAATATATGCAGCAGATCAACACTGGCCTGAAAGGGTATATTATGTTCGGGTAGCCTGGGAAAGTGGTTCTTGCCTGCTGTTATTGTGTGTGTTTTGGTTGCCATAAAAGCAGTTAAACCACAAACCACATCCATTGCCGCAAAACTTCTTGTTCGTAAACAACAGCGCTTGGACAGTGGGACAGACGCATTGTTGTTTGGCTTGGCCAAAAAGCAAACTGGCTGGTTGTCTTTGGCCCAAACACCATAAACATGAAACGAATCTAAGTCAAGAAACAGGTCTCAGTTCATGGCTTAGACTTTTATTGCCGTCTGAGCCAAGAACTAACCTAGGTCTAACAACTAGTTTGACAGCCTTTTTTGTTGTTGCTGCTTTTCTTGCCTTTTTTTTATGCACATGCTTATGGCTTTTGAGATAAAAGCCATTATGATTGGCGAAACGTGCAAAAAAAAACCACAAACAAAAAACCGAAAAAAAAACCAAAACGGAAAATAACAAAAACAGAAAAAAATAAAAACAGAAAAAAACCAAAACAGAAAAAAAGAAAAACAGAAAAAACAAAAACAGAAAAAAACAAAAACAGAAAAACAGAAAAAACAAAAACGGAAAAAACAAAAACAGAAAAAAACAATCTTGACAGCTCGTCGAATAAAGGAGACGAAGTACATTTGCACTCCAACTATACATTGTATATATATATATATATATATGTACACATATGTGTGTGTGTGTTTGTGTGTGTGTGTCTGTCTGTCTGACCGAGACGTGAAATTTATGCCCTGGCATAATTAACTTCAAACATGATCTCATAAATTCATCTCGCGTTCGTTTCGCATTCGGCTGTTCTTGTTTACTTTGGGCTAAGATCAGAGCTGTTGCTGTTGTTGTTGTTGCTGCTGTTGCTTAAGCTGATGTTGTTGTTATTGTTATTGTCTCGTTTGTTGCTGTTGCCAAAGTGGAGCAGACAGCTGAGTCTACTCCAGTCACAGCACCTATTTGTTAGGTGTTGAGCTCTCTTTTTGGCCTCAGCTTTTTTATGTCTTGGCCAAAACGATTTTCTTTTGCTTTTTTTTAAGACTTTCCGCATTAAGTGTCATAGGTTAGGCTGTGTAGAACATTTTCACTTGTTCCTATTGAGGAGCTATAATTTTGGGAAGAAATTCAGCACTTTCAGCTTTGATAAGCAGCTCAAAGCCAAGTGTTTGAAAATTCGATCGGCTTAGACACAAATTATGGCTAAGGAAACTTTGGACATGTCCCCATACCAATTTTTGGGGAAATAGTTTGTATATGAATTTTGGGCCTTCATTTCGTTTCGACTCTTTGTTCTAGAAACCAAATCATGGTCAAAATTGTCCGTTTTTCGAAAATCCGATTAGTTTTTCAAAAATTAATGGTTTTTTTGGCTATAGGTTGTTTTTCTAGCTAGCATTTTTATATGAATTTCCAACTTAAATTGTAATTTTGATAATTTGTAATTTGGGTTTTTGAAAATCTGATCATATGCGACAAAGGTTTGCCTGCTGAAAGTTTCAAAGCAATTGCAATTTTAAAGGGGAAATAATTGCAGTGTTTCCTAAGAGTACAAATCCAAAAATAGATTACAAGTCAAAAAAATATATATATATATAACTAGGAGAAGAACCCTACATAGTTATAAATTATACTTATATTTTCTGAACACATTATTGAATTAATGTTTCGGGTTTACAACCCCAAATCTGTGAAGCGGAAAGTGGAAATTGTGACGAAGGTGTAAGCGTAAGTTGCAACTTCCTGAACTACGAAAATGACACATAAATAAAGGTAGAAAGTGGCGCACAGGTAACTAATATATATATATATACATATATATATACATATATACACATAGAGAAAAGCATTGAACGAATTCGATGGCGAACAAAAAAAAAAGTGAGCATTGTAAAATTTATTGCACTTTTCCGCTGCCGCACAATCCTTTTGTGGTGTCCGTCCACACACAGCCAGAACCCAAAGCCAACAAATAAAAACCGGCTGATGTTGCCTGACCCAAGACAGAGCCACAGACCCAGAGCCAGACCCAGACCCAGGGCCAAAGCCAGAGCCAGAGTCAGAGTCGAACCCAGAGCCAAAGTCAGAGCCACTTGCGTCAGACGGGGCACAATGAAAACTCTTTCAAATGGCGGCGAAAACAAATCGAAAACCTGAAACGCGTTCCACACACACTAGCACACACACTCTATATGTACTTATAAAGAAAAATAAATACATTTTTCACGAATTAACGTGCTCGGTGAAGCCAAACGGCAAAAGGTTTTCAAAATTGATTTCCACCGATTGCAGTGTCTAAGAAAATCAACAATAACAACAACAAAAACAACAACAATAACAATAACATTTCAAGCAAAATCGTAAGCTAAACTAAAAACATTTCAAATTTGCTCAGCTCGACTGGAAGTTACCCAGTTGGCTGCCTCCTAAGTGGTAACTAAACAATTTTATTGCCATTCAAAGTAAATAAATTTTGATTAACATGACATTATATATAAGACTATATGTTAATTGTATTTTTTGATTGTTATCGAAAATCGAATGGTATCTATATTCGCTAACAATGGGCAGTTATCGATCAACTGCAATAAACTGAATCTGCTTAAATTGCAAATTTAAAGTGTCTATCGAATCGCCTCTGTTGTTGTTGCTGATCAAGCATATATATGCATTTTCCCGTTACTTGCTCTGCACAACTTCAATATGCCCATTTTAGCCATTTTGAATGCGTTAAGGGTAAACTAAAAATATATATTTACAACTGCAGCCGGAACCAAATTGCTTGGATAAGAAAGAAGATGAAATTGTATGCCCTACATAGTCGGTATTAAATCTACTCAATACAGATATAGGAAATATATAAAATATATATATATAATGCTACTACCTCAAGTAGTAATTAATGGTATAAGTTTCTCTTAACCGACATCAGAATATTAGTATATATTTTGTGATACTATTGATCAAATAAGTTTAATGATTTTTTTTAGTATATGTATACATCAGATAAAACAACATCTATAAAACCAATGGTAAATTATTTATGTACGCTGATTTGGAATTGGAAGTGCGACCTTTTTATTTGGCAGAAGGACTATTAACTTGTTTACACACCCCAACTAACTGAATTTGTATGCCAGCGTTTACCTCAACGGATCTGCCATAATCGTAACTCCCGCACACACTCAACGCAGAGCACTTAAAAAAGGTTAAAAATCGACCATAAACAACGACCCAAAAAACAGCATAAAGAAAACAGAAAGAGGCAACAACAACAACAACAACAACAAAAACAGAAACAACAAAACACACACAGAAAAATAAAAAGGAAAAGAGTAAAAAAGTACGACCATCAACACGATCATCAACGAGAACCATAAATAAGACTTAAATGGCATGAAAAAGGCAACACAGGCAACAGCAACAGCAACAACAACAACGCTGCAATCAAAACGCATGCTGTGGCAATAACAGCAACAGCAACAAACAACAACAACAATCGCAAGAGCAACCAAGTCAAGTTTGTGGTTGGCAAACAAAAACAACCAAAACAGATGAAGAAAAAGTAGCAAAAAAAGAGTTAAGAAAAAAACCGAAAACAACAAAAAACGGCCAACAACAACAACCAGCCTAAAAACCAGCCCGAAAGCAACAAACTTGCAACGACCATAAAGGCAACGACAACAACTACAACAACAGCAGCAACAACGACAGCCGCACCTTTAAACAGACAGACAGATCTCAGCTACGGTGTGTGTGTGTGTGTGTTATATCTACCATTTAATATATGTATGTGTATGTATTGATGTGTGCCATGCAACTTGCAGGCAGCAAAGCATTGGCCATGTTGCTGCTGCAACCTGATCAAGCGATCCTCAAGAGACACAATAAAAATAAATAAGAAACGAACAAGAAAAATCAAAACCAAACCAAACAAAATATCAAAAAGCGACGCGTGTTGCTTCACTTCATATCTTTGACTCGATCTTCTGGCAGCAGCCTGAGCGCAGCTAAGGTCCACATCCAAATCCCAGTTCCAAGCCCCAGTTCCAAATCCAAAATTCGTAATGTCTGCCTCTTAATTGGGTGGGGCAACTGAGCTCAGCAATTGTCTTAGCCCCATTTCTTCTGTCAATCAAGACATATGTATATATACTCTATATCTACTCTTTATATGACTCAGCAGTTCTATCAGTTCCTAAAAGATAATACATATAAACAGCTGATTTGATGTCTGTTGTCCAACTTATGTTATAATTGTAATTTTTTTACTCATAAATATATTATCGTTTAACAAAAACTTATATAATTTGTTTATATCAATCAATCAGTCAATCAATCAATCAATCAATCAATCAATTCAGAATGCTTGCCCAGCAATTTCTAGCATTTTCATTCAGAATTGCCATAAAAAATGACTTAATAAGCAATTTTCAACCGAGTAAGTTGGTGACAAATTTTTGTTTTAATCACAAATTGATTAATTATTTTATTTTATCTTAAATCAATACTCAATTCCGAAAGTTTGTTGACCGATTTCGGATATATATCTATACATATATATACATATATATATAGATCTATTCAAATAGAATTGCCATAAAAACAATTCATAAATAAGCAATTCATAACCGAGTAAATCACCGATTTCTGATAAACACATATATGTACATATATGCATATATATATATATATATATAATAAGAAATTTATAGCCGATTTAGTTATTGAAAAAATACAATAAATTTTGGCTACATTCGCCACACTAACACTTGCTCCAAAATCAAAACCGATGCCGCAAGTCAAGTAAATAAATGAAAACAAAGAAAAATAGGCAAAAAAAAATACAAATAAAAAATAAAAAATGAAATAAAAAAGTTGAAAAAAAACGCAACAAGTAGAAATATCTGGCAAAGCTGGCAGACAATACTTGAATACTTGTTTGTTAGCTGGACTTCAAGATTGCGGCAGACATAAATCTCGAGAGCAGCAGACAGCCCAGATCAGCAGTGGCAGGGGCGGTGCTAAGGGGCGTACCGGGGGCACAGAAGATACAATAATAACAACAAAAAGAGCCCACAGCTAAAAACCATAAATTTACTTCTATCAGAAAATAAAAAACCTAATTTCTAAGCTGACCAAAAATGATGCCCATTTCCACATTTCTACAGATCAGTTAGATATGGCAAATTAACATAATATTTGTGAAATATTTTTAAGGCAATCTAAAATTCTAAAAAGTTATTATATCATCATGTTTCCCTTTTTTTTCTTTTTTTTATATATATATTTTTTCAAGATCAAATTCAAGATCAAATTTCGATTGTTTTTGTGGCTAGTTTTTTGTTTCCATTTTTTTTCTTTCTTCTTTGTAATTGTTGTCTGCGTCAGTCACTCAATAAATGTGTTCATTTGCTTATGGGATTGCCAGGGACAGGGACAGCGAGAGGGAGAGGGTCAGAGGCAGAAACCAGAACGCCACAACGTCTCTCAAGTCTCCTGTTGAAGTTGCAAAGTAATTGCGTATAACTTGAAGTACAATCGCAATACATTAAAATCTAATTGACAGATAAACTGGCAGTCGGAGCAGAACAAAGAGTGGCAGGCAGCAGACTCTGTATCGCATTTGTGGCATGTTGTTGGAATTATTATGAGCACATCTGTGCACAGTATTCTATATATTATGTCACACACATGGAGTGTGCGAAATTACGTAAGCACTTGTCGGGGGAATGATACCCTATAGTCACTGTTAGGGTGGGGTAGTTCTGCCTTTGTCTTTAATCGAATGATGATCAACTTTCATATCGCAGTCTATGGGTAGAATGTTAACTGATGTTGACCTGATGCGATACATCCTCAAATAACGTGGCCGTAACTGAGACTGGAGATTCATCAAGCTGCCAGAAATTGGCTAATGGCTAAACTTTCAGCTGTGGCACATCCATCTCGTTGCCTTTATGACAATGGCAACGTATCAAATTTTCGGCCAGCCGCCAGCTAACAGCTCCTGTGCCCCACTTGGTCAGTTGGGTGGGTGGGAATAGGAGCGGGGGAGGGGGAGGGATTGGGGAGTCGCCACTGGCAAAAGGCAGCAAATTTATTCGCGCAAGGCAAAAGTTAATTAAACTTGAAAATAATAAAAGCAAAGGCAAATGCCAAAACACAAAGTGGAGTGAAATAATAAAACACACACACACACAAACACACACACAAGCACACACACACACACACACACACACACACACACACACACACAGAAAGTGTACAACGTTGGCCCGCGGGCTATCAAATGCTGGGCAGGCACATCAAATGCTGGGCACATCCATGGAAGCTGGGCATGGCCCATCATTAGCATATCGCCCTCGGCGCGAAATGTGCGAAAAAGGGTTGCATTGCAAAGTTAATCGCCAGCTGATGCCGATGACAACACGCCAGTGGAATGGGTTAACCAGGAGCTGACAACGAGATGTAAATTGGGTTGTCGGGGAGGGGCTTGGCGAAGGGGGGGTCTTTTTGTGACAATGATATTGACATTGACCCGGCAGTTGGGTACGAGTACGGGTACGGGTACGGGTCTGGGTCTGGGTGCGAGTCCACCATTCCCGGGCATTATCTGCAATCGCGGACTGCAATAAAAGTGTCCAATAATTAAAACTGGTAATGGCAGCAGTGCAAACTCTACAGATAGATCTACACGACAGCAAATGGTCTCTGCCACATTTATCATTCACACTTGAGCTGTGAAAGAAGTTTAAAGCCAGGCTTAGGTAGGTAGTATGATCTGGTAATAATGCCTTACTTAATACTTAAGAGTCTAGAATTGTTATAAGCACTTATTTTTTGGGCGTAATAAAGTTGACAAAAAAAATGTGTATGGCAATAAGTAAAAAAAATATTAAGTAGAATTAATAAATTAATTAAAATGGATATGCAAATGGATTTAATGCTGATCAAATATTAATTATGATAGTTCCAATAGAAAATATAATTTTTTCTTGGTGTATGTTTACACAATGGTGCACAATAGACCTTATAGGTCGCAGTTCTAACTTTCCCCAATTATAATAATAAGTTTACTTAATCTGAATCGCATATTTAATCAAGAAAGCAGATTTTTAATTATATTTTTAATTATGTTTTTCTATTTTTACTTTTCAGAATCGGATTTTAAATCAAGAATGCATATTTTTAATTATATTTTTATATTTTTATTAATTATAATATAAGAGAAATTTAGTACTTTTAAGAGTGTTAAATTTCTGTTGCATAAATCACAAATACATTTACATAGATATAGTTTTAATATATATATATATTTAAATAATGTAATGTTAATTAAATTAAATACAAACTTAAATTCTTTTTCAAAGTCTCAGCTCATGCTTGAATCTTAGCATTCAGTTTGAGAGATCTTTTTCAGAGTCGTAAGACGCTTGGTTCGTCCAATTTTCATTCGCTTTTAAGTGCAGACTGACCCCTTTTATCTATTTTCTTTTTATTTTTGTTTGGGTTGACCAAAAAATTAAAAAAAAAAAAAAAAAACAAATACCAAAAAATGTAAAAAAAAAAAATAAATACAAATAAAAAAAAAATTAAAAAAAAAATTAGGCGCAACGAAAAAATTGATATAAAAATGTATCACATTTTGTTGGCTTCCCGGTTTATTTTTGGCAGGTTTGTTGAATTTGTGCGGGTCTGCGTACGTATTCAACAAATAGCCGTAAAAATCTTTGCCGTATTCAGTCGTAAAAGGGATTTTATTTTAATTACATGCGAGTTGCTTTCTTTTCTTTTTTTTTTATTTATTATTTTTGCTTTTTGTACTCGGATTTTCAGCGAGTCGTTGATGACAATAAGTCGGTGGTAGATCTGTGATTGGGGTGGGCTCAATCCCCGCACCAAGTCTTGAAACCCGCTGCCCCTGGTCTGTTGACTTTCATAATTAAGGCCTTTGTGTGAGCGCATTTCCAGCTGATGAAACACCCTAGAGCCGAACCCGCTTACCTGGAGAAATCACCGTGAATCGCGCACGGAACAGAGAAAAACCAACAACAACAAAAAAAAAATATAGTAATAATAATGCCATAAAAAAACAATACATAAAAGCGCCGAGAAGCGCTCATAAAAAGGATTAATTGTGCGCAATTGAAGAAAATATATAGCGGCAACTTTTTGTTGTTGCCCCCCCTTTGTAACTCTGCGTGAAAAATGTTTGGCAACGTCGACGCTGAAGTTTTCCTTTTTTTCCGGCTGCTGCTCAATCCCAAGAATCCCTCAAATTGAATTATGCAAAATCATTTAAATGCGTCGCAACAGAAAAGTTCTGTTTTGGGGCAAACAACATTTCTTGGCGACTTAACCACTTGGCATGTGTCTAAGGATCTTAATGTTATTGTTATTCCTCCTGTTGTTTCAGCTGTTGTTGCTGTTGTTGTTTTGGGAACGGCTTAAGTTCATAATGCTCATATACATTGCTCCTCGGGGTGTTCATGTGGGTTCAGGCGCAGCATTCTAATGGGTGCCACAGCAGCTACTGTGGCAGCATGCCCCTCACCCACCTCCTCCTGCACAATTGCCATGACAGCATTCTGTGCCACCCCCCCCCCCCCTGGAACACCCCGCAGCAGCTCCACCTCATCTCGCCTACTATTTCCACATGCGTTCTTGGGTTAATTGCTCAAGTTCAAAATTAAAATATTTATTACAATGAAAAACTTTGGCACTTTGACGACGCCACCAAGACGACGACTAAAACCAGAACGAACAGGACACAAATGACAAGGATGACATAGACGACATTGTGGTGGGAGTGGGGGGTGGTGGCGGGTTGGGGGTTAACAAAGTGTATGAATACCAGAACAAAGAGCATATTACGTATAATTTGCAAGTGCCTTTCAAGCTGCCTGCTCTTCATGCCACCACATGTTGTAAGCAAGTGGTTCCAACTTGTTGTAGTTGCTGGTGTCAGAAACTTTTGCGTTGTTTTGGGCTCTCCCCAGATACACAACACACACACACACACACACTGAAATTCCCAGTGGTGCTACAAGTTGTGCTTATTGGCCAGCTTAGCTAGACTGAACAAATAGCTAGACAAACAAATTACTTGGCTAATCCTTCAAAGCACTTGCAACATCAAAATATAATCCCAGCTTAGCTTCACTCTCGAAACTCCAAATACTACACTGTCCAACAAAGTTAGCCTTAAACTTATCATTCAGTTAATTGTCGATTCTTGCTTGGCTTCAATGAGAAATACTTTTAAGCTGAAATGAATATGATTGGCAGTGAATAAAAAACTAAAATTCTTCAATTAAAAATCGGAAATTCTATATTCGATTCTATATTTTTATAAGAAGTTAGTTTAACTAGCAGTTAGTCGCATCGTTAAGCTAACAAGAGGCTTAAGTTGAGCAACATATCGAAGTGAAATTCACTTTAGGAATTTGCTCGACTTTTTGTCGGAAAAGTTCTTGCAACAACATTTGATCAAGTTAAGAGCAGCGTAGCAGGAAAAACATTATCTACGGACACATATGCACATTCGAGAGCTAAGGTTAGAACAGGTGCTGCCTCAGGGGCACGAGCTGCAACGAGTTGCCTTCAATCTGCCGTGAAGATAACAAGTATAGAACAAGAAAAGCAGCAAAATATATAAAAGGAAAACTTGTTTTGCCAAAGCCTTAACGTAAAATGTAATGGGCGGCGCTTTTCATCATCTTTTGCCTTTTCTTTTTTTTTTGCTGCCCCCTTTGCATTTAAGCCATTTTCTTTTGAGGGGTGTATTGCAAATTTGAAACGCATGAATAGTCAGTTAGATGCCCCTGGGGCCGTTGTGTGGGTCGCACAAGTTTATCTACAAGATACAGCTGGGTGGCAGCCACTGAATGAGCAAATGGAGGATTAGCGAACGAGCTGCGGCCCACACCGGATGGCCGGGCATATCCGTTGCCAGATGTTTTTCTGCATAGCAACCAGTTACAGCTACTCGCATACCCTGTAAAAAGTAAACCTAGAATCGATTGCATTTCGTCTGCAACCCAATTCAAGAATCAATTTTATTAAATAACTTACAAATCAAGTTTCATCTTAGACATTCTACGACAATTTAATCAGATTTGGCTTAAATCTTGCAAAATATATATATTTTCTTAGACCTAAACTAAGTAAACTCATTCATCCAATCTGTGGATAACTGTGGATAACTGTGGATAACTGTGGATAACTGTGCATAACTGTGGATAACTGTGGATAACTTGGATAACTTATACAGGGATTCTTCAAGTCCAGTTTCCTTTTCAAACTATATATTTTCAGACAATCGTCTACTTTCTGGAAAACTCTGAGAAATTCAAATTGTTTTTCCTACTATAAATTTCAAGAAAGGGTATCTGTGAGTCGGTATTTGGCAGTAGGGGTATTTAGATTTTCGTTGCTGAGAGACAACAACAACAACAACAGCAATGGCAACAAAGTGAATGAGCAAGTGTTGCGGAAATGATTTGGTGCTCTCAGCAACCAGAAGGGTCCACATCCCTACCAACATCCTCCCAACGCGACAACCGACAACCGACTCCCGACCCCCAACTGCCAACTGGTGACTCCCGACTCAGTTGCCACGGTTTTTGTTATGGGTTTTGTGTGGCACACGTTTTGGTTGCATGATTGAAAAGTGTTTTGCTATAAATTCAACTTTTCTATTATCTTTATCTTATAAGCGACACGCGCTGCGAGCAACGAGCAGCGGGCGTTGTGGGCGTGGCCAGCAACAAAAAAAAAAAAAACAAAAATATTTAGCTGCAACGTCCATTTCAGATTTCAGCTGGCAGCCGATGGCTGCAGATTGGAGCTGCAACTGAAGTTGCAACTGAAGTTGGAGCTGAAGTTGGAGCTGAGGCTGTGGCAGGAGTTGAATGTGCTGTTAGCCAGCCGCTTTCATAATTGCTTCCTCTTGCTGCTGTGGCAGGAAACACAGTGGGCCAACTGGAGGCTGTGGTAAGCTCAAAGCACTGTTGAGGGTGCCACAACATTTGAAGATGTTCAATGCATACACCGGAAAAAATCATCCACTGCATTTACAAAAAACAAAAAATAACAATTGCCAAGGCTAAGGACTATCAAAGGATTCCACTTGTGAAATGGTCTGCTTAAGATTAAAGACTTAAAGTCTGTAGCTCTTGTAGTCTCTGAGATCAAACAGAAGATCATGACTGAGGAATAAATATATATATTTATATATATAAAGTATATATAATATAAAATTTATGTACTTTAAATTTCTTTCATACTTTTCTGCATAATTTCATTATATTTTTTAATTTTAAATTAAACATTTATGACTCGAATGTAACCACGAATTTGGCGCAGTGTAGCAGGTTTCTTCTTCTTCCGCTTCGTGACTACTTCAGCTACTTTTTGCACTCGTGCGTTTCCATTCTGGACGTCGTCATCAAACTCGTGCCCAGCCTCAGCGTCATTCGTCATTATCGAGCGAGCAAGCGGGACACACAGAGAGAGGTAGAGAGAGAGAGAGAGAGAGAGAGCAGACGAGTGAAATTTTTGCTGTCATTACTTTTATGACCCAGCAGCATGATGCAGTTGCCGCATGTGGCAGCAGCAGCCAGTGGGTGGCTAAGAGTGGGCCTCGCAGGCACTTTAAGTATGATTTCAGGGTAAATCAGCAGCCAGAAGCGAAGAGAAAGAGATAGACAGAGAGAGAAAGAGAGAGAGAGAGGGAGAAAGAGCGAGTGGGCTAGTGGAAGAGAGAAAGGAAGGTGGCTCAAGTAAAACATCAAAGTGAATGATGGCAACGCGTCAGCCCCCGCCAGCTCAGCAAACCGAGAGCACAAGTGACTTGTAATCCCCACCCACTCCGCCCACCCGCGCCCTCCTTAGACTCTCCTTGTGCTCAGCATACACCTACCCCCGCTCTCCCACAGCCTTTGGTCTTAAGCCACAAACTCAGCTGGCAGTTGTTGAAAATTAAAAACGCATTTTTTGCGTTTTTCCTGCTTTTAAATATAATTTACTCATTTTTTTCTGTGTGACAACTTCACTTAGATACGTGTGCAGCCATTCACTGCCCCCGTGCCCCCGCTTCTGTGGCAACTTGTCAGCCCTTTTATTGCGTAATTGATTTAGCATCCACGAAACTCCCAGCGACCCTCTTCGCCATCCGCTTAAAGTCGTTTGTTAATTAAATCATCAACGAAAAAAAAAAGCAACCAAATTTGACGCATATTTGCCATCTATTTTGGACTATGTACCCATTAAAAATGGATAAAACAGGGTATACTAAAGTTGTGCCAGCGTAAATGATACAATTTAAAAAGATATATATATATTTCGAAATGTTATCAAACCAATAATTCGCAACAAAGTTTCTTAAAACAAGTTTTCACTGCTAACCAAAGAAGATTGGAAAAAAAACCAAGTTTTAATCTAACTTAAAGTGCTGAATTTTCAAAAGTTATATAACAATTTTTTAATATAATATTTTTTAAATCAGAAATTAACCTTTACACGCAAATTAGCAAATTAATTTGGGGCAATTCGAGTCGGTTTGTTTCATCTGATTTTTAAATTAAAACAAACAGCGAAAAAAGTTTGTAAAAGTTCGTGTCCAAAAAGTTGCCACTTTTGGCTTTAATTCCCCAATGGCATGGGCACAATGAGTGGCATGTGGCACAACAACAACAAAAAATATGAATACCAAAAAATGGACAACAAAAAAAAAACTGTTTAATCCATTTTTAATTATTTTCACATTTATGACACGCGCCAAGTGTAACAAACCCAAAAATAATTAATTACTTTAGCACTTGACGTTGTCAGCTTGTACACTGTTCAAAAATATGACTTTTACATAATTAAATATTGAGAAGCCGCTACATGTGCCAGATTATTTTCGGAATACATAAGTGATGAGCTATATACGACTATCAGGTGTATACCCTGTAGTCTTTTATTATGCCACAAAGTTTAGGCTTATATATATGCCTCCACTGTTGCATGTTTGTTGCTGTATATGCTATATATTCTATATATATATATTGCTATATATCTCTATAATATTTTGGGTATATTTGTATAAGTCTATATTTATTCTAAACTCTTAAGTCTGACTTAGTTCAAGAAAATAAAAAAATAGGCAAAAAATTTATGCAAATTGAGATTTTCGCTCCAGCTTCCAAGCGACTCTATTATCTGATTAAAGTAGTTCAAGTTGTTTATTGTTTTTTTTTTTGGCGGGGGGGTATACGTACTATTTATGCTCGGCATATCAATAAAGGCGCCCGAGCATTATGCTGATATACTAGGGGCGTGCTGCGGGGATTAGCCGGGGTCTTTGACTGACTTCCGAGTTCAACGCCATTTTGTTTGCCAATGCCCAATCAGGCGCCCACACAAGTAACTGCCACTCAATTCCACAGCTGCCACGCCCCCCACTACACACACACACAAGCACTACACACACACACACACACACACACAGAGAGAGAAAAGCGCGAACATTCCACTCGACGTCTCTAATTAGTAGAATTTAATCTTCACACTATGGCAACGTCAAAGCAACCGAGCATGCCCCACTCCCCCACCCACCCTCTTGCCACACTGCCGTTGCTCATTATGAAAAATTTCAAATTAAAAAGGGGCAAGCGGCATGGTTGAGGTGGTGTTGCAGGCACAGATAGGGGCTGCTTGCCAAGTAAAAGTTTCTCACAAGAAGCGACACCAGGATTTGCATAAATGCCACAACACGAACATGGAACGAGGCCAGCTGTGTGTGTTAGTGTGTGTGTGTTGGTGTGTGTGTGTGTGTTAGTGTATCACACATCATGATTACATAATTTAGCTATTAAAAGCAGCGAGGAGCTGCTGAGGTTCGCTGCTTATTTATGCTTCAACACGCCATCTGGCGCTGCTTCAAAGGATGCCTGCTCAAAGGATTTGTGGATGCGTTGTGGATTCGGTGGATTCGGTGGATAGGATGGCATCGCTGGCTTCCAGTTGAATGGCCCCCACATGTGCACTTGATTTACTCATTAGCGTTTCTTTTCTCTTCATAATAGACGCTTACAAGTACTGCCAAGAAACTGCCATTAAACCGCAAACCAAGCGACTCCCCCCTCAAAGCGTACTTCCATTCTCCCTTACGTTTTCCATGCTTACTTTGTGATGTGGCGTAGGCGTATAAGCTGCTTACGTGTATCCTTTATGAAAATTTAATTGTGCACGTGTGTGTGTGTGTGTGTGTGTGTTTGTATTCCAGCCTAAACCCTAATAATCCCCACTATTTGCCCTGAATGTACATATATGTGTAAAAATAAGCTCCCCTGCACTTCCGACAGTAGTCATGACATTTAACCTTTGCTCACAATTTTAAACTGTAAACTCACAATTTGCCACTTATCGCTGGGGGCTGTGCCTGACTTCATCGCCCGATAAGAACATTGTTGGTGGCATGCACGTGTCCCAGTTCCCATTAAATGCAACATTTCGATTATGGGCCCTCTCTGCTGTCAGATATATCATATTTAATGTATATAGACACAACTTCTATATAGATATTAATTCAGCTCACCCCATTTCGTATTCCCTTTGTGTAAACTTGTTGCAAATAGATAAGCAGCATGAATACCCAAAATATATATATTTGCCATCAATATTTAATCCTGAACATAAACTATCTAAGATTTTTGTCCTCTTATTACTAGGCCTAACAAAGTAATAAATTTTAGATTATTTAAAATATATAATATCCTCGATTTCGAACAGAGTTGATATATTTGGAAAATGGAAAAAAATTCTTTGCTATTAAATTATTTAAAATAATTAAGCTTACTTTGGAGCAAAGTGCAGGGTATGCCCAAGTCGAGCACACTTGATTCGCTTACTGCTTGCAACATTGAAACTAACAAATCTGGCTTTCAGTTACATGTATATGTATATATATATGTATGTATTTATTTTTATTATATTGCCAAAATCTCTTTAAGCTGTTTTTATTTTTCAATTTCATTTTCAGGCGACTGTTAATCTGCTTTGTTGTGCTGAATCATCTCCAGCCAGGCAATAGGAACCACATTCGGTGTCCACCCCAACAAATGAAATTAATTTCCTTACTCTCCACCCACACCCCCGATCTCTCGCTGTGGACACGCCTTCAACAGATTAAAGTGCGCACAAAAATCTGGTAATATTTTTCCTGCATGTCATCCCACTGTACAATGAAATGTGTGTTGTTGATAAGATCGCTGAAGCAAAGGATGGTGTTCGAGTGTGTGTGTGTGCGTGTGTGTGTGGTTGTTGAACAGAGAATGGGCCGCACATTGGCGAAGTTAACGTCAACGTTAACGTTTGCCAGATAAGAGATTTTGTTATTCATAATTCAGTCGCTGTGCGTTTTTCACCAAACAACGACAACGAAAAATGGTTGGAAAATTGCTCAATTTTCCGTGGCAAAAGCAAGAGAAATTTATGCTAATTTGCAGCAACTATCACTATTTAACATCAGCCAACAACAACTTAACAAAGACCCCCACCCCCCACACACACACACACCTCCACTCTCCACAAGTTTGGGCAGCATATAATAACGTCAGCGTCAGCGTAACGAAGTAACCTAATTAATTTGTGGCACTCATTAGCAACAATTGAAAATGCCACAACCAAAAGCAGCAACAACTACAAAAGGCCCTTCACACACACACACACGCACACCCCATCGTGAGGCGCGTCAACTTAGCCAGAAGTTGAAAAGCTCGTAGCGAATGTGGATTATTGGACGTTCCCCCCCTCCAGCCAACCCAGGCCCCATCCCTGCTCGTACTTCCGCCTCACTCAATCCAACTCTCCCGAAAAAAAAAAAATAAAGTATTAAATGGGCGGGCAGCAAAACTTTGCTCTTACTGATATATTTGGGGCAATCAGACCAACTAATTAAATACTCTACATTCACAGGAGTTGAGCTTATCAAAAAGTAAAATAAAATTATATTAAATAAATAAATAAAATAAAATAAATTATTTATATATCATTTTCTATTAATATTATGCAAATGTTATATAACTTATTTAAATATTTTTTAATTTTAATTTTAATATTATGATAATTTAATATTTATATTATATGTAACATAACTTATTTAAATATTATTTAATATTAATGTTATATGTAAAACAATTTTTTTAAATATTATTTTCCATATATATTAGGTTAATTTAATATTAATATTTTATGTAATACATTTATTTAAATATAATTTTCTGTTAATATTAATATTATTAATATTTTATGTAATATAACTTGTTTAAATATTATTTAATATTAATGTTATATGTAATTTAAATTATTTATATATTATTTTCTATTAATATTATGCTAATTTAATATTATTAATATTATATGTAATTTAAATATTATTTTCTATTAATATTATATTATGCTTACACTAAAAATTAAGCAAATTAATTATATATTATATTCTGTAAAAAACTGAATAAATTTTGCTATTTCCACAATTACCATTTAGACCAGGCATATAGTTTAGCTGGAATAAAATCATAATTTAATTTTAATTTTATTTTATTTTAATTTCATTTTAATTTTATTTTTATTTTAATTTTATTTGAATTTTATTTTATTTTGATTTCAATTTTATTTTAATTTTATTTTATTTTGATTTCAATTTTATTTTATTTTAATTTAATTTTTTTTATTATTTTTATTTTTATTTTAGGTTCAATTGCAGCTTTGACAGTTTTAGTTTCACTATCGCAAATATTTAAAAAGTGTAAATTGCACACTTTAATTATTAATTTGCAGCCTCTTCGCATTAAATTAAATTCGCTTAAATTTATAATTTATATCTAAGCTGACAATTAATAAATTACTTCAAATTAAGTTTTAATTTCCAAATTTAAGCCAGACAAAAGCAATTTAAATTTAAATGAAACTTTCTTTATTTGGCTTGTGTGAAGAAACGTTTAATTGGATTTCAAAGTGATATATTGGATTTTCAATGTTTCAATTAAGGCGATAATTAATAATTTGTTTTCATCAAGAAGCGCCCCACACAAAATCCGATAATTAAGCGACTTCCGCTCGGCATTAAAGTGCGTGATCTCCAATAAACACATCCATTAAGATGAATGTCGAGACAAACTGGGGAAACTCATTACTGAGACGTCAATCAATCAATTTGCCGTAATGGATATAGATATATATATATATATGTTGTGTTATGCCTCCTCTGATCCCATGCTCAATGATCAACACAAGGGTTGTTGGACAGTTGGCATTGGCCATGGACTCGGCGCTGGTGTGGCAGGTGCAGGGTAAATGCAAATATTTATGACAAAAGAATGAAAATATGTTAACTAATTTTCGGCTTTTGGTGCGTTGACGTGTGAAGCAAGCGGCTGCCAAAGAAAATTCCAACAACAACAACAACAACAACAATAAATAATGGCTCAGCTCCGCGACAAAGTCCATCACCTGCTGCTTAGGCCACAGGTCTGCTCTGGTCTGGCCTGGTCAGCTTGTGAGCTGTGCGTGAGTTGGGCCTATTCGAGCCGCTGTCAGTCAGTCACTCAGCCGACATTTTCGTCGTTGTTGTAACCGTTACGAAGCCGGCCGATATGCAAAAACATGTGACCCACCCGGCAACGGTGGCCAGAAATGCCTCCGATCGCTATCTGAGCGCTAATATATGCGTGGGCCGGCAAAAATGCCATTGGTAATGCATAATTTGAGGCACTTTTCCGGCAACCACCGGACACTAAACCACTAACCACTGGCCACTGGCCACTAGCCACAGCCACTGGCCACATTTGAGGGTTTTTTATTCATTTTGTTTTTCTTTTGTTTTGTATTTTCTTTTTTCGTTTTTTTTTTTTTGCTTGGGAATATCATTTAATTAACATTTTTCCTCGCTTGCGAGGCGCAAAATAATCACGCATAGGCAGCGTATGTGGCCTTTTGTATACCCTAGGCGCAGTCAAAATCAAAAAGGGGCATATTGACAATTGTGCAAAGGTAACAGACAAAAAAAGCTAAAGACTTCAAATTTGAAGAAGCTAAAGTTAAGTTCTTGAAAATCATAAATAAATCCATTTCAATTCATCGATACAAATCGATTAACGATAGATATAAAAATACAACTGTAAAAATGAAGTCTTACTATTAACATATGATATACACAGATTGAATAACTGTTTGAATTTGAATAAGATCTGTTAAGAAACACAGATTTTGTTGGCCAAAACATATTTTCATAATTTATATATATAATAAATGAAAAAAAGCCTACTTTGTATATAACAGCTGATTACAGGGTATCTCTTAGTCAAGCTGTACAGATTGAAGTATTTTTACTTACTTTGGCATATGGGGGGACATCATGCCGTCACAGTGGTGCAAGATAACATAAAATATAATTTTTTAAAGATATATATTTAATTTATTTATATTAACTCGAAACTAATCTTGCTTTATGGGAAAAATAACTGCTTAACAAATATTATATAAAAAGAGAGAGAGAGAGAGAGAGAGAGAGAAAGAGAGAGGGAGAGCGAGTCTAGGCAGTTTATTATAGAGAACCCAAAGAACTTGAACATTTGTCCCACTGTGCAGGTGTTCACTGTATGCCCATGTGTTTGACCTTTGCTGTAAGTTATGATTATGGCAACTGGCAGCATTGACATTACTTTGCCTCTGATACGGCCCAAACTTACATAAACTTAATTGTTTAGTTATTATTTTTTTTTTTCTTTGTGTTTTTTGTTTTTGTTGTTGTTTTTTGTTTGAGCTGCTGTTTTGAAAGACACGCACACTCTCCCGTGGAGAACGTACTTGGCCGAGCGGTCTTGGCCGCGTCTTTTTTTCCGCCCATTTGAGCTGAGTGTTGCGTATCTGACGGATACGCATACGTAATATGAACAAATATTCCTCTTCTTCTTCTTTTTTTTATTATTACTTTGATTAATTAGCGGCTCGTCTTCCGTATTTGTCGGTCGACTTAGTTTCTTCTTGGGTTTGGGGTTTGGGCTTGGGTTTGGGACTCTAAGTGCGATATTTGTAACACTTTGCTGACTTATTGTTGTTGACCAGCTGAAACGTGGCTGGAACTGCGATAAGGCTAATTAACCCATTGAGCCATTGTTGTTGCTCTGGGGCCAGCGCTGTGAGAGGCTTTTAAGTCGCCCATTGTTGTTGCTGTTGCTGTTGTTGTTGTTGCTGTTGTTGTTGTTGCTGTTGTTGTTGTTGTTTTGGGCCGTCGCACACGTGTTCTCGGAGCACTCACAAATCTGCGCAATAAATTCCCATTTTGGTACCCTAATGGATCCTCCAAAACGGTCCAATTAATTTGGCCAGCCAAATGGGCCGCAATCTGTTTGTTTGGCCAGAACAAATTCATATTTAACACAAACGGCAACAAAACGCACATAAAATGCGCCTAAGACCGTAAACAAATTTTGGAATTTTATGTTTTAATTTGTGAAACTGCTTCAAAATAACAAAAATAAATAAAAACGCACAATAAAAATCGGACAATTTGGAAATGATGTAATTTTCTTTTTACAACCCAAACATATTAAACAAACATATATATTCCTGATCTGCATCAACAGACATCTGTTTATTTATAGATCTAATCGATTTACGCCAAAGTGGAAGCTGTGAAAGATGCTCTTATCAAGTGACACTGAAATTAAGCCACGTCATTGACTTCACTGACTTCTCCTTATCAGCCAAGGCCTTTTCGCTTAAGGCCTTAAATTTGATTATTAAGTATGTGGAACCAAGTTAGTTCCATGGGGATGACTAGCTCTGTTCAGAGTTCAAGGTAAAAATAATGACGCAAATATAAGTTCGCAAAAACATAAATCAAAATGTTGTCTTGAATTAAGCAAGTGCTCAATTTAGCAGCGATTAAACTAAGTTCCACATATTGATGACCTTCAAAAGTCGCAAGTTTAAGATTTGAGAAAGTCTATAAAGCAAAACTCGAATAAGTAAAATCATTCATATATATATTGATATAGTTCAAGCTGTAAATTGGTAAATTTAATATATCTCAGCTGACAGATGTCAAATTAAGGTATTCGATAAAATGCTTGAATCAATCGATTGAAAAGGAATAAAAAGTGTTTGATTAAGTTGGAAAATACAGACAAAAGCAATCAATTAATGTTGATTTAATTAATTTAATTAATTTCCCAGTCCAGAGTGTATATATAGCTGAAATGATCGATTAACTTACTTTATTACATACTTAAGAGCTGTCATCAAGCAAACACTCTACAGATATATCTCTATATATAGCTAACACTCTATAATCATTGGTTCAAGATAACTCTTAGACGAGCTCTCTCGACTACAACTTTCTTATTTTATTTTCTTTGTTTGGGCATTGTTTTGTGACTCCAAATAAAAGCTGTCTCCAATCTCAACAGCTACAATATTTTGTTAAGATGTTAAACTGGTTTCTTAGGTAACTAAAACTTATATATATAATAATAAAAAATATGTATAAAAATATAATATAATAATAGAGAATAATTCGCAAAAATTAACAGCTAGTTCAGCAATGCTACATTTCACAATTTACAAATTACGCAACTTTCCAACTTAACCGGAGCATAGATCAAAAGTGGGTCGGGATGATGAGGACGATGAGGCAGTAGTGGATGCCACTGGAATTTATGTATGTAATACTTGGGGCCCGGGGCACGCATTACTTTCAATTCGGCTGTAAGCCTCTGGAGTCGTTCTCGTTCTCGTTCTCGGTTAACAAGACAACTGCAATTTGAAGCACGACAAGGACAACATTCCATAAGCCCATTGATTAATTTGAAATTTATGAAGCGCTCGTAACTTTTGCTCTGCGGTCGAACAGCAGCAACCCAATCCAACCGGAGAACAGACCACTACTAGTCACTAGGCATACATGGGGTATTCGCAGCTATACGGCTCATATACATTTTAATTAAATGCCGCAGCGGAAGAGCAGCTGCTGTGAAAGAAGCAGAAGATGTGGCACAGTTGCCACTAAAGATGCATACTTGACAATTTTACGTTAATCCCGGTCACGGAGCAAACACAACACCGATCCCAGACACCCATTATCGTAAACATTGAGCGTGCGCAAAACTGACATAAATATCATTTGAATAACGTCCTGCACAGGCGGGGGGCGCGGTTGGTAGTTGCAAAGGGTACTGCTGTCGGGTGCTGCTCGGCGTGGAAAAAAAAAACAGGAAACTTCATTTGGACTTGGACCACATTCGAACATGCAACTTAATTACGCGTGCCAAGCCGAACGGCTTTTGTTATTATCATTCAGTCAGCCGAGTTGCTCGTTGTTCGTTGTACTTGCCCCACACAGTTGCCACTGCCTCTCACCTCTGCCTCGGTGGACTCTCTGCCTGTACCTCAAAGCACTCGCCCCGTTGCGTTGATGATAATGTTTTGGACGAGGCATTGGCTGCGCTTAATGAATTTATTTGTTACGCATGGCATACTTTGAATTGGCAGCCACAAACACACACAGCATCTGAGCGAGAGAGAGACGGCTAGAGAGAGAGAGAGTGAGAGGGAGAGAGAGAGTGAGAACTACGCAGCGTCCTTCATTGTCCTGCTTGGTCTTAATGAAATCCATTATTACGAAAGCCATTTTCATTCCTTTCACACAACACAACACACATGCAACACACGCACACGCACACACACACACACGTACAGACCGTGAAATACTCTCGCCAAAAGTAAATACACTTATTACGCAAAAGTGTTATGCGCCCGGGTAGGTTTAACCCCTCACTCCCTCACCCGCAGCCGCTCCTGGATGCGAAAGGCATAAAACGCAGCAGGAGCCAGAATATTACGCATAAGCGTTGAGGGTTAGCCTGAACAGAGAGAGAGATTGCGAGATAGCGAGATAGAGAGAGTGAGAGAGAGAGCGAGAGAGAGAGAGACGTGGCAAATAAGTTTTGTGCGCGATATGCGAACCGATAATGATATCCGAGCCGTGGCATGAGCTGCTCTAAAGTGACGCGTCAATTGCCCCCACACGCCTCCCCACCCCAAAGCATGAACTTTATGGACCAAGGGTGGAGGGTGGCGTAAGCAGCATTTGACACTCGAAGCGCATTCAATTAACGGCAAATGTATCCAGCATAATAACTTTTCATCAATGCGCAATCAATTGGAAAGCAGACTTCATTTCAGATATGCAAAAATCAGAACAAAAAAAAAAAAAACAAAAAAAACTTCGAGCGGAAAATTGACCTGATAAAGTGAAACATTTACAAAGTTTGACATAATTACGGTTAAAATAAATAAGTAAATATAATAATATTATATATTATATATAATATAATAAATAAATAATAAATTTCCATTAATAATTTCTATATAAAATATATTTCCTAATAAAAGTAAATAGTTCAAAGTAAAAATTACATTTTTGAAATATATATTTTTTATGGATCTAAAATGTCAAATGAAATACACTCAGAAAAATAAATCAACATCTGCAAACATTTTCTAGATTTTATAAATCATTTTAAATAATAAATGAACTCAAAATAAAATAAAAAAAAATTTTAAAAATTTTTTCTAAAAATTAGGAAGTTTATTTAATTTTTCAAAATATGCTCGTTAAAAGTATAAAATATTTCTAAAAAGTAGAAATGCCTAACATTATTTTAAGGAATAATCGCAAAATATAAAATTCAGAAAAAGTAATTAAATTATAATATATATATATACTTTTTGAATAATAAGGTGACTAATTCAATTTTCTCGATATTTTTTTTAGCTGAGTGCATGAGGAAATCAAAGCAAATAATGAACTGACTACAATTTCCCGGAATGTGTATCAATAGTGACTTTGCCACTTAAAATTAACATTCCCAGAAGTATCGATTTTGATAAAACGCAATTAAAACTTTAAATTAAATCAAAAGTTCAGCCAAATGCGACAAGAACGAAAAACAAAAAACTAAAACACAGAATAGAAGGGTTCTCAGGAGTATTTGAAATAAAGTTTTGTATCTTTTGATGTTGCTGCTAATGGATTGTGATCTGAATTGTAATGCGACTCGTCATTCAATTGGACCCATGAAAGTTTGTGCAGCTCTTGGGGCCATCTTGCCCAACTATAACTGTGAGTAAGTCCTGTGACAAAAAGAAGGACAAGCAGCAGCAGCAGCAGCAGAGTTGTTGAGCGCAACTTATTCATTAGCCAACGACGCATCCTTCCTGCCACCATTTCGAGTGCCACACAACTCCATCATTAGGACTTAAATGATTAAGACGGTTGACTTTTGCGACGTTCCTTTTTGGGCTGCTTCAAACTTGAACTGCTGATACCATTAAATGCATTCATCCGCTTGTGCGCTCATTCATTCATTCATTCACAGACTCATTCATTCATTCACTCACTCATTCATCCCGCCCTGCCGGCTCCCGTCGTGTCAGCTGCTCTTGACATTCTATTACCGGCCTCGAGGACTCTATCTGCAGCTATCTCTATGTCTATAGTTCTATATGTTTATATTATGCATATATGTTTATACAGTTGCGAAAATAATAATAGAACCACTCTCTCAAAAAATGTTCAATTTCAATTTGTAAGTTTTAGGAACTTATGAATACGTTTTCAGCAGTGTTGGCAGATTCAAAGTCAAGATTGAGATAGGAAAAAATCATAATTTTATTCACAGTCAACTTATTTAAATTTTATTAAAATTATTATTATGCAAAAAGTAATTGCATAATTTTTCAAATGTGCAATTATGAAAATTATAAATAAATAAACGTTTTCTCCACATTGCGTAAGTTGTGCTATTATTTACTATTTATTTATATATATATATGTATAGGGGGAATATTGAGCAATATATTAAAAATGAACTTTAGAAAAATTTGCAAATGGTTTGTTTTCTCAGTCGTAAGTAAAAATATCAGAGTGATGCTATTATTTTTATTTGCAACTGTATATATTTATATACAAATATATATATATATATATATATGTCCATCTATAACAATCTGGATACGCAATAAATGCTTTCTATTTAATGAGTTTGCTCCGTATACGCAGTGGGGCTGCTGTGCGGATGTCCGGAATGGCAACAAATTTACATGTTACTGCTGCTTGCCGCTTGCTTGATAGATACTATTTATGGGTTACCGAAGCGCCGACATTCATGCCACTTTAATTGCCAAAAAGGACCAGATCAGAGATGGGGGTAGGGGTAGTCAAACATATGTATGTCTGACCTAATGGAATGGCTGTCGGCTTCTGCAACGACTCATTTATCATGTGTCAAAATGTTTAACTAAATGGCACTTTGCCGAAAAACTTTCCTTTTGGGGGAGTTATGGGTGGTTTGTTGTTGTTGTTGTTGTTGTTGTTTAGTGTTTGCTAAGTAGTTACTTTTAATAGTTGCCGCTGCTATCCAACACATAAATAACTCGACTTGTTCGCTTGTTGCCCACACGCCCACTTTTGCTGGCCAAGTGCTAAACATCTTTGAAATACTTTTCGGGCTTTCCCGTTTTGGGGGCAGCGTGATGAATGAGCCGCCTGAGAAGCCTCGGACATAATTATATGCAGCCCGCCCCCACTCGAACCCTAATCCCACCCTCTCACAGTTTGGTTTATACATGAAGATGACCGCAAAATGTCTTAATCGGCCATGTTTCAGCTTATGCCCCAATCCCGCCCTTGCCCCATCATTCTCTCCTGTTGCAAGCATTCGCTTGCGAGCACTTCTCGGTTTGCTGATAATCTAAGTTTATCAAATGCGGCTAAACGAGGCAAAAAGGGTCAAATCGTTGCAAATATATGGCCCTGAGGTTTGAGCATAAAACAGATTTAATTACACACAAGGCTCCAGCTCCAAATACCCCAAGATACTTATCCCTATGTTTCACATGTTGTTGCTTCATTTATATCTGCATTGGAACCACCTAAATATTAAATATTTGTTAAGTTTAACTTGATATTATTTAGTTAAGTCTATAAAAAAATAGAAGTACTTCTTTCATATATTATAAAATCATGGATGAGAATTTAAGCTTGATAACGGCAAAAAGCTTCAATAACAGTTCTGTTAACAGATGCAACATTGCGATGCGGATATTGCAAATCATTGGCGTTTGCTTTGGGGGCAGGCAACCTTCAGAACGGCTAATCAATGCTAACAAATACAAATAATACAAAAAAAGGTAGCTAATTAACTAAGTAGAGCTCAAGTGGCTTTTGCGAAACGGGTATCGTTATCGGGGTCGGGCATGGGTATTATGTGTATTATATTTATCTGATGTGCATTCATTCGAATGCACTTCCTTTGGGGCGCACTCAACGGCGACTTCCCGTTAGCAGCAACTACTACAACTGCAACAGATACGCATCAGTTGCACAAACCAAACGAAATAAGTAAATAAATAAACGTTCACTCAAGCGACTGTACACACTGAAAAATATTCGACCCAAACTTTTTCTATTTGTTAGATATAGTTTATATTTATTAGGGAACAATTTTTCTAATATTTATAAAGGTTTGCACTGCATCGATAATCACAAAATATATAGATATCTATTTTTCTAAAATTTTCTTGGCACAAATTTAGTACGTTTTTTTTTGTGAGTGTTGAATTTGCAATTGCCTTACTGCTGCCCACTTCAAGTGAGAAGAGAGATAGAGGCAGAAAATGATTAAGAGTGGGAGAGAAGGCATAAGGAAGTGCACTTTAAACGAGGCGACAGCTGCTCGTGGCTTATCCGACAGGCCAAACAATCGCACTCGCCGATAAACGATAAACGATAGACTAGCATAATTGAAATCAACAGCAGCAACAACAGCGACAGCAACAGCAACAAACGCAAAAGCAGTGATGATGATTATATTGACGTCGACGTCGACGTCGTTGAAATTGAATAAAAATAAAATGTAAGAACAAATTGTGTATTCCATATAGTCTCAACGTCAACAGCAATTTCTACTAAAGTGCAAGCAACAACAGCAAGAAGAAGAAGACGAAGCACGACAAAGCGGTGACGGCGACGACAACAACACCTCCAAAGTTGATTGATAAAAACTGTTCAGCTCGGTTATAAAGTGCCCCGCAAGGAGAGAGATAGAGAGTGTAAGCAAATGCAAGAGAGAGATGGGTGGGAGGTATAGAACGGGAAACTAGCATATCGAGTTGCTTCTCTCTAATGTGACAGCTCAATGCAATTTAGTTGGCAATGACAACACAGCAACAACAGCAACGGGAAACAGCAGCAGCAGCAGCTCCATTCTATTATGCACAGTGAGTGACAGCATTATGCATTCAGCGCTGGGCTTTTATATGTATAAGCGAGCAATTCAAAGTGTTTTGTATCTGATTTCCCAAATGGCGCTTAAGTAATGGAATTGAAGAATAAACAAACAGCTTAAGTGATCGAGTTAATGCAACAGCTAGGATTTTAGGAAGAGGAAAACTTTATAAAAAACATGTTTGTGTCATTATAATCTTTATAATACATATTTGGGTGAACACTTATGCATATAATAATATATAAACGTATCGAATTATATGTGTCTACATATGTTTGTATAGACCTATATATATGCAAATGTGCTGAAAAAAGTGTAATATTTGAACTAAAATTTAATTTAATTCATAATAAGAATGAAGCCATTGTGTGTATGTATATAAACACAGAAACGATAATACTGTCTGTCCAGTAACTTTTCTAGCTCAATGTATTTGATTCCTACTTGCTCACACACACAGACATACACATATGCATACGCAATACGCATGGAATATACACATCTATTTTAAGGTAGCGAAAGGACGTAAGTAAATACATTGAAAAGATCATAAAAATAATGAGCAATGAGAACTGACTAAAGCAACTTGATATGTATGTGAGTATGTGTGTGTGGAATGAGGAGAGAATGAGAGGGAAGCGGAAACTGAAACTGTAACAAAAAGCTGCGCAAACAATTTTGAACGTCAATTTGTCAACTTGAAACGAAAATTGAATGCAAAAGCTTTGCAGCAATGTCAGCCAACGGCAGTTGCAATGGCAGAGTGGCAGTGGCAGCGGTAGCAACTGACGCAGTCAAAGCCAATTTCAGATTTGAAATTTTGCGCTGCATTTTCGTTGCTTTCACTCAGCTGTAAGAGGAAGGGGGAAGCGGTGATCTGAAAGTCAAGTCAAGTTAATGCCGTTATCGTAGGTGCGGCAAACATGTCGCTGCCGATGTCGACGACGTCAGCGACAACGGCGCTTGATAATGAGCAGTTAAAGCAAGAAGCAGACGCAGTCACGAAAGCTTCCGCAATGTTAAAATGTTGCATGTGTGTGTGTGCAAAGGGAGGGGGGCAGAGAGTGAGAGAGCAGGCGAAATTCACAAAGCTCTAACTCAGCTTATGCAAGTGTGTGTGTGTCGGGGACAAAATTCGGCGAATTTGAAAACTGCACGTGTTGAGGACTTGCAAAGCAGAAGAGGCAGACAGCGCGAGCAAGTGAGAGGGAGATATCGCAAGATAGGGCGAGAAGGAGAGGTAGAGAGAGCGACTCAATGTCGATCACAGCCAGGCAAAGTTGTCAACTCAAAATGCAAAAGCAAAGCTGCCTACGTGAGCGACAACGCGACCTCAGCGTCGACGCTGTCGTTTTGCTCAGTTTACCGCTTGCCTCTCCGTCTCCCTTCCCAGCAATCGACTAGCCTAACAACTTGGAACTGCGAGCAGCGAGCAGAGCGCAGCCCCTTGATTAACAAAAACAACCAAATTTGCCGTGAAATGCAATTCCTTTTTATTTTTTTTGTATTCATTTTGTTCGTTTCTGCTGACTCGCAAAATTTGTTACCGCGTTGTGAAGCTAATTTTTTTTGTTTCTTTTTGATTTTGCGAATTTTGTTTTTGTTATGTTCGCTTCGATAACAACTTCTCAACGACGGCAACAAAATTTACAGCTGTAGCTGTCGCTGCACAGTGGTACAAATGGTCTGGAGTTGTTGCTATGACATATATATGACAATTATATGACAAATAAATTAATAACTTAATAATAGAATAACGCTTATTTTGAATAAAGCTTATAATTAAATTGTTATTTAATTTTATGGCTGATTTGTGCTATATACAAGTATAACATTTAACATTATTTTAATAAAGTTTATAATTTATTTGTGTTTTGATTTTTTTGTTGCATATGTTTTGCATTAAATGTAACATATTATATATGCAATATATGTAATTAATTATTACATAAATATAAATTTTGTTATATATAACATTTTTATATTATTTCAATGAAGTTAAATATTGAATTGAATTTTGTATAATTTTTTCATTATTTTGTGCTGAATATCTGTTGCACATAAATATAAGGTTTAATATTTTCACACTGTACAAACACATACACACGCATGCATACATTGTAGCCTAAAATTGTGAACTAGCTCACAATTGCCTCTCGCAACTCGGCTATCTATCCAGCGTCATGGCCGCCACTTTGCTACACGAATAGCCAGCTAATGTTTTTATTTTTTTTTCATTTTTTCTGTGTGCTTTGTTGGCAGCGTTCGTCACATGCGCAGAAGCGGGCAGGCAGAGGCCCACTGTGCAACGTGTTGCCATTGACGGTAGCGACATCAGCAGCAGCAACAGGCAGCAACGATCGCCACAACACACGAACTGAAAACGAGAAACGCAAAAAATGTGCACGTAAATCGCCGGAATTTGAATACCCTTAGTAAAAACTGCAACTAGCTGGAAAGTTTAAAAACAAATTTGTAAGTTAACTTTTTAAAAAACTTAACGAAGCTTTCTCTCCCTCTCGATAATGTTAAACTAAATTTTGCTGTGAACTGTTCTCAAGCTTTTGGCAAAGCTTCTAAAATAACTGTAATGCTCGATGCTAAAGTTGAAAAACAACAGAAGCAAGGTTGGAAGGTGTTTATGGCAGGGGGCGGGGGCGTGTTGGGCGAGCACAAAAAACCAAGTGACGAACTTACGGCCAACAGCAGCAGCAGCCGCAGCAACAACAACAACAACAGCAGCAGCAGCAACAACAACAGCAACTGGCCCGTTTGGAGCAGCGCGCATGCCACACACAGTTTAAATATGTGAAATTAGTACAAATCGTGATTTCAACAGCGAACGACGACCGACGAACGACGAAGCGGCGAAAAACAACAACAACAACAACGAACGTGTCGGGGGATCGAGAGTCGAGTGGCAGCAGCAACAACACTAGCCAGCAGCAGCACCGGCAACAGCAACATCGTCGCACGTATGTATTGCGGCAATAATAATAAAAACAGCTGATAGCAGCAACAAATAGAAAAGCCAAAACATTCAGCAAGCAGCAGCAACAACAACAACAACAAAGCGTCGCATTATCAAGCGAGCAACCAACAACAGGTCTCCAAGCAGAGCAACAACAACAACAACAGCAGTAGCAGCAGTTGAGTCGTTGAGTGAGCGAAAAAAGCCCCGCGTGCCGCTGCAACCAGCACACACAATACATATAAAGAGAAACAGACTAGCGCACATGCACACACACACACGCACACCAATGCAAAACAGCAAACACAGAGTCGCACACCTTTGCGTTGATTTTGGACGAAGCGACGTCGCACACTGGTCAAATGTGTGACCAAAAATTGATCGCACGTGGTAAACAATATAATTGAGTATTGTAATCTATCAATCAAAATCTATTTTAATCAGCAACACATTCATAAGATTAAATGAGTATATATAGGTAAAAGATCAACTTAATTCAGCAAAATATATATATATATACTATAGATTTACTATAGAAGCAAGTAAAAAAGGGCACATTTTAATTTCATAATTTTGCATACTTGTTAAAATTGAATTAATGATTCGACCCAATCCCGTTAAGCAAGTAAAATCATTTTAATCATATTTGCGTTGAACTGCAATTGTGTTGTGTGTTGTGTACCACTGTGCAACGCTCACACGCGCGGCGCTCTCTTCGCACAAAGTGCAGCTGAGCTGCCGTTTGGCCGCCGCCACACTTGCCGCTGCCGCTGCTGGTGCTGCTGCTGTTATTGCTGCTGCTGCTGCTACGCTTCCTCTGCCACACAACCGCTAGCCGCGGCCGCCGCCGCCTCAGTCGAAAGTCAAAAGCAACGTGTTGTGGACGCTTTTTTTTTTAACGTCGCGTTGCGTTTTTTGCGTTGCGTTGCGTTTTACCTTCTTTTGCTACCACCACCAACACTCCTTCCTCCTCCTCTCTCTTTCTTCACGCGCTCGCTCTCTCTATCTCACTCTCTCTGTCTCTCTCTCGCAGCCGCCTGCGCGCGCGCGCTACAAACCCAAACACATCAACAACAACAACAACAACATCTTCACCACCCACTGCACCATCACCAGCAGCAGCAGCACCAGCAAAAGCTCCAACGCCTCCCCTTAAGGCACCGTTAACTTTCACCAGCGATGTCCGCCGCTCAGTTCAAACATGAACCGAACGCATCAATTGCGGACGTCGCAGCGCTGTCGCTGCCGATGCCGCCGTCACCGTCAGCGCCAGCCGCCGATCGCATCGAATGGTCGCGTGCAACAATTTTGGGCTTTATCGAGGATTATCGGCGGCATCGCGTCCTCTGGGATCCGAACACAAAAGGCTACCACATCAAGCAGACCAAATACGAAGCACTAAATCTGTTGAGTCAGAAATATGGCACAGAAATCCGTTCCATACGATCGAAAATTAAATCGTTACGTTCGTCATTCCATCGGGAACATGGCAAGGTGCTCAACGGACGCAGCCGCGGCGTTCATTATCAGCCCATGTGGTTTGCCTACGAAGCCATACGCTTTATACTAGACGGCGAACGTGATGTTGACAGCGCTGCTTTAGATGTGACTGCTGCGGCTGCTGGCGTCGGCATCGGCGTCAGCGTTGATGTTAAGCCGCTGTTGGACTCGGAAGCAGCCGAAAAACTGGCGCTGATGCATAGCCTAGATTTGGAACAGCTGACAGCTGTTGGCGTCCAAAAAGTTGAGCAGCAGCAACAGCATGAAGAGTTTGCTGCTCGCGTCGCTGCTGCTGTTGCTGTTGTCGCCGCCGCTGCAGCAGCGGCGAATGTGAGAGAACATCAGCATAATATGGATGCAGTTGATGCAGACGTCGTCAATTCGCCGGATCCTAATTCCAATGGTTGCGCGGGCGGCGATGGCGACGGTGACAGCGCCAGCGACGCAACCGCAACATCAACAGCAGCAGCAGCCGTCGCTGCAGCAGCCGCCGCCTCAGCAGCTGTGGTAAGCCTCCTTTTTTGCCTATTGCCTATATTTCTATTTATTGATTTTTACTTTACGTTGTGCATAATTTTTCTCATTTCTTACACACGCATACATATATAAAAAAAACTGTGGGCTTATTCCCTATGTGCTCTTCTTTGTACAATGGCATTTTTCAATGGTTTTGCATATGAGCATTTTCATTCATTTTGTCGCATTAACTTTTATATATTACTCCTTTTATTTTTTTTATTAAAAATCTAAATTGAAATTATGAAAATATGCTATTGATTTATCATAAAAATCGCAAATAATAATAATTTACATATGCCTTTTGTTAGATAGGGTATACAGGTGTCGCCTATGCCGATTAGCAGCAATTCTTGTTTGTTTCTTGTTTTCGTTCCGCTGGAGCTTTTGCTTTTTTCATGTGAGTGAGAATGAGTGTAAATGTGTATGCATGTTTGTGTGTGTGCGTGAGTGGTTTGACTTGTTTTGCGGCAGCAGCAGCAAAAGCAGCACACGCGCCGACGCTGCTGGCTCTGCTGTGTCTAGCGCTTGGTTCGCACAGTGGCACCAACTAATTATAATTGTTTGTTATATAATATATACATTTTTCTGCATAACTATTTACCATAAAACTAAATTCACAAACGTTTTTCATTTAGATTTATGAATTTGCCACTTTTTTATCCTCAAAAAGCTCCCACAACTTAAGCTGCATTGCACATAAAAAAATACCAAGCTGGCAACACTGCAAGCACTTGACAATCAGCTGGCTACAATTAAGCTGCTGTAATTGCCGTAATATTGATTAAAGAAAAGGTTTGCTATGCAGTTACAAAGTATTTGTTGACACTGTGCTGGCTGCGCTGCTATTGCGTCTCATGCGCTTGATAAGCTTGTGTGCGTGTGTGTGTGTGTCAACTGGCTTTGATTTGCCATATGTGTGTTGCATCAGCCATATAGAAATCGTCAGCGCCCCAGACGCCCCTGCCCCACTCAATACAGCAGCAGCAGCTTTAAGTTGCTTGTTTTTTGTGTTTGTTTTTGTTTCGTTCGCTCAGTTTTGTCTGTCTCTCGCTGTTTGGTCCACTTCAATTTTGAATTCGCCGCGTCGTGCGACTCCACCCACCCCCCTTTCCTATCCTCACCTTCGCTAACTAATTTAATCGTCGCCGGCTCTCCCTTGTCGCCAGCTGTATGCAAAGTGTATGTGTGTATGTGTTAGTGTTAGCTTGTTGCTCACATTTATGCATTTGTTTTTTATTACTATTCTAATTTGCTTTTTTCGCATTCTTCCTTATTTTTCTTGTTGCTTCGTTTTTACCAATTATTATTATTGTTATTTGTTGTTGTTATTATGATTATTTGTCTGACAAATTCTTCAAAATGCCATAATTATGGTAGTTATTTATTATTTTAATTATATTTTTTTTTGCTCCATTTTAACGATTTGTTTTGGTCTTTTGCTTTTGTAGACACGTTCCTCTTCCGATTTGGATGGCGAGACTTATTGCAATATCAGCGCCGAAGATGTGAAAACCGAAATTGTAAGTACACTCGAGTCCGCACGACTTGAAACGAGTAGAATTATAATTTATTATTATAATTTATAAATATGCACTGAAAAACTCAGAATAAAAACATTGGATTACATTTTATTAAATTGCCCTAAAATAAGCCCCGAAATATAGAGACCTTTTAATTTTTTACTTATTACTTATTACTTTTATTCATATTTTCTGTGATTGAGAACTGCATTTCTAAAAAGTAGAAATGCAAACCATAATTTTTAGAAGGAAAGGTTTCCAGAAAAAGAAAAAATTAACTTTTACTGTCTCAGGTTTTATAATAGAGCTTGGCTAAATTATCTCCGTGAAATCTTAAAAATATCATCTTATCAACAATATTGCAATTTTGTCTAAAATATATAATATTTTTTCGATCAATTATTTTTTTCGAGTGTGCTTTTGAAATATATCAGAGCTGTTTACTAACCAATATTTAACCACTACACGTTCTCTCTCTATCTCTGTTCCTCCCGTACTGTCTCTGGCTGGTCGCAGATCGAGCACGAAGCTGAGCTTGGTTTGCTGGAAAGGCAGACGAGTACGCCGCTCTCGCTGAGCTATTACAAGCCCACAGATCTGACGTACAATCGGCGGAAGCGCAAGGCGCAACTGGATGAGATCGATGCCAATGATGGCCACGATGGCAATGGTGGGGATCTCTGTGGTGGCGTGGGCGTTGGCATCGTTGGGGGCGTGGTCGGTGCTTTGACTTTGACGCCGATCAAATCAACAAACCATCAGCAGCAGCAGCAGCAGCAGCAACAACACTTGAACCACAATCAGATCGCATTTCATACGCTCCAGCAACACTTTAACCACAATCTCAGCCACATAAACCACAACGGCAATGGGCAGCCACAGCAACAACAGCCACAACAGCAACAGCAGCAACAGCAACAACAACATTCCAATAACATGGCACAAAAACGTGATCGTGATCGTGATCTCTCCTCCTCGCCAACATTGGCCCATATGAATAATAATAATAATAATAATAATATTAATAATAATAATATAAACATTAACAACAACAACAACAATCACTCGTCCAAATCGTTGGAGCTGTCAGCAACAGCAGCAGCAACAACAACCGCAACAAGCAGCGGCATCTCCAGCATTGCTGCCACAACGCCCATAAAACTAAGCGGCAACAAGAACAACAGCAGCACCAACAACAACAACAACAACAACAGCAGCAGCAGCAACAATAATTTGAGTGGCAGCCATGTGGATGAGTATGAGGTGTTTGGTGAGTATGTGGCGATAACCATACGCAAACTGAAGACATCGAAATCGAGAATTGTCGTCAAGCATCTGATCAATAATCTGTTGTATGAGGCGGAGTTGGGGAAGTATGATCAGGGTATGCCGGCGACGACGGAGCCACCACAGCTCTACAAAATGCATTAGCATATATTGATGTGCTATCGATAAGTAATCGCTAAGCGTCTATCGATATCAAGTAAGGCGGCCAAGTAGTTAACAAAAGAGAGCAGGGATCGAGAGAACGCACTAGTCAGCAACAACGCATAAACAAAACAAAAAAAAGAATAATGAAGAAAGCTAAAGAAATAAATAAGAAGAAGAAGAAGCAGTGGAAGAAGCGGAAGAAGAGCCAACAATTCTAAGTGTAGTTAGGAGGAACTAAGGGAAACGGGGGGGCTGTATTAAGCCAAGCGCATTTCATTCAGGGACAAAGACCATTTAAGTACTTTATACAAATACTATGTACATACATACATATATACATAAACATACATACACTATAAACACGCATACACTATAAACATGCATATATATATATATATAGATGAGCTTAGTCAATCAGCAGTCAATCAGCAGTCGTCAATCAGTCAGTCAACCCACGAGAGATACTTGCTAAGCGAAACAGCAATAAATATCAACATACCACTTAAATAATACCTTAAACTTTATGTATCTCCTTTTTTCCACATATATATATATATATATATACACACACAAACTGTATAATCCGTATATATATATATATGTATATATATATTTTGAATTTAACTCTTTTGATTTGTTTTACTTTACATTTACATTTTGGCAATAACACTTTGAACTCAGGTGCCTTTATTTTTGTAGTCAATTAAGAGTTGTTATCTTATGCATTAAAGAGTCGATATACATTAAACAAATACACATATCCTTATGTATATATATATATATCTATATATATGTATATATATTTGTGTGTATTTTATATTTTAAGTGCCCACGTTGAATCAGCAACAAAAAACTGTAGCCACAATGTAAACTTAATGCTTTTGCTGCTTTTGGAAACACATCGGTTGTAAATGCTATATATACATATATATATATATACTAAATATTGAGACATGTTTCCAAACATCGAAAGCGATCTGTAAATATAAAATTAAAAAAAAAAAAAAACATTAAACAATATAACAATGAAAGTATATTTAAGTTTATCTATTTTGTTACTGCGAACTAATTTGAATTGAGCAAAAGTTAACTAATAAAAACTGTTGAATTATTTCATTTTGAAAATGATATATTTGTATCTTTAATTTGGGATTCTACAAATTTTTAATGGACATTAAACTATATCTAATACAGGCTTCCATGGGAACTATCTGATTTCTTCAAGTATTTTTTTTTTTCTTCTTTTTTTTATCGAGTCGAATCGAGCTCAATTTTATTACGCATTCATAATGCGATTATTCGTGTGGCAGGGGAAGAGAGGGGGGGGTAGTGGTGAACAATGGAGTTCGTTTGTTGCCTGAATGACAACGACAACAATTGTTGCTTGGCTCTAATCGTAAATCAGAAGTGCTCTCAGCTGAAACCAAGAGCTGAGGCAAAACTCTGTCGGTAAAAAACATTTAAAAAACAAAACCAAAATAAATAAGGCTTTTTATGGGTATACTTAATGTACTAAAGTGATATAATATTATATATATATTATATTATAATATATATGTATATAAATAATACAATCATTTATCAGTATACCCTATGACAGGATACTAAATATATATCATATATATATATTTTTGATCAGCATTATTAGTCGAAAAAGCTGCTCAGATTTATAGCTAAATTCATGAAATTTGGCATATATAACGGATCGTAACACTATATCATATAGGTACACTCGATCAAAAGTTGAGTCTTTGTATGAACAACTTTTTTGTTTAATAAAGTTTCTGAAGCAAAGTTGATCAATGTGCGAATTAATATGCCTGTCATATTTAATCATAGAGATCAGACCACCATATCATATAGCTATCATGGGAACGATTGGTTCAAAGATGAGTTACTCAATTTAATACAAATATCAAAAAATATCTCATAGAAGCAAAAGGTCAGCTTTGAGAGTATTTAAACTTCGGCTTAACTTAAATTACTCTTATCTGCTCTTCAGCAGAATATAAGCCACAAATGACCAAATGCAGTATACCCTTTTGTGTATGTTTGAATACAGGGTATATTGCCATAAACAAGATCAAAGTAAACGAGTAATTTTCTACTTATTATATTGTGTCGGTGGTCGTTGATAACACCTAGAAACAAATGCTAGACGATAAGACAAACTGCCTGGGCTTATGCACATACATTATATATGTATATACACATATGTATTTAGATCAAGGTCACATTAAATTGAATCGCCTCTGGAATTTCATCTATTTATAGATACACTGCTTAGTTTGTAGATAGCAAAAGTTCACATTTTCTGGAGATCAGTAATAATAATTTTATATAGCATCTTGATTACTGTGAAATTGGGCAGATAAATGGACTGTAGTTAGATATATAAATGAATGACAATATGGGTTTTTCTTTTGGAGAAGTTTATATTAAGTAATTCCTTCTCTTTTGCTGTGATTCCAATCTTCTATTCCGAATAGATCTAAAGTATTTCTCCCAGGCTGGCATTTCAGGCTTAGTTTGACATTTGCCAAATATGTTTTTATGCACATTTTACATTTAAGCAAGAAAGTAAAATATAATTATAATCCTCCAGCATTATGATAATTATAATTATGTTATAAATATTATCTCTGCCTGCTTAACTTCTTTACTTTCCTTAACAATTTGATTGGGTTTTTGTTTGCTATAAATCTTGAACCATTTTTTCTAGCTTTGCTTAATATGATAATTATTTTATTTACTTATAATTTTGATGTATTATTTATTAATTTATTATTTTATTTTATTTATTAATTTTCCTTTCATTTCACATTTTATTTTGACCAAATGAAGTTGTAACTTTGATAAATATAATTATTAATTTTCAGTTATAATTTAGACAAATTGTGTGCTATCTTTTGGCCACACTGAGTAACCAAATAAAGTGCACATATAAGGCAGGGAACCCAACTCAAATTAGCTTTCGACACAATCAACAGTTCTCCATTTATCGGAATACGAATATGTCTGGCGAGTCGAGAAAACTGAGCTGGTGAACAAGTAATTGCGCACCATAGCAATCGGAATCATAGTATACAGATATAGAATACTACATTGTACAAACATTACTAAACACACACACATATATATGTGTATATATATTGAGTACAATGCATGTTCAGTTAGTTCGTAGAATTTGTGGCGTTTTTCTAGGAAACGAGAACGAGAACGAGAATTGTGAACAGACGAAGCAACGTGCCTCGATGTTGCTTCGATCGTCTGGCACTTGTTGAGCGTTGGACGCGCGGAGCGAGTGGCGGGGCGTTGTATGCTGGAGGAGTGGCAATACACAGCAAAAAAAATAAATAAATAAAAAAAAATGACGCAATGGGGCCGCCAAGCAGCTGTCGTTTGTTTTTGGGAGCTGCTTTTGTTTTGCTCGTCGCGTTTCGCTTCGCGAAGCTGAAAGCAACATCAAATGTATAAAAACTAATGATAAATTCTACGCACACTGCGAGAGAGTGAGAGAGAGAGAGGGGGGTGTATGTGTGTGTGTGTGTGTGAATACTACGCTGAGAGGCTTTAACTTGAGCTCAGGGGCCCCCATGTCAACAATCAACAGTTTGCCATAAATTATTTTCGCAAACAATTCGAAGCACCCGATGCTGCCCCAGGGAGCCAACACTCAACACACACACAAGTGTGTATGTGTGTGTGTGTGTGTGTGTATAGACAGCAAACAGTGTTGATAAGCAGCCAACTATATTAAAAGCTACACAGCGATTGTCACACAATCAGGCATTGAGCAAGTCCCCCTTTTGATAACGAATAAGCAACACATATTTACTAACACTTACATATATACTTCTATATATATAAGTATATACTTATTGCAGAGTTAAATGGAAAGCGTTAAGAGCTCTGATATTGGGTAAGGTTGGGAAAGTGTTGTAAATCAATTAGCCAAAAGCCTTCCACAACAAGAACAACAGCAACAACAATGTCAAAAGTAAGTCGAGAAATTGCGTCGCAGACGTTGCTCAACAATGTTGTTGAAGTGCATGAAAAGGGCCGCAGGCTGCGGGGCATGGGGCATCATGGTGGCAAGGGGGGGGGAGTGTTGGAATGTGGTAAGTGGGAAGTAAGACTGCTTGGCAATTGTTGTTGCAGAACTTGCATTTCCAATATGATTTATGGCAAAACAAAATGCACAAATGCTGTTACCAGCTATTACGCTAGTCGTCTGCGATTGCTGCCTCGTAAATAACATGCTACCAGCTACGAGCTAAGCCCCTCCCCCCCTATGCACCACTGCCCCACCCAACACGACACAAAGAGCCACGTATGCTGCAACAACGGATAAACGAGAGCGAAGGCGTTGCTGTTGCAACTAATTTGTTGCTCTAATGGGACAAGCAGCACAAGGAGCGAAATCTACACTATATATATATATCTGTGTATATCTATGTTATATATGTATGTATGTATACATTTGTATAGCAGGTATATTTCACAACGCGCCAGAAGTTTAGTCTGTGCATAAAGTTCATCAAAGTTTTTATGGCAATGCACTCAGCTATAAACTGCTCAAGAATCAACTCAACAATTATTATGTTATATATATATATATAGATAGATATTTATATTAGTGATTACACATTAAAAGCTATAATTGAGCGTGTTTTCTTGGCCTTAAGTGCAAAAACGTCTATATGAGAACGTATTCCTCGCTTAACTTGGCTTAAAAGAAAAGAAATTAATTATTTTTCTAAATAAAAACAATCTCGAATCTCTGTGATTTCATTATAGTTACAAAAAAGAATTTGTTTTCCTTAGAAGTCATTTATTTTTCACTGTGTACAGTTAATTGATTTGAGACCACTCCCAACTAAAGTCCAGCAATTAATTGTTATTGCCAAGAGAACTGCAATTTAGCTGCAACATGATTTATTCGACAGAGACTTTTATGGAGTCCATAACCTATTCCCACTTATGTAATCAAAGATTTAAGGAGTTTATTATTTTATTTTAGTTTCCCATTAAAGGATACATTTATTAACTGGTAACGTTTTTTTTTCGTTTTTAATTTGGCTAACAAGTTTTTGAATTTTGAAGCATTTGCATTTTTTTTTGTCAGCTGTCTGTTGGGTTCGCATAATTGCTTTAAGATTGTAAGAAATAATTAAAGAGCCATTATATTCATGAGACCAATAATAATGGGGGAAGAGAATGGCGAACAATAGGAACAGATAGCTCCGCATTCAAATCAAATTGCCCCCAAAATAAAACCTGAGCCACAGCAAAAGCCCCAAAACGAAACCAAAACAGAAAAAAACAGAGAGCAAATGAGAGTGAGCTCGACTAGCAGATGCCCTTTAATTGAAACTGTAACTTTTCACTTGCTGCTGGCTAATTTAGTTATAGGAAAATACAATTTACGTAACTCAAGATGATCAGCATTTTGTTGCGGCACTTATCGATATATAGCGATATTGATTAAAATTATATATTCATATTTAGCGTTACTCAATCCAACTTTATTTAATTATTATATTTTATTCGTACTCGATTATAAAGATATTTCTTTCAAATAAACGTTTCTACAGCTATTGGAAATATATTTATATCGATATTCGCTATTCAGCAGTTATCGATTAAGCAAAACGAACTTATACCTAACCACATGCCAAATTGGAAGACTGAATCGACTCATCTGCTTATATTAATCAGGACTATATATACTTAGAGATGCTTCCTTCTGCTTATCACATACTTTTGGACAATCTCAGCAAACTCCTTTGGGCCACACTCAATGGGCATAACAGAATCAAAAAACAAGAGAATCGAGAGGAGAAGTGGAGAATTAAGAATCATTAAATGCACGAAATGGCAGAGAAATGTGCCATGGCCATTAAGAATTATATGCCGTCAACCAAAACGAGAAACGGGCAACGAGCAAAACAAAAAAGCACTAAAAACCAAGGAACCCGAGAACTGGAGAGTAATTATAATGCCAAGATCACGTATTCGCATTTTGCGAGTGTGCATGCCATAATGGAAGGACGATTTATGTCCAGACACCGATGCGGATACAGCTACAGATACACATATAGCTACACATACAGTTACAGATACGGATACACCCATAGATACAGATATAAAAATAAACATAAATCCAGATACAGCTGCAGAGAGAGCCAAAAATCAAATTAAAACCCAAAATAATTGTTGTGTTTTTTCTGTTGTTTTGCGCAAATATAAATTTGAGTATTGGAAAAGTTATGTTGCAGGCATCCAGATATGCCTTAAAGCCATTATTAAACTCTGGCATAGTGGAATCTGTAAAAACTTGGAATCAGCTGCATTTTTAATATTAGTAATAAAAGATATAGAAAAAAAACAGTAAATTTGTAATCTAAGATAAAATATAGTTAATGTTTAATGGCTGTTTCCTGAATATGTACAAATATTATTAAGCCTTATCTGTTGCACATAGCGGATAATGTGGCCAGATTGCAGACGCTATGCATCCTCATCGACAGTATCGCTTTCGTCACGGTTGAGCGTGTTGGCATCCTCAAACTGAGGATTAAGGCTGCAACCTTGCAACATCATCTGCTGCAGTTGGGTCACGTGCGAGGGCTTCAGTTGCTCCATGCAGCCGTAATAGAGCACATCCGAGATGAGCTTGCCTGCGAGCAGCTGTTGTTGCTTGGGCATCTCATCAAACTGAGTGCGCCAGGTGTGAGCAAGTGCCTCCGATGCGGAGCGCGAGGAGAAACGCTTGCGCTGCTGCTGCTGCCTGTGGCAAGTGGAGTGCAGCGGTGTGGCAGAAGTAGCGGCAGATTCAGGCAATTCATCCTTTACAGCTAAGCGACGCTTTCTGGCTGGGAACGGATTGTAGGAAATGGGCTCTGGACTGCTGCTGACAGCCTTGTGGCAACTCTCCTCCTGTCCCTCGAGAAAGCCAAGCAGCTCGAAATACCACAACGTTGACTCGAACGGTTCCCGCTCCTCGTCGGACTGTTCCCGCTTGCGCAAATCCCGTCGAAAGTTCGTTCGAAACGAGTTGATCTTCTTGACGACGAGTGCACGATCCGCATTTGGTTCCACTTCGCGCAGCTTCAGCACCAGCTGCTCATAACCTGCCGATTTCAGTGCGCGACTGCTGTACTCGGGACTCTTCATCTTCCACACGGCTGGCAGGGATCGATAGAGTTGCAGGAATTCCGTCCAGAACAGTCTGTCGCGCGAGTTCATCCCCAAAAAATTGAATCAAATGCTGTCCACAGCTCGAACGCGCAATGAACACTGAATACACAAAAAATGCTGAGCACAAGCTTGCATGCGCAAAATGCAAAAAGAAACATAGAGCAACTGTAACAACGGCAACAACAGCAACAACAGCAGCAGCAGCAGCAAACCTAATGAGTGTGCGAGCGAGAGAGCAACAACGAAAATATATAAAGTCAGCTGCTCTGCTGCGCTTCTGCTCTGCTGTTGTGTTGTGTTTGTTGTTTGTGCAAACCATTTGCGCTTTACGTTTTGTGCTGGCATTCGCCAATGCTAATTTGATTGCGCTAACTAAAAGCTAAATCAAAGAAGCAAAACAAGGAGGAGAACGAACGTGCTTGTGTATGTGTGTGTTTGTAATTTGCGCAAAGCAGAGAAAGAAGATAAGAAGAAGATTTTCGCTCAGATCGTCGACTTGAGAATTTTGTGGCTCATAATTTAAACATTTATGTGAAACACATTGAATATAATTGAATTAATATAAGTTAAAGATTCTAGATTCAATTGAGCATTAGCTCAGTTAAATAAATTATTTTATTTTTAGTGTGCTCCTATGAATAAGTTTTTAAGCGTACAAAAAGCGATAAATCCATGGAACCATTTCAATTAATTTGAATTTAAATTTCAATTAATTTGCTCAAGTAAATCACATCTGGATTAAAATATTCACTACTTCTTGTGTTTGTGATTGTATTACAATTAATTTAATGTTAATGTTCTAACATGTATGTTATTGATAACAGCGCTGAGTGCGCTGAGAGAGGTTGCATTGCAAAGAGAGGATGTGGATCGTAGGCTATGTTAAGCCAAAATGACACCAGCTGATAAAGCCTGGCTTAACATAACCAACCTAAACAATTCATATTTAATAAAGTTGGAACAATTTTTATGAAAATCTTTTGAATTTTTAATCGAAGCAGTATTGCGCATCCTTGTTGTAACTGTAACTCTCTAAAGGATATTGGTAACTGTATAAATGACCTGTATTTTAGTATTTTCTGGCTTTTTTCCTTTTGGAGGTCTTATCTTAAATTAAACTAAACAGCGCATTAGAATTGTGAAAGCCTTTTCGCCTATTCATTTTCATTTCCAAATACGACTCTGATTCGTGTAGACCCTTAAATCTCTTACAGCTTGTACAGGGTAGTTGTAATAAATGCAACACAACAAAGTCTTGCTGCAGCAATTGGCTCACATTACACAAAAACTCGCAACTCTGAAGCCTGACTGCGCACTGACTGCAAAACCGCAGCTGCATCCTCAGCTCCAGATTCAGATTCAGAATCGGATTCAGCTGCAGCTTCAGCTTTAGTTGGAAACACTCCCAGTTGCCATCCCTTAATACCCCGTTATGTTGCCGGCTCGACTGGTATTATGGTCGTGGCACAATATTGTTTCCAAAAATGAAACGAAACAAAACAAATACGTGACCAGAAATTACAAAAAAAAAAGAAGACAAAAAAATGAATCCCAAAAACCACAAACAACAACTAAAAATACAATTATAATGAAAAGAAAAAACCAAAAAAAAAACTGTGCAAAAAAAAAAAACATGAGGAAACAACAAAAATCGCGTTGATTTGAATTTTAAAATATTTTCATGGCATTTGTGTGTGTGAGTGTGTGTGTGTGTGTTTGCCACTGCACTGTTTTGTGATGCCGCACCTTGGGGCAAACTGCTTAAATAAAGTAAGCTCAAAATAAACAGATTGCTAAGTAAGTCACAGCTACTTAACTGACAATACGTTTTAAGCCAAAATTGGAATGCTCCACGCGGCGTATGCGTAATAAATGTATTTATATTATTCATGATATTCAATCAGCATTTATTTGGGCAGACATTGCGTATGCTTAATATTATTATATGTCTTATTGGTAAGTATATAAGTTGTGTGGAACAGTGGCAAATATAAAATTGTGTGCACTGCGCCCACATTGCGTATGCGTAATAATTATATTCACTTATTTTTCAGGGTGTGAAACCGAATCGCATTGCGGTTCAGGTTAAGGTTCCGATACGAGTTGCTTTCAAATTTTTTTCGGTATTCGGCTCGAATGTTATTGAACTATATAGTACTATATATATATATATATATATTATTATTAATTTATTTATTGAGGATCTCTTTTCACTTAAATTTATAATAATAATATAATTGAGTTCTCAAATCTGCTCAAATTTATGCAATTTTAGCATTTCAGCGTAGCTTACTTTTAAATATTTCGCATAGCTTAATTTTCCATTTGCTGAAATCTGTGCAGATTACTTGAAAAACCCAAAACAAAGCTTATGTTGCTCAGTGTAGTTTGAGCCAAGTCAGCTTCGAATTTGGAAACTTTTGTGAGTCTTTCGTAGCAGCTGATAAATCATAAGCATCTTAGGGCAATGCCAAGGCCATTAGAGGCTGCAACTTTGTAAGCACACACACAGGATACGCGGCGCACATTTGGGGCACAGTGGGGCCATGCGCATATCTCTCGAGCCACTGTTCAGCTCTCTTCCACTTGGCTGCTATCAACAAAAAACTTTTACACTGCCATTTGCTGTCATTGTTGTTGCCGCTGCTATTTTCGGTTTGAGGCCATTACACATTTCAACGGCGACAACAGCAGCTCCAGTTGGAGTTGGCCAACTACTTCGCCGCACCACGCCCCTCAGCAAACCACCAACAAAGTTGCAGCGGCAACAACAGACGTCGCCTTATGTAAATTGTACAAAAAAAGAAGGCAAACAAAATAAATAAAATAAAAAACGAAATAGAAATAGAAAAAAGTGTACAAAATGTTGATAATGAAACTTTTCAACGCAATAAATAATAACCAACAAGCGACTGGTGGGGGGCAGCGGGACAGCGGGGCAGTTGGCCAGCTCAAGTAAACGCCATGTCAAATATTGATTTCGCGTTGAATTTTTATTTTGTTTTCTTTTTATTTTGATTATTTCTATTAATACACGTCGGGGATGTGCGGCATGTGTTGCCTGTTGTCTCTTGTCTCTTGTCTGTTGTCTCTTGTCTGTTGTCTGCTGTGTGTTGTGTGTGTTGTGTGTGTGGGGCTTGGCTGCGCCCATTCGAAACGCGCAAAAAAGGTATAAAAAGGTTTTTGCAAAAGCATTTAACAGGCTGTACGAAACACCACCGATTCCATAAGGTATATAGTATTGATCAGCATTATAATATCTGATTAGAATATCATCAATAAGCTGATCTTTGAAATAGATGTTTACGCTTACCTTACGCAGTTGTAGTTTTCTTTTTCATCTTATCGATAATTATCACAATTTCGCGTATATCGATACAAATCGATAAATACCACATTTGTAAATATATAGCCTTACAATTAGATATATTCTTTATCAACTGTAGAAATTTGATTAATAACGTATTTAAAAAAAGACTACTGACTGCGATATAGCTTTCAATTTCAGGGTATCTCCAAGTCGAGCTGTCTCTTTTTTGTTGGTATATTTTCTATGTGGCCGTCCCTGTTCCAATGACTTACCCGGCTTTACGATTCACACCCCAGCAGCCGGCGACTCGCACGTGCAGCGCTGATAACGCCACCATATTCGTCCAGGTCAAGTTCCGTAATTCTAGTACGACTCACCTGAATACCCTTTAGAAATCATCGAAATACCTGAACTGCTCTTGGTATTGATTGAATTGATATGCTCCAGATGAGATCGCAATTGTGAAAACTATGAAAATGAAATGAAAATATGAAAATAAATAAATAAATAAACTAAAAATCAAATGTGAGCTAAGACTCAGAAGAGCTGATCTCTTAAATGCTACTCATGTATACCTAATAAATAATAAAGATAAATTTAGAAGGTGTATCGTTGATATGGTTTGAAAAGCATTGGAAAATGGATAGAAATTTAAAGAGGAAAATAAATTTTTATTAATTTTTCAATATTTATATCAAATTTGAGCAGGAAAATGCAATATTTATTTTTGTAATGTATATTTAATATCAATATAGCTAAATTGAATTTTGCTAGGGTATCTGCAAGTCGGACACACTAGCTGGACTCCTTAATAGTCATATTTGTGCTTTGTATGATTTTATTTATTTTGGCGCTCTTATTTTCGCATATGGGCATAAAACAGAAACGTAAACAGACATAAATCGACATACGACCAAAATTGCTATGCAAATACAGAATGTATTACCTGAGCACCCCCCTGCAACCCTGCAAGAATACACACGCGCCGTACACACGCACACACACACACGCACGCACACACGCGCACACAGGCGCGCACACACCTGAAACCACAACGAAATGTCGTCTAGCAATGGTTTCTACTTGCATGTGGATACAGACACACACACACACACACACACACACACACACAGTGGGTGTGGCTGTATACCAAGCATATTCCAGGCGAGACACATAAAACAGAACCAAAAACAATAATAATAAAAATGACAAATAATAATAAACAAAGTAAGTACCTAATAATCGTCATTCAATTTGAATTGAGTCGTAAAACGCTATGCAAATGCAAATGGAAGGGAACAATTTGATCAATTCACAATTATAATGAATTGTTCCAATATTATCAATAATAGTGAATAGTTGTTAATGCCAACAAATGTTAAGAGACACTTTTTGGGTTCTAATAAGGAACCATGATTTTTACAGAGCCCACACGACGTATGCGCAATAAGCCCAGATAAGTCACAAAACTTTGATTAATAATTAATAATTTATATAAAATATGAATAATAATATTAAATTACAGAGAGTTCTTAGAAAAATAATATATATATATCTTTGATTTAATTTTCCTTCTTGCTGTTTGTCTGTCGACATTTTTATCGTTTCATGATGTCCACTTTTTAGGCAATTTCGAAAACAATGATTTTGCATTATTCGATTTTTGCTTAGAATTATCACCGAAAGTGATGACTTGACAGAATGCAGAGACCCCAAGATAATGAAATTAGTGAAAAAACTGGAACGAATTTCTAAATATATGGAAACTAGTACGGGCATATTAAATTCAAATGTGGGTTAGGCAATAAACTCGTTTTATTGCACACATACACTACCATTTTTTGTACATTTTTTGTACATTTTTTGTACATTTTTGTTTAATTTTTTCATTTTTTTCGTATTTAGCATAGAACTCAATCATAAATAGCGTCTGAAATCGTAGTCGTCGCAATAAAAACAACAAATAACATTGAAACAACTCGCACGACAACTCATAAATATTCAACTTTTGTTATGGTGTCTGCTGTATATTTTAAATACCCTTACAGTGGGTATGCTCGCTTTGTAACCAGCTTGGGCAAGAGTTGACAGTTGAGAAATGGTTTTTTATTTTTCTTGTGAAACCTTACTGATTATATTTTGTAGTTTTAGATATTAAAGATAGTCTTATATATATATTTTTCTGTTCTTTTGTAACTTTGCTGATTATATGTTGTAATTTTAGATCGTAGAGTATTGCTAGATGGATTTTTGCATTGAGATTCCTTCATATGGGTTACGTCTGTAAACAAATAGTAAAATCGTGTTTTCAGTTTTGCAAATACATATTTATTCATTTGATTTGTTCAGCACAACAAACACACACACACACCCAAGTGCTCAAACACCCGGTCAGACATAACAGAGGCAGACACCAGACAGACACCGCACAACTTGGAACTATAAATACCACAACAGAGAGAGCGAGATAGAGACAGAGAGAGAGAGGGAGAGTTGAGGGTCTCTCTGTGAGCCGTAGAATCTGCGTAATTTGCTCAAGCGTCTTATCGCTTCGAGTGTCGGTGAAAACGATTGAAAGGCGCACGTTTCGACACGCCTCATCGTCTGGCGGCAGACATATTTCAATTGTTGTTGTTGTTGTTATGTTACTCGAATCGATCTATTGACTCGTCTAGCCGTTGCGGTCGTTAAAACTAAGATCGCTGCATCTGGCACAAATGACCTAGCCAATATTAAGTTGGCCATTCAAATTTGCATACAAGCGTAACTATAAAATGTTAGCTTAGGTTCAGCTAACACACATAGTGGGGTGGATGGGTTAAGTTAGCAGCTGAAAAACTGTTATATAAATTCTAGGCTTTTTACATGGGTTGCCAAATTTTCGCACCTCTCACTGCAAACAAGCCGTTAACAAAGTACTGCAATTAGTATAATTCCAATCCAATTAGAGGCATATTCTAAACTGTTCAAATAATTGAAGAGCATATGTGATAATCAATGTTAATATTTATTATACAAATATTAATATTAGTAGAGATGATTATGATTATGATTATAAAGTATAGATGAAAGCATAGATGGGCAAATCTCCGGTCTTAAGTGGTCATATCGTGTGGACCTTAGTCATTTGAAATCTTTTGTTGCTAAATTTATCAAAGTTACTTTCAACTTTAATGCAAATTACTTCTTGAGAGTGTGTATTTAACGATAAAAATAATACTCTAAAAATATAGTGCAAGAAATCGGACATTTGTTTAATCATATTCAATTTTTCAACTGCATCTCAGCAAATTTACAACTTTAAGAAAGTTAAAAAATAATAATATTAATTATGCTTAGATATCGAAAATATCGGCATATTCAAGATGAATCTTCTATGCGTTTTACACTGGAAATGAGTAGTTATCTAAGTGCAACAGTTAGTCTGACTAAAATAACTGTAGAGTATCTTTGATAAAAAGCAAATATCTTTAAATGGAGAACTCTCAACTTTCTATCTGGAAGCGTATCTTTGATGAAACCCCAAAGGAAAACTCTTATATATGAGAGCTAGGCTTAATTATTATTAATAGCTCAAATTATGCTCAACTGCTTCAAACTGTGCCTAGAAGATAGTTTGAGACAGGCAGGCAGCGGCTGTAAAGTATCTGAGTAGCACTTGATTTGTAGCCACATCATGTAACAGGCTGATAAGCATGACACACACACACACACACACACACACACATATATGTAAGCAATTTATGCAAATACGAGAGAAACTGGACATTCATGTCTAGATAGATGTATGTACATATGCACATGTGCACCACTCCTCCCCCCCACTCCCCCTTGCCTGTGGCAACTACATGAACTACATAATTTAATTTGCATTTATTTATATTCATATGCATGATTATTATTTGTCATATTGTTTGAGTGACGCTGCAGCTAAATTTAAATATTTAATTTAACAAGTTCTTCAATTAAATTATTAATGCAAATTGTTTTGTTCGGCAAAGGGTTGAGCGGAGGGGGTGAGGGGGAACCCCGTTTAAGTAGCTTGTCATTGCTTTTTAGTTTACATAATTTACTAATTGAATAAGTGAAGCTTGAGCAGGGGAATTGAGCTCCGACTACCAGATACCCTGTACAGTTGTAAAGCTCTGGCTAAAAGTGAGTTTATCAGCTACATAAATCAGTTGTACGCAAGAGAGAAATATGTTTATCTAGGGTATCTGCTAGTCGCGCACTCAGCTAAATGTAAACTGCTACATGTTGAGCAACGCAACATGGCAAGTTGAATGCTCAATTTATTTGTAGGTCGTTTTCATGTAATGCAAAATGCTGCAAAAGTTGCTGTAAAAAGCACAAACAACAGCTCTGCAAGCAGCAGCAGAGGCAGAGCTAGTAGCGGCGGCAGAGCTAGCAGAGGCAGAGCAAGCAGTAGAAGGAGAGGAGACAGCAGAGGCAGAGTTAGCAGCTAATGTTAAGTTAGCAGCAGCAGCAGCAGAGTTATTAACACAAGCAGAGTTATTAGCATGAGCAGAGTTAGCCGCTAATGTAGAGTTAGCAGCAGTAGGAGAGTTAACAGCAGAAGCAGTTTTAGAAGCAATAACAGAGCTATTAACAGAAGCACAGTTAATAGCAGCATCAGAGTTAGCAGCTAATTTAGAGTAAGCAGCAGCAGAAGAGCTAGCAGCAGCAGCAGAGAAGCCAGGGGAAGCCGAATTAGCATGAAAAGCAGAGCTAGCAGCAAATTTATTAGCAGCAGCAGCGGCGCTAGCAGAGGCAACGAAGTTATGAGCAGCAGCAGCGCAGCAGCAGAGTTAACAGCCATCATAAAAATTAGCAGCAGCAGCAGTAGCGCAAACAGCATTTTGCGACTATTGCAAAGGCGTCGCTGTTTGTCTATGCAAAAAAGTTATATCAGAGATTTATGACACAGCGACACACACACACACCCTTGCACCCACACACACACACACACATAAACACACATTTCATCTCAATGCCTGCGTTTGAGGTTAAGAAGCTGACATTTTGAGGCGATTTAGCCTGACAGGCGACAATGGGAGCGAACTGTTCATTGCTGTTCTTGTTGTTGTTGTTGTTGTTGCCTCTGTCGAGTTTTATGGGCTGTGGCAGCTCCACCCACATGCCGCTAGTTGCAAGTGGCGTTTTGGGTCTGTTGTGCACCAGGGTCAAACTTAACGGGCCACAACTCTGGCAGCTCAAGATTGCAATACTTTTTATTCGAGGTTGCCGACGACCATAAAAAAATGCACAAGCTGCACATAAAGTTTGAGAGAGATATGTGCTTGCAAATGTGTGCAACGCTCGGCACTAAATTAAAGAATTCCAAATAACATTATTTTCAAAATATTTATTCAGAAATACTCAACTGATTTGAAAGGTTACCTTTTAAAGGGAAATTAACTGATGAAAATCAAATGTTATCTATTGAAGCTGACTCACATTGAATTCCACAGCAGACACGCTGCAAATCAAACCAAGTCAATTTGACATTATTTATTGATCTTTCAATGAATTAACTAATCTGGTGACTACTTGATATATTTATGTTTATTTTGATCTGTCGAATCATATTCAAGTCTTTCGCACGAAAAATAAGTCCACAGCAATCAGCTCTATCTGAAACAGTTGTTTACAAACCGGTTCAAATTAGTTCCGGTTCAGCTCGACTATAAAAATACTCTGTTTATGCTTTTTTTTTTCTTGCGCATTAGTTAAAGCTTAGAAATGTCGTCAATGTGCATTTTATTGATTTGTTATTTATTTTCCAATAATTTAACTGTATAGTCAATATACCCCATATGCAGCCAAGTGGCAAGGGGTATCGTCATGTTGCGCAATCACCAAAAGACCGTCAGTCTGCCGCGGATAGACTTCTGTTTGAAGACCGACAACTTCGGCCGTAAACTGATACCGCAAGCTGACCAAATAACTAACTACAAAAATAAAAAAGAGAATAATAAAATGGAACGAAAAACAAGCAAAGAGATAACGTTGAATGTTTTTCAATGCTGTTCCCAAAAACAATAAACAATTCTTATCGGCCCAATGAGTAGTTGGTCAAAACAGCGTCAGACGTTCGATCGGCCTTGAGTTGGCCACCACTTGTAAGGTGCTTAGGCCCGTGCAACAACAAACCTATTGCAGCCAAAGTAACGCGATGGGGTACAAAGTTGAACTAGTTCCAAGGTTGCATTACTACCCGACTGCAACACAACTATCCACAAGCAACACGCTGATTCACTGATAACACGTGACCGATTCATTCAAGACATCAAATAAAGCTAGACTACTTTTGGACGTTGCAAATATTTGCAAATATCAATTAACGTTGCAACAATGTAGTTGTGGCATGTGATTGGCGAGTGCCTGCTAACTTGGTCAACATAGTTCTAGTTAACTACTTATTATAATTTGCCATATCAGTTGTGAGTTTTCTTTTTAGCACATTCGTCTGGTGTTCTTATCCAAATAGTACACAATGTAAAAGAAAACTTATTTAACTGTTAATTGTGCCTTTTCACACCCTTGAAAATGGGAAAAATGTTTGGGTTTAATGGAGTTGTGTTAGACAGACAATGGAAAACAGCTCTGACCTCATAAAGCATATATATATTCTTGATCAGCATACATTATAAGGGATTATAACAGCTAGAGATTCAATTTTACTGGAATGTTAGTTCTTGTATAGTTCTTGTATATGCTCAACATGTTTACTACACTTCATCGATAACTACCCAAGTATCGATATACGATACAATTGTAAAGCTATAGCCGATAGCCACAGATTTTGTTAAGCAAAGCAGGCAATATTATAATATTATTATATAGAAACCACATATCGAAAAATAACTTTTGCTTATTTATTAATTATATTACTTGCCACTATGCCACTTGTATATAGTTATAACTTACAATTCATAAATAAGAAGAAGTTATTTATCGATATGTGGTTTATATATAATAAAGTTTGTCCAAACTTAAGATTGGTTTGGATTTGCTTTGTCTATATCTATATCCATCTAAGTTTTTCTTTGGTCCTCGATTCGGTTCACGTTTCGAACTTATGCCTCAACTTTTTCAGTTTTAATTTAGTTTAATTTAGTCTTTTTATAACTTATTTATATTATTTTTCTTTAAATATCTTGTTAGCTGTGTTTTTTCTACTTAACTGTAAACATTAAATACTTAAGTATCATGTTATCTATCTCCCAAAATTCGCATTAACCGTAAGATTTGAAGTACTCATAAAGAGGCTTTTGTTATTAACTGAATGTTGTTTACTCAGAGTCCGAAATGACTTTCTTTCAGCCAAGATCTATGTTAGGTGTGACTTGTGCGGTTAAAGATAGCTCGACAAATATATATATATATGATCCGATGTGTCAGTTCTGTTCTGTATTTGAGCAGTACTGAATATATATTTACCTGATGACTAATCCGTCAACTTGGGCAAATGTTTATTTGGCTTGAGTTCAACAACGAATTCGAATCCACTCCAAGTGGGCCGCATTTGCATGTACATCAAAAACACACACACACACACATATATATATATAGATATATATATACCCTGTACGTCCAAGTATTACTTAATACCTTTGACTAAGCGCTGCTCACAACACTGAGCCATCAAAACAACTTTCGATTACGAAATTTAGCACAGAGCACAGAGTCGGGTCGTTGGGGCCTAGCCAATCACAATGGGTGCCTATTCGCCGAGGGGGGGCACAAAAATACCAGAAACTAAACGAAACAAACCAAAAACTGTTGCACTAATTTCAAAATCAATTTGCGACTTGCGAATGCTCTACAAACAATTTTGAACTCATTGAATGGCAAAATCTTCAAAAATTTCATTGTATTTAAGTGCATAATTTGAAGTGGAAACGAATTCTGCGGGCTTAACTGAACTCTAAAAAAATGTGTAGAGCGTAGTCTGCCACTAGGCATGCCCGTCTAGCTCGAGCAGAGTCTAGGGTAGCTGCAAAAAACTTAATGAGCTTTGCGAAATGTGTTTGCTTGCCCTTTCGATGGCTGTCAAGTACACAATAAACGACAGCAGGTTGAAGACTAGCCATAAGAACAACAACAACAAAGAACAGCAACAAACAACAACAAGCAACAACAACAACAACAATAGCAACAATGACAGCGTTAACAACTTTAACACTTAACACAGCTGAAATGAAAATTACACAAAATTAAAAATGCAACCGCAATAAATGATGATGATAATGTTGTTCAGAGTCGATGTTAATGATGATTGCGATGATGACTAATGCGCTGCGTTGGCCAAGCAACACTCGCATGGCACATAGAGCATGAAACATTAACAACACCAACAACAACAACAACAACAATACAGAAAAGACCACTTGAACGAATTTCACATTGCGAAGTCATCGCTGCGGTTTCTAAGTTGCCAACCAACTGAATGACTGGCTGACTGAACGATTGACTGATGGACTGACTGGCTGACTGGCTGACTGACTGACGAGTGGTTCTGTCCATGAATGATGACTGCGTGGTTCAGTGGCTCAACCTGTAGATACGGCATTGCACGGGTCAAAGTCATGCGAGTGTCTCATGTGAAAGTTTTCAGAATGAAATATTGCATTTAACATACAACATTTAACTAATTTATTACAGTTATTATTCTACTGTAATTATGCATAAAAAACATAAAACTAATAAATAAATTTAAAATAGAATGAAATTCAGAAACATCTACTTGGTTTATTATAATTATGTTTGTCTTGCAACTCAGCTAATTCAAAATAAAAGATTTATTTAAGCCCAGCACAAAATGGACTCCATTTACAGTTTATAAAGGATATTGCTGTCCTGCAACTCGGAGGACTTTTCATTATAGTATATTCAATTGAAAGATGATAAATCTAATTTCTTATAGATATTCTTGCCTTGCAGCTCTGACAACAGAGAACGAAGGCAACCAGTATGAATATTAGCAGCTTTGCAGCAGACGCAACATTAAATTGATTCATTCATTTATCATTTAAAATAAAATAAGTAATTAAGTAATTAAGTAATTAAATAATGTAGGGAATAATCAGACGAAAGTGATTTCTTGGGCGATCATTAAACAAAGAAAATATTCGATTTCCCTTATAACAACTGCAACAAATAATAAATACATGATTTCCCCAGTGTGCATTATAAATATACATATAAACACAGTTATATATATATATATATATGTGCACACACATACATATATAGCTTTTAATTTGACATTCGATTGTGATATCGAACATTTACTCATGAGCCCCCTTTGATTTATCGCTCCCTTGATAGTTAAAACATTTTGTAAACAAGCTAATTTGTTGCTTTTTTTTCTTTTTTTGAAATAATAAACAAATATCGGCGAAAAGTTATCGTGCTATAAGCATTACTACATACATATATTTGTTTATTAAATAAATAAATCGCTTTGTTTATTATTTAAACGAATTCATCATTTTAGATACGCCATATCAGTTGTCGCTCTGAAGCAAAATGTATCTGCATAAGAAGGTCATATCTATTTATATATATTATATATATATATATATATATATATATATATAATACATAATAACTAAAGTAACAAAAGTAAATCCATTACGATGTATCTTTTGGCGTATCTTGAAGATACTTTTGTAAATGCGCTGCTTTATTCAACTCAGCCTCACTTATCGCTGGCTGCAGATGGAGCCAGTTTGGCTGGGTGCAGGGGGGGTGGTTGTTGGTTTTAGGTGGTGCGTTACAGAGATAAACAGCCATTTAAAACCACGAAAATTTGCATTTTTATTGCGCTTGTTCACTTGTACAATAATTGCCGACCGCAGCAGCCGTTACATTTCATATCTGTAAGATACATTTTCCAATTTACCAACTGCCCGCCAAGGGGATTACAATGTGTGTGTGTGTGCGTATGTGTGTTTGTGTGTGTGTGTGTGTGTGTGTGGCAACATATTATCAGCTCGGCCTTTGGGCCTGCTTCTTCTGCTGCTGCAACTTCTTGTTCGTCTTCTTTTTTTCATTTTGTTGTTTTTTGTTGTTTTTTGCTACACTTGTTTGCTGGTTTTATCTTTTGTTTCTATGCTCAAAATTTTGCACATGTGGCTATTTGTTGTTATTGTTCAGCTCATGCAGTTGAGGCGTGAGTGAGACAGAGACAGAGAGCAAAAGAGTGCGAGTGCGAGTGAGAGCGAGACAGAGTGCGCAGAGCTGGCAAATGACTCACAATTGGTTTGCAGTCGTTTTCTTTTATTGCTGTTGTTGTTTTAAGCACTTCATTGTTGTTGTTGTTGTTGTTGCTGGTGCTGCTGCTGCTGCTGCTGCGTTTTATGAAACCTTCGCTGTTCATTAGTGTTGTTGCTGTTGTTGTTGCTGCTACTTCTTTTGTTATTGCAATGAAAAGTTGTCGCCGCATTGTTGCCAGCCCAGGTACAAATAAACACACATACATACATATATGTATGTTAATAAGTACATGTGTGTGTGTGTGTGTACATATCATTCACATTGTGAAAACCTTGGAACGCTACAATTACTGTTGACTTTGTTGTTGTTGTTGTTGCTGTTGTTGTTGCTCTCTTCGCCCAGTTCGCATTTCCGCTTTCCTGCCTCGCAACAGTCGTCATTGTTTTCACAGCCACAGCACCGTTGGCAACAACTACAACAGCAATCAAACAAGCACTAACACACACACACACACACTCATACACATGCATATATGTGTAATAAACATGCATACACTGAGAGAAGCGGTGCATTTAACATAAACGTGCTTAAGCAGCTTATTACAATTTTTATAGTTTTTACACTTGGATTTAATCCGTGCGCAGATTTAAAGGCATATTTGAAATCCACTCGGAGTATTCTCCGATAATCAGCTTAGGCATTATGTGTGCTCAAAACTGCTGAGATTCCATTAAAGGAAGTTGAACAAACAAAATTTGAGCTATTGTTATAAATCTGAGCTTAAAAATTCATTGTTTTTCTATATATTATATTCAAAGGAACTCACAGTGTATTTATTTATTTATTTATTTAATGTCAACTAAAGTCAGGAATTAAATTAAATTTAAAATAGAATTTAAAATTATGAATTTGAAAAGAAGAAATATTTTTAAGATTAAAGATATATTATATTTTGAGCATGCATTATTAGTATTACTATTGGAACTTCAGGAACTTAGGAAATGTTTCTCTTGGAGTTGAGATCATGTTGAATGTGTCATTATTTCAAATATAAATAATGTGTACTTACTGCAAGTAATATTTGAATTTAAAACCGGCTTAACAGCGATTCAGAAAAGCTTTAAAGATTTGCTATCTTTAAGCAATTTTCAAAGACTTATTGCGATGACTAAAAGTTGAACAATTCGCCAAAAGTGCGCTCGTAAAAAATGAATAAAAAGTACGATAGACTACTAATTAAAAGCATAATCCGACATACATAAACACAATCGTTTGGCTCAGTGCATTTCGGCCACAAAACAACATAACACAGCGCAAACAAACAAACAACAGCAACAACAACAACAACAAGAGCAACAACAGCAATGAGAAGTACAAAAACCGCTTATCAGTTTTGGAAACAAGCAAATCTAAGCGATACCAGCAATTGAGTCAGAAACAAAAAAGATACGACAAGTTGACAAAACAGAACAGAACAGAACCAAGCAGAACAGCTACACTAAATATGTATATACAATTGTATCTGTGAGATACATGTGCATCTCTCGCACACAATTGTATCTGTGAGATACATGTACATCTCTCGCACACAATTGTATCTGTGAGATACATGTGCATCGCTCGCATGCAGGCCCCAGAAAATACAAAAATATAAAGAAAAAAACCCATCGATAGGATCGCTGTCTGATTTAGAAATTTACTACTTAAGGCATTAGGGGCAACAACAAATGGCCAAATGGCAGCCAAAGGTGACGCCTGAGAGCTGGCTTGTGTCCATATCAAGATCGTAGCACAGATCTTTTGTGGTTGCCACAGACAAAGGACAGCAAAGCAAAAAAGGAAAACAGATCTGCTGAAGGTCATAGAAGTGGAGAAAATGCCTTAAATTATTGCTGTGAGATTGGCCATAGACAAATTGCTGTCTGTTGTCTGAGCAGGGAGAAATCTGAAGATTTATATCCGGAAAATGTCAAGGAAACATGTGTATCTACTTAAAGTGCACCCCGCAACATGAGCAGATACTTTTGCTGGGGTTGCGTGCCAGGAATCTTGATTAGTTAATCAGAAATTTCTAGAAATTTGTGGAATTCAAAAATACTTAAGGTTCTCCTTACAGCACAAACAGACTCAATCTATTACGATTGTCTTTTATTATGTCTACGACTTGGATCAAGAATATATATGATTGAATAATATGAGAAGTCAGAGGACATCAAACTTAAAGTTGTTCCTTCTGGCCTAAACAGACTCCCAAGTCTAATTTTGCTTTCAGCTTTTTACTGCTGACAAAGTTTTATTATGTTTTCGACTAGAATAAGGAATAGATATTCTCTAATTTGTTTTTAGTAACCTGAATCAAGTTAAACAGGGAAAAAGGGGTATAAAGAAGTTGTGCAAAGTTATGTAACAGATGGAAGGATGCCTGTCAGACTATATAGAGCATTCTAGAACAGCATCAGAGCAGAGTACAGTGACTAAAGAGTTAGGAACTCAAAATAGAATATAAGTTCTTGTCTACACAACGCAGATCAATTTTATTTTATTGTATCGATAAATGCAATCGATATATATCAATTTCAGACTGCACTAGAAACAATTGTAAAGATATGTTCTTTGAATTTATATAACTGTAAATATTTCACTTTAAGCTGTCTCTAATTGTATCGATAACTGCACTCATTTCGTAAATATCGATATAAATCGATATAAAGATATATGTTCTTCCAATTCTGATATATTATTGATAAACTGTAAACATTTCCACAATTGTCTGTCCCACTGAGTGCTCACTGTAACAGACTGCACTCATATCAGCGCAAATAAGCACTTATGTACTCGCTCAAGTGTTTGCTTTCAAAGAGCCGATTATAATCAGAATAATAGGTTCAGCTTCACACGTTTCGTAATCATTGATAAGAGTCTGGCTGTGGCTCTGTCTCAGGTATTCAGCTCTTTATCGGAGACTTGCTTGGAGATTATCTTAAGGATTAACAAAAGATGTCTGCGCCGCTTGAGCTCTTTATTTGTGTTGGCTCGCAAAAAGACTTCCCGTTTTTTTCGGCGACACGTGTCCAAATACCAAAATACGCCACGCGCTAATAACCAAAAAAAACCGCAAAATTTCCATGTCCAAAATAAAAAACAAACCAAAATATAAAAAACGAAAACAAAAACAATATAATAAACAAGTGTTGGCCAATTCCAATAAGACATGACAGATAGAAAATAGTTTGAAATAGCTATGCCGACTCATGCCTATCTCGCTCTCTTTCTATCATCCTCTCTCTCTCTCTCTGTGTTCTTAGCAGCACTGCGATCTATTCAAAACTAAAACGCAGACATGAGAAAATATTTGCGAATTGTTGTTAATAGAAATTCCGTGTTGACATAAATGAGTTATCCATCTAAAATTGAGACAATTCTTATTAGGGGAACAATGGGTGGCAAACTCCCGACCAAATACAATTGCAAATATTGTCTACTCATTTTTCATATTCAACGGAATTCGTGTTGCACATGGGGAAATACCACACAGATGTTTCTGGAGGCAGGGCAGCTAATGCGGCTTTATACAGGTGCTACACCTGATCGAAGGAAACTAAGCAACAAATAGGGCAACAAATAAAACAACAACAAAAACAATATATAAAAATAAGACAAGTTGGAATGTCAAAACATTTTTTTCTTTTTTTGGAACGCGTGTGTCGCCAATAACAGAAACGTGTTCCAATACAAGCGAAACTGAACTACAAAAAATATAAACAACAACAACAATATATATATATATATCAACAATATAGTATCTATGAATTTTTGTATTTGTGAAAACAACTATAAATTACAAAATCAAGGAAATTATCAGCGTCAGTCGCGTCAGCAGAAATGAACAATAATAATAACAAGACAACAAAGTTCAAAAAACATATATTTTAAATCATATATGAAACAAAATCGATGCGAATTTTCTGTGACGTGGCACAAAACGAAATTTAATTTTACATTTTATGACGTGACAATTTGAGTTTCACTTACTTATTTAAGGCTCTTAATTGGAACGGACTTTATTAATAATATTCACATGCATCAAAATAAAATGAGTAATCAGCTTAACATATATATATATATATATATATATATATATAGATAGACAGATGCAAGAGCCTCATCAGGCTTGAATTATTGTCAGCGTTGCCCAATGTATTTGGGAGAAGTATTCACAATAAAAAACAAGTTAAAATGCATCAAGCGAAGCAGCTCGACGAGCAGATACCCTGCACATAGCTGTTAGGTAGTCAGCAGGCTTGGTGTTGCTCGTTTTTTGAAATGTACAAAATCTGTGCTGCTTATGCGATTTGTATAAATGCTATATCTTTACAATTGTGTATCGATATATATCGGGTTTGGTTCCTCTTGCCTGTTTGCACAACTTCAGTATACCCTCTTTATCAATATTATGTAGCATATTTAATAATCATCTGCTTTGAATAATCTTTTTAAGATCTCTCAACAGACGCATTTTAATACAATTTCATTCAAAGCAAATCAATTTCAGGGTCGATTTTGCAAACCCAGCTGATAAGTTAGCTATGAATAAAGAATTTCTCTACTCAATCCGGAAGAGTTGTCTCTCTATAGAGAGCACATTTCTAGACCTGTTGTGGAAAGCACATCCAGTACAGAAACCTCAACTGGTCATACCACATACATGTATATGTATATAGAATCTCTGATTGTTCCTGACTGAGTCGACTGTTAATCTACTACACTGCAGTACCGTCAAAAGTAGCGCTAAAAGTACCAGCACTGTAATGCGAAGCGTAACATTAATAGTACCGTCAACAGTACCGTTAACAATACAATCAACAGTACCAGCATCCATTATATAATACCTGATTATATGCATAATCTGAATCATCAGGACACACCTATAAACCCGATCTGTCAAAATAAAGCAAAGCAGAGTTTTTGTGTTTAGTTAACTTAGCTGTCGCTTAACAAGCTGCCGCAGTTGCAGTTGCAGTTACGGTTGCAGTTGCTGTTGCAGTTGCATGGTTTTCAGCCAAGTTCATAGTGGCGCCGACCTGTTGCCCTGCCCCCGCACCAACTGCCCCATCCCCACTTAGCCTTGGCTAAGAGCGTACTGAAAACCGGGCTAGCTGCCAGCAACAAAACGCCAAACTGGTTGCCACCAATTGTCTGCCACAGATAGCTTGTTGCGATTGCAGTTCGAGTTGATGTTGTTGTTGAGTGCGGCGATGTTGCCGCACTTCACTTGGCTGCAAAAGAAAGCTGCAAGCTGCAACAAGCACCCGCTATAAGCAGGGTGCCCTGCCCCTGCCCCCGCCCCCACCCCCGCCATAGCTGGCAAAATAGAAAGCCGTTTTGTTTTAATTTTTTCCACAATTATTTTCCGCTAGCGCAGGAAAAATTATATGCTTTATTTTTGTAATTTTTTTTACCTTTGTTTCTGCATTTTTTTTTGTATTTTTTTTTTTTTTTTTGCTTACATTTTGGTTACAAATTTCTCACAATTATTTTTGTTTTGTTTTTAAATTACACAATAAAAAAACTTAACATTAAATACAATATGTGGTTTTTTTCTTTGTAATAATAAAAAAAAATTAATACATGAATTTCTTGTCGTTTATCGTTTTTTGTGTTTTGTTTTTGTTTTTATTTTAATAAATAGTTTTCGTTTTTTAAAGATAAGATACTTTAAGCTGGTATAGATACTTTTGTGTGGGTGTGGGTGTCAGTGTGTTTGGGTGTCAGTGTGTGTGTGTTGTGTTTATGAGAACATTAAGTTTTCTTTGTTACGTTATTTTTAATTTTTAAAAATTATATCGCATTGCATTTTAGTTGTTTTATTTTTGCTGCTACATTTAGGTTTCTAATTATTATTATTTTTTTTTGTTTTTATCGCAATTGGAGTTTTACACAGACAAAAAATTTTACAAATTTTTTACGCTTTCACATTTACTGAGATATTTTCATTTGCCTTAACATTTAAGCAATATTTTTTTTTGTTTTGTTTTTTTTTTGTAATTTAATTTTTTTGTTGTTTGTGTTGTACGCGCTATACATTTAATAATATATAAAAATTTGTTAAAATCCTAAAATTTGTTGGTTTTAATTAAGATTAATAAATAATTTAAAAAATTTTTAATGCAGCAAGCTGCGTCTAACTAAAATTGGATCATTGCAATCCACGTCTACACTTATTACACTCATTGAATGATGATCATTTAAATCGATCGATCATCGCAGCGGAGAGTTTTTTTACAGCTCTTTTTTTAATAGATGCTTCTCAATATTAAACGTACATAATATGTTAAATTTTAAATTTATCAAGATCAAGTTTTTTTTGTTTGTTTGTTTTTTGTTTTGTTTGTTGTTTATTACTAGAATAGCATACAATTAAAAAATCTGTTCACATTTAATTTGTATGTGTGTGTGTGTGTGTATATGGGGGCGTGTTAGTGTGTGTGTGTGTATTTTATCAACGTTTTTTGCCTGGCCGTACTTGCGAACGAGCTCACGCAAAAAACTCTTAGCATCTTAAACAGTATCACATATTCATGAGTTGTCGACTGAGCGACCCTCGCAGCGGCCCAGCAGCAGCCCAAAAAGAGAGCTGCTCCTGCTGCTGCTGCTGCTGAGGCTTGCGGATCGCCGTCTTTGAATTTCATGGTTTTTATTTTTTTTTTAGTTTTAATGATTTTTGTTTTTTTTTCTTGTATTTGCTTTTTGAAAAGGAGAAACAACTTAAAACACTAGTTATTTGTTTTTTTGTTTTTCGCTTGCTGTTTTTTTTGTTTTTTTCTTGTATTTCTTTTTTGTTTTTCTTTTTCTTTTGATAGCATCTACTACGCATCTAAGTAAAATGGTGGTGAGAGTCACAATTACAAAAAAACAAAAACAAAATTTGAATTCCAAAAGAGTTGCGCGTGAGCGAGCAACTCCTACTAGTATATTAGTATGAGTGTGTGTGTGTATATGTGTTTATATGTGTATTATGTGTATTTGTGTAGGTGGGGTGGCTTCGAATACTTGCTTCGTCGTCGCGTTGCGCTCGCAACTAACTACTGCTCTCGACATCACAGGGGGTGTTGGGCGGTGTTAAACGCGCGCTCTCTTTATATATATATATTTATACATATATATATATATGTATGTTTCGCACTCGCTGGGCTCCGTCTGTCTCTCACTCTCTCTCTCTCTCTCTCGATCGCACTCTCTTCGCTTACAACGATGGCGTCGCAATTGCCTGGCTTGAGCTTGAGCTTGAGCTCGTGCTTGAGCGTGAGCCGAAGCTGTAACTGCGCCGAGCGCCCAAACCATCGGCAGAGTAAAGCTTATGCTTCGTTATGGTATACTCTGGACTGATGGTAATGGTGCGTGCCAGACTCTTCATGAACTGTGGCAGCAGTGCTGCCCAGCCGCGATGATCCTGACGCAGTGTCAAATACACTTCGAATGTGGACACCGTATCCGGATCCACTTTGAGTGAGGCGATGCGTCGTGAATTTTGTGGCTCATCCTCGAATTCCACATAGATGGTGCATCCACGAATGCCGCACGGCTCCTTCTCCGACACACGAATAATTTCCGCCGCAATGCTGGGCGTGAGATCACAGGGTAGCGACACTTCGGTGCACGTCAAATGCCGAGCCTTCGCCTCTCGCAGTTTGTCCAGCAATCGCAGCGAGAGAGCCTTCACAGCCGAAGCATCGACGTCGCACAGCGACAGCTCCTCGTCGTCCTGTTCGTCGTACGAGATCGCGATCGGATAACGGTTGTTAACGAAGTTGCTGTTCGTGCTGTTGTTGTTGCTCGATTTGGTTTTCTTGCTTATGCTGCTGCTGCTTGTCGTCGGCTGCTTGTGCTTAATACTGTGATTGTTAGTCTGGCTGCGGTTGCTGCTGCTGCTGCTATTGCTGCCAACGGCAACGGTGACCTTCTTGGCCGCAACGGCGGACGAGGTGGGCGGTGTCAATGTGCTGGTCCAATCTAAAACAAGCAACAAAACAAAAACTTTTGATAAGTACAACTAGAAAAAACAGAAAAATCAAATAAAATATAACAACAATGAGCGATGAAGAAAAATCATCGTTGATTTTGCCCATTTGCTTAGTGGTCAATGTTCATTCACATTCACACTCACACACACAAACACCCTCTCGCGCAGCGCAACGGCCGCTTGGCAACAAGCAGCGAACAAGATAAAAGCGGAAACAGGCAGTTCGCAAGAGCGAGAGAGAGAGCGAACGAAAATTAAGTGAGTGTGAGCGAGAGAAAACGAGCACAGTGTGCCCTGCAACAAGAAACAAAAAACGGAACAGAAAAAAATAATATATTTTGCTTTTTGTGTACATTTTGTTTTCGTTCATATAAAATACGTGACTTTGTAAACAGATGTTCGTATTTTTTTCACTTTCAGTTTGCATGTGTAAATTGATTTTTGAATGCATTAACATTTTTTTTTTGTCTAGTTGTAAACAAAATATCTGATGCAATGTGCTGACCAATTTTCTAATTGCGAATAAATTAAAAACTAGCTTTGAAACTAGCATTTTGTAAATATTTAAATTTTTGCAAATTTTTTCCAAGTAGCCCTTAAATTCGAAAACGATTTAAAATTCATATTTAAACTTTGAATTTTTTGCAGGAAATAAATCGTAATTTCGAATTATAGATTTATTTAATTTTTATATTTTTTTCGCTCAATTTTTTTTTTTAATTTTCTATAAACTAAGTTTCTGAATTATTTTTGCTTTGATATTTTTGGAGAACTTACCTCGAACTTTGTTGGAGCCGAGGACACCGCCGTAATTTGACTGCACAGCGAGAACTTCCATTTTCATTAGACTTGTTGTTTTTCTGCTTGTCAGAAAAATATGTTCTTCTCTCGATTTTTCTCGCTTTTCTTTGTTTTCGCTTCCTTTGCTCCTTTTTTGTATCACTTGAAACGTTCTTTTTACAAATTAATTAATAGAGTTTGTTGTTGTTTATTAATTATTTATCACAATTTGCTGGTTGTTTTATTTTTTATAAAATTATGCTGCTGATTGCTTCAAATTTTTAAATTAACTTGATTTTTTGTTGTTTTGTAGTTGGAAATCACAGCACTTTTGTTGTTGGTTGGTTGTTTGTTGTTTTGTTGTAGTTTATCACTTAAATGGCGTTGGTCCGTTGCATTTGTTTGATGGCAATTATATTTGATTTAATAATTTTCATAAAATTATTGAAAATTTTCGTTTTCTTTTACAGTTACGAGTACAAGTACATTTTAGAGGTTGTGTTTTGTAATTTTCTTCTTTTTTTATATAGAATTCTTCGTGAAACAATAATAATTTGTTTTAAGTCCAACAGTAGAAAATTGAAAATACACGCTATTTTTTGTTGCTGCTGCTGTTGCTTTGCTCTGCTTTGCGCTTTCCTTTCTAGCTGATTTGCCGTTTGCTTACTTTTCTATGTGTGTTTGTCAGCAGTGTTTCGAAGCTACTATGAAGAGCAAGCGGTCTGCACCGGCTTTTATAGGCCGGTCCGCTTGCGGCTTCGCTCATTTCCCCCATACTGAATGTAATGGTGTGGTGGTGGTGGTTGTCACTGTGTGTGTGTTTGTGTGTGTGCTGAGAGGGCAACGGCAACAACAACAACAGCTGTATGTGTTTGCTGAGCAATTAGCGGTTGTGCTCTCCGCAAAGAGACCGCTACGTAAACGTATATACGACGAGCGTATGTGTGTGTGTATGTGTGGGTGCCTTATTTGTAGTTGTGATGTGCGACAACAGCAGCAGGTAGAAAGATACATATAACAAGAGGGCAAAAACGGCTGATGTAAGTTGACTGATTTTTTCAGCGATGTCTCGCTCTTTCTCTGTCGTTCGCTCGCTGCTCCTGCTCTCTGCGTGTGTCTCTCTCTCTCTTCACTCATCAGCTGTTTCACTCAACGCTCTTATTTATTTCGCCTGTTTCGCTCATGCGCACACCTACAACTGGCCGGCTCTGTCTTGCTCTGTCAAGTGAGCGTGCGTGTGTGTGCGTTAGTGTGTTTGTGTGAGTTTGCAATGCATACGTGACTTTTGTGCCGGTTGAGCATGTCACGGCTGCTGCCGGCGCATGCAGCAGCAGCAGCAGCAGCAGCACAGACGTCAGCCCAAAAAGGATGATGGAAATGTTCTCTCGCGCTCGCTCGCTTGCTCGCTCTCTCTCTCTCTCTCGCTCGCTTACAAGGAGCCAGCACACGCACACACATTGAAATTTTCATTTACTGCCAGGCACTCTTCACACACATACATACACCCCACCCCTCGCCACACCGCCCGTTGTGAAGCCCGTTTCGTTCCACATTACTGCGCTGCCCGCAGTCGCTGCGCTGCTGCCGCTGCTGTTGTTGCCCCTTGGAGAACGCACCATGTCAAAATTGAAATTTTCCACTGCAGTTTCGCAGCACTCGAAACGAAAATCGAAGCCCAGTGGCCAAAATGGGCTGGCTCCGGGATTGCTGCGGATTGCGGATTGAGGATTTTAAACAGACTTTGACTCTGACTGCGATTCTGGCTCTGACTCTGACTTTGACTGTGTCCCATCCGCTTACAATGTGTGGCTAATGGGCATATCGAGTTGCAAGTTGCTAGTTGCTAGTCGCACGTTGCAAGCAGCATGCATCAACAGCAGCAGCCTAATTTGCGCTGTTGCCTAATTTCACAATAACAACCCCAAAGATCATCTTATAAATAAAACAAATTAATAAATAAATTTTGTATCTTGGTTTTTGGTCAAATGATTATAAAAAGTGGAATAAATGTCTATTGGAATCTTTCCCCTCTAACCTTCAACTTTAATATCTACATTTTTGACCGATTATATATATATATATATACATTTAATTTGTTAAATTTTGAGAATTTGCATTTGATCTATTTATAAACATATATTTAACTTGCATTTCAGTTTATATCTGCTGATTTTATGAGCTGTTTACTATTGCATTATATCAGAAATTGTGTAGATCTTTTGTATCGAAACGTTTACGTTTGCGACACAAAGAAGAATACGAAATCCATTGACTTTTGATTGTATAATCAGGCATTCATTAGTGTTCATTACACTCTGTCAAAAAAGTGTTTTGACAAAAGCACAAAATTATATTTGATTTTCGCAATTTTTTCTTTTAATTTTTCAAATTTTCATTTAACTTATTGCGAAATTTTTTTCTTTATGGTTTTTTTCCAATTGAAACTCGTTTTTTTCTCCGATTTTATATGCTACTTTTTTTTACAACTTTTCTGTTATATTTGAAAAGGTGTTAATCCAAAATCTGTTTAATATAATTTTTTCTAGTTTTTGACTTACAATACTTTGAAATTATTTAAATCAATCATTTTTTTAGTTAACTGTTTTAAGCAAATGAGTAAAATTCTGCTTATAAAACACATTTCTCTTGCAATATGTGAAAACGATAAAATTTGATGATTTTTTCACTTTGTCAAAACGTTTATTTCACGTGGTGTGCATAAATATTGGTTAAAGCAAAAAACGCTTATGAAATGATTTATATCAAGGAGTTTTACGAGCTGTGTTTATTATATTGATAAGAAAGAATGAGGAAAAAAAACACAAGCAGAATTTACGATTAAATTTCTGGTAAAAATCACGTCATTTCCAACTTAAAGGTTTTCCATGTAACACAGACAATATTTTAATTCTTATAATATCTGATGTTAAGGCAGATATATATATGTGTGTGTGTGTGTTTGTGTATTGGTGTATTGTAGTTTTAGCCAGATAGAAATCTACAACATATTGGAAATTTCATCAGCAACTGAAAGTATTTTCTTTTTGTGTTCGTTTTATTCTTTTCTTATTTTTTTTTGTTGGAATAATTTTATTTATTCATATCATGATTTGAGGCAGTGGAGTCCTTTCATTTCAATTGAATGTATCTGGTAGATTATTGTTGTGGCTGCTGTTGCACGTAGATCGAAACGAAACGAAAGATTCAAAGATTGAAATGTATCTGAACCTGTTTGCTTTGCCTGTGTGTAGTTCTTGTGTGTGTGGTGTGTGTGTGGTGTGTGTGTGGTGTGTATGTTGTGTATGTTGTGTGTGTGTGTTTTATGTGTCCAGCATTTCACATTGAAATGAAATTCTATAAAGTGTGTGTGTTTATTTGTTGTATCCTTTGGCTCATGCTGCTGTCAGATACATTAGCATGTGTGTAGATACATTTGCTTGCCACATCAAATAAAAGCAAAGTTTGCCTTTTCATGCATTTCGCAATCGCTGCAAATGTGACGCAGCAGATTTTGCTTCCAATTATATACATATATATGTATGTACATAGAAATCGAAGTATGTATATATGTATATAAAACAAAAACATAAAAAGCCATAAAAAGCATTTTTTTTGCATCAAAAATTCTTGGTAAATTTCAAAGTTTTTTCACACAATCATTAAGAAATATTTTCCAAAAATGAAATCCCCTCAAACTGAAAACAAAATTTAATTTTTTTTCAGAAAAAGAAATGATTAAAAATAAAATATATATTTGCGTTGAATTTTAGGTTTATTTTAAGCATAAATACGTTAATTTCTGATATCATAACTGACATGAAAATTGTGCAATAAACAAACAAAAGGCTTTGCAACAATTGATAAATTGATAAGGAAAATGTTTGCAGATGGATATTAATCGAATATCGATAAGCAAATCACAATTGAAAGCAATTGATTCATAATGAGCCGATAATACATTTTTTTGCTGACGTGCTTACCACACGCATATACACACACACACACACACACATAGATAAAGCCATAACCGATAAGCAAAACAAAAAGAGGCAAACAAAATGCGAAAAACAATTTCACATTCAAAATGCTATACGCGTGGCGCCATCTAGCGAGCAAAGTTGTTTTCTTCGCACAGTAAAACCAAAAAACAAGCGAAAAACTAGCAAAAATAAACAAGTTTTATTTTCGATTTAATGCTTAGCAATTACTTAGATTATTGTGTATTGGATAGTAAAAAAAATGTATATACGTTAAGAATGAATAATTGATTTATGCTCAGATATGCAAAAGTACTTAGACAACTTTTTTCACACAATTTTTTGTGATTTAAATATATAGTGGAGTGGGAGAGGGATTGGTGGGGAGGGGTATGTATTTCCAAATTAGCATAAATAAATATGTATTTATTTATATGTGGCTGATTTCAAATTCGTTTCTTATGCAAACTGCTACAAAATAATTCTTGTCAACTTTTTGAGCTAAATTTTTCTCTTTCAAAGTACTCAAATTGCCACTTATTTATCACTCAAGAGCAGCGCTTGTTGAATTTGGCTCTTAGATTTTACTCTTGAGCGAGGCATTGCGCTCTTCATGCCAATTGAGCGCACAGCTGTAAAGTGTTGAGCCACAGCTGATGCGACTCAATTTGTGAGCCTTAGCTCTTTGACTGTGCAGCTGTTTCGCTCATCATCTGTTTTGCTGGCGCACAGCAGGTATCCCCCACTCTCTCTCTCTCTCGTACACACACACACATGCATTAGTATATGCACTGTACACAGAGTTAAGTTAGCCGCTGCAGCTCTGCCGGCGTCTCTGCTGCTGTTACTGCTTGTATCTTGATTTTCCAACTCGTTTCTCGCAGTCAACGCGCCCCCCAAAACACACACACACAAACTCATGCAAGTAATGTGTGTGTATGTTTAGTATGTATGTAATTTGCCTGCTGCTGCTGCGGCTGTTTGCTGTTGCTGTGTTTTTGTGCCCATTGCTTACGCATCGTTGCCGTTTTTCACCCACTCTGCAAGCTAAGCCGCCAGCAAACGAGTTCAACAGCGGCAACGTTGCACTCATCTGTTTTTCCACATATGTCTTTGTTTTTGTTGTTGTTGTTGCTGTTGATGTTTGCTTGTTTTCTTTTTCGCTCGCTTATTTATTTATTTATATTTTTTTTCTTATATGCCTTCGTTGCTGGCAGAGCCAAAGAGAACCAAAAGCCGCGTTCGAGTGGAAACCGGCCGGTCGCCGTCGCAGTCGCAGTCGCCGTCGACGTCAAAGTTTATGAGCTTGTCTTGTTGTTGTTGCTGTTTCTTTCCTTCGCTTTTGCTTATGGGCAATCATCTGTTTTATTTTGCACACACAGATGCGGACTTGCATGTGAATGTGTGTGTGTGTGTGTGTATCTCTCAGATACAAAGTCATTTGTGTGTATTTTATGCTGCTGCTGCTGTTGTTGCATTTGCCGTCAGCTCTTTATTTTTTCTTTTTGTTTTTCCATCAATAGTTCATTTTCTGCTTGGCAACGGGTTTATTTCTAGCTGCTTCTTTTTATTTTCTTTATTTTTTTTACTATTCGTAAAGTTTTCATGAAATAGGAGAAAACGTAGCAATGATGAAATTACTGGACATACGTGTAAGTGAGACACCACGAGTAATCTCCATTTCCAGCCTCTCTCTCGCTCTCTCTCTCTCTCTCTCCCTTATCCTCAACATGTAGTAGTGTTAATAGGGATGATAGGAGGGGAGAGGGAGGGGGTCGATTAGTTCCATAGGAAATTAGGCGAAACCACAATGCAAAATGCAAAAGACTGAAGATTGTTAAACAGGTGACAAAAGCGAAACAGACAAAAACACACAGAGAGAGTGGGAGAGCGGTAGGGGGAGAGCCAGCATGAACGGGCGAAAGAGCGAGAGGGAGTTTAAATTCTCTTAAGGTTTTCTGCAATTTTGACGCTGTTTCAACATGAGTTTTTATGCCCTGAGCACATTGAGCACATCAGGCCCGTTGACATGAACATATGTATGTATGTATATATGTCTACCGTATCTACGTATATATATAAATATACACTATGTCAAGAAAGTGTTTGGACGCAGAAAAAATAATTTTTCTTTTCTTTTGCAAAAGAAGTACTTTACATTTTTCTCCATATTTTTCTTCCTATTTTTCTACTATTAAATTGAGTTCTTACAACTTGGTAAAAGAAAGATGATCATGAATTCATTAACATAAACAACTTTTACATTTTAATATCTGCATACATATAGTCATAAGTGTAGTTGGTAGACAATTCAAACAATTGAATCAGAGAACAGATGACGAATCTTTTTTTGTCACTAGTAATTTCATATTTGAATTAAATCAAGTTAAAAATGGGCTAAATTCAGAGGAATGGAGAAGGAAACACGTCCGATCCCATAAAGTGAATAAAAAGAATACAAAGGGATAAAAAAACGTATCGATGTCACCAGGGAATAGAGGTAGACACATAATAATATACTGAATTCGAAACATAATAGAGATATATAATAGATAATTTAAAGTTATCTTTAATAATTAAAAGTTCAACTTGATTACATTTAAAATGATTACAATCTAAATGAAAAATAACATTTTTTTAACACGCCAAACTCATTGGAAATTCAGTATTTAAATTTTTTTTTTACGATTCAACTTGCGCTGATTTGAAGATATTTTCACATGAAAATTTGTTGAATTTATATGCTCGAAATGGGAGTCGGGAAATCTCAGCTTGAGTTTTATGGATAAGGGCGCAAAGGGTCCACAGCAACTTGATGCTCGTAAAAATAGTGTCACCCCAGTTGCCAGTCGCACACACACACACAGTCAGACACACACACACAGGCACAGGAGAGAGAGAGACAGAGATATACATAGAAAACAAAAACAGCTCACACAACTTCCTTTCCAATCAGAGGCAATTTATCAATTTAACACTCGACTCCCAGTCGCAACTTTGCCATCTATGCCCCTAAATCTTCTCTCTTCTTCTCTCTGCTGCCCATCCTTTGGTTTCTGCTTCTCTCTTGTGCTGTTTGGAAGCGCTAATCACCCTTAAAATTGCGTGTGCGACATCCGAAACGAAGGTCATGAATTTTTCCAAGGGGGCAACAACTGATTCTTGATTCTTGATTCTCGAACCTGACTCTTTGACTTCTCAGCTGGGGATGCCTGTGGCGGGTGTAGGGCACGGCAGGGGCAGCGGTGGGGAGATGGCTGCATACAACTAAAAATAAACACACAGAGAAAATGATTTCATGCCGCCAGAGAATCGAATTGTTTATTACAAAACAAGTCTTTTCTGTACTACAAAACGAAGTCCACAATCAGAAATCGAAAAAGTGTTATTAACAATGGGAATAAAACTGAGAAATTAACAAATTAAAGTTCTCTTGGTTCTAGCCTAAGCGTACTTAACGTAAGAAAATATTTTTAGCTTTCGGCATCTACAATTTCTTATCCTGGTGAAACTTGGCATATATTCGTCACTTTACTGCAGGTGGAACGAATGTCGCAGCTGAACGGATCGGATCACTATATCATACAGCTATAATAGGAATTCAAAGATTAGTTCTGGGATGAATTGAATATTCGAACTAAGCTTATTTAAAAACAAGTCTAAAGTTTGTACACAATATTATCAACCACTATCGCCAATAGGAATGATCGATCAGTTATTCTTATTAATAGTGACAGGTTAACTTCAGTCTGCAGAGTTATTTAATCTTCGGCAAGTCTAAGACAGCCTTTCTAGCTGATTGGTTAAACTAAGCCAGTTAAAAATTAAAATTCGAGAAGAACTACAAACTGGAACTGGTACTCGAATCTGGGCTTAATTTATGCAATCAGTTGCAGTCCCAAGGTTATTGTAAAGGGTCCGCATTTAAGTTGATTTTCCAGATTGATGGCATTGCGTCAGCTGTAAGTGTTAACTGTCATCCCATACCCCTACCCCTATCCCTACCCAGTCCTATCCATACCCTTACTCTTGCCATTATCTATGCCCTTACCCATGTCCCCATCCACAATTTCCATTTGCTGTCCGTTTTTTTGTTGACATTTTGAGTGGATTTGTGCAGCGAGTACCTTCTCTATAACTATCTCTACCTGATGACCCGTTGGCTACCTGATATGCACCGAGCCTGTTCCCAAATGAGCCACAAATTTTCCACAATGAGTTGGCCGTTGGGTTTTTCCAGCCTGTTTTCGAAACTCTGCCGCGACAGCCCTTATACCATGGTTAAGTGTTATGACTCTCTCTCATAAAGTTACCAGGGTAATTTACCTAATACCCTGGATTATGACCTAAGCTAATCTCCTTTCATAATTACCTTCAAGTGGCAGATTCTAGAAGTCTCTACCATGTAGCAAATAGGTTAGAAGCGATATTAAAAGTTGGAAAATACAATTTTAATACAATATCAGAAATTTTAATCAAACAGTCATACAAAATCTATTATTAGTGAAACAATGGTATACTGACGCCATAAAGTGTATATAATCATAATCAGAGCTGATCTCAAAGATTATAGAGCTGAAATTTTAAGTATTTTCGAATATCGATATAAATCGATTTTTGATAGCAAAACTAAAGTAAGATCGAAAAAGAAATAATGAAATAATTTAAGTAATAGAAAATCGGGCAAATCGAAAATATATATATATATGTTTCAGCTGCATTAATAAAGCGAATTACGTCAAGTTTAAGTTGCCTTAGATTGGATTCGTCATCTTAGTGGAAGTAAGTATATATATTTATATGTGTGTGTGTGTGCTTATGTGTATACTAGTAGAGATAGGAAATGGGCCTTGACACTAACTTATCCGATTAGAACGTATATATTTGTTGTTGACAGCTATCGCTCGAGTTATAGCAGCTATTTATTATATTAATGCAGCAAATTGATGGAACCAATTGCGATATGGCTCTTTGCCCCTTATCTAATTCCAACAAAACTTTGAGGACAAATCGTCTGACTCGTATTCTATGCATCAGATATCGCACTCTATATATACATATATATATGCATGAGTATGGAAGTAAATACTTATCAAGAACAACAGTGGAGCCACAGAATATTAAATCAATATTCAACGCTGCTAGGGCTAAATATGCGTCATACATATACCAAACTGTAATACTACTTGTGTATATCAATTTTGATGGAGGGGGGGGGGGGGGCGTTGGGAAGGGGTGCCACATGGGGTGGAGGGGAGGTGCTTTGCAAGGTCGCGTGTTTATCGCAAATCGTGTACTGCACTTCAGATAGCTAACAACGGCGAAATGATGGCGTGTTCCCTAACCACTTGCCACCTGCCCACCGCACCGCCCCACTTGCCGCTCCTACTGGTGTGCTGCTCCACCTCCGAGACCCATGGGCAACATGTCGTGGAGCGCGTAGACACTGAGTCTACTGTGTTAAACAACGAACAATCAGTTTTTTTTTTCTTTCTTCACTTTGATTAGATCACTTGGCAAATAAGAAACAACAAACTCAAAATGCCGATAAGCGCCCCAGTTGTGTGCGTCATGCACCAGGCGGGCCTCTGTTTGCGATTTAGCGATATCAACTCTACTCCATATATATATATATATATATCTTTATATATAGTTGCCCACAAAACTATTACAACACGTCTTTCTATACGTCAAACTATTAATTTCGCAATTTCTTCCATAAATTACTCAAAATATATTTATATATTTTTTCATTGGAAGCGATAAGTGCCAAAAAGTAGCACTTTCAAAAAATCTATTATTTATTTATAATTTTTTAAGAATTGTGTTTTTATATTTTTTGTGAATTTTCTTTTTTTAATTTTAATTTTAAGCATGTTTTTGGTTTTTTTCTATCTTCTTCCACTTCTAAAAAACCTATTTATAAGTTTTTTAAGCAAATTTGTTGGTGATATTATATATTTTCGCTACTGTATATAAGTATAGATAAATGTATTTATAATTAAATGCTCATAAAAAATTTAATTGCTTTATAGTGCGCAATTATTTCATCAGCGAATCGAAGCCTTGGCAACAGAATCTTGACTTATTCAACCCATGAATTTCACAAGTTTCGCACTTTTTTGTGCAGTTTTTTGTGCTGAGTGAGAGTTTTGCTTATGTAACCAGCCATAGGCGAAATGACCTGTTGACAATTAGTCAAGTCTTAGTTGAACTAATTGCATTCTTTTGCCGTGAGTGGCACACAAATCAGGTGTTCTTCAAATAGGGCCTGACTAGTTAGTCATTCAACACGTATATGTTATCAGCAGCAGATATATACATGTATATATATATATATATGTATATATCTGACTGTCTGCATTCTCAGCTAATTTAAATCGTTTGGAATTTGTTTTGCTTAAAGACTTGTACATCAAAGGAATATATCTAAATCGCATTAAATTTATTTCATTTTTTTTCGAAATGTGATGAAATTTTCGCATTTTATTTAATTAAGTCGTGTTTCCAGTTGTGATTTGTCGAAAAAGAGGCTTGCTGACACGTTTTTTGTGAAATTAATGCGCATAAAGAGCCTCATTTGAATGCATGCCTGACTTTCAGATACCCTCCACGCTAGAAAGTATGCTACTTAAAATCGAACTTACTTTGGTGTGGTTAGAAGTCACATTACAAATATCAGAGAGATTCAAGTATTTATTTGACAGTTGTTTACAGGGTATTTCAATTGTAGAAATGATTATATAAAACAAGTAAGAATGCGAACTCGAGCTCGACTACGATATACCTCTTAATTTTATTGCCAAATTTGACTTTAAAAAGCCTTGCACATCCAAATGTAAGCATAGATGCTGAAGAGTGAAAAACTATGGCTTAGTTTCTTCTCAGAACTAGCTGAAATTTGCACAGTTGAACAATATCTTTTTATTGTAATTGGAATACTCTGCCTTTAAATGTGTGGCTGTTATTGCTATCGTAAATCGATAACTATCGATATATGTATAAGAGCTTCTATGCGCAATTTGTGATTTTTAGCTGTTATAGTCTATAGGATAAGCTGGCGCACGACTCTGCTCTTGATGCTGATCAGGAATATATATGCCTTATCGGATCGGAGATGGGCAAGCTGATTATACCCTTTTCATCCATTTTCATTTGTGCACATAATAAACGCATATAAAACTAAAAAACGCTGTGTTCAGCAGAATTTGTGTTTATCTCGCTGCGCAACTGATTTACATAATCAACGAAACGGGCTTTATATTGGTGCCTCTACTTGTTGCCCTTCCCCTCCCTCTATCGGCCACTCTGCCGCTGCTCCTCCGCCACCACCTATTCTTGTTTATTTTTTTTCTGGATTTTGTTACGCCCGATTTAATGTTGTAGTTGTTGTTGCTATTGTTGTTGTTGTTGTTGTTTTGGTCTGTGCATTTAATTGAATGCTGATTAAGTTTTTATTCAATGAACCAAAATGCAAACACACACATTCGCCGATATGACAGTGCGTACATATACATATATATATATATATACATACATATATATATATAGAAGATTCATGGATTAGTCATTTATGTTGACAACGTGGCCCATTTCTGAACGTGAATAATTTAATAATGCCTCATTAAGTTAATGAATTTAGTTCAAACAGGCAGCTTGATTGATTGAAAGGCCTCTCTCATCATATGTATATACATAATCATTTATGTATGTAAATTATCCACATAGGTTTACTCCCAAAAATCAATCGAAATCAATCTTAACATTCTGATTGTGTAAAAAAAAAGGATTTACATATGCAATTTAATTTCTGTGGTTAACAAAGTCTGTTACCAAAAAAAAGATAACACGTTTGCCACAAAAATCGCTAACAGCGTGGGAAGATATTTAGTGGAATGGATGATCTCAGTTTTTAAATGTTGACTGAATTTTCGACGCATCCGTTATGCAAATATATAGCCGTTAACTAAATATACAGGTGACTAAGTTGTGCTTATCTTAGCATAGATTTAACCATTTAGTAGTGCGGAAATCGATTAGGACCAGTTGTCAAAAATCCAAAAAAACACATTGCGAATTGGAAACTTTTTGTTGCAACATAAGGTGGGAAAATTGTGGCCTAAATTGTCACTTTCCCATGGCATATGCAATTTCACACTTCTGGCCAATAAAAACGGTCTAAGACAAAGACAACTTTAAACAGAAGCATGGCTAATGAGCAGTCCAACAAAATGGGAACCTCCTGTGGCAAGACCAACGCAACAAACAACATGTGTGGACGAAGACATCTCAACAAATCCCAAGAAACCCAAGAAACATAAATTACCTCTCGAAAATCCTCAAGAATCGAAAATGTGTCAATGTAAACAAAATGCGAGAGTTCGCCTGGCCAAAAATACACAAGTCGAAGGGTCGCAAAGGTCTTGGCACCTTCTGCTGTGTCTGTGGCATGCAACGCACTCGTTAAGTTGAGTCTGCCACCAACCAATGTCCGATTCTAGCGCTACCTGAATTGAACTACCTGCTGCTGGCACTAATGGCTAATGGCCAACAGCGGTCAGCGGACATAAATCCATAACAAACAAAAAAAAAAGCAGAAGAAGAAATAATTAAATTGCAATTATGTGCAAACAATGCCAAATCCGGAGATTCGGAAAAAGTTAATTACACGACAATAAAGAGCAGAAGCAGCAAACAACAACAGCAACAACAGGGCCCGGCATAAGCACACATGCATATACACATTGCATGCATACATACATACATCCGCCTGACACAACACTCTCTCTCCCATTCTCTCTCTCTTTTTGCATTTTTTTTGGTGCTCTTTTTGACTTTTGCTTGGCGAGCGTCTCGCGACTTAAGCTGACATTAATGTGCATTTGAATGGGCGGCTTCTGCTCGTCTCTTAATCGGTTTGTTTGACAGATTCCTTCGGGTCGGCGACGACGACACGTCGTCTACATAATTATCATCGCTTAGTCTGCGTGCACTTTGATCGCCATTTACCGATTTGACAAACATTATCAGTGCCCCCTGTCTCTCTCTCTTTCCGTCTCTCTCTCTGTCTCTCTTCCTGTCGTTCATTAATGAAGACTGACACACACAGGCACATACATTAGCTATGGTCTGCTTACAAATCACTTAGTCTGGCCCCCTTTATTAGAAAGAGAGGCAGACACATAAGCCAACTTGACAAATCGCGATAAGATACGCTCGTCGAAAAATTGAAAAAAATACGGCAAGCATGGTTAAACGGAAAGTGATGTAATTAGCGTTATGTGTGCACAAATATCTGATAATTTCGATTTTTAGGTAAATAATGTTTACAATGTGAGTGAAATTTGATCTTTAATAATTCAAATAATAATAATTTAAAAAAAAAAACAGATAATTGACAATCACATTTTTTAGAATTTCCTTTATTTTGTGATTATAACGATTTATCACATTTAAGTGCATATCTTATTTGAAGTACATAAACGGCAATTTCAGTCTTTAAAGAGATAATTTCCATGTTTCGCTCCCTTCCTCCATATTTCTTTCTCTACACATATAATATATTTCACGCTTCCCAACTCTTAAATCGAATGTCTAATATTCAATTACTTTACTTTAATTGTAATAAATAAGAGAAAATCAACTATACTTAATATCTTTCGCTTTTTCTTTGTCTTTCGCTCTGTCCCTTCCTCTATCTTTCTCTGTCTAAATAACTGGCATTAAATATAGGAACACAATTAAAATAAGCGAAAAACCGTCTAATTTATATCTTTCGCTCTCCCTTCCTCTATCTATTTCTGTCTCTCTCTCTCTCTCTCTCTCTATCCCTCTCTGCTAAAATCTTTAATCTAATAATCGGAATCAGTTTAGTAAAATGCAATTACTTTAGTTAGCAGTTCAAACTTTAATTAGATCAAATGCCAACGAGCTAAAATGTTAGTAAAGCAGGTCAATTGCCCGACTCGGGGACTGGGCCAAGTGGGTTGGCCAAGTTAACACCGCTGAGTGACAGCTGCTGGTTCCACTGGGTTCAGGCAAGTTTAATTAGATCTGCATATCGAATGTGAATCGGTTTTATTTGAAATTTACTTGGCTTTCGACAGAGCCTTTGGCAGTGGCAGGATGCACTTGGCGCTGCTCTCCACATGGATCTCCCTGGCGCTGGCTGAGCAGACCTGGAGTCATCTGATGCAGCAGCTGCCCATGGATAGCTATCAGGGTCAGCTGAAGCTGCTGCTCGAGCGGCTGTTGTGGCGGGCGCAGGTGGAGCGTTGCCTTGCCGTCGTCACCGATGAGCTGCACTCTGCCATCTACGATCGGGCCTTTTTCGAGGCAGTCGATCGAGGATTCCCCGCCAGCTTTGTGGTGCGTGTCAATGCCAGCGACAATCTCCGCCAGCCGCCCAAGCAATTGGAGCTGCTGCTGCGTGCCATCAAGTCCAGTGATTGTGATCTGCACGTGATCACCCTGCTGAATGGCTGGCAGGTGAAGCAGTTGCTCCAGTTTGTCTACGAGTCGCGTTCGCTGAACATGCAACGCAAGTTTCTGCTGCTACACGATGCGAGGCTGCTCTCCGAGGATATGTTGCACGTGTGGAGTGTCTTTGTGAACGCCGTCTTCCTCAAGCGGCAACACGATAACAGGTGACAACTCTCTTCAAAACTCAGTTCTTATATCAAGAATGTCTAATACTTAAATTCATGTCGATTTTTTCTCCAAGTGCATTTTTCTACAACGATTAATTAATAATAATGATAACCCCAAGCAGCTATAGCATCTCAACCATTGCCTATCCTGGCATTTTGAGCGGAGTTGTGGTCGTCAAGCAGCTGGACAATTGGAGAGCTGACAAACGCATTGAAGCAGTTCACATCTTTAAGGATAAAACCCGAGACTTGAATGGTCAGCGGAGCAACTAACTTAAATCTTCTTTATTTAGATAGATTTATTTATATAAAGTTATTCTCCTTCAGTCTTTGATTAAACTACAATTTTAAACTTGACAGGTGCTCAACTAGCGGTTGCCCTGGCTGAACACATGCCAATGGTGCTGGCCAATGGGTCCACAAATGGCTACGAGGGCGTCGAGCTGATGATCATGAATGCCTTGGGCCAATCCCTAAATTTCCAGCCCCAATACTATGCCATAAATGAGAGCGATGTCAGCGACTGGGAGCAACCCCTGTCGGAGAACGAGACCCACTCGCAGAGGGCGCTCATCGGTGAAGTGGTGCGATAAATGCTCTAGTTACTGGAAGAATAACTTGTCTAATAATATCCATGCGAACAGGCGCACCACAATGCCCGCTTTGGCATTGGGGATCTGCATCTGTTCGAGAGCTATGTGCAGCTGGTGGAGCTGAGTGCCGCACACAGCGTGGAATGTTTGACATTCCTCACGCCGGAATCAACGACGGACAATTCGTGGCAGACTTTTATTCTGCCCTTCAGTGGTGCGATGTGGGCGGGCGTCCTCCTCTCCCTCGTTGTGGTGGGCACCATTTTCTACATCATTAGCTTCCTGAATGCCCTGCTCCTGGGCGGCTGCAGTCAGTTGGCCTTCTTTCGCTGCCTGCGTCGCAGACGTGGCATGCAACGGGATCCGCTCAGCTGGCGTCGCTTAAGCTTTCGCCTTGCGCTGAGCAAACATCGGACTGGAAAAGGGCAGAAGTCGCCCGGGCGTGCGCGACGGGACATCTTTGATGACTACTCCAATTGCATCCTTCTCACGTACAGCATGCTGCTGTATGTGGCACTGCCACGCATGCCCCACAACTGGCCACTGCGCGTGTTGACAGGCTGGTATTGGATCTACTGCATCCTGCTGGTGGCCACCTACAGGGCCAGCTTTACCGCCATTCTGGCCAATCCAGCGGCACGGTAAGAACATATAACTCTATTCTAAATCTAACTAGTATGTCTAAGTTAGCTCTTATTTCTCTCAGTGTCACCATTGATACGCTACAGGATCTGAAACGCGACCGCATTCCGCCCGCAACTGGCGCCGCCGAGCACAAACAGTTCTTTGTGGATGCCACTGACGAGACAGCTCAGGATGTGGGTGCCAGAATGGACATAGTGGACAATATCGCCGATTTGGTAAGCAGTCTAATATATATATTAAATATATATATATATATATATATATATATGTACGTTGTAGAAGCTGAGCATTGCGCGGGGCGATTGCGCCTACTACGATAACGAATTCTATCTGAGGCATCTGCGTGTGGCAGATGAGGCACGTGGCGTGGGACCCTCCTCTCTGCACATCATGAGGGAGTGCGTTGTCCACATGCCCGTCGTGCTGGCTCTGGAGAAGAACTCGCCACTAAAGACCCATGTCGACGACATAATACAGCGTCTGAGCGAGGGCGGTGAGTGCAAATCAAAAAGAAACAAGTTAGAATGCGCTAGTCGAGAGTGCTCGACTAGAAGTTGGCCTAAAACACAGCTATTAAATATTTAAATTGCTGATATTAGTTTTAAAGTATTTGCTCTCTTACAGGCCTCATTGCCAAGTGGCTAAGGGACGTGGTGAAGCGTTTGCCAGTCGAAGAGCAGGCGCCGCAGGAGGCGCTGATGAATCTGCACAAGTTCTGGAGCTCCTTTGTGGCGCTGGGCATTGGCTACTTGGTCTCGATAGCTGCGCTGCTCGTCGAGTGCTGGCATTTTAGATATATTGTGATGCGGCATCCATTATACGATGCGTATAATCCCAGTTTATACTATAATTTTAAGCGCCTCTACCCAGATGAATAGCGCCACAATTTAGTAAACAACTTTTCCAAAGATCTTTGAGATTTGTATGAGCACATAAATATAATAAACACATTGTTCTTCGCCCACAGAAAGAAATGACAAATGGATCTGTCAGCTGACGCAATCGACAGATATTCATATACACATATATATATATATATATATATTTAATGGTACTTGTATGATAAAGCATCTGATATAATGCCATATATCAATTCGATGCAAATGGCTAGCAGTGGCAATGTGGTGAATAAATTTCGAGAGTTCTTCATTTCTTTGCATTCACATTTTTTGTAAATTATAATTCGCATTGTTTAAGTTGGGCAGGCACATTAAGCATTATTTGTTTATTGCGGACTGGCGTCTTGAGCAACCCAAAAGGCCCAAAATGTTGAATACTCGTAAATAATTCGTTCTTTAAGTGCCAGACTAAACATCCACTCATACAGCACAGCAAATGAATGCACATTAACAATTCAATAGAAACTGATCAGAACTTGGAACGAATCACGAGTTCTTACCCTAGACTCAAGCAACAATATGCTATAAATAAACAATTACTTGTTGCAATGATTTCTGAATTGGCTTTTCTATTTTCCGTATATTTGTTGTTGTTGTATTTTTTGATAATTGTAAGTGCTTCATGGAAATGAGTTTGTTTATCAACTCGAGCAGAATTCGCTGAAAGGCATTTTCCATGCTACGTTCAGAATCAGGAATTTATTATACTAATTTAATTCATATTTTGTAATGTGTGTGTTTTTTTTTTTATTATTTTTTATTATTCTTGTGTTGCCTTTGCTGCATAAAAAGTAATTAATTCATTTATCAGGCGAATTTCATAACAAACACATTTCATTGTTGTTCATTTCTGGAATATTTTCCCAGATTGTTTTGTTATTTCTTTTGATAAATATTTATGGCTCTTTTATTTGTTTTGTTTGTTTGGCTTTCGTTTTGCCATGTTTGCTGTTGTTGAATTGATTGCTGCTATTCTAGCACATTGTGTTTGCAATTCTATTTTATTTAATTTAATTAGTTTTGCTTAATTTTACAATGCTTTTTTTTTGTTGTTCTTGTTTTTTTTTCTGCTGTTGGCCCCTTGGCTTATCCTCTTGTCCGGTCCCAGTTCATAAAATTGGCATTTCTCTCACTGCACTACACAGAAATTCCTGTTTGTTTTTTCTCTTGTTGTTTAATTTAGTTTTTGTTTTCAGCATTACATAAAATCTCTAATTGCCATTTCCGTTGCCAGTCACACCACCACCCCAACCCAACCCCACCCATTACGACCCCATACCAATGAGTACTCCACATCGAATATCAGAGTGTATGTAAAATGTTTTTGTATTTAGTTGTTCTTGCCTTGTAACATTCGTTTTTTAATAAAATATTTGTAAATTTAAATTAGTCTGTTGTTATTAAAAGGGACATTTTTGCATAGCCATGGACCGCACATAATCATTGTCTTGCCGAATGGGAACCACCATTTGCTGTATATTGAAAAATATTAATATCTGCTGAATCCTTGCGCATCCTGGCGAGCCATGTGTGAAACGATTCATATTAAGCAGGACAATAAGATGGGCAAGGAGCATTGAAATTCTAACCATTACTTCAAAGCTAGCAAGAATTTTTCGCTTTCTTTCAAAGGAAATTTTACAAGTGTTTATTTTATTTTATTTAAAATGTATTTAAAATCCGAGTCTAGTGTCAGCCTAAAAGTGCGCTTCAATTTTTTTGATTTAATTGTTCGCCCTAAAAGTATGCTTTAATTTGAAGTGTGAAGTATTTCTGCTTCAATTCCAAGCACAAATTCAAACCAATATAAAATTTATTTCTTTGCATTTATTAAAAAAAAATGGTTTTCAATCTGTTATACATCATTTTTCGCACCTTTTGTGCAGCTCTGCCTGCTGTAAAGAAATCAATCTTAAATATCTAGGATTAAAACAAGAACATACACATATATATTTACTAAGTCGACGATGGACTTAACTAGGTTTTTTTTTCAGCATTAATATTTGCATTTTATTTTTGCGTCTAGAAATAAAACAACAAGAAACAAATTGTACAATACAGTTAAAATTTACAAAACTTTATCAATTATTTAGACGGTTTCAATTTAAAATATATAAATATATATTTGTGTGTGTATATAAATTATTAAAACCACATTGCTGCTCGTTCTATTTGCGACTTGAGAGTTCAGTTCCAAGCAGCTGCTAAAATGGACACCGACACCATTCTGTAGTATGTTAATTATTTTAGTTATGATCAATCATATTCAGATGAAAACTTCACGTAATCTTTAAAAATACTTAAGCAATTTGGGACGATTTAAAAGCAAATACCACATAAGTAATTCCTACTCGCTTTCGTACTTATATTAAACTATATCTTTATCCATATATATATATATGGATTTATTTGTTTAATAAACTTTGTGTACGCATACAAAATCTACAGACAATTTGTTTATAGCGAACCTCTCGGACAGAGTCGTAGAAATCGAGCAAATCCGGAACGTATTCAGTTTTTAGCACAGTTTATAATTCAATTCCGTATTCTTAGGATATCATTTGTAGCACTTGATTGCAGTCAACGTTCATATATCGGAGTTACTAGTCAAAACGCTCGTTCTGAGTATTTCTTAGTTGTTAAGCATAGTCTTTAACATGAGTTCTACATGACTGCAAGTCTAACAAAATGTACGAACTTTAATCTAGGCATAGATTTAATATTTCATGTTCTGAATGCAGTTTTACTCTTTCAAAATCCTATGTAGTATATGCAGGCAAATTCATTTAAAATATTTTGTGTTAGTTTCTGGTTGCAGTTATGGCGTTTTTGGACAGCATCGTAAATAATATTCCTCGTACTTTACATATTTATACTTTTGCAAGTTATTCACTCATTATTTTATTTAAGACTTCGTTTGCTCTTCATTTTAATGTGCTTCAGTTGTGTATAAACAATATGCAAATTCAAAATCATATTATATAATGCCAAATGATAATTCAGTGCATATGAAATGTGTTATGCATTGTATTAACATTTCCAAAACTCAAAGTTGTTACAAAATAATGTAGAGGATATAACTAAATCGCATTGCGCTTGCTATGATATACAATATTGTTAATTATAATATATCACTGTTGCTGGTTTAACATGTTGTTGTTGTTGTTGATCTTGTTGCTGCTGCTGCTGCTGGTGGCCTTAGCCATTGGCCTCCGTGGTTTCCGGCTCGAATACATCGTCCGACTCTTGGCCAACCATATATTCGCCATCCTCGTGCTGCTCCACATCGTCATCGTAGTCGTCGGGATACTCACCAAACTCCGACGACTCACCAAGCGTCCAGGCGTCGTTTTCCATTGAGTTTCTTGGACTGTAGCTTATGCTGCCCGTGAGGGTTAGATTGTTGGCCGGCCGCTGGACACTGGGCATTGAGAGAGAAACAGATTAAGTTTAGTAACGGTTTAAAACAAATTAATAAAATCAGTTAGTGGAATGTATTCAATGATTGTGGTTAATACAAATCGAGTGCTTAACTAGCGACTAACTAAGCGATATTTTTAAATTGTTTTTGTCTATGCTATGTGTGTGTGAGTGTGTTGTGTTAGCTGAGATGTTAGAGCTGTTATCGTAAGTAAGTGAGTAATAATAATAACAACTCGTTAGTTTCAAGGTATGTACAAACACAAGGCAAACATTTGTACAGTTAACAAATAGTTGTTAAAAACCGATGGCAATTGTTAAAATGGTTGTTGAGGGTTAAGGGGGTTAAGATATTTAGTTTCGATAATGATACGGTTATGAGATGCTAAGACTTTGCTTTCGCACACGAAGCACAAGCGCCTTGAAAGCTGCTCAAGACAAACAGGATAGTTTTTTTTATTTTATTTTTTTTATACAAATTTGGTACAATTGCACAATTGCGAGCAACAACAACAACAGCAACGAATAAAATGAATCAAATGCATAAATGTAGTATGTAACAAACAGTAAAGAGCAACGAGTAACGAGCAACTAGTATCGAGTAGCGAGTAGCGAGTACTCTCTCAGTGCAGCAACTTCTCTATTACATTGGCAACTCGTCGAAAGCGTCGCAATTCGTTGTCGCTGTCGTTGGATCGAAAAGGATTCGTTCGTGTATGCAACGAATAATATCCATAAGTACAATCTCGTTGCTTTGTGTTTTTTTTTGGGGGGGTTCACATTGATTTGTTGAGTATTTAGCACTGGAAATAACTTCTAGTGTCACAATCAAGATTAATTACGTAGTTAGGAACCGGAATTCGTTGGGTTTTGCCTGCTGCCTTGCACCGCACCATGTTAAATATAGTTTTTTCAGTAGAGTGTCTCGAGCAGGAAGATTGCTTTGCTTAATATATGTGCGTGTTGGTGTGTGTGTGGTTCTTTTTTTTTTTGTGTGTTGGAAAGTAGTAGTCGAATGTTGTTGTTGTTGTTTTTCTTGGCTGTATGTGGTTGTTGTTACAGATCGGTCACTAGCACACCATCCCTTGGTCATAATTGTCCACGGCGATAGTGTGAGCGTGATGGTCTACAGATAGCAGATGCAGTTGTAATTGTGGTTGTGGTTTTTTTTTTTTGGTTTTTTGTTTTTTTTTGGTGTTGGATTTGTAGGTGTACACAGAAATTAAAAGAAAAGAAATCAATTAGCAAAATTAAAAACAGGACGTCATTAAACTAGTTTCCTACAATTCTTTTTAGATATTTAGAGAGCAAAATGATAAGAGGAAGTGAGCTTAAACGTCATTAAACTAAATTCCTACAATTTGTTGTTTTCAAATATTTGAAGGAAATATTCAATGGTGTGCCAACATCAGCAGCACGGATCACTGAACACTACAAAGGATTAGATCGTAAGCGTGGTAAGAAAATAGGTGAGTGTAGCGAGTATGTTTAATTGGCCGATAAACGCACCTTTACCTCTAGCCGCGAAATTACCCACAACCTTAAGCTAATAATAAAAGAATAAAAATAGGAGAAAAATAGCATATTACGCACAACAGGAAGTATACAAAAAATACGTAAATTACAAACATAAGTCTAACTAGTCGATCGACTAACTAACTAACTCTTTAAATGCTCTCAGCTAGTCTAATAATCTACTTATTCTTAGCTTACAAATTAGTTAAGGCCTCCACAGCTATTGATCAATTGGAAATGCTAATTGCACTAATTAAAATTGAGGCTAAATATTGTTCTATACCTTTGCTAAATGTATTCCCCAATATCATATAGTTTTGATCTGTTAATTATAACAAATAACAAATTATGGAACATATATAAAAATTATGGAGAAATTGATCTCGATTGGATTCATATTCAATATTATATAAATTACAGAAAAGGAATGATATAAAATATATAAAAAAAATATTGAATTTGTTTCTAGTTGAAGGAAATTCGAAATAAATATGGTCTAAGTTGATTTTGGCTTAAGTACAGAACTGTCTTTGAAATCGATTCTTGATTATGTTGTTGATGGATAGAAAAACTGTTTAGTTAAAATATTGAATGATTTTAAATGGAATTAAATGCCTGTCTGAATTTGCTGCAGCTCAGATGGGGCAAGTAGTTTAGGGGTGGGGGAGGGCTTACTCAAAACATCTGTTTAAGACCTAAATGTTGTACACACAATATTAATAATAGTATTCGCTGCTCGTTCGCACATTCGCCGGTGCTGAGAATTTACCTCTCGAAGGGCGCCGCATCGTTGGCCACCTCGTTCAGCTGGCGATGCATATCGATCTGGTTCTGGGTGGTCTGAGCACGGCGTGCCTCCTCCTTGCGTCGTCGATCCTCGGCGGCCGCTTTCATCGGATCGTAGGTGGAGCGTCGCTTCCACATCACCATCTCGACCTCCTTTTGTTTGTTCACTGCAATTGAAATGGTTACTTTTTGCTCAATTGTCTGCGTTTTGTACTCACTTGAGGCATCGCGTCGCACAGCGGATGAGCCACGCATACCGGACACGCCACCGCCCAGCGATGTGGTGCTGCTGTTCATCACCGAGGTGTTCGAGCGCACACTCCGATTGCTGGCCCGTGTGCCGTCGCCACGGGTCAGACCCATGGATGAGGCGCTGGGACTGCGCTTCATTTGCTCGGCCGGCTTCAGGGTGCTCTTCGCATCGTTCTTGCGCAGAAAACTATTCGATTGCGCCGACTTGTACTTGGATATGTCCAGATACTTGGGCTGGACACGCGCCTGCTGCTGCTGTTGCTGCGACTCCCTGGCACTGTTCGCATTCGCCGTCTGCAGCAGCTGCTTCTTGGCATTGGCCAGACTGCTGGGCACCTGCTGCGCCAGCCGGCTGAGACTTGTCTCTCGTGGCATAGACTGGCGCGTCTTCATCGCACCGCTGCCGGAGGCGGCACGCGGTGCACTCTTGATGCCGCGACGCGGCAACTCCGGCGTATTGGGACAGGCAACCAGGCCGGCTGCTGACTGGGCAGCAGCGCTCAGTTTACCAGCGGGCGCCGAGCTGGGCTTCGACGGCGTCGCGTTGCCTGCCACACGCTGCTTGGTGCGCTCGATGCGCATGAGCAGCGCCTTGTTGAGCCGCGTATTGCTCAGCGGCACAGCTGCTTCCGTGTTGTTGCTGTTGTGGGTCGTCTGTTGCTGCTGCTGCTGGTGCAAGTGCTGCTCGAACTCCTCCTCATCACCGCTGGAGTAGTAGGGACCAGTGGTGCCCAGCTCATCCTCATCATTGATGTAGTACTGCAGCTCATTGTCGTAGTCGCTGTACGAAGACTGCTCAAAATTATTGCTGCTCGCCGATTTCTTTAGTTGCAGCTGCAATTGTTGCTGCTGCTGCTGTTGCATATGACGCGCTGCTGGCGGCATGTATAGATTTTGAAAATTGGGTCGCGCCTGCCTATGCATCGCTTGCAGCGCTCGATTCTGCTGCTGGAAGGAGCTGGAGCGACGCAGCGGCGATATTGAACCGCCGCCCCCGCCGCCGCACAGCGCCGTTGCCGGCAGCTCCAGATCGTGCTGCTGCTGCTCCACATCGTCTAGAGAGTTCTTGCGTCGATGCAGCTGCTTCAGCAGATAGTCGCCGCTGGTGAGCAGCTGCAACTGCGCCTCGTTGATGCTGCTGGTCATCAGAGCACGATGCAGCGGCGATCGACGATAGCCCGCCGTCGTCTCCAGACTATGCTGTGGACTGCACTGAGCCGCCGGCGATTTGTTCACCGAACTCCGGCGCGAGTTCGACTGCGACGGCAACTGCTCCATGGCCGGCCTCGAGCGACTGGCACTGCGCGCACGCCCCAACGTGTGCAGCGGCGATGGTATCTTACTGGGACTCTTTGGCGGCTTATACGGCTCACCCGGCAACTGACCCTGACCCTGACCACCATGGCTGCACAGCGCCGGATCGCTCGCGTAGTCACAGTCACCCAGCAGGCGATAGCGTTCCGCCAGGCTGCGATTCAGTTTGGCAGCTGCCGCATATTGACGCTGCTGCTGACTGTACAAACTGAGGCTGTCGTCCGTCAGCGAGTCCGCTCCCGTATCCGAGCAATTGTAGCTCCGTGTCATCAGCTGCAACAAACACACAACAGGCGCCTCCGATTAGTTGCTTACTATTTATTTATTAATAATAATTCTTAATCAACGAATAATTTCAACATCAACTTCGAGTAAGAATCTAACGTTAAATTAATTTTTATTCTAGAGATCGATTTTTGCAAATCGGTTCACTTTTGACCAAGCTATGGCTATGGACAGTTTAGACCATTTCCAGATGTACTTTTTGGGGGAATAGTTTGAACATGACTTTTAAATGTGGAATTATTCTAGAGGTCAAACAACGATTAAAAAGAGAGAGAAGTTAATCAATTTTTCACCCACCTGAGCCTGGGCTTGCTGCTGTTGCTGCCTGCGGCTGGCCGAGCTGCTGCTGACATCCTGTGCGAGGCTGCGAGCGCGGACATTGCGTGCCCACTCCTGAATCCAGTCCTGCTTTGTTGGCGCCGACTGCAGCCGCGCTGCCTCCGTGGTGGGCGTCGTTGGCGTCTCGCGCAGCTGATGATGCAGATGCGACTGTTGCTGCTGCTGCTGTTGTTGCTGTGTGTTGCTGGTGGTGAAGACATTCAAGCGATACTCGGCCTTCTGGCGATCTGTGGCGCTGCCCGCCATGGACTTGGCCTGGGCATGGCGCAGCTTGGCCTCATTGCTCACATACTCGGAGCTGTCGATCTGCGACGTGGACAGACTGTGCGACGTTTGCCGGGTCAGCTTGGGATGCGTGTCCAGGGCACGCTGCTTGGCCAGCACGCCGCTGGTGGTGACGCTGGTAAAGCAGCCCACATCGGCGGCCGGTGAACGTGGCGGCGATGTCGGCGTCAGTGGCGTTAGTGGCGCCTGCGGCTGTGCCGGTCGCAGCACAACTCGCGACTTTAGCTGCTGCAGATAGGCGCCGGTGGCATTGGCAGTGGTGCTGCTACCCTTCTGCTCTTGCTGCGGCGTCTCGTGATAGTAGTTGACCTCGAGCACATTGCTCGGCCGGCTTGGCTTCACCGACAGCTGTTTGGGTCGCAATTTGGCACTGCGATCGATGTTCATGAGATCCTTTTGCTCCTCGGTGTAGTTGTCGCCATCCAGCGTATAGGTGCCCGCCTCGCTGACATCATCCTCGCAATCACCCCCACACTCGCCCGCCCCCATCGCCCTTAGGTCATCGAGCGGCGGATGCGGACAGAGCAGCTCCACCTGCTGCAACGCCAACTGCATCGCCGTTGATCTGGGCGTAAATTGATTGCTGCGATTCGCCAGCAGATTGGCGGTGCCTTTGGGCGTAGGCTTGGACTTGCCAGCTGCAACCTTTTGGGCAGCTCGTGTTGGCTCTGCCACTGCTGGCACTCCAGCTGCTGTGCCCGAGCTGCGCGGCGACCAGCTGTGACGCTTGGCGGCGTCTCGAACGCGCGAGGCGCTGCGTTCGCGCACACGCAACTTGACTGCGGGCGCTGCTGCTGCTTGCTCATTAGTGGGCGTGGCCGGCACTGAGGCATCTTCGTTGCTGGCATCGCCATTCTCCAGCTTGGACATGGATGCGCCACGTCTGTGGCGACTCTGAAAACGCTCCATCATAGTCTTGTAGCGTGCCGCCTGCACAGCTGCATCATTCGCGGAGGCATCGAAATGATCAATGGTGAAGGAGAGCGCCTGTTTGGTGGATGTGGAATTCGATGCCGTGGAATCGTCCTCATCCGCAGCAGATATTTCAGTGTTGTTGCTGTTGTTGTTGTGACTGCTGTGACTGTTGCTGTTGCTGCTGTGTTGATGATTCGTTGCTCTGCTCAGCACAGCCGCTGCAATGATATGGAAAAAGCCAACAATTAAATTATTTATTTATTTACAGCAGTTGTGAACAATTCCGCTTGAGCGGTGAAAACGAGACTAACTTGCCACAGAATGCAACTGAACGAACGCACCAACTGAAGTGGCAAGCAACCCAGCAAAAGCAACGCAAGTAAGTGAGCACAAGTGCCACAACAAGCGGCAGGTTCAGCAACCATGCAGCCAATTGGGCGCTTGAGTCTCGGGGCGCAAAAAAAAGCTAATCTCAACATATTTATAGTAACAACTACTAGTTAAATCAGGAGCTACAGATATAAATTGAATAAACATAAGATTTCTGCATAATAGTAATAGTAATTGTAGGGGAAGAGAAAACCGAGTGTGTTGTGTGTGCACAACCAGCGAGTTTTGAGTTGAGGAGCTGAGGAACAGTGTCTCCGATAATGATAATGATAATGATCAGTTATTTCGCTGGCAACTGGTGACGCCCACCTGTTGTACGGACATTCCCCCACTGCTTCCGCTAGCTATACTATTTTTCGTCTTCTTCTTCTTTTTTTCTTTACATTATTTCCGTGGCAAAGCGAAAAAAAAAGAAAGAAAATCAAACAATTTGCTTTCAAGTTTGCCACGCCAGTGATCTCAGTTATAGCGTTGGACGGCACTGGACGTGATCTATGCCTGACTGCCACTGTATATATGTATATATATATATATATATAAATAGTTGTATATATGTAGACAACTACTTGTGATACGACTCGAGCGAAACCGAGCAGTGCAGCCAAATGAAGGTTAGAGTTCGTTGATTTCGGTCAATTGCCTATGGGAGTGTGTGCGTGTGCGTGTGTCTGCGAGTGTGTGAGTGTGTGTGTGTGTGCATGTGTGGTCTCCCAATTGTTTACGCTCTGGCTGCCTCTGTTTTGTTATATAGATGCACGTGTCTTCCGTTCCGCCGTGCAACTTCAACTTCAACTCGAGTTGCCCTTAGGGCTGACCAAATTAACGGAACCTTTTTTTGGCCGCAAATCAATTTATTTTGATATACATTTTTGTTTTTGTTTTTTTAGAAGAAGCAGAAGTTGGTAGCTAAACAGGAAACACGCGACAAAAGCGGCAAATGATTTTGTCTTTTAAAATCATTAATTTAATCGTTGCAAACATAAATAGAAAATTTCAATTTAAAAAATCTGTAGCAAAATTAAGAACAAAAAAACAGAAAGTTATTTAATTAATTTCAGCTGAAAATCAGATTAGTTTTGGTCATTTGTTACAACGATTTCCGTTTGATAACTGACTGACTTTGATTGAGGTCTAATACATATGGAATTCACAGTTTTAATTGTAGGCTCAACAATATTTATGAATTAAATCTTTTGTCATTTTGCAAATTACAGTAAAAAGATATTTAATATAAATGGAAATTGCCGTTTTACAAATTACGATAAAAGACTGACTCATCAGACGTCAATTGTGGAGACGATGACCGCAATCGAATGACAATTTATGACCGCATCGAGGCTGGCTTTCTCTGCTGTCTTCGGGCCAACAAATATATAATATAATAAATAATCACATTTAAATGTATGCAAAAACCGCAAGAGTTGAACATTTGTTTCATTTGCTGGCTGATGGCTTTTCAAATGGGCGAAACAACAACCATTTAATAGCAGCCAGGCCAGATAACAAAAACACGTCAGCTCAAAAGTCATTTAACGACTTGCCAAAAAGCGGCGGGTATGACGTAAGCATAGCTTACGAATCGCCCAATTATAAGCCAATTGAAACCTGCTGCCATTTAATAGCTGGGAACTGATAAAATTGCTATCGATTTACTATTGTGCTTTTTGTGCAGTTGCCCGATTAAATGGCTTAAATGGTACACGCTATATCATAATTGGTAAGAGCTTGCAGCCCAAAACACAAAACAGCAGGCATCTGGGCCTGGGCCCTTCAATTTCTTGAGCTTGACTTTCCAAAAAAAAAAACTGAAAAATAGAAAAGAGAAAAACGACGAAAAGTTTCAACATGAAATGGCTGTAATAACATTTTGCTTATTTATTTATTGCAAAAAGTAAAAGCGCACATAACAATAATAAATAAAAAACGAAGAAAAAAAAATCATTTAAAAACTGTAACAAGCGCTGCAAATGCCACTCGACAACAAACAGACAACAAAAAACAATAACAATAGCAGCTAACTGAATATTGACGGGCTAACAGACAATATTTTTGGCATGCTCGCTGGCCAGTGCGATTACCGTTACTTGTGTTGTGTTGTGTTAGTAGCGGCCTTTGTGGCAAGCAACTTCCTGCCATAGTCCACTGACATGGATCTTTTTGGTTTATTGTTGTTGTTGCAACAAGCGCACAACTCGCTGTTCTACTTTGCAACAAATATCACGTAATGTGCAACCAACTAAACAATATTCGCAATTTTGGCATAATTAATTAAACTAATATACCCTGTAAGTGACTGGAGACCGGTTGTGCTGTTGCCACAGACTCAGTTAGGGGCATGTTAACGATTTGCAAATAAGATTTATAAGGCAGGCAATACTACATTGCGTGCAGTGTATTATACACTCTTAAAAAAACGTTGCACTTCAGCGAACTGCAACGAGTGTTGCCAATTGTTCATCATATGTCGCAAGTATTAACTTGAATTAGACTTGGCTCGTCACGCTGATGGCTTTAATACTATGTCAAGTAGTAAGAAATTGCAATCAATTGGGTAGTAATTGGGCCAACTCTTTCTAATAACCACAAAATATGAGCTTAACAACAGTTTTAAGTTAATCGCATCCATTATCTGCAGTTAACGTTAATTGCATTCCTTAACACATCATAAATTGCACAAAATCTGGGCTATTTTGTGCAGATTTTTTTGTGCAGACATTAAAAATCTCTTTGAAATGTTTGCGGCTTGTATTGCTATGTGTGAGAAAAAAAACAACAACAAACTTGGCCATATTGCAATGGTTACAACTGGCTTTGGGTGCTGCTGAGTCAGCATCGCCTCATTTGAAGTATTTTTCTCACTTTTTTTGTTTGGGGGGGGGTGTGATATACGTGCACGGCATGAAAATGGTAGATAATGACAGCAACTGTCCGATTGTGCAAGATCTGGCAGTCATAAACACAAATAAAACGAGAAAAATGTTTAACTTTGAACTGACAAAGTTTAGATACCCTAATAGACCCATTTGATTCACAATATAACAAGCTCAATCTTGGCTAAAGTCATCTCAACAAATTTAAGAATGATTTATATTATTTATATTATTTCGGTTATTGTTTCTGTTATTTCATTGAAAACAAAATTTGCCACAAAATAAAGAAAACTCAGCGGGAAAGAGTATATATCAACAACTGATAAAGCCATGACAAAACATTGATTGTAAAAGCAGTTTATATCTTTCTCAAGCATTAATGGTGGCAACTGTGGCACAACTGGCCGAACAGCTAATGGATTATGTCACCCCCAGCTTGTTGCAACAAAACGTCGCATGAATTCCATACAAATTCGCGGAACAGCAATTGTTTTTTTGGTTTGTTTTGTTTTTGTTTAAACAAACAAATTAAGTAAACGAATTACAGTAGATTTGTTGGTATATTTGAGAAACATTTTAAATATTTGCAATTCGCAATTATGTCTTCATTTAAGCGCATAATAAATTTAATTATAAAAACGATGGGCAACATGCCAAAAATGCTGTTAGCCTTGTGCCTAAAATTGATGTGTTTGCAAAACAATGGCAACGCTTTGGAATATTTTTAATGATTTTGCAATATTTAGCAATAAATAATCAATCAAAATTATGACAGTCTAATTTATTCATCATCTAGTTTCTAACTTTACTTAATTAGTTAGTAATTAGTCATTATAAATATATCTCAGAAATTCTAACTGCTTTAAGTGAAAAAGTAACCAACTTGATTTAAGGCCACGTTCCACTGTGCAGCTCCCTTTTGAACACTGTTCTTTTATGGGTGTGTTTTGCGTATGTTGTGTTGTGCCTGTGTATGTGTGTGTGTTTGCCATGACTAGCACAATAAATATTTGCGTTAAGCCATGGCTAAAGCAAGCCAGCAAAATAGCTTCATTAAAAATGCAAATTAAAACTCACAACAAAAAAGAGACAAGCTGAACAACAACAACAACAAGATCATGTTGCTACTGCTGCTTTCTGCGCTTAAGCTTTGTCAACAGCGCATCGACTGCGACTGCGACTGCGACTCTTTTGTCAATATGCTGCTCACCTTTTTCGGCCGGCGATGGCGGCGGTTTGCCCAAACAGAACTTTGTGTTTGACTCATCGATGGCAGCGCCAAGTCCTATTAAGCTCGATGCATGCATTTGCTGCTCCTGGTGGTGCAGTCGCTGCGCAGCTGAGCCTGACGTCGCTGCTTCTGCTCCGACTACATGTTTCTCCTTCTGCTTCTCCTGCTCCTTCTGCTTCTCCTTCTCCTTCTGGTTGTCGCTTATGATCTCGGCAATCTTCTTGATATTCTCGGGCGTTGTGTCGGCTTTCTCTTGCCCATCATCTTCGTCATAGCGACTGCTGCTTCTGTGGTTGTTGTGGTTGCTGGACATTTGCTTGTCGACTGCAGTCGCTGCTGGCGTTGCTGCTGATGCTGCGTTTGTTGTTACTGCTGCTGCTGCTACGTTTGATGCTCCTGTTACTGTCGCTGCTGCTGTTGTCGCTGCCGACGTAGCCGTTGTGTCATTTGCGTATGATGTCATATTAAGCCTGGCCAATTTGAGTGGAACCGATTCTTTTTCTTTTTATTTGTGTTGAACTTGGAACTACACCTATTTTACTATTATCTCTCTTCTTGACTTTCCTTTCACTTGTTAATTTAGTTAATTAATTAACAAGCACGGCATGTTTGCCACAAGCAGCTGCTCCTTTTTGCTACTACTAATTCCAGTTGCTACGCTTTTCGCTGCTGGCGTTGCTGTTGCTGCTGGCGTCGCTGCGTACGCAAATTCCTGCACGCCTACTTCGCTTTGAGTAAAAGAAATGATGACGGGCATTACATAAAGAACAATCAAGAACACGAACACACGCACAAAACAGAGACACCGATACACACACACAAGCACGCAGCCACACACACACAGACGGGACAGTGTTAATGACCATGCGACGACATGTTCAATTGTTCAGTTTTCTTATTGGACAAACGGTCGAGCATGCATGGAAAACCAATTTGAGCACTTTCCACTTCAACACAAAAATAGCAGACGCTTTTGCCTTTTCAAGGTTGCTATTGTTGTTGTTGTTCTAATCGAATTTTTGCTATGCCTTTTGTTCAATTCTTATTTTTACATTTGAACATTTTTGGAAACAGCAGCCGACACTCACACATATGCACACTCACAGACGTTTACATTCAAGGGCGCCGCGTTCACTGCACTTGTTTTTGCCTTTACTTTTGCTTTTCTTTTTGCTTTTGCCTTTGCTCTTCACAACTCGTAGTCAGTGTTGATAATAAACTCTTTACTTTTGTATACACAACTCTGTCTGCTTTTCATTGTTTCTTGTATTTTAATTTAATTCTTAGCACGCGCTGCCGACGTAGTCGCTGCTGCCAAACGCTTACTCACGCCAGTACAGACACAGTTAAGACTGAAAGAGTCAAGTCGAGTCAGTGTGTGTTTTGGCCAAAAGTGACGTATGGCAACGGGTTGTGAGCGAGAGAGAGACTGCTGAGAGATACAGAGAGCGGAACGCGTTTGATTGAGAGAATGCTATGAAACAGCTGCTGCGCGCTCTTTGCTCTTTACAGCAGAGTTGCCGTTTGTGAGAGAACTGTTCAGGGTTGTCAATTACAACATATGTGCATATTGCTCATCGAACTACTTAAATGAGCAGCACCTTAAAAGCAGTAATGTTTAAGTGAAGAATAAATATATGTGAGTATCTCGTAGCTTGATTTTTATATACATTATATACATAAATAATTTCGGCTTGTTTGTTAGATTGATTTTTTTTATAAGAATAGGTTGTGTACTTAAATTAACCACACAAAATATATTTATAACACTAGGTGACAAATTATTGCTCACGGAACAACTAAAATGTTGGAAATAGTCTGAAGCATAAATAAATGTGACTAGTTCTTTCTTATAAGAAAAGTCTGCAATTAAATGAATCAATCGCATGTATATCACTAGGTGGCAACGCTGTAATTACGGCGCGAAGACCATTTGTTGTTAGCTTTGCGCTCTTCGCTCTTTCTTTCTCAACCCAAGCCGCATTCCCTAAGCACACACACACTCGATGACGCATTGATTGTTTTTATATTACATTGATGTTGAACTCGCCACACAAAATGAGCTAATTAATTCACTGATATTGATATCAATGTTAATTAGCCTCAATAATTCACGCCTGAGCAAGCACAATTCACAATAAATTTTCTAGACGGACAGGTGGACAGACAGGTGGCCTTCGCGTGCCATTATTCCGAGCTACTTATATTTATATAGCGAAAATTGTTGTTGCGCACGAATTATATTGAAACTAGCATTGCATCAAAAGCGTAAATTTAGTTGAACAATCAGCTGCAGCTGGACAAGTGGCAGACAACAAAAACAATTGCCGCACAAATGATAAGAGCTTTTCACAAACACCCACGCACTCTCTCTATCCCGCTCTCTCGCTCTTTGGGACGCGCACGCTATTTCTAACTCCCTCTCTCGTTCGCTCTCTCAGCATTCTTTTGTATTGGCATTTTTGCTGCCTTTACACTTGTTCAGCGCTCAATATTTAAATTCATTTCTTGGCTACTTTGCGGCTTGTCTGGCAGCTCAGTGCATTTGCCACACTTAATGCACAAAAGGTCTAACAATTTAACACCATATTTGTTATAGATTTGTAGCTATTTACTTGCTGCGAAGTGCAAGGAAAACCAGCGCCAGAAATTGCAACTTTTCGCGTTTGTTGTGCCAATCAGACTAGAGATGGTCACAACTGCGATATATCGACTAAAACGATGAGCAGTGTGACCAGCAAATGTTAAACATAAATATACTTAAAGTGGAGCAAAAATATACTAGCAACTATGGCGCTGAAATATTTGAAATTGAAAAACCATCGCAACATTTTCATGCTTATTTTAAATGATTGTATTTTATATAATACACTTAATAGCCACATTCTGAATATAGGAGTAAGCTTAAGCTATCATTAACTTAAAGGTCCAAGCGTATTCCAAGCCACGCTTATCGATATGATGCTTGGGCGGAAACTTGATGTGCACCTTATTGTTGCTTGCCGTCCACTGTGAACGCCAACAGTTGATTAAAGCGAATGACTAAAATTTGAAATTTCAATGCTCACCTCGATCTTTGCATCCTCCATGCCCAACATGGTAATTTCCAATGTGGCCTTATCCAAGGTGTGCCCCAGATCCAAACCGGCTAGCAGCACCTGGCGATATCTATTGAGGTCCTTGCCCAGCGGATAGATGTCCAGCTCATTGGTATCGTAGGGATATTCCAGCACAAAGGCATAGACGATGACAACTCCATCCGACTGCGCCCCTCCCTTCGTGTACCACACGTGTGGCGTCTGCGTGTCATTCTGATAGATCCAGGGCAGGCTGCCATAGATGCCCTCGCCATTGATGCGCAACCAGCGGCCCATGTCCCGCAGACGCTCCTCGAAGATCGGCAAAATGGTGCCGTATTTTGTGGGTCCCACATTAATCAGCACGTTTCCATTGCAGCTGACGGTGCTCACAATTTCTGTAAAGGCACAATTGAATATCTACACTCAGAACAAAAATCGAATTAAATAAATAAACTTTACCTTTGATAACTTCTTTGGAGGTCATGAAATCGTTGAGCGTGACATCGAAACGCTGTCCCCAGCTGCTGCGATCCAAGGTGAATGCGTTCTCCCACTTATGGGCCTGAAGCACGCCGGGATTGAAGCGATCCGCACAGTTGTAAAAGTCACCATGCTGGCAGGCAGTCTCAAAGCCCCAGCGATCGTTGGTCACAATTGTGTCGCGGACGGGACTGTCGTTGTAGAGCCACGCAATAAACTCCTCCGATTTCCAGTATTTGGCCGGCGCTTCCCAGTCCCCATCGGACCAAATGATCTCCGGCTGGTACTCAAGGACCAGCTCCATTTGCTCCGGCCTCACCTTGTAGTCCACAAAGTTCTGCTGGAGCAGCAGATGCAGCTTGTCATCGATCCACATCCGATTGAACCACTCGAACAACGAATAATACAAACCAAATTTCAGATCAGTAACTCTGCGCAAAGCCGACGATAGCTCCTCTGTGGAAGGTATATTATATATTATTAAGGATACAGAAATCAAAAAAATGTAAATAAAAGTTAGTTGATCATTAAGGAATTGAGAGATCAGATAGATAGATAGTCTCTTCTACAAGTACAGAAAATGTGTTGAATTAAACTTGACTATTTACTCTTCCATAAATTTAAAGTCGGACTTTACCAGAACTTAATAATACTTACTTATAATATCGCGTTTTGGGCCCACATCCATTGAGTTCCAGCCAAAGCTGTGCTTCGATGGCCACAGCGTGTAGCCGTCGTGATGTTTGCTGGTCAGCACCACATATCTGATAAGAGATTAGGTCACTATCACATCTGAACAATATATGCTATATATAGTCTATATTCAAGCTGACCTTGCACCGCTGTCCTTAAAGAGCAAGGCCCATTGCGTCGCGTTGAATAATTCGGCTGTGAACTGCTCGCCGAATTGTTGATAGGTGAAATCGGGCTTATAATTGCGTTGCATGAATCGTATATAGTCGGGATTGCGTAGATCTATATGTTAAAGAGAGCAATTGTTCATTTCCGATGTGCTCTTCTTGCTCTTCTTCAACTCAACTCACTTATCCAATTGGTCCAGAACCACTCGGATCCAAAGCTGGGCACTGAGTAGACGCCGTAGTGCAGAAAGATGCCCACCTTTGCCTCATCGTACCAACGGGGCAGCGGTCTCTGATCGAGGCTCGCCCAGTTCGCCTCGTACCTGGTGCGATGACCGGACGGAGTCTGTCCACAGTTGCCGCAGGCTGCTAATATGCCCAGCACGGCGAGCGTTAAGCCAAAACGTTTCATTCCCTTATCACCGGTTGCGAATCACGTCCCCCTCAGCTTTATTTGTACTTTTTTTAAAGTGCGGGCAGCCTCCGCTCTACTTCGATTGCAGCGTCCAACTGAACTGAGCCGAGCTGACCACACAGAAACGAATGAGCGAGGGAGCGATAGAGAAACAGATTGCGAGAGAGAGAGAGCGACCACATCCGTCAATCAGCTAAGTGAGCGAAATGAAGGGCCTGACGAATTTGTATACCCTATGTGGGCAACTTTGATGGGGGTATATGCAAACAAACATAGAAACATATTTTTAAATATTTATATATCATAAATATTCCTGATAGGCTTCGACTATAAAATAGTAAGCTCTATATTTTACAACATTTAACCCAAAATTGAAAAATACTATATAAAATCAAATAAAACTCTATATTTTCATATAGTTTTCAACAATTTGTTTTTAAATTTAACGTAATTTTCGCCAAGCTTTCAAATAAGTAAAGATTACTATGTAGTGTTATACAGTTTAATTCACTCCAGGGTATTTAGGCTTCGGCATTCATTGCTTGTACCTACGATTGAAACTGGAAGGCGCACACACACATAAACATACATGCATGCAAGCAAACAAGCAAGCAAAAACACACACACACAGACAGACTTGTTTTTTTTCAATTTATATTAAAGATAATGCAAGTTTGCAGTCATCTGAAGCATGAATTCTTTTCCAAATAAACACTTAAAAATAAGCAAAGATTTGCCAGTTGAAGTGATTGATAAACGTCGCATTCAGCCAGATCTTGTTGATGTTCCGATAAGCAACAAGTGATTGCCAACATAAATAAATATAAAATAAATAAATGTTTGCATTGTTCAAATGCCATGTAGATAGGCTAGAAAATATATTCTTAGACTTTAGATATGGCTTGAAAAATAGCAAATATCAATACCAAGTTGGAATACCCTTTCCAAAAGACGTCTTGTGATGCATTCAACATATTTACAGCTATGTAAATATATTATTCCTATTTGAATCGAACTCCCTGCTGCAACTATATTAATACACAATTCCTTTGGTTTTTTTTTTGTTTTTAATTGAACATAACAGTTTATTTTATTATCATTTTGCATCTCATATTTTGCTTTTTGTTTTTTTTTGTATTTGGTTTCTTTTTGTTTTTTTTGTTGTTGTCATAAAATGTCTCGCTTTGCTTAATTCCAGTTGGAAACTCGCACATATCAAGGAGATTCTGTGCTCTGCATTTCCACATTCAATTCAATTTGTAAATAGTTCATATATATTTTTTTTTATCTTCTTTTTTTTTTTTGTTTTCTTGTGTTCAACGAATCGAAAATTGTATTTGTGGGTTAGCTAAAGCTTGGACTGTTTTGTGAGCTTCGAATGGTAACGGGTTCAACTACTGGAAAGCTGGAAAGAAGATTCCCATCTAAAGCGCATTTGCACGCACGCACACACACACATACAGTCTAAAACACACACATACAGTCTAACTAACAAACACACACACACACACACACACACACACAACATTCTAGTATACACTGAACAATTTTTGTTATTTCATATTTTAGTTTCGTAGTTTTTGTTTGTGTTTTGTTTGTTTTTAAAGTAAATTATCTTCATTGCCTTTGTTAATATATTCAAGTCGTTTTATTCTTCTTGATTTTTGTATTTGTATTTTTGTTTCTGTTTCAATATTCTCAGCATGTTTTCAACACTTTATTATTTTTGGCTATTCTAAAATCGAGTGCAACATTCGGTGTGCAAGTTACATGAGTCGTGTAGATACATTTGGTGCATACATATTTGTTTTTTTTTGTTTTTGTTTTCAGGCATCTTCGCATCCGTTGAAGAGAAGTACAAGTTAAGAGCGTTTGTTTATTTTGCTTTTCAAGTTAATCGTTGACACGATATACACATACATACATAAACATATATATATATTTATATATATATATATATGCTATAGGAATACGCTATAGTAAGTTCAAGTGCTCTCATTAGTTGGCGAGTCGCTTAAGAATTGGCGAACGGTTGATTATAGCCCAAAGCAAGCTTAGCGAACATTTTTGGAAATTTTTGCATTCAGTGAAAAGGGAAACGAGAAAAACGAAACAAAATAATTGTTGAGATACGATCTTAAAAAGATATAATTGTATAGTATAGTGTGTGTTATCAGCCCCAACATTAATGCTTAAAATACATTTAAATGTGCATAGTCATGCCAAGTAAAGCTTTTGGTTTAGTTCGTGTAAAGTTAACGCTTAAAAACAAAGAACCAAGTTGAAAATCAAGGAAAGAAATAATAACGAAAATTCATAATCGAATTATATATATATATTTGCTGGCTATGCACATTTAAATATTTAAATTGAGGTATTTGTATATATTATCTAAAGAAATCTGCATTGCAATTAATACTTTTTTACGCACAGGAAACGGAGAAATACAAGTTAAATAATAGTAAAATAGTTGAAAAAGACTTTCCAGTTTTCGTTTGTTTTTTGGATTGTTAAAGCTACCAGTGTGACCGTGCGTCAATAAAGTTGTGTGAGTGTGGGTGTGTGTTTTGTTGTGTATGTTGAAGTAATTATAATTTTTACAATTTGTTTTGCTTGTTTTCATTATTATTATTAACTAGTTTTATCAACTTTTTGTTTTGTTCGTTTTAGAACTAAAGTGCTTTGTATTTAGTTGCCTTTCAGGCTATGCCTTTTTTTGTTATTTGTTATTAACTGTCATTTTTTGTCGGGGGAGGGGCGGTGTGTTTTGGGGCAAGTGGGCAAATATACTTATAAAGCCTTTTAAGCGTCATAGCAGGAGACCCATCTTCCTTCCTTCTCTCTCTCTCTCTATCTCTGTCTATCTCTTTCTATCTATGTCTAAGTCGAAGCTTGCAGCTCACTAAATATATCAACTCTAGAATGAACATGTGTGTGTGTGTAAGTCTCTGTGTGTGTAAGTGTGTGTGTATAAGTGTGTGCTCTATGGAACTACGCAACTGTTTGAACTGCAAACCGACTATCGATTATCGATAAATGTGTCTTACAATTTCTTGTGTTTTGTTGTTGTTGTTTTTTTTTGTTGTTTTGTTTTGTTTTTATTATTTTTACAATATTTTTAACTTTAGGATCATAGAAGTAATAACATTAAATAACATTTTTGCGTAATTCTAATATTTCTAATGTTTTTTGTTTGTTTGTTTGTTGTTGTTTGTTGTTGTTGTTGTTGCTGCTGCTGCTGCTGCTAGTCACACTATGTTGTTGCTGTTGAGTTGGTGTTGCTATTGCTACTGTTGCCACCGCCACTTGCCGCAGACGCCGCTGCGCCCACCGCATTGCACTGGATGAGGCCGCTGTGTTGCGTCGTCGATGAGGATGAGGCTGAAGCTGCTGCAGCTGCTGCCGCTGCAGCTGCCGCATGTTGCTGCTGCTGGTGCAGGTGATGCAAGTGATGCTGATGATGATGTGGATGATGATGATGATGCGCATTATGATGATGATGATTATGATGGTTCATATTGTGATTGCTGTTGTTGTTGCTGCTGCTGCTGTTATTGTTGCTAAAATTTAAATGTAATGCGCCATTTGTTGCTGTTGTTGCTGCCACATTTGGCGGCAAGGCATCCATGGTGGCGCCGCCTGCTGTCGCATGTGCTGCCGGAGGATGAGGAACTGCCGAGGTGCAGTAGCGCGTTGTATCACCAAATTCACCGCTGGTCAAATCACCCAGAATGCCACCCATCAAGCCACCGCTGCCCGGCGGTTTGCCAGCAGCGCCCGGCTCCGGTTGCGTGCAAATTGGTGGCGCCGCAGCATCCCCATCAATTAGACAGGATGTTGTTGTTGTTGTTGCTGTTGCGATGCAGTTGTTGCTTTGTGAATTGACATGCAGCGCCTCGGAGGCGGAGGAATTGTTGCTGTTGCTGCTGCTGTGGTGCTGCTGCTGCTGTTGCAAATGTTGCTGCTGTTGTTGCTGCTCAGCAGCTAGGGAAACAGAAGGCGAACCGGAATCGGTTGTTGTCAACGACTCCTGGCCACAGACGCTGCTGTTGTCGTCGGTTAGCCGTAGTGCCACCTCCAGATCGCGCAGCACATCCGTCTCCTTCTCATCGATCAGGTTGAAGCGGCGATGCAGCGCCGTCAGGTGCATGAACGTCAAATTTAAATGGGTGTGCAAGCCGAGCAGCGCGATTTCTCGGAAATGCGCCGCATACAGATGCGCTATCACATGAAATTGCAAGCGTAAAATCTTACGGGCGATCGACTCGAACGAGCCGGGAAACTCGTTCGCGTATTTGGTTGGAAATATCGACTCATCGCTGACCGTCTTCTGTGTGAAGGTCATCACATAATCGATATACTGTGGTGCCGCGACCCGCGTCTTCTTCCCCTTCTCATCGAACCATAAGTACGTTCTGCAAATATATATTAAATAAATATATATCTTATATATATAGCTCCATTTGTTTGCTCACCTGTTGCCGGGTCCGGTCATGTCTGCGCAACCGGATTGTGTACAAAATTCACTAATAGTTCCATACACCAGATTCACGTGCTCGAAGAGAGCAAGAGCTGCAGATTAGATAAGAATTAAACGGTAGTATTAGCAAATGTATTAGATATATATATGTATATGTACGGGTGTATAATATTAGCGGGCATTGTCTATAAATATACATATACTATGTAAGAGGCAAAAGAAAACATCCAAATCCTAATATATGTTTATATATTTTATCAGCCGATTCCATTTAGCCTTGTCTCTTCGTCTGTCAGTCTAAAAAAAGCTGATACTTCAAATTTGGAACATAGATACTCCGCTCTCAACCAAGTCAGATCAACTTTAGTTCATTTTATCGATAATTGCACACATTTTGCGTATGTCGATACTAATCGATAACACCCATTTGCAAAGATATTGCCTTGCAATTGATATATAATATACCCCGACATTTTCTCAATCAACTGAACGAATTCCACTTTGTCCACATGAAAAGCTCTGTATGCAGGGTATCTGCACGTCGAGCTGTCTCGACTGGGGCCATGCCAAGCTGTTTCATTGTACAAATGCAACCATATTCAAATAAGCAGCCGAGTTAATCGAATTTATGCATGGGAACGAAAAGATTTTCAAGGTCTGCCTCGGTTCTTAGCTTTCTCCTTGTTGGTGCCCCAGTCGGGGGAACTGTTGCATAATAATTAAGACAAACTTGGCATTGACAACCAGCTGCGACTGACAGAGTTCGCTAAAGTGTTATCGAGTTGTGTTTTTATCAATGTTTAAGGTCAATGTTAACTCAATATTGGCACAAGATAAATTTAAAAGGCAAACAGAATCGGAATCAGAATCGGAATTGAAATCGGAATTACGTCAGACAAAATTGCATTATGCGCTGCAGGCAAGCAAATTGACGAGCAGACAATATGAAATCATCCTCCTGCAATCTCCTATATATATACACTATATATAAAGTCAACAGATGACGCCATGAAAGCTCAACTCAATTGTAAACATGCAGAATGAAAGATTAAAGTGTGGCAAGGGTAACAAAAATAATAATAAAAAAATAGGTTGGGGCAGGGAAGTGTGGGCACGTGGCAAATGGCAAGAGATTTTGTGGCTGGGTATACAATTTGCTGAAACATTGCCAATTATTTACAACAAACACTGTGAGGCGACTGCTGCTGCTGTTGCTGCTGTCAATTTCTATTTGTGTATTTCACATTTATCAAAGAGATTAACGCAAGATGATGTAATATCCAATAAAATGCCTCAGAGAACGAAAGATGATAATGACGACGACGATAATGTTAATGATAATGATAATGATGATGATAATGATGCGCGGATGATGTAAGACAAATGCTCAAAATACATTATAGAAACAACCCCCAAAATGACTAATTGCTGAGCTGTTTTCGAGTTGTGGCTTGCTAAATTTAATGTGACTTGAAGCTGAACTCAGTTTATTTCTGCACAAGAAAGAATGAATAAATTATATACATAATATATATCTATATATATATATAGATAGATAATTCTTAAGGCAGCTATAGTTGTCAAATGTTGATGATATTCCGTCGGAATATTAAGCAGGAGTTTGCTGCGCATAACTTGGTAACAAAAAAGATCTTCAAACCAAAACTCATCTTTCTACTGATTGTTCCTATATATATATCTATAATATAGTAGTTCGATTTCTATGATTTTTTTTTGGATACATCTTTTTCAACAAACAAGTTTTTCATATACGAACTCATTTTTCAACTGATTGTTCCTATGTCAACTATATGATATAGTGATACGATCTGATCGACTTCTATTTATGTACAGTCAGCAGCAATAAGACGAATATATACGGATATAAATTTTCATAAAGATAGCTTTAAAAGTGCGGGAAACAGAAGAAGATGTTTATATAATATGGACCCGACTAGTGATGCTGATCAAGAGTATATATACTCTATGAGGTCTTCACTTAAGTACCCTCTGCAAGAGTACCAAAAAATCAGCTCAATTTTCAAGCAACAGTTACAAGAATAAAGATTCAAAACTAAAATTAGGGTTAGTTCTGCGTAGTACTACTTTAACAGTAAAAATCTAAACATTTTCACTCTTCTAATTCGAATTGCAATCGGTTTTATTGAGTCAGTTGTATTCGAGAAATCTTGCGATTAATTTCCGGCTCAACTTCCCCACTTTAAACAGATATCTCTGAAAGTGTGCCTCAATTGGCGCAGCTGTTGCAGCTGCTGCTGCAGCTTCCTATTATATTTGACTATCAATCAGCACGTTTCACTAAGCCCAGTTAGCTTAATCAGCCTAAACTGTACTCGGCAGCAGTGTGTACTCTAAACTAAGTCACGGGGCTCAAATGTCAAATTATCTATCAAATTCCCCACCATTTATAAACAACAATAACAACAGCAACATCAACAACAGCAACATCAACAATAACAAGGCAAACAAAGGCAACAATAAGTAGATGAATGCGAAAGCGATGCGAATAAATCAAAACACGAATATCACGCGAAAAAATGTACAATCAAAAAAAAAAACCAACAAAAAAACAATAATAAAAATTGAGTTGGGCAAGATAAGCGTGCTTAACTTTCGCAATACCCTGTAGATCGAGATAATGGGTGTACAGGTCCAGACTACACTTCTAATCACCTGTAGGCGGAACAACTAGATTAGTTAATAGCTGATACCAAATTCTTAGAGCTGATTAAGAATATGTCACGAGTATTGTGACTTTGAGGCTATCGTAAATCGATAATAATCGATAAGCGCGAAACGTGCGCAGTTATTCATAAAAATTAAGTAAAACTTGAGCTGATTGTGGTATACGAGAAGTTATCTGCCAAAATGTATAATCTAAAGTTCCTAAGATATCTAAGATCAACTCGAGTGGATCAAGAATATATATCCCTTAAAGTGAATTAGTTTCGGTGCACTTACTGTGTGAGGCCAGCCATTCATTGTAATCCAAGCCAGCTGGAAGATCGACAAGGGCTTTGAGATCAGCTTCAGGTAGTTTGCGTTCCAAAACGCTCTCCTCCAAATACAATTTGGTATCTGTTGAATTTTGATCGCCATCGCGCTCTTTGCGACGCGCTTTTCTGCAAGAGAGAGAGAGGAACACATTATACAGTTAGTTGGGGCGTTATTTGACAATAGTCTTAGTTCATATAGATATAAATAGATATATATTTAGATATTTAGGCCTATTTAGGTTCTCACCCAGCTACGCATAGAAAGGTGTCAACCGAGCCCTGCGCATAGCGATACAGGGTGCCTAGGGTGTCACCAATTTTAGATGGTATCGTTGTCACTTGCCACATAAAGCGCGCAGTTCTCAACAGACATCTAATCACAAAGGACGAGGAACTGGCGGCTGCGTTGCCCGAGGAGTAGGCGGTAAATGCTGTTTTCTCTGTTTTCTCAGCTTTTTCTGCTTTTGCTGATTTTTCACTTTTACTATTTGTTGTTCCTATAATCGGTTCCCTTTCCGATTCTATCTGTGTTTCAGTTGTTGTTGCTTTGATTTTAAGTGTTTTACTAGTTGCTGTTGCTGCTGTTGTTGCTATTGTTGTTGTTGTTGGCACTTTGTTGTTTGGCGTTTCTTTCATTTTTTGGGTATTACATTCAGATTGCTTTGTTTGTCATTTTTGCCGCCGTTGTATTTTTTTCGTTTCTTGGTTTTTTTTTGTTGTTTTTTGTTGCTAATTTAGGCAGAGCGTAAACGTTTAAAAGCCGTAACCGTAACACTCTCTGTGCTACCTTATCTCGCTCAACGGTAGCGCCAAAATACCACAAGACCAAAATAAAAAACCAAAAAAAAAAATAACCAGCAAACCCAGCCAAGCCACAAATCGACCGACGCGAACCGTTCACATCGAAACAATGCCACTTGAAAACCCCCATTTGTCCCTGGCTCGGGTTGTACATATACACAAATATAAATAATATATATATATAATTACATAGCTTATAGTAAGTTCTTGATAGCGATTCGCTCCATTCTGTCTAGCTCTACTCGTCTCTCTCAGGCGATCGCACAAAGGCAAACACAAACAACTCAAATTAGTTCAAATTGGCATTTTGATAGGCGTTTAGTAAGGGTATCGCCTTGAAAAATGATTCAAGGCGGCGCTAGCCGTACCAAGGCGCTATTTAAGCGATTAACAAAATTTAGTTTTCTTAAGAAAATTTCAATGATTAACTTTTGAATGCCCAAAAAAAAAAGAGAATCAACTGACTCCTGTGAGAAAAAAATCTGCAAACGAGAGAAGAACAGCAATCGAAAAGAGACAGAGACCGAGAGAGATATAGAGGCAGAGAGAGATAGACAGATAGGCAGACAGAGAGAGAGAGAGAAAGAGAGAGAGAAAGATAGAGAAAGAGAGAAAGAAAGGCTTTTTATAAAATAAAGTAAAAAACAAATACTAGTAACACTTTCGAGAAAGTAAAAAAGAGGCAAAGAATATGAGTAAGCAGTAAAAATATGCATAAGAAACAACAAGCAAAGAGAAGGAGAGTAAATGGGAGTGTAATATATATTTAAAAAAAAACAAATAGTAAGGTTAGGGAGAATAGTAGAGTCATAAGGAAACTATATATTTAAGACTTGCAAGTAAATGCCAAAAATGCTTGCCCCAAACTAGGATTCAGCTACGACACTCGCTCAAGAGAGTGAAACAGACCAAAGAAGAGAGAGAGAGAGCGAGCAAAAAGAAAAATCATGAATAAGAAATGGCAAACAAAAAGAGTAAAGAAGAATATAAAATATACCAATAAATAATATATTTTATGCAAAAACTAATATTATTTTACAAGCCACTCTCACGGGAGTAGAAAAGGGAGCCCAAAAAGGCGTGAAACCTTTGACATTTTATCTTTCATTTATTTGCAAACATAACAACAATAATGATGATGATAATGATATCATTAAGGGCGAGCACACTTTACCAAATTGTACACACGCCTAATAGAGTGATTCTCAGATAATATTCATAAAACTAACACGCTTTCTAAGCGCGCACGCAGAACAATTAAAAAACTAACCAAAAACAACAACAAAAAAAAGAATCTTAAAAAAAAAAAAAAAAAAACTATTCTTATCAACGTGCAAGAATCAACAACAAAAAAGTTTCAGAATTCATTTGCATTTGTTTAAAGTGCGTGCTCCAACAATGGAGGTGCTCCCAATTGCTCCATTTGCCTAATTGCTACAGCTGGTAGCAGGGGGCGGGGCAGTGGGCGGAGGAGCGGGAAACAAAAGCGGATCTTTAGGCATTCTAAAAACAACAACAAATAAAGCCACATATGATAATATTAGTGTGTAGATTAAGGCAACCAAGCGTGCTGACCAAATTGTTGCGATAAGCCCGTTACTCTTTGGCTGCGCTGTGTGTACACGCTACACTGCGCGAAATTACGCCTACAACTTAACTGAAACTTTACATTTAAAATTGGAAATTAACATAAAGTAAATTCAGTCTCGAAATGACAATCAGTAGCTTGAGCCACAAACAAATGCTCTAATCTAACCACTATTTTGTCGAGTGTATATATGTATATATATATATATAGATTTGGCGGAGTTGTAGGAGTAACGCGTGTAGTCAGCATTATTTGCTTGGGTAAGCAGCAGCAGGTGAACAACGACAACAATCGACTCGTCAGTTCAGTGGCCCACACACCTTCGCCGCCCACCCCCCACCCACTACTCCCCTTACCACACCCACACGCCGTTTTGTATGTGGCAGCTGATAATGAACATTTTGGCCCCACAAATTGGCCCACAGGCCAACCCCATTGTCAATTTGACACAACAAACCCCAAGCACAGAAAACAAAAGGCAAACGAAAATAAATAAATAAAAAATACAAAATATAAAAAGATTAAATATTCATGGACAAGGTCGTCGCTCCCCTCTGAGAAACTTGCAGTCCCCCTCGCCACTCGCCCCACTAAATACTTAGAAGCGACCCTCGAGCGACATTTCAATTTCGATTCCAATTTGCAGCCAGAGAGCAAAGTGCGTGTCAAAAGGCGTTCAAAAGGTCTTCGCAAAATGCTTCAATTTGAGTGAAACTTAAGCGAGCAGAGCAGATAAGAGGGGAGAGAGAAGAGCTGAGTAGAAAAGAGATGAGATGAGCAGAGATGAGAATAAAGGAAGAGAGATGCAATAAACAATTTACAAATTAGAGCTTAACCACAATGAAATCAGTAAGAAAAAATCAATGAAAAGTACCGCAAGAAATTGCTACAATTAGCGGTAAATTTAATCGATAAACTCAAGTATCGATTAAAGCAAAGTTTAAGCACAACAAATAATAGCTTTGGAAATTGGGTCACATCTTGAAGTTTCTTTGTACATTCAACATTTTTAAATTCGTTTGCTTATCGAACGAACTGAGTCACAACACATTATATACATCTATATATATACATATATATATAGATATATAATATATATATTATTAATATCCTGCTTATCAGAAACACTTTTATCGTTTGTGTTCAGCTTGTTTGACCAGCTCAAAATGACGAAACGATTTTGTTGAAATGCGCCAATTATGGTGTGATATTTATTGACTTTAGTGCAAAGATTAGATAGATGAATTGCAGGAAAAGCATTCTTCGATATACACTTCGATATTTGGTATATAATTAGAATTTATGTATATATTTATTGATATTATCTTTATTACATGAAAGAACTTTATTGTTTTTCACATAAGAATTGATTTTGCTGCGAATCAAACAGATTTTGGAACTCAAAAAACTTTACAAAACTCCAAACTTTGCCCAGCACATATTCCCCACATAATTGATCAATTCTATTTTCATTTTTTATATATCTACTTCGCAGACTGCAGATTCTGGTTCGGTTTATAAATTAGTTTAATCCGGGTTCCACAAGTGCCAAAATTGACAATGTTTTTCTTGAGTGAATCACAACAGAGAACAATCGATTGATTTTATTGATTGCAACACGTGCCACAATTTGGGAAAACGGGTCCCAGAACTATACTAAAAACACGCGCGAACACAGTTAGATATAGTTACTGAATATAGTGACCTGAAATCGATGGGGCAGAGTAGTCCGTAAATAAATTGGCACGTTAGTCTTTTCTGTCGCATTTCGCAAGAGACTAAAAGCCGCTAAAACTGAAACCCGAGCGAAAAGCAAAAAAAAAAAAAAATGAAAACAAACCCAGCGATAAATATACAATTTTCAACTCATAATTTCCGGATTGGCCAAGCGACCAAGCGACGTTCCCCCCCTTCCGTCACGCTCGCCCCAAAAAACTAGCAAAACAGTGGATCGGCCATGATAAAGCGTCTTTTTTTATTTCTTTTTTAGCGCTGGTAAAAAACACAGTTTGCAATGAAATGCACAAATTTCCAACAGTTTAGAACCTGTCCCAATTCAGTATTTATTGTACGGCGAACCCATTGCTAATTGATAGAAGGGTATGCCCAACTTGTGAATAAGTATGTAACAGTCGGAGGAGCACCTTAAGCATATACATATTCCTGATCAGTCGAGGTTGAGGAGTTCCTGATTCCCTCTCTCAAAGCTTTACAATCGAACAAAATATGAGCCACATCGGACCTGAAGTCTCTTAACTTTATATACTATATAGCTAATATAGGAACAATCGATCGAACAAAACCTATCTATTCTTAAAACTATGAACCTATTTAGTGATTTATAAACTATGTAGATATTTAAAAAACAAAGCAAAACTGAAAATTTGTTGAGTATGCACATAGGGTATCTTGTAGTCGTGCTAAATAGGAAACACGTGTCTGCGTTTCATATCTGGCCATATGCAGCTGCTCAGACAGCTCCAATTGTAGCCACCCAGACCCGACTACCGACTGAGTTCCCAGACCTGACCATGAGCACATATGTTGCTAGCCCCTCCCCCTGCTCACACTCCTTTTGCCACCCAGCCTAGACCTCTCCCCAGTGGTTCAGATTGCGTGTGTGCTCTATTTACTATAGGATTGCGATATGAGATTGATGATGCCTCAATTGAAAAAGCCACAAACAGATATCGCCTATATACGATAATAAATAATAATATTAACTTTTATAAATAAACTATCACAAAGTGAGCGTTATAGGAACGTATCTAGAAAGTGCCATTGTTATGTGTGAGTCTTTAGTTAAAGCAGAGTTTTGGACTGTTATTATCATAGAAATAGTAAATTGGGCATAGTTAATTAAGAGTTTGTTTATTTTGCTTTACTTTAAAGTTGGGGAATTGGAGGGAGAACTGTAGAGCAGATAGATTTATTTATACTTATCAATACAGAATATATAAACACGCTCTAGATAAACCCCAGTGTGAGCTAATCTCGCTGATTAAACTATCTGTATATATATATACATATATATATATGGCAAAATACTTGAATTGATAACCAGAGGGAGGCAAATCAAATCTAGGCTATATTTTATACAAATTGCTGTTTATATTTTGCGATTATGACTCGTTTGATTTTTGTTTTCTTGTTTTTTTGGGGTTGTTTCTAATGGAATCGAATTGTGGCCTAAAATTATGTTTATAGATTACAAATTACAACGGTACTCTATATGTACAGATCAAATGAAAATGGAATTGCGATGTTACACAAAAGAAAAGCAAGAAGAAGCAGCACACAAAACAATATTACCAAATATCAAAAGCAGACTGGAAAACAAAGGCAATGGAAACAGATAGAGTGAGAGAAGGAGATAGAGATAGAGTGAGAGAAGGAGATAGAGATAGAGAGAGACAATGAAGTTCCTTATTTGCCAGTTGTTGTTAACCGTTATCAACAACAATAACAAGAGCATCAATGAGTGTGTGTGTGGGTGGATTGTTGTTGTTGTTGTTGTTGACGATGTTGAAAGGCGCAATTGCGACGCCACAGAAAATAACGTGTATGTTGTTTAAGTGCCCAAAGGTGTTGAAATGGCAACAACAGCAACAAAGCCACAACAACAACAATAATAGAGATACGAGATATCGTCGTAATAGCCGTCTAGTCTGATAAGTTAATGGCCATAAAAGCTTGACAATATGAACTGTAAGTGTAACAGAAGAGGGCGGGCTGGGTGGTGGGAGGTAGTTGGTAGAGGGTAACATAGTAAGTAAGTAAGCAAGTAAACAAGTAAGTAAGTAAGCAACTAAGTAAGTAAAGTAAGCAAGTAAGTAAAAGTAATAAACAATCGGAGTAAGAACGCACGAGTCGAGACAGTCGCCTAGAAAGATATTGTAAGGGCAGCTGTTAAATGTATGTTAATGTTATCGTTTATCGATTTTCGTTTGTTGCAAAAGTTATCGATAATCTGGGTTGAACTTGAGCTGTTAATGGTTTACACTCCAAGTAAAGTCGATTAAAATTAAAGCGATATATCATTAATATAAACAGCTTGTTATCCTTAATCAATAAATCGATTGCATTGTTATCGATAAAAGGACAAACTTTATTTATTTTATTTCCTATACAAGAATTTATACTCCAAATGAAGTGTGAGAAAGCCCAATCAAGGAGAGTACAAATCAAAATCAACTCGGCACTCGCTGTTGATCAGGAAAATATATACTTAATGGGTTTGCAATTGCTTTCTTTTGTCTGTTACACACTTTGGCACAACTTAAGCATACCCTCTACCCTTACCACTTTATAGAAGTAATGCAATTATCGGAGTCAGAAACTCATTGCCTGATAAGATATTACAGCTATTCTCTTAAAGGCAACTCTGACACAAATATTGAACGTCAACTAGGCTAGAAGAAAACTGCTGAAGATTGCTGAAAATAATAAATAAATGCCCTTTTATTATATTAAATAATAATAATGTTGATGTTGTTGATGATGTAAGAAGCTCTCGATAAACATAAGCATGTGTAAGCTTGAACAGTTTACTTGTCTCCGATTGTTGGTCGTTTGGTGTTGTTTTTTTTTTTGGTTGTGTGTGCCACACTTAAAGCAGACATAAAATGGCCCAAACCCAAAGCCAACAAAAGCAATAACTACAACAACGATGACGATGACGATAAAACAATTGAGTCTTAGTCATGAAAACGTGACAGAATAATGGCAACACATAAAAGAGCCCATTGATGTATATATATTGTATTGTATGCCAAAAGTTTCCCTTCAAATAATATCGCATTTTGATTGCGGAATAGCCCTAACAAAGACTCAGAATTGTACGCAGATAGAGACAGAGAGAGAGAGAGAGCAAGAAGAAGCAGCTAATAGTTTTCTACTTCCCATTTAACAAACTCAGTTTAGTTCTCAAGTTGTGTGTAAATATCAAATGATATTTTTTTCAACTTACAACAAGCAAATCAACCGGTTTGTAATCTTCTCACCAAAATTAAACAACAACAACAACAAGAATAGTTAATAAGTTGTTGTCCACTGTTAGTCAGCTGATCAGGCATGACGTCAGTGACTAACAGTGCTGACAATGACTTTCTCAATTATAATTATCAAAAGCTCTCCTCTCGCCTTCAGTTCAGCTTCGATCCGTTTCAATTTCAGTTTCAATTCACTCATGGAAACTATATTGACACGAATAATTCAATAAAGACAATTTGCAATTTGCAAATGAGCACAGAGACAGAGGCAGACAGAGCGCGCGAGAAAGAGAGAGGGGGGCGACTATCGAACGATTGCAGTCTTTAATTAATGACAATTATGCACAAATGTCAACGATCGTCAAGTACGAAGATCGAAGAAGGCAAACACAAAACGAACTCAATTTGTGAGTCAAATCCAGCCCCACCCCCACCCCACCCCTCGCCACTTACGAATGGGAAGTTGTGTAGTGGTCAAGGGTATTTTACAAAGTGCAAGCTAACTGCAAATATTAGAAAATCACTGCGAACGTAATAGTAGTTGTACAACAAAATCATGCTATTTTTACATATATAATTTATTGTGATTATTATATATTTCATCAATTTGATAATTGCCTTAGTTGTAAGCAATAAGCTTGCTACAATATGCCTAACAACTCTTTTACGTTCTCTGCCGACAGCGTGTCAATCTTATCATTAAATACGTGTATCAATCAACAAATGAGTCACCTGACGAATATCGAAATTGAACGTAACGATAAACGATTAATTTTCAGCAAGTCTGCTCAAAATGCAAGTGCGAATTGCGATCACGTAAAGCAAATGCAAATGAAATGCAATGCACACACACACACACACATAGCAGCAACATAACTGTAACTGTCTTACGCCTGTGACAGAGAGAGAGAGAGAGAGAGAGAGAGAGCGAGATAGAGAGAGAAACCAGTGCACAGACGCATTGGCGTCAATTGTAAAATAGGTGGGTGGAGGCGGGTCAGGGGCAACGTAAAGCGTGTAAAATGTAACGTGTAACGTCGTGTGAATCAAATAGACGTTAGACTCTAATATTTGAAGGTTGTGTGCGGTGGGGCGGGGGGATAGTGGGCGACAACGATCGATCCGGTTGAGCGAACGCGTTTTTCAAGTCCATTAAACGATCTTTTTTTTTCGATATGTTTGTCACTTGGTCAACTTGTTTTAAGGGGGTTTGGTTTTTGGCTTCGGTTTGGGGTTTGGATTTTGGTTTCGGGCTTGCTATTTTAGTTTGCAGCGCGCAGCCAAAGCTCAATTGGAACCCATTGACTTTGATTTGTTTTTTGCACACACACACACAAACACAAACAGACAGACAGAATCTGTGAATGCGCGCACCGTTAATTGGAGTAGGAAGAGGAAGCGATCGTTGTGTGTCTATTATGTTTTTGGCTATTATTTTTTTCTTCTGTTTTTCTTTGTTTTGTTTTTTTTTTTTTTGCGTACGCGCGCGTGTTTTACTGTCGGCAGCAGCAAAATCAGAAGACTGGCTGACGCGACCGCGCACCTTTGCCACAGCGCAGCGCACAACGCTTTGTTTTGCGTGCGCGCCTCTGTCAGCGTATGTGTGTTAGAACAGAGTTGTTTTTTTTTTTTGCAATAAGAGAGAATCAGTTAGATAGAGAGGAGAGGGAGAGAGAGCGCTTCAAATCAGCTGTGGGCGCTCGCTCACTCATTGCCCATTGAATGAAATTGGTGGTAATAACGGTAGTGTGCTTTCCAATTGGATTGCGCAAATATGAACACATAAATAACACACACATACATACGTTGTACGTTATGCAAAATGCTCTGCGCTCGAATGACGCACACAAATATCCCCCCAAAAACAAAACTGCGCTGGCTGCTGTTTCTGATTGCGGCTGCGACCGCTGCTGCTGTCGATGATGACTGCGGCAGAGACAAACGAACGTAATAGCAGAAGCTAAAGATGAAGATGAAGAAGAAAAAGAGGAAGAGAAAGAACATACGTTCGTTCTGTGTCTGCCCATGTGCGACAGTGAAACAGCTGCGTTGGCAGCAACGGACACGCGACGCTGCTGCTGCTTCTGCTGTCAGCAAAATGTAAGGCAAAAAATATGCCTGTTTGTATGCATGTGTGTGTGTGACATACACAAATGTTTGCGCTCATGTGTGAGAGATACCTTTTGCCTTTGCCAAGTTCAAAATTATTTAAAACAATTAATATTCATTTTGCTTCAACATTTTCAATTAGCTGTTCCCCATTTCCATTCCCTTTTGCATGTGCTACCCCCCCTCCCTCATCCCATATAAATGAAGGTGTCAAAACCGGCCATAAATTAATAAAAATATAGCAAAAAGGGAAAAGCAGAATCAGAACAAGGGGTAAATTAAACGGAACGGATTCGGATTCATTCATGTTCGTCAAATGGAAGAAAAACGTATGTTCCATTGGCGATAATTAGAATGTCGGCGACGTAAGCAAAATTAGCGTAAGGTAACGTAGCTCAGAAACGTAACAGCGAACGAATTTCTGAATGACCGTTTTAAAAAGTTTTTTTTTTGCATTTCAATTGAAAGCATGTCCATTAAATTGGTTGTCCAACAAGTAAATTACTTTATTTTCTTTTTGGAAGATAAATGAATGCTGATCTAAGCCGAATCGGTATATCTCACCCTCCGACTCTCTCTCTATGCGTATACCCGCCAGTGTGTACACACACAATTAATAAATTGCCTAAATTGGGATGATGTTGTCTACAGGTTTTTTTTTTTATTGATTTTGCATACAGATGTGTGAAGAAGACGGCTGCGTCGTCTTGATGATGATTTACGGTGAATGTGAATCGAATAAACAACAAAACAAAATACGTGTGTATGTGTATGTTCATGTATGTGTAAACATATGTCCAGAGTCCATGGCAAACCAACCATTAATCTATCAAAGCTACGCTCCATTTACGCCACAGGAGAGAGAGAGCGAGAGCAAGCGAGCTTAATGGGAGTGGGAGGGGGGGAGGCGATTACTCTACAAAATAAATGTGTGCCACAATTAACAAAAGAAAATTACGCGTTAATCAAGCGCAAAGGCAAAAAGACACACAAACTTACTGCGCATACATATAAACATACACTCAGAAAAAAATTGCAGTAAAAGTTTTTCTATTTTTTTTATAAATATATTAAGCTAACTTTAGTTTTTAGAATGCCACAAGCAAACATTTTAGAAATTTACTTTCTGAATCCTCGCTATTTACTAAAATATAGGTATACTTTTTTATGACTGTATACGCACACACACACATACATATATGGCGCATATTGACAATTTAATTAAGCTTTGGGCGGCTATCTGTCGCTTTGCGGATGCGAATAGTAAATGGCCAAAAGTCGCGATATGAATCAGCTGCTGCCAAAAACTGCGCAATTTCCTATTACATTTGCCCCACTGTTCTTGTTGTTGTTGTTGTGCGGGGAGACAAAGACAGTGACAGGAGCAGCCATAAATTGCAAAGTACCGTTTTGACCGAACGCACTCGGTTAGCATACTAAAAAGAAGAACAACAACAATAACCAATCACCCGTTGTGAGAGCCCCACCAAATTGGGAGAGCCACACAGCGGGAGGCAGAGGGAGAGCGCAACACGATGACAGCAGCTTGTTGCGTATGTGTGCGTTTGTGTGCTATGTGTGTGTGTGTGCAGTAATGAGTTGTGAGTCATGCAGAGAGCCACAAACACACTCACATGTAAACGTTGTTAATGTGTCCGTTGCTGACGAAGGTAAAAATCAACAACAAAAATTATAATAATAATGGAAAGTATTTAAAAGTGAGATGCGCCGTCATCTAGACAGTTATCTAGATACCCAGACAGACGCTAGATGATGTTGATGATGGACGGCGATAACATGTGGTTAAATGGATTAAAAAAATAAAGGCGTGATGTAGATAAAGATAAGAGAGTAAAGAAAAAAAGAGAGGGGGGAAACAAAATAACAAAAGAAAAGCAGAAGCGTAGCAAAAGTAAATGAGCCGCAGCCGCAGCCGGAACTTGAGCAAAGCAAGCGCCAATAAGTCAGCAGCAGTCAGCTTCAAGGTGAAGTTTTATGAGGCGTAATATTTGTTGTTTTTGCTTACTTTTGCATGTGGGTGAAATTGAAATGAAATAGTGAAAATGGATATAAATCACTCGGTTTTTGTGTTTAGGTCAGCAGCAGCAAATGCAATTCATAATAAAAACTGAAACATATTATGGCCGTGTGTGCTTTCTTAATGAACCTTTTTGAATGTCATCACCAACAAAGATGGAGGGAGAGAGACACAGATGCTAATGCTTGTTTTGTTAGTTAATGCGTTTCACACCTGGCCGCTGAACTTTAACTAAAGCGAACATAACGGCATCTTATTGTAGTAAATTATAGGTTAGAATATGACTATGACGAGCTGATGTACACAAACATCATGTGTGTAGTTAACAGAGAACTGTTAACGGCATGTTATCATATTATATTTAAAATTCTAAGAATGGCGTGCTGATGAGCAAACTAATCATGTATGTAGATAACAGAAAAATGTTAACGGCATGTTATAGGTAAGAATTATTTGTGCTGTGATAAGCAAATATCAGTTAAGTAGATAACAGAGCACTGTTAACGGCATGTTGTAGCATATTGCTTACGTGTAATCTTATAGGTGATATACATACATATTATTTATGTAGATAACAGAGCACCTTTAACAGCATTAATTTACAAGAAAGTTTCTACAATGTTAACAGGACTTGAATTGAGTTTGGGGGTCAACCGTAATTAATTTGAGACACTGGCTTATTTTCTCGCCCCAAAAAAAGATAACAGTTATTTGCTGCATAGAAGAGATTTGCCGAATTGAAAGAGTCCATTGTCAACAGCAGCAGCATCAGCAGCATTTTGTCATCCATTTTCATGGAAATAGAAATTTTCGTTGACCTCTGGCGCTGTGCCTTGCCCCCTTGGGGCGCCCCCCCAGTGTCGGTGCCGGAGTCGGGTGTCGTGTTCCAAATTTGTAACAGCTGTCAGTCCAAAAAAAAAAAAAAAAAGATAATGGACAAATAATTACAGTCCAGAAACATCAGAGCAACGGTTTTGGCCCCGTTTGCACAATGACCAAGAGGTGGTGGGTGAGGGGAAAGGGGGAAGGGGAAGGAGGACCCCCTTAAGGGGATTGTAGAAGTCATCTAGTTGGTTTTATGGCAATTGCTTATGCATAATTATGGCAAACAGAATAGATGACAAACGACTTCTTAACAATGATTGAATTGAGAGTAGATTGACCACATTGATTGACTAACGGATACCCTGTCATCAGCGTTATGAAGCATATAAAATTATTAATAGAATAATAAACTGTTTTTTTTTCTTCTAGAAATGCAAATAAGGCACAAATTTGAAGTTAAGAATATTAATGATTATCTGAATTGTTTATGTCAGGGACAGATATTTTTTTCTTATTATCTTTAACATCAAATTCTTGGCAAAATTGTCTAAATTAATATACATATATTTTATTTGTGTTATATTTGTTTATGTGTAAGTTAATAATATAAAATGTATATAAATTTTTCTCATTATTTTTTAACATTAACTTCTTGTGCCAAACTGACTCAAATTAATTAATTAAACTAAATATAGAAAAAACAGCCCCATCATAACTTGAGTACAGGGTATTTGCATGAATATGTACAACTATTTCAAATCAATTTATACTTGGTGTATTCTAAGCATATTTTATTGATATATTTGTATATTTTTACAGAAAACTAAAGTTCCAAAACTGAAACTTAGCTCAGAAATAAGCAATACATTAAAAAATAATTCGAACAACACTCTTTTATTCCGATAAACGACCCCATCATAGTTTCTATACAGGGTATTTTTTTATGAATCTAAGCGCAACCCTGAGCTAAATACAATACAACAATTCTGCGATCTTTGCCATCTGTAGTTCCTGTTGAAACATCCGCTATGTTTTAACATCGTTCTACATCGTTGAACTGATCTCTGTTCTTCTTCTTCTTCGTGTTCTTCTTGGGCTGCTAATCGTACACACTCTCTCTCTCTTTCTCTCTCATTGTCTCAAAAGCTGACAGTTGACGTTGATTTTGATACGCCTTCTGAGTCGGCTAATAATCCAGCAGAATAATCTGCCACTCTTTTTTTTTCCTTTTCGCTGCAAAAAAACAACAGCTGTGTGCGTTGCAAACTCATTAAATGCTAACCCCGATCCCCCTCCCCCACTAACTGGAAAGAACAGCTGTTAGAGTTGTGTCTGTACTTGAGCTCAAGTTCACTTCAATTAACAGAGCATCTGTTGTCGAGGTCAATGGCCAGCTGGTGATAAGAGTAAGCTGTGGCTTAACATTTATTCCAATTGGAAATAATAGTTAAGCAATGCTAAGCCCAAAGCAAAATGTTAGCACAACGCCGACGAAACGAGAAAGTAATAATGCGACAGACAATCAATAAAAAAAATAGTAATACAAAAGTGCAAGTAAGCGCAGTTTATCGAAAAAGGAGGTAACTTATATAATCAAAGGTAAATATAAAGAAAGTAAATTATGCTGCTTATAGTGCTGCCAAATAATAATGAAATTGACTTTACAGTATGTGTACTGAATATCTGTTAACTTGTCACTCTGAATAAGTTAACATTTCTCTATAAGCTAACAGTGCTCTGTTAGGTATACAGTCATACTGAATTGTATTCTATTGAAAATCTGTTTGTGCCACACTCTGTATAGGTAACAGTACTGCCAAAAATGTAACAGTGCTCTGTTAGCTATAAAGTCATTGTATTGAATATCTTTCTTTAATTTTTTGTTGGCCACTCTGTTGCTAAACAGCGATAATTGGCAGCACTGAATATTAAAGCCTTGATTTAGCTTAGTAGTCGTTTTGTAAAAGCTTTATACTATCAAACGAAACGCTTGTGTTGCCAAAAAAAAACGCCGCTTTGGCTTTTGGCCGCATTCATCAATTGGGTCAGCAACCTTCAATTATGTTATAAGTATGTCACCTAACTGCAATTTAACATGGTTTCCACAAGCCACAATCCACAATCTGTTTGCCTGCTGCTGCTGTTTGCTCTTTCAATTTGCTAATTGCGAGGCTTTAAGCTCAATGCTAAAAAGTTAGACAAACACAGGCAGCAGCGCAGTCGGCAGCGCTGACAGCAGCCATGCTTGTTACTAATGCTTCACAATTAGCCTCAATTTAGCTCCCCTCAACTCACCTCACCTCAACTGATCTCAGATCGCATTCCCCCACTCTTCTATCTATCTCTCAAAGTACAGTTAGCAACAGCAAATAAATAAATGACAAACAAACAAAATAAATTATTACTCACTTTATGAAGATTTCTTTTCTTTTTCATATATTTTAAGGCATTTGATGCTTCTTCTTCTTCTTTGGTTTGTTTACATCATATTCTTTTTTATTCAAATTTTTAACTTCTTGAATAAAATCAACAACAACAGATATATAAAACGCATATAGATATTATTATGCAAATTTTCTATTCAGAAACACTTTTGACAGGTTTATCAACTTATTCTTTTATGCTGTTATGCTACTATCTCGCTCGCTCTCTAGCAATCAAATCATGAATTGACGTTTTTACGTTACGTGCTTGCTGCTGTTGCTTCTTCTTGTTTTTCTTATTATTTTACACACACACAAACGTGATGTGACATCAATGAGAAGTGCACTAAAAGAAAAACTGTAAACTTTTACACTGTGAGTCAGAGTGAGAGGGAGTGAGTCGTTAAAATTGCTGTTGCTGACGCTGTTGCTTCTTGTTGTTCTTTGCGTTTTCGTGTTTGTGTTACGTATTTATGCACACTCACTTCTGTAAATATTTACATCTCGTACTAATTATCAGTTCAGCGCACTTTGTGTTGACAGTGACAACAGAGACGCCTTCATCTCCATTTCGCCTTCTCGGAGCCCCTTTCAAAGTTCGTTTAACTCTGCTAATGACTTGTGTTTAAATTCAGCTGCTTACGCTTATTTTTGGACTGGCCTTTATACCAAATTAGGCAAACGAGGAAGTTTTCAAGTATTTTAGCCGTTAACCCGTTAGTGTTAACGCAACAGAGAACACATAACAGACGTCTGCTGTTGAATAACAAATGTTAACAGCTTAACAGCGCTTTAACAGTATTCACACTTAACATTTTTGACCTTCAAAAATGCTCTTAGGCCTATTTGAGCAAAGTTTTTGTGTGTGTTTTGTTTTTTTCTTTGTTTCTAGCTTTTGTTATATATATTTTAATTGCCGCACAAGCCTTGAGTTTGCACTACACAAAGCGCTTTTAGTAGTTTTGTTTACCTGAGAAATGATTGTAATAAAAGCCACAAAAAAAAAGAGTAAATAAATGTTATTTATCTTTGGCAAAAGGCGGTTTTTTAAGCGTTTGACCCTTTTTCTTATGTACTCCAATTCTAACGACTTTTGCATACAACATAAATATATTACAAGGAAGTAACGCAAAACGAAAAGAAGAAAATGTGACAAATAAGAGATCCAATCAGAAATTGGGATTTATTTTGAAATTCTTCGTCTGGTAAAAGTAACAGGCTTAACATTTAGGGAAAAAGAAGAACTAAAAAGGAAAATGTGATAAATAAGTCGCATACGTCCCAATTGGGATTTATCGAAATTGTTAAGCATAAAAAAAAATAAAATCCCACGCTTTAAAACGAGTAATTTGAGCCGAGAAAATGTAATTAAAAACTAGTTGAATGGGTTTTAACCATAAATTAGTAGTAAATAGTAATAGTGGATAGTGGTGGGCTGAGGGAGGAGGAGGAGGGTATCAACTTACGCCACTAAACCGCCCAAGAAGGCAACTGGGCCGCCGCCAATTAAACGGATCTTGCGATGACAGGAATCGAACAGAGATGTTCGTGTTGGTGCCTGTGATGTGGGTGACATGTTGTTGTTGCTGCTGTTATTGCTGCTGGTCTTGCGTCGATTGCTGCTGCTACTGCTGTTTCTGTTAATGAGCAGCTGTTGTTGTGCAGCGACTGTTGTTGTTATTTCTGTTGTTGTTTTCCACGCTTGTTGTTCACTTGTTGTTTTGAAATTGTAATTATTGATGTAGCTGTTGCTGCTGCTGCTGCAGTTTTTACTGTTTTTATAATGAGTTGTGTTGTTGTTGTTGTTAATGCAACTATTAGACAAACTGTTATTGTTGTTGCTGTTTTTGTTATTGCTGTTAATGCTGCGACTGCTTTGATTACTGCTGCTGCTGCTGATGCTGCTGTTGTTGTCGTCGTTTGCTGCTGTTACAATTGCTGTTGTTGTTGTTGTTTTTGGCTTCTTGTTGCGTCGCAGCGCAGCTGCAAAGCTGTAACTTGTGTGCTCCTTCTTCTTCTTCTTCTGCTGTTCGTCTGCAGTAATTGTTGTTGCCAACAATAGCAAACACTTTTCGCTTGTTTGCTGCTGCTGCTGCTTGAAATAATAATCAGCTGCTGCTGCTGCTGCTATCGCTGCTCTCTTTTGATTTGTCTCTTGCGCTTCCGCTGGCGTCACTGCTGCTGCCGACGCTGCTGCTGCTGCTTTGTTGTTGTGCAGCTTTTGCTGCTGTTGTTTGAGCTTTTGCAGTAAAGTTTTGCGCTGTTGTTTATCGCTTGTTCTCGCTGCTGTTGTTGTTGTTGTTGTGGTGGCTGTCGCTGCTGCTGCTGCTGACGTACCGAAACCGAGTTCCACAATGTGCTGTGTGGGCGCTCTCAACATTATTCACCCGTCACTTTTGCTTTTGTTGCGCTCGCTTTACTTTTTAGCTTCTTGTTGTTGTTATTGTTGTTTATGTTTTGCACATTTGTTCGTTCACTGCTTAGTTTTAGTTTGTGCTCAACACAACTCATTCATTTCTTTCACTTTACATTTGCTCAGTTAAACTTTCTTCTAGAAAATACAACACACACAAAATTAACGCAAAGAGCTTAACACTTTTTCGATTTTTTGGCAAGCATTTCTTTAACTTTCAACTTTGTTTAAATTGATTTTTTCTTATGGTTTCCTTGATTACAAATTAGGCAAAAAAATGAAACTTCTATTTCGCATTGGACGTTTATAGAAAATTGAAGCGAAACACGCGGCGCGCTCTGCACAGTGGTACGAAGGTTGTAGACAAAATATATAAATTTGCAATCAAAAAAATTATTAATTAATTAATAATATATATGAGATTTTAGAAAATAGCAATTAAAAAAATCGCTTAAAAATTATATTTTGATTAACTTAAAAATCAATTGTGAAGAGAAGCTTTTTGCCACTGTGCAGCAGCAGCTGTGGACACATTTACTGTATTTCAATTTCCAGAAAAAAGTATTTTTTCAGGAATTTTAGGTTTCAGCAAATTTTGATTTAAAATATAAACAAAAATTTACTTTTTCATCCAAGACTGTGAAGAGAAGCTTTCTACCACTGTGCAGCAACTGTGGACACATTTGGTGTATGTCTAACGTTTATGATTTAGCTTATGAGTTTTTACATACATACACACACATACACATACATAATGTGCGCATTTATATATGTATGTATATACATATGTCTGTATGTATATATTTTTGTTGCTGTTGTTGCTTTTGTATATGTTATTTATTTCTGTAGGGAAGAAAAAACGCGATCGCGTGTTTTTTTTTTGCTTTATTGTATAGTTTCACAACCTTCTATGTGTGCGTGTGTGTTTGAGTATGTAAATAAGCATGTATATATACATTTGTGTTTTTTTTTTTGCGAGGTTGCCAAGCTAAAATCGGCTTATACATATGCATGTTAATTAGATTTACTATAGAAATGAATTGTGATGTATTTTTATTTGTGCCTTGACTACATTTTCTAAACTTTTTCCTTAAGTCAAGTTAACACCGACAGCAAGTTTTTTGCATTTTTAATTGTAAAATAAATAAACACAAACAATAATTATTCCATTGGCTTTTGTGAACACTTCCTCGCATTTAATTCAAATTCGCATTTATCTTCTGCCTATTTTTGTAGCGTTCCGTCTCCCCCACCATCCCACTCCTCGGCCCAGAAAAAGGAAAGTAAAAGCTGTTGTCATCTTCGCTGCTGCTGACGCAATGCCAGCAGCAGCAACAACAACAACAAGTGAGCGAAAAAACAACAACAAAATGAAGCGAACCCAAATTAAAACTCATCATTAAAGAAGACGAAGAAAAAGGCACAGCCCAAAAGAAGAGAGACGCAGACCACGAATAATGCGTGGGGGTGGGGGGTTGTGAAATTGCCATCATAAAAAAGAGAAAAAAAAGCAAGAGATAAAATCGAATGTGATGCTAGTGAAAAAGGAGTCGAAAGACTGGATAACCTTCACCTATTTACAACTAAATGCGAAAGGAGACAAATTCTTCAGATAAAAATGCTTTATATTTTTTTTGCGCTTTGCATTATTTACACAATTTGGCAATCAAGAAATTCATTTCATTTTTACAACGTTAAGTTTCGATATTAATCGCAGCAATTGCTGTTAATCACTTTGCAAATGCCATTTGAGTCGATCCCGTTAGAAATGAACTTTCCTCGATGACCTTGACTTTTATCGCTTGGTATTTAAGCTGGGGCGAATGCTTTCCGCTCGTCTTAATGACTCATTAAAAGCTGAGAATCAAATGATGAGTAAGCTGTAAAAATCCCTTTTAGGGGAAATTCCAGTGAACACACACACTTTAGAATGGGAATAAAAGTTCATTTAAACAGAATTCTTCTGTGGAATGAAACATAATCAGCGTCAGTCAGAATTGGACGCGCTTATCTTTAATTGCGTGCCACGACTCAATCGAAGAATTAATCCAACTTGGCAACACGCAGCACGCAGCGTGAAAAATTAAAAACTGGGGGAAAAAAAGAGGTGCTAACAAAAAAATTGGAATGGCACTTGACACTTTGGCCAAAAGTGAAGAAAAACTTTCACAAGCAAGCACAAAATCTAAGCAATTTGTTATGCTTTAGATAATTTTTTTTTTTTTGGGGTAAGACAAATCGAAAGTAATATGCTAAAAGTTGTAAGCAGCAAAAATGGCTACAAAACACAAAAAAATAAAAATTGTTAAAAACTTTCTACGCATTCAATTAGTAAATCATATGAGTATGCTGCATATAATTCCCAACTAGTTGTTGTTGTTGAGAACGTCGCTTGACTGTGATTTCGATTTCCAGGCACGTTTCCAGGCAGCTCATCAAAAAGAGCATTAGAATTAAAGTCAAAAAAGCTAGCAGCCATGAAAGTTTCCACACAAAATGGGTGAACCGTGAAGGGGGAAAGGGGGGTCTCGGCAACGGTACTATCTATGTGTATGTATGCGTGTGTATGTGTGTCTATTTAGAGACCCATATGTGAGAACTGCTAATGATGTTGTTGTCTCGTTTTTTTTTACTCTTCGGGAAGACGAAGACGCAGAAAAAGAAGCAGCAAAACAGTTAAGATTTGTGATTAGCTCCCATTTATAAACCTTTCGCATAGCGAGTATTTAAATTTGATCGTCAAGTTTATAACGTCTTAAAGAAGACACAGGAAGAAAAAATAGCACTATTACTGAGAGCTTCTGGTTTAGTTTTCAATGCAGCTTCTACTCCGGTTAAAGAGCGCTTATAGAAAAGAATAGTTTTTGATTTTGACTTATGGAGTTTTATCGATTAGTAGGCAGATTTTTGGCCTGACTAAAGCTTTTTCATAGTACGTAAAAGCACAGTTGAGCTTTTGCAACATTATTTGTGAAAAAAATTGAAATAAGCATTAAAATAATGAAGAACATTTGAAGCACATAATTTTTTAGAATTGTTAAAAGAAATCCTCTTCTGATATTCTATATATTCTCGAACAGCATCACTAGCAGAAGTCGATGATACACAACCCTGAGATATCGGTACTCTCTCTCTCTCATTTTTTACGCACAATTCGACAAATTGACACTAAGACGAAGAAATGGGGTGGACCGGAGGCGGGGAAACGAGGTGTTGATGGGGTTCGCCTGGGGCGTGCGCTTCTAGAATTTTAAAATGAAAGTTCGTGCTTATTCACGGTTGAAAAAGCATGCGGAAATCATCTCTGGCTCAGAAGAAATAATAAAAGTACTGTGGAAAACCACAAACAAGATAGACTCACACAAACATATATATATATAAATATATGTGTACATTAGAGTCTAGCCAAGAGATATAATTATTATTATTTTAATGTGTTTTTCCTTTTATTTTTTTTTACTCAAGTCGTTGTTTTCCCCGCTTATCCACACACAGCTGTTGTCGTTTTCTGCCTGGCATTTTCAATTAAGCCAAGATGAAAGTTTTCTCTTTTATTTTTATTTTTTTTTCAGTTTTTAGTTTTCCTTCTACCTCTTGTGGTAGAGAAGAAGCAGACGAAACAGTAGAGAAGAAGGAAGGGTTTTTTGCTTGCCGCCGCAGAGTGAGTGAAGTGAGTGTCATTGCAACAAAACACATCGCATCTCAAGTGGCAAGGTTATGCGTTGTGAATATCCAATTAGCTCTGCGGTCTCCTCCCCTCTTGCCTCTCTTACCGTAGCAATCATCATCCACATCCATATCCACATCCACATCATTATCAACATCATCATTATCGCATTGGCTTTGGGGTCATGCAACGGATCGAAGCCGGAGCGCATCGAAAGCATCAATCAGTATCGCACTAGAATACAAATGTGATATCGTCGTCACAATAAACAATAAAGACTCGCTGCTGCACAATTAGATTCTAATCGATTTATGTGGAAACGGCACACAAAATGGAAAAGAAAAAGCGGAAAAAGAATCTTAACGACTGCCAGCTTTTGCACTGGAGGCGGAGCAGGTTTTCTTGTTATCGATAATTGATTTAACGAGTCCAAGCATGACTTTCAAGAACTACTCAACAATCTGAAGAAAATCAATTGCTTGCTAGTCTAGTTTAGCAGGCCTTCTCGATATTAGATTAGCTAATGATCTTGATTTATCGATGAAAGGGGTTTTGGTCGAGTATTAACGGATAGTTTAGTATTAACAGAAATTATAAGTACAGCTTATACAATGAATTAAGAGATGTTATCGATGATAGATTAACTTTTGACCTTTGATACAAAACTAATATTGAGAAATGCAGCTTCCACTTCTAAAGAGGCTTTATCGATAATATATTATCTGTTGATTTGATTTGACCGATAAATACAGTTACCACTATGGATAAAGCAAAGTTATCTATTGACCTTCATTTATCGATTTTTCACTGGTACAAAACCAATATCAAATGCAGCTTTCGAAATACAATTTTGCTTCGTAGATTGATTTGCCTTTTATTTCAAAATGAAGCACATAAATCTTCCGCGTGTTATCGATAAACAAAGCAAAGCTACTGCAATACACGCTCGATCAATCTACTAATTGAGACACGTTGCGATTGCATTCAACTCAAGGCACCACACACTCTGTGTTGAATGCCGCATGCAGAGCGATTGCGATTGCCTCAATTTTCACACTCTGAAGGCCACCACACCACACACACACACTCAGTTGCATGATGTGTGTGTGTATGTGTGTCTGACACGTTTAAGCATGCACATGTATATAAATGAGAAACGTAAAAGGTAATCGACAATCGTCGTCAATTGATCTGCATACTCCATATATATATATATATATATATATATAGTTTGTATCTACGTGCAACTGCTGGGCAGAGCAGTGGCGGGAAGGGTGTTAGGGGAGTGGAGTGGGGAGGGGGCTATAATGTAACGCAATCGAGAAAACGTAAAAATGAAATGAAAACGTGGAGCGCGAAGAAGTTCTCACGGCGAATTACACAAAACGCCGCACATCACGTTTCCAACAAATAATCATGCAACATTCCCCGTGCAAACCCCCTTCCCCCTCATTAAACCCCACTCCAATCTCTATCACAGCTACAAGCTCCATTCCATTCGAATCCGTTGCAATCCAATCCAATCCAATCCAAAAACAGTTCGCTTCACTTCCACGATTCGCTCTCAATCTCAAGCTCAGCTTCGCTCCGCTGCTGGGCTATAAATTTTGTACACTGCCCGCCCTCCTCTCAGCAGACGTGAGGGAAATGCAAAAATGTCAAATGAAATAAAAACTACAAAATAATAGAAAAGAGCCACTGAAATTACCAAAACAAAAAATTGAGGAAAAAAAAGTTACATAGACCCGCGCAAGGGCCAAACAATGAAAAACGTAAGTCGCGCTAATTAAGCAAATTAGTAACAGCAAAAAAAAAAACAAAAAAAAAAAAACAAAAAAAAATATAAACAAAAAAAAAACAGCTGCGGTCAGCGGCGCGTCTGCTTTTTTTTCTGTTGTTTTTTTTTTTTTGCCATTGTCAAAGCACAGCACAAAATTTGACCCATAAAATTTCCCACAAAATTATAGTAATTTTCGCTAACTCAATTTGACGAATAGAAAAGATGTTGTGCACTGAGGAAAAAGCCGCCAACAACAACAACAACAAACATGACAACGAGGGATTAGCCAGTCGTGTCCGCATCTCTGTGGGAGTCTCGATTGCAAAAGTAGCCGAAAATTAGCTAGAGAAACGTTCGACTATAAAACAAAAAAATCAAATAGAAAAAACTGTAATAAAAAAAAACTAGAAAGAACAATTAATTTAGGCATGTCGAAGATTATATACCCTAACCGATTCTGTTATAAACTGACAAAAATCGAAATTTCACTATAAATTTAAATAACTAACGGTTTATTCCTATGGTAGCTATATGATATAGTAGTCGACTGTTGCTGATATTTTATCCAACTGTGAGAAATATAATTATAAGCAGAACTTGCGATTTTGGTTAGGATAGTTTGTTAAACAAAAAAGTTGTTCATACAAAAACTCAACTTTCGATCGATAACAGCTATATGATATAAAAGTCTGATCTAGATCAGTTTTTGTATAAATATTAGCAGCATAATAAAATGCACGTAGATATCTTTTTAAGCAAAATAGTTGTTCATTGAAGAACAGACATTTCGAGCGATTGTTCATTTTACAGTTATATGATATAGTGATTCGATCCACTTGATTTTAACCTATGTTCTGCCTACATATTTAATTCACATATAAACCAACGGGTCTATATCGACTCCAATTTGGCTGCTGATCGGGAATGTATATACTCTATTGTTTTTGCAGACGTCTCCCTTCAATGCCTGACCAACTCAACGACATAATTAAAATACTCTCTGTGCAGGGTATCAACAAATCAGCGCAATTTTCACTATCCAGTTACAAGAAAGACGATTCCAAAAACGCCCCCTCATCGCCCCTCCTCCCACAACCTACTGTTGCTCCACTGCCTGAGAGCAGTGATTGAAGATGCTGCCGCCGCCTGCCGCATAATTATAGACCTCAGTCAAAGTCGCAGCTGCCACAGTTGGCGGAGTGGCAACAACAAACAACCAGCCAAAAAATAAAAAATAAAAAGAGCTCAACTAAAGCCGCCATAAAATGGAAAAATCTCATTGAGATTATAAGAGGCTTTTCCAACACAGCACAAAGATTGCGTTTAGATTAACTATAAATATTTAAGCCAAAATGTATTACAGTGGTTATAGTTGTGTCAAGCAAATAGAATATAATATAATATAAATATTTAACATTTATTTATTTATTGTATTTTACTTTAAAATGTCAAATCTCAAACAATATTTTATATTTATTTATCTGTTGTATTTTTTTTTCAATTAATATTTAAATTTTATTTATTTGTTGTACTTCGTTTTGGAATACTTTTGCATATCAAAAGAATTTTTTTTACTTTTTTAAAGATCAACAACTAATTTCATAAATTTTTATTCCGTCATTTTTTATTTCCTCAGCCATTAAAACTCGGAGATATATTTACATAGATATGCATTTTTCTAGCAAGTAATAATAAAAACGGCATACAAAATGTAGTTGCATTCAATTTGTCCAATAATCAATAATAATTTATGGCAGCTGTTGTTGTTGTTGTTGTGGTTGCTTTTGCTGTACTATAAAACTTTATGATTCTCAATTTCAATTAACGCCGCTTCGTGATAGAAATGTTTAACTTTATGTTCCCTTCTGACCGTTGGCCAGCTTTTCATGTTTTTTAGTTTGTTGCTGCGAGAAAAAAGCACAACTGACAACTGTCAATCAAGCATTTGCGCAACCCTCTCAAACCACTGTGCCTTGACTTGTTCTCGTTGTGGGTGTTTGTGGCGATTCGCTTGCTTTATATACATATTTCTTTTTCCTCTTGTAACCGCAACATTTCGAGTGTTGTTTGTTATGAATACATCATGATGCATGCAACACAAACACACATTCTCAAGTGGGCAGCAGCTCAAAAAAAATACATGATTGCAGCATGAGCTTTTGTTTTACATCTTCTTTGATTTTTTGTTGTTTTGTTTTGTAGCCTTTTTGACATTTTGAGGCACCACAAAGCAAAAGAAACAAGAATAGTTCATAAATCACGGCTATGTACATACTCTATATACATACAAACAAATAAGTGTTGCATATAATTATATGCTTGAGGCTTATGTTGTCAAAAAGACATTCATTTAAAATTGCACAACATTTTTAAACATATTGTTGCACATTTAACTAAGCACAGGGTATAAATAGCGTCAGTCAAACATTGATTTTGACAGGTTAGCCAAAGAAATACATATGCAGGTTTGCATCCTACTCGCACACATGCTCGCTATTTTGTTCTCGCTCTCTCTCGCTGCAGCGGGCGCTTGCATGAAGCAATTAATGGCACGTGTACCGTTAGAAATATGTACGAAAAGAGAGCGCACGGGATAACGGCCTGACCAAAAAACACAAACACACAGAGACATATAGCGCAAGCTTTGACGAGAGGACATGCAAAGGAAAAATGAAATGAAATGAGAACGACACTAAAACAAAATGCCAGCAACAAAAAACAGGCCCCATGCTGATGACGGCAATGGCGGACGGACTGCTGAATAATAAATTTAGCACAGCTTTTCGATTTTGTTTCTTTTCTGTTCGATGTTGTTGTTGTTGTTTTGGTTGGTTGGGTAACAGCAGCAGCAGCAGCGCGACAGCTGAGCTGACATTGACACTTTTTGTCGTTTGCGCAGAAAAATCGTTTAAGGTTATTTATAAATGCAGAAGAAGAAAATTGACAAAATAATGAAAAGCAGAAAAATGGGAAATGGAAAAGGCAATAACAACTAGAACAACTGCGGAATGGCAATCAATAAAACAAAATTAACAAATGCAGTTCATTGTAGCGAGCGTTAAGTGTGTTATAAATAATTATACATCTGCAGACATGTCGAGTATCGGAAATCGATAAGACTGTGCGTGGTTAGCTAAACTAACACCACTTCCCGAGTTGTATTTATTTCTTTGTCATATTTGCATTGTGTATCGGTAACCACACATATGGCGAAGAGACTGCATTTATTTACACATGTATAATAATATCTTTATTGTTAATTTGTATTTTTTTTAGTTTTATTTTTGTCTGCACGCCAACGAAACCACAAAGTCAATTCCCCTTCCGCATTGCCTTCGGCAGCAATGCTTAACCTTCAACTCGCATTGAAGTCAATTTGCTGTTTATTTTTTTGTTGGTTTTTTTCACACTCCCCTCCAAAAAAGCAATTACATCAAATTTTTGTGGAGTGATTCTAATGTCGTATCGTTGGGTGTGCGACAAAACTGAATATCGCATTTTGCTCGCATTTTGAATGAACTTAATTGTTGAGAACTCTTTATGTGTGCACGTGTGTGTACAAGTCGCGACCAGGCAAAGCACCGCTAAAGGTCAAAAGAGCATTAAGCAAAAGAAGACGTGAAAGAGAGACAGCAGCAACAGCAGCAGTGAAAGAAAGAACAGCTCAGCAAGATAAAACGAAACAAAATCAAATGGCAAATATAACAAAATGAGACTAAAACAAAAGCGTGCTCATAGAATCAATGCACTCCCCCACCCTTTGCAACACCCCCTCTCTAATTCTATTTTGCTGTTCGCTTCGCTCTCTTTGAGTAGTAGTAGAATTCTTACTAACAAAAGCACTATAAAACTAGTTTCCCAATATGAAGTAGTTGTTGTTGCAATAATCATAATACGATCGTCGGGATTGTCTATTATAACTGACTAAAATGATTGGCGAACAGAAAATTCGTTAATAAAATTAAATTTACAAATAAATGAAATTAGAAGTTACCAATTAAAAACGATAGTTTTCAAATGATTCCATGTAGCCTATATGAATCACATAGAGCGATTGCTCAATCACTTTCTGACCGTCCACATAACGAAAAATTTTAGATTTTAAAATTTCAACATTATCAAGGAAAAAAAATAAAAGCCAATAATAAAATATACATTTGCAAAATAAATAAGAAAAGATGAACACTTTCTTGACAAACCGTATAAATAAAAGCAGGCAAAACAAAAAAGAAATCGATATTTGTCCCACTGTGCACCTGGTGACGCATTTGCGAAAGGAAACACCAAAACGTAGCAGCAGGAGACGAAGCAGCAGCAACTTTCAAGTGCCTGCCTGCATTGAATGTTGAACTTTTTTTAAGCACGTCTGAGCCTGCAGCAGCAGAGGGGTTGACAGGGTTGCCACCTGTCAACAACAACAAAGGATGAGGGGATGCCGACGCTAGGCCGGAAAGGCTGCGTCCGGCAAGGAAGTGAGAGACACACAGACAGACAACGTTGCGGGCAAAGGAAGTGTTTAAAAAGAGAGAGAAAGAAAGGAGGGAGAAAGACACGCTAAATGGCAATAATAAAATTAAACTAAGCGCTGCCTGATGACGTTAGCAGAGCAGATGCTGCTGCTGCTGTTAGTCTTGCTGCTTACTGGTTACAGTTACAGTTACACTGGCCAAAGCAGCAGCAAAGCTCGATGCACCGTAACAGTTATTGTTGTTGTTTGTTTGTTTTTGTTGGTGTGCCAATTCTAAAACGTTGCATTGGCAACAGTCGTGCTTCGCCGGTTTTGCAAGCTGCTGCTGCTACTGCTGCATTGCGCGTAATCAGTGAAGCAACAAACCGTGGCAACAACAACTACTGAAGAGGTAGCAAAGAGTTTTTTTTGCCCATATAAGTATTGAAAACTCGTATGCAGTTAGAGCTGCGAATGACACAGTTTACACTTACACACACACACACCACACTCTCTCACACACGCACACTCATACATGCACATCAGTGTTGAACTCCTTTTTGCTTACTTTGACGATTCTAATTTTTGTGCTCAGGATTCTCAATTTTTTTTTTCGATTTTATGCTTTCATTGTTTTAACTGCACATTTTTTTGTACACATACAAGTTGTAATCGATGTTGAGAAATGTTGCCTCAAAATGATGTTAAAACGTAAAAAGAGCCGAAATTGAAGTTAAAAACGGCAACCCGACGAACCGACGACGAACACAACGACGACCGCTCAACGACCGAACGTGCCAAAGGAAATTTCTATACTGAGGCAGCGGGTCGCCTAGCCTGACTCTGACTGCCGCCACTGCCTGTGAATGGCGCACCAATACACATGCAAAGCAACGCATACAGCAGAAGCTGCCCGAACGAAAGCAGAGCAAGATGACGATGACGATGGCAAACGAGATGGTGTCTCTCTCTATTGTTGTTGTTATTGCTGCAGTTGGTTTCTTTTGAATGCTGACACACACATACCCACGCACACATACATTATGTTAACTGGTTTTCTCTCTGAGAGCGGAGTAGTGAATGTTTCTGTGTGTATCGCGGCAGTCAAGCAAGACCAGAACGTATGCATGAATGTGTATGTGTATGTGTGTACGTTCATACGGCACACAACCACTTGTTTGACAGCCGAACTCACTCACTCACTCGGCCAGCGTTGTGAGTTCGCGCACTCTCTTTCTTTCTTTTTTACCTAACTCTCGTGGCAACAGCTGAGCCGCCAATACACAGACAAGTTTCTTGTTGTGTTTTTTGTACGCTCAGCAGCTGACAGCAGCGGGTAGCGTTGCCAGACTGCATTAACATTTGTTCACATGCAAATAGTAGTGGAATTTACTACCAACTCTTAAAATATGGAAGATAGTAGTTTATTTATATATTTTTCAATTATGTAACATACTATTTTTAAAATTATTTACCTCTTCTTATGTTGCAAAAATTGCAGATAGAGAATTAAAGGACTCACCTAAAAGAAATGAAAAAAAACATATGTTAGTATTTAAAAACACAAAGAAATAACTTTAATTATGATATCAGGTTAGACAGATAAAAAGGATCTCACAAAGTTCGTGGCCCGCATGAAAACTCACAGGTAAAAAAAACCTAGAATAACATTTAATGCCATTAACAACGCCCTCTACTCCCCCCTAGTAAAAAATCTATCTCTCTTGTGTATAATTATCACACACTTTGTGGGCCATTGATAAGAAAGAAGGAACAAAGGCAAAGACAAAGAAAAACGAGCAAACAAAAAATGACACAGGAACTGGATTTTCGTTCACGGCTTCTTCCATGGAATCATTCTCAAATGCCAAAATCAAAAAGGCGCATCATCATTGAAGAAGCGAAGCACACAAAGGAAAAGCAATAAAAGCCACAACACTCCAGCTGTCAGAGCGAAAGAGAGAGAGAGTGCAATTAGTTGCGTTCTCTTCTGCTGGCTCGCTCTGCTCATCATATCGTTCTGCTGCTGGACAGTAAACACCTGTGACCGCCCGCATCGCAGCAACTGCTGATTGTTCCTCTCTTTGCCATCGAGCCGACCAGCAAGTTCATTTGTGTGCGTGTGTGTGTGTGTGTTTTTGGACTCCTTTTTACATAATGCACACATGTGTGTGGAGGCGGGCGGCGCTGCTTGGCTGCTTTCTAGCGGTTCCAACTGCGATGCTGACTTCTCTACTGGCATAGCAGCAGCAATTCGCCATTATTTGAACTGCTTTGCGCTCATTATTTAATGCAGTGGTTTTTGCAGTCCCGTCGCAGTCTAGTGCAGACTACAGATAGGCCTGCCTTTGTCTTGTGTATAAACTAAGAACTTATAAAATTGAAAAATAACTGACTAAATGATAATTTTCTTTTAGCTGCACTTGCAAATTGAAAATATTTTTTTGGTCTAATTTTTTCAATGTAAAAATTTCCTATCTCATTAAGAAAGTAAAAACAGTCTAAATTAAATGTTGTGTAGTATGGCAGATCAGAGAGAGCGGGAGAGGGAGAGAGAGCGATACAAAGTGTTTATTTCCTGCTCGGCTGCTGGCAATAACAAAAACAGCAATCTTTCTCCCCATCATCTCTCTCTTTCGCATAATATTTGCTTCTGTTTTTGCCGCTGTCTTGTTTTTGTTTTTCTTTTGCGGCCTGTGTTTATTTGTTGCTATTTACACTAATCTCGCACGTATCTATGTACATATGTGTGTGTGTGTGTGTGAAGGTAAGTTCCGTTTAGTCAATCTGTCGGTCACGCCACCACACACATAAATATGACAAACAATAACAATAACAACAAAAAGCAGCAACAGCAGCTTTGGGTCATGCGCATTACAAATGACGTCAGACGTAGCCATCAAAATTTAAGAAATGCGCAAAAAAAGGCAAAGGAAGGAGGAAAAACTATGAATTTTATGAAGCGCCACAGGCATAAACACATAAACAAACACACACACACACACACCAATGCATATGCATACTGTGTGTGTGTGTGATTTATGCATGCATTTGTGAAAGGGGCGCGTTGCTGCTTAAATGCGTCGTAGGTGTGAAATCAGCATTTAGATCTTACTCACCCCAGCCGCCCCTTTCTCTACAGCTCTTTTGCACACCCTTCATAGCTTATAACCGTTGCGGGGTTTCTTTCAGCAAATGGAAACCCTACAAAAAACCAAACATAATAAATAGGGCGACTTGGAGGGAGGACATTTGGCAAATGCGCAGCAAACAAAAAATAACGGGACACGCATGATGAGTAATTCCCTAGAATGTTATTTCACATAACAATAATAAAAACACAGCATGAAATATTCAGAGGGACAACAGCAGCAGCTAAATTCTCATATCAGCTGTTTTAAGAACGAGAACAAAAGCAGACGCATTTATATACATAAGTACGTGCGTGTATATGTGTGCATATATCTATGCAAGCTTTTGCACTCTTGCTCTTGTTTCTTTCTTGATGCTTCTTGCTGCTTGTTTCTTATGCTGCCCAATTGACATTGACGTTGAGTGCAAAAAAATTGAAAAACAAGACTGATTTAGTGGAAGAGAAAGGCAGAGAGGTGATTTCAACTAGCAGATACCCTAAAATACATGAGCCAGTTTAAAAATGTATTTTAATTAGTTGCGTTAGCGTATTCAATAAAAATTAGTCGGATTATAAATATATATGATGTTTTAAAATAAAAATTCTCTTTAAGGTCAGAGTAAAACGAAAATATTGTTTAAGGTCGGAAAATTGAAAATTGATGAGAGACAAAGTTTGTAAAGAGATCAAGCATCTTCAGATTTAATATACCTCTGTACTGGAACAAATTTTGTTATTATGCGGATAACAGAGAATATGCATTACCTATGGGTTAGATATAATTTCAACATAACCTTTCTACCAATTTCCAATTGTGTCAAAGAATATTCCAAGTTGGACTACGCTGCTCAAAGCTGGCTGACTCCAGGCCTATATAAATTAATTATTAACAATCAGCCAACACAAAAAAAAACAACTTTTTACATTAAAAATACAGTGAACATCTTGAATAAATGATGAGCACAACAAAAAGAAATTTTTTAGCAAATTAAAATTTCTTTTGAATTTAGAGCTTTTTAAATTCCTGCCGAATTCCTTCCCCAAACTTCCCCCACATCCTGCCGGGTCTTACCTACAAAAACAGGTGACAGTTTCCTCCACATCGAGTGGCAACGAAAGCTGCCCACCAATGGCGCCACCTGCTGCACCACCGCCCGTGGCAACATTGCCATTGTTGCCACTGCTACTGCTGCAGTTGTTGTTGTTGCTGTTGAGATGACGCGAGGACGAGTGCAGAAATGTGGCTGCAAATGTTGAGGATAGCGAGGCATGCGACATGGTTGCCCGTGCAGCAGCAGCGGCGTTAGCCGCCGGAGTTTGTGGCACACTCGATGTGCCATCCTCGGCGGCATCCAGCGGCACCGATGAGTAACGCACAAGAATCGCGCGACTCACCCGATTGCCACCAGTCAGATTCGAGATGGCCCAGTTCATCACTAACTGACTAAACTAAAACTAATACTGATACTAACTGGAGTCGGACACCCAGTCGCGTTTAGTTCACAAGTGCAACTGAGGAGCACACACAACGAAATGCAACGAGTGTCGCTTGTGTTGCAAGCGTCTTCTTAGCCAAAGGCGTAAGTTGTCAATTTCCCCCTTTCCCTTCACACTGCCGGCAAACAAATTGATTTTGCCCGCTGTCAATCAATTCTAGACGTGAAGAGTTTGCAAATTATCCATCTCTCTCGCTCTCTCTCTCTCTCTTTCTCTGTGTGTGCCATGCCTCTTCTCTTGCTTTGCCTTTTCTAATTCAATTAGAGTTGTGCTAAGTGTGCCTCAAGGCCGCAAAAGCGATAGTGTGAGAAAAGGCGAAGGTTGCTTAAATAGCTGCCTAATCAACCTTTATATATAAATAAATATATATATATAAATTATTAATAAACAATTCCAGGCTCGTTGCTAATTGCACCGCTCAACAATATGCTAATTGTCGCCACACCACATTTAAATTAAGATCTACAATCGAAAATATAACTAGTAAGAATGCTGTAGTCGCATGAGCTCGACTACAAGATACTCCCTAAATCCGAAATCAGCTGTTACATATATTATTCAAGTTTTATTTGCCAAATTTCCCTTTAAAAGTTTGTGCAGTTGATCGTTAATATCGCATTCCAAATTGTGGCTTTGATTGCAATCCGAAATCGATATATATCGATATACCCGACACGTGTTATCAATAACAATAATGACTAGATAAAACAACTAAAACGCTTATACGCTCAGCAAGAATGTAAAATTTATAGAAACTTAAGCTATGTATTTAATTTTGGAACTGTAAATATTATTGCAGCGATTCTAAAATAAATAAATAACTGCTGCCAATTATCACGATCTATTTATTTACTTATTTCCACCCCATGCGCATTTCCGTAGGCCTGCCTGTGATTTCAAGTTTCAGGCGAATATGGATAACTGTAGAGATCAGCTGAATCTAATTTTTTCACCATCTTCAGATTTAATATAATATCTCAGTACTTGAGCAAAAAGAGAAGAGGTCGTAGAATATGTTTTAGGTATGATAATTATGAGTACAACAGAAACTGGAAAACTGGCTAAATCGAGACTAGGCTGTTAGTCCTATTGATGAATATATAATTATAGCAGCTGCATCTTCAAGTATATATATATATATATATATTATATAAATAAATTAATGCTCAGCTATAAGCTTAGTTATATTTAATAAATTTAATATATAAAATAAACGGACCTCGCTGCAAATGAAATTAAATGGACTAAACAAATGAGAGATAGACAAGTACAGTGGTAACTCGAACAAGTCGAACGCTTACTTAATGTAAGTTTACAATTAAATGGTTAAAATTGAAAATTTGAGAAAATGTTTGAATAAATGCAAATTGTTTTGAGAACTCCACTTAAAAAATCAGAAAACCCAAAATAAAAGTCAATAATAAAATTCATTTTTTGCAAGAGAAAAGACGAATTTCTGCCAGTGTCCAAACACTTTCTTGACATAGTGTATAAATGGAATTGGATGAGAATTTCAATACCAAAAGAGAGTATAAAAAATATATATACTATTGGGTTTGTGTGGCACATATTAATTATGCTCGTAGCTCGACTTTTGTGGCACACTGTATAGCTTAACTTAATTATACAAAACTCACATATGTATATACATGTGTGTGTGTGTGTGTGCGCGTAAACACGTCTGTGCATGCAGAGTCCGTGTTTAATGAATGTTTGTTTGCTTGATCTATAAAACTGTTTGTTATTGCTGTTGGCTGTTGCCATGTAATGTTTGTTTTACATTTTGATTACAATGAATGCAAGGGAAATTGGCCAGGCAAGTTCATTAAACCGGCTGCTTCTCGCTTAATTCGCTTATCAACGAACGCCAACGACAACAAAAATGCGTAGAAACATAAACAAGCGATGATAATGCAGCAGCAGCAACAGCAGCAGCAGCAGGATGGAACAATGGAAATCAGGTCTAAGAAGTGAATGAGTAAGCAAACGAATGGATAAGTGAGTGAGAGAGGCGAGGATGAAAACACGACAAAGCTAAACGCAATCAAAAATGCAATGGCCTTGATGAAAGGGACGAGGAAGCAGAAATGCGTGTATGCCTATGCATGTGTGTATGCACGTGTGTGTGTGTGTGTGCGTGTAAGTGCATGTCTGTGCGTGTGCAAGTTCATGTAAATCAAAACACTTTCGACTTGCGTTACAATTGAGAAATCGATATAAAAAATGAAATTTGCCTTTTATTGATTTTGCAGCGCAACAACAAAGATGTTGAATAACAACAACAAAATGAGAGCGAGGAATAGAATTAGGAATTGGAGTAATGAAAAACTACGTCAGGCGTTATGTGTGAGGAGCAAATATAGAAAACAACAACAACAATAACGGAAAATGAAAATGAGAGACGATGGATGAGAAAACAAGAAACGAGGCCAATTGGCAAAATGCCAAACGACGACGACAAAGTAAAAGCGCAGAGGACATAAAAAGACACCACCTAGTGGCGAGACAAGACGAGACGCGACGGACAACGTAACGGACGACGTTACGTCGCGACGTCTCGTCTCGCTGTGTTTATCGTCGCCCTGCTGCTACTCACTATTTATAAATTTGATAACTCAATTTGCAATTTATAATTTCGCTGGCTATGATTATTGCACGGCTACTGATTACTGCTTACTTACCCCATCAGCCAATCGACCGTGTCGCGCAAATACTCCGGAATCCGCTCCAGTTTGACGGCTGCTGCTTCTGATGCCTCTTTGCCTTTCGCCAAAAATAGTTTCAGTTCTTTGCCAAAACAGACACACACACACACACAGGCACAGCCAGACAGACAGACAGACAGACAGTCAGCGTCTGGGGGTACCAACAGCACACAGCAACAGTCACGGCACTTATTTGTTCAATTAATAAACAACAAATTGACACTTTTACTTTTGTAAATCAATGTATCAAAAAATTTAGATTTTAAAACTTTTGCACATCAAATTTTTCACGCTTCTTCTTCACTTGTTTTGTGGGTGCCCGATACGTTTTTGGCGAGCGATATGAATGAATCGATAAGCGTTTGCATTCGATGGCTAGTGAAAGTTATCGCACAAGCTAAGCTACAATTTGGCGTTAAATAACTAAACTACAGTCAACTAACTGTGCAAGCAGTGCCAAATTAATCATTGTCGATATGTATTATTGCATAAATTGTGTTCATAAGCATTTATCGCCCAACTGTTAGGGAACTGTTGAGCTGTTGCTGCAGCCCTAGCACCGACTACGACGCAGCTGTTAATATTGAGAGAATTTCACACAGCTGCTCTTGTCGATGTTCAGATTTGTACGTTAATTTTTGATTGCAATCAAAATGGATCCCGCCAATTTATTATTTCTATGCGAACACAACGATCTCAATTTGCTGAATTTACGCGAACGGGAGGAGGATTTTGAGCAAATAGTGGAGGGATTCCGTTTGACCTACGAACGTCGACGCAGGAAACGCAAAGCACCACGCGAATTAACATTTGTATGTTTAATTAAATTAAATTGTTATATTTATGCATTATTATAATTGTTAATATTTCGACTTATATTAGCAAAGCACTGGCGCATTCTGGGAGAGAGACATGTCGGCCAGCACAGAGGTTGAGTTTAAGCAACACTTTCGCATGGAACAAGAATATTTTGATATCTTAGTGCAATCGCTGCCGGAACTGCGAAAAAAAGACTCAAATTTCCGCAAAGCGATTCCAATTGAGAAACGCATTGCCATTGCCCTCTATACACTGGGCACCACCGCGGAGTACACCGTGGTGGGCAAACTATTTGGCATCCACGCAACGACGGCGAGCAGTATTCTCACTGATTTTTGCCAGGCCGTCAAACTTGTTCTGTCAAAAAAATATTTTCCCAAAGAGTTCCTCACCCAGCAGAAGCTGGAGGAGTGTGTGGCAGGCTTCGGGGCAAAAGGTTTTCCGCAGTGCCTGGGCGCAATTGGTGGGCAACTAAACTTTCTTATAGATCATTTGTAATTCATGTTTAATTTGCTTAGGTGTCTGCAACTTGGAGGTCCCGGCGCCAATATCTAATTCCTCGCTTCATTACAATAATGATGATTGGTATTCGAAAAAAATATTGGCGCTCGTTGATCATCGGTGAGAAAAGATGAATGAAAAGACGAAAAGATCAGGATTAACTATTTGGAATTAGTTGCAGATTTATGCATGTCAACTACAGTTTTCCGGGCAGCTTTACACCTAGTCAGGTGTACGTGGAGACACATTTGAAGAAAATGTTGGAAACGTTGCCACACTTCAAGATAAATCTGAAACCGTTTGCTGGCTCTGAAGTGCCCATCTTACTGTTGGGCGGTGTGGCATTCGAAGCGACAACAGTGATGACACCCTACAGCCAACCGCGAGGGGAAATGGAAAAACAATTCAATGTGGCACTGCGGGATGCTCTTCAAGTGGTGGATCTGGCATTCCAGCAGCTCAAGTCACGTTTCCGTCGCATAACCAAAATTTCAAATTATCACAATAAACGCAATGATATCATCGTTTGTTGTTGTATATTGCACAATTTTTTGATTAGCAACGGGAGCAAAATATTTGACGATGAACTGCAGCAGGAGCACGAGGAGGCGGAGGAGCAGCCGTCCGAGATGTCAACTGCCGAGGATAGCGATTAGTACACTTATAAAGTGCATTTAATCTACGACATAATATTACTTATCATACTTTTTCTTGGTCTTCTACTAAATAAATAGACTTATTATTAAGCTTTACTTCTCGGCCTTTATGAGTGCAATGATTTTACTATGAAAATTCGAACTATCGGCCGCCATGCGCTGCATAATCTTCAGAGACTGTTGCGCAATGCGCTCCAAGCGCTCGGAGCGATCTCTTTCGATCTCCAGCATTGCCTTCTCGAAGGGAGTCAATTGTTCGCTATTGTTGTTGTTGCTGCTGTTGTTGAACACTTTACGCTTCTTCGTCGCTGGATCACGCTCAGTGTTTAATGCTGGTTCACGCTGAACTCGCTGCTGGATGAGCAGCGATGAATTTGATGCATCCGAATAGGCGGCGGTGGTGTTGGAAGCTAAATCCTCATAGTCAAATAGTTCCTCTATGCTTATCGTTTCATTATCTGCAAATATGCGAAATTGTTTGACCATATTTTATATAGAAATTCAAATATTTTACCAGCACTCTGTAGCAGTTCGTTGGCTACTTTAACATAGTCCAGAATTCGTTGCATTTTATCGAAATGGTGCCAATTTGATTTACAGCCAGTGGTGCGAAAACGTATCAGTTCTTTCCTGTAAATGAGTTGGAGTTTTAGTAAAGGTTTCGTAGCTCTACATTGACTAGTCAAATGTCAAATATTTACTTGTATTTTAGTTTGAGATTATACATTTTTTTTCTCACATCTTTCCACTCGAGTTGTTGGCCAGCTTCGATTAGTTTCTCGGCAATCTTCTGATAGATATAACCGTGTGTTCGGTTGTTTTCCAGTTCATAAATAATATGATTCCATAGCGTAAATAATAGATTTTCGTGTTCGTTTATCCACGAAATTGCCGGCTTTCGCACCGCCATTTGAAGTCAAATATATATAAAAATATTTAGTATTTTCTAGTGATGGGCACGGAATATTACTCAAAATGATCGAAATCACTATCGATAATTGGCGATGTGGGCGATATACAAGACAATGCCAGTCACATTTCAGTCAGCTGTTTCATCGATTACATAAAAATGGTAAAAATATTGTAATAAATTCATTTAAATTTTGTAAATTCAATATAATATATTTCGACTATTTCTATTTATATTTATGTATCATCTAATCACTTCAAGGCGAGCTCGATTATTCTCGCCGGCCTCGGTGTTGCGGCAGTCGGCTTCGCTGGCAAACACTTGCTGCGCCGCATGCCCCAAATGACGACAACGCTTAACGAGGCCCTCAAAAATTTACCCAAATTCGATGCGGAAAGCATGGCCAATGCCAAATACTACAAGGGTGGCTTCGACCCAAAGATGAACAAACGCGAAGCTGCCCTCATTTTGGGCGTCAGCCCCAGTGCCTCCAAGCTGAAGGTAAACTTAAATTAAATCCTTATCCCCTATTTAATAATCATATTCATGCTTGCAGGTAAAGGATGCACATAAAAAAATTATGCTTCTCAATCATCCGGATCGCGGCGGCTCTCCATATTTGGCGGCAAAAATAAACGAGGCCAAAGACTTCATGGATAATGCCAAATAAATGTTGAGAACTGTGTGTAAATAAAGACAAATTATTGTGTATAGCAAGTAAGAACTAAGATTTGCTTGTTTATTGTTTTGATGTGTACCATCTAGCAATATTCAAAACCCCTAGCATAGTCTATAGTTGTAGTTGGATTTAATTATAGGCAGCAAGAAAATAATAATTAAAAAATCGAAATTATTTCTTTGTATATTTAAAACAAAGATATTAATGTTTTTTTAATGGTATCTTCCCAGAAACTGTAATTATCATTTGTATGTACTTCGGATCACTTAAAAAATCGAATTTGTTTATTTTTATAGTTTAAACTAAGATATTAGTGCATATGTAACAGAGTAATTATATATTTCCACTCTTTCCATATTACTTGTAGCTTCCCCATTATCGAGCTAATGTCGTAAACCATTAGGAGTCAGTTGAAAAACTGATAAATGGCATTATTTAAATATTACTTAAGTCTTAATATAAGCTGAAAAGTGTCGAAATTGAAATACTTTTGCAAAATGCAGCTGCAGTGCAGGTTGCTTCTGCCATTTCTGGCTGTGATTCTGGCTGCTGTTGTCGATGTCGCAGCTTATCCGAGTAATATTATTACCAATGGATATTCAGCGACCGTTGGCCAGGCACCGTACATCGTTGGCCTGCTGCTGATGGAGGGTCAGTTCGGTCGCTGGTGCGGCGGATCCATCATTGACCACGAATGGGTGCTGACTGCTGCCCACTGCACGGATCACATTGATGCGGTTACCATTTACTATGGCGCCACCAGACGCACCCAGGCACTGTTTAGTCTCACTGTCGGCGTTGAGGATGTGGTGCAGCATCCTCAATGGCCGGGCAACATTGGCAATGACATCGCTTTGATACGCACACCACATGTGGGTTTCTGGTCGCTGATCGATAAGGTGGAGTTGCCGGGATTTGCACAGCGCAATGAAAGATTTGTGCAGGCCGCGGTGGTCACCTGTGGCTGGGGCAGCACCTACGATGGCAGCTCTCTGCCCGACTGGCTGCAGTGCATCGATCTGAACGTGATTAGCAACGAGGAATGCACTCGCAGCTATGGCACACTGCCGGAGAGTGTTTTGTGCGTCGGCACCCCGGAGGGCAGATCCATTTGTGATGGTGACTCGGGTGGACCATTGGTGACCCAGCAGCAGCCCCAACTGGTGGGCATCACCTCGTTCAGCGATGCGGAAAGCTGTTTATCGGTGGCACCAGCGGGTTTCACTCGTGTCACCTCCCATTTGGACTGGATTCACAGAGTTTCTGGAGTGGCTTACTAGCGAATAAAATAAAACCAACTGTAAATATACATTTTCTATTCTTAATCTGATCAACAGGTTCTATTTAAGAGTGGATAAATAATCACATATCCTTAAAAACAAAAGAGTTGCACTGTCTGCTATTTTAAAACCAAGACTCGTGCTAAAACTATCGATAAATTTAGCTTGATGTGAAAGCTGCACGTGAGCTGAATACATCGCCACTGAAAATCGATAAATACCCTCAGCTGATTGTGATTTGTGCACAACAGTTGCAATTGAGGCAAACTTGAAATTTATTTATTATGCATCAAAGCAAATTGTTTTAAAGTTGATTACGCCTAACTGGTTGCCACCATGTTGTCCATAGCCTCACGAAACTGGACAACGGACACCAAACCATTCTGATCAGTGTGTGTTGCCATGAGTTGTCGCCAAATCGTTTCAAAGTCACTCGCACTCACGATATCCTTGAAGATCTGCTCCAAGTGCTCCTTCGGGCGTTGCATTCGAAAGTCGCTCGACGACACACCATATAAAAATGATATATCCGGTGTGAGGAGTTCCTTTACATTGGTCGCTTCATCCTCGAATTGCTGCGGTTTCAGTTTACGCATTGGCGCCTGATTCGGCTGCTTGCCCAGATCGGAGCAGAGCAGTCGATATGTGGTCTCCTTGTTGTACACATTCGCCGGCATTGTCGATATATTACCAGTGGTGGGCAATGGATTCTGGATGGAGAGCAGACGACAGAAATCATCGTAATTAACACGCTCCGTGGCGCAATTCTCGTCAAGAATGAGCTTGAAATGGGCGAGAGTTGTGCGCATTTTATAGATATCAATATACAGATGCATCTTGTGCATAATCTCAAAGATCTTCTTCAGCGGCAAGTGGCGTGTCCGCTCCTTATCGCTATGCTCCAGCACCGAGATCAAATCAAACATATGAAAATCGGCACGCTTCTGCAATTTGTGGCGCCACATATTCAAATGCCCCAGTGCGTCGACCAATTGCTGATTGCTACGACACGGCGATATATCCTCGATCAACATTTTGCAATCGCAGTCCGGAACGTGAGTGGGTGTTCCATACGTCAAGTGCTGCGGCACCGCGTACGGATATCTATACGGAAAAAAAGAGTGCATCAGAAATACACAAATATATATAATGAAATGAAGCACAAAATATAATTAAAATAAAATAAATAAAAATATTCTAATAAAATATCATTAACAAAATAATTTTCATAAGCCTCACTATTAATGTGAAAATTCTTTAATTTTTAACTACTCTTATCAATATATTGATATATTTAAAAAGTATGTGTTCGACTAGGCATTTTGCTCAAGCTGCATTTTATTTATATTGAGTCAATTGAAACACAGCTTTGGTTTTTAGTTACTAAATTTCTCTTTAAATATATTCATTTTCTCTTTAAATAAATATTCATTTTTGATCTATTTAAAGACTTTAATTTTTTGTTAGTTTTTTTATAGCAATTCCATCTTTTAATGTTTATTTGTGTTCAGTATTGATTTGCTGTATTCAAATAAAATGTTTATAATATTTTTTAACTATATTTTAAGTATTTTTTTTTATAACATTTTCCAAAACTACCATTATTTTGAGCTTCTACTTTCGATGCTTCCGAAGCGAAACCTCGGCTGATAATGAAAAGTTGCCCACGTCAATGAATAGTCAGTAACACTTGATAAGAGCAATAGCCTCTGATCTGTGCTTCTGGTCTCTATTCTATAAAACGTTGGGAGTCCGATTTTGAACATTCAGTATAACTTTTAATTTCTATTGAGATCAGTTGAACTGAGCGCAATCAAAATGAAATTCAATTGTGTCCGGCATATTTTATATGTCAGTCTGATTCTGATCATAAGTGAAACATTTTTGTTAACAGCAGCTAACGCAAATGAGGTAAGCAGTTAGTTGAAATATATAATACCAATTTTTATTCTATTTTCTTAGACATCTAGGATTGCGGATGAACTGGTTGTGAAACCCTTGTTAAACTACATAGAGCAGCTGCGGCGAAGCGTCGAAAGCAATAAAATAAAAGTCACACTTAAAGAAGCAGAAATCAAGGAACTGAAAGAAAAGCTAGTTGAACATTACGTAAATGTGGCGATAATTAAAGAGTTGGGAGATCAAATAGACTTCTATAGGAAGAGCATTGATCAACTGGCACCCAGCAACTTTAAAGGAGTTAAAAGATCAGTTGGAGTCACACAAGAAAAGCCTTGATCAGAAGGACCAACAAATCTCAAATATCCAAAACGAGGTCAAGCATTGTGAAAATAAATTGAAGAACTGCAAAGAGAAACCCTTAATAAAAGATTGCTCTGATTACGGAGTTGCATCGGGTGTTCATCAAATCAACTTCTCGAATTATTCGTTTGATGTTTTATGTGACTCTGAGACGGCTGGTCGTGGCTGGACAGTTATCCAACAGCGCATCAATGGCGAGGAAGATTTCCACAGGGATTGGGCCACATACCGTGAAGGCTTTGGCTCCTTCGACGGCGACTTCTTCCTGGGCCTGGAGAAGATCCATCGCTTGACGAGCAGCCAACCACATGAACTTCACATCCATATGGAAAACTGTGATGGCAGCATCAATTCGTCGATCTATCATGAATTTGAAATTGCTGACGAAAGCGATGAATATCGCTTGATCAATCTTGGCAAAATGACGGGCAATGCCTCATTTGATGCGCTGCAGGGACAACAAAGATATGGAATTTAGCACATTCGATCGGGAAAATTATGAAAAATATGGCCGGGCTTATTATGATTGTGCAAAGAACAATGAAGGTGGCTGGTGGTACAGTTTCTGTGGCTGGAGGTAAACAAATCACTTTCCGCATCATCTCACAAGTATTTTGCTAATCTTACTTCGTTTCTTCTGCAGTAATCTAAATGGAAATTTCCAGGAATCGGATGGCATCCTTTGGGGCATCACTGCGGTGAAGTATGTCAAAATGCTGATACGCCCAGCGTAGCAATATCCTGAATCCATTTAAAAGGGAATAAACTGTGTGCTTGTGCAAATTGGATATATATATATATATATACATATATATATATATATAATTATATATTTGGAGATTACGAAATACTCCAATTATATTTCTTTTTGAGAAATAACTGCACCAACGGTTTCGATTAAAATTATTTATTCAAAATTCATGATCTGGATATGTCACTATATATATACATATATTTATAGATATCATATCATATCTAAACTGATATATAATATGCATTATTATATTATTGATCAACTGCATAAATTTCATAATGATCGGATAAGAAACAACCAAATTATGGTCGAAAATATATTGACATATTGATCTCATATCTATTTCTTGTCTGAAATAAAGCACTTCCGCACCCGCTTACATTTGAGTGTGCAAAACTTGTTGGCAAATAAAACTAGAATATATTTAACAGCTGGATTCACAGGGTGTCCAGTAGTCGGGCTCGACTACAATTCAGGCAATAAAGTTATTCACACTTACATTTTATACTTTTTACCAATGCGTGGATAGGTGCGATCAATGTAATCCATTTGCTCCTTGCTGATGATGATGACATGACCGGCGCACTGTTGCATGCAACGCTTCACCAGGTGGCCACTGACATCACCCTGGGTGGCCCTGCCAAAGGTGTCGTTACGCCTAAAGGGTTGCGCATATCTGCCGACATTGAGGAACAGGATTGAAGATTAGGTTTACTCAATCAACTCAATCATTCACATCACCTGCGATCCACTTGCTCCGCTGGAAAATAATGATTATGACTCAGCACATATTTATCATGGAATTGGGCAAATTCATGATTCACTTGCTGAGCCGGCTTGCGCGGCAGCACCAGGTCGTACAGGGTGCTCGGTGACTTGGTTTCACGGCCAAAAGTGCAACTCAAATTGGTCACATGATCGGGCTTGGAGAACGTTGGCTTTGCCTCGCCCAATTTGGCGCTTTTCAAATACATATCCTCCGAGAACTTCTCCTTGAATGCGACAAAGCGTGTCTTCGACGTCTCTACGGCCAGCAGGTCGGGCACACCGACCGCTGGCAGACAAGGCGCCGCCGGCCACAGTTGTCCGGCGCTCTTCAGTTGCTCTCCCTTGCAACGGGTGGTTATCAAATACTCGGCTATCTCCTCCGGGTGTGCGTTGATCAGGCAGCTGGACGTCGTGTTCGCCGGATCTATGGATGAGACGACGCCTGCCGCTCTTGCATCCCCATTGCGATTCCTGAAGCGTCCACTGTTGGCCATCTCGTTCTCTCCTCTAGTTTCCCAGTGTTGTATAACTCTTCAATCGTGAGTTGCGTTTCCTTTAATAAATAATTAGTCAAATTTGAATTATGATTGTTAACTCAGTACTAAAATCAGTTCCAACAAACTAAAAATTCTATAGCCGAATAAGAATTTTCAAATTTTCGACCTATGTTTGTGTGTTTCTTAACCGATCTTGCTAGTATAAATCTGAAATCACTTCCTTTAAATTTGTGACTTTTATTGCTATCGAAAATCGAAATATAGGTAGTTATCGATAATATTAAATAAACCTGATCTATAAACTATAGACTAGAATCTAGCTCTTATAATCTCTGAGATCCGCGAGATACGGATATATCGACTCGTCTGTTGATCCTGAATAAGAATATATATAGCCTTTGGGGCCAGAGATGCTTTATTCTGTCTGTTACATACTTGTGCACAAAACCAATAAACCGAAAAATAAATGAATTTTCGTTTTAATTGGAAATTAATGCTAAAAACAATTCCAAAATTGAACTAAACTCTTAACTGAAGTTTTAAATAAATAAATAAGTTTATTAAATGAATATTTTTAGAACAGAATTTGCACAAGTTGAGCTTCAGTTAGCTTGTTGTCCAGTTTAGGTGAGGGCATAGTTCTTTTGCAGTATAAAGTCCCAGGTGTCCTTCCAGCGCAAGTCGATGATTTCCTTGGCGGACATCTTTCTGGAGCCGTAGCTCAATGGCAAGAATTTGACAAAGACGCCGGCAACGGCGAACAGCCAAAGGAGTAGCGCGAAACGATAAAGACGCACCAGTTGCATGCCACGCACAGCGTTGCAATGTCGCCGCAACAGATACTCCAAATGCTCCAGCACAAAGCAGAGGAGCAGCAGCTTAAACACAAATGCCGGCAAATAGTTGTGCAAGAACAGAGTGCGATCCACAAAGAAATACGGCAAATAATGCATCAAATAGCCCACAAAGAAGGTATCGCCTGCGATGAGGAAACGCCTCCATTCGCTCGCTGAGACATCGAAACAAAGTCGCCGCCGGCGCAACGCATAGAAGATGAGGAGGCCAACGTAGATGAGCAATCCAGCACTGGCCATATACCAGATGAGCACATTCCCGAGCAAATAGATCTGGGCGCTGGATCCGTCGTCCAGCCAATAGGCGATGCCCTTGTCAAGGAGCGGCCACTCGTGCGGCTGGGAGCTGTACATGTGGCTCTGCACCTGTTTGGCCTGCCAGAACATCTTTGTCTGCAGCTCCAGCCACTTGGCCCAGAACGAGAGTTTCGTCCGTTTCGTTGGTATCATTTCGGCAGATAGCAATTGACGTTCACGTTCCCGCTGATCTTGAGCTGCAAATATTGAATTATAAATACAAATAAATAAATTAGCATAAATATAAATTATAAGCTAGTCAATATACAGTTGCGAAAAGAGAATAATCGAAGCACACTCTCAAGAAGTGTTTTAATAAGTTGTATTTTTGAAGTGGAAGAAGACTCTTAATAAAAAGTAAGTAAAAAAAGCCATCATTTTATTCACAGGTTGTCAACTTCTTGGCACTTACTCTTGGTATAGCGATGCTCCTCCACATTCCAGATGGCATCCTGGTGCACCTGCTCCCGATCGCCGACCACCTCGTGCTGATTGAAGCCCCACGCGGGCAACTGGCGTCCACTAAACCTCAGAGCAGCACCAGTGGACTCATGGATCAGGCGTATCTCCGATTTGATCGCATGCCAGCGATCGCCTTCGGTCTGCCTGTTAAGGATCTCTACGCGCCAGAGCAGCTCACCAGCCATCTTGATCTCGTAGTCAATGTAGCAGCTAACCTCCTGGCATTGTGGCGTCATCGGTGCCGCCACATCGTGTGAGTTCAGTGCTCGACTCGTGATCCCGTGCACCAGTTGAATGACGTCGCCATGCTCGATGGCATCCGGCTGATCACCGACGACAAGATCATCCCGGTCCGGCCGTTTGACAATCCACCAGTTGTTCACATCCTTGAAAGAATAACAGGTGACCTGCTGTTGATGCGACGAGCCCCGCTGATCCTTGTAGCGCACCGGATAAACGGCGGCATGCGAGTGCAGCCAACAGGTGCGTCCGTGTGTGTGTCGCAACGTGATTTGCGAGCCGTGCACCACAGCCAATGGCTGACCCTGCGTAATCGATGCCAGTCCCCCGTCGAGCGACGCCTGGAAGGCACTCGTCATTATGCTGTCATGTGGCCCGGCTCGATGGAGCGTCCTTAGGTGCACATAGAAGATGCCCAGGTAGACGGCCACTGGGATGCCCACGAACAGCAGCAGTCGGCTCAATGCGTGCAGCCAAAGCTGTCTAGCTGTGGAGAGACAGAGATACAGATAATTAGCGAGATATCCCATTTAAATAGAGATAAGAAATTTAGAATTGTTGTACAAAAGCCCAATTGGACTCTTTTGGATTTCAAAACTCTCCAAAATTATGTAAGCTATTTCTGTCAAGCAACTGCTCTGCAAATCTCTTCAACAGGCGCTCTCAATCTTTTAGAAATCTCCACAACAAGAAGCACATTCTCTCCGAAATAGCTGTTATATATGTTATTCATTATCATCAAGATTTTGTTGTGTCTTTAATTCCTCTAATTGAAATTTTCACTTGTTTCAAAGCGATGTTGGCTCTCTTTCTGCCGTAAGTATTCTACAAATGTCTACAATAAATTAATTTGGTTTGAAATCTCCACAATAAGGTGTTCCTCTTCCAAATGTCACAATAAGCTCCTTCTTTACAATAAGCTCCTTCTCTACAATAAGCTTCTTTCCCGTTTAATCTCTACAAGCTCATTCTGTTATATATGTTACTTTCTACTCTACACTCCACGACTGTTAGATCCTATCTCAATCAGTTCAACTTACTTGTCAAAGTGGCATCGTAGAGCAGATTCCAGAGATGACGACACAGCAGATAGCCGGCGAGTGCCAGCGCCAGGAAGCCAACATATTTAACGCAGCCGGCGCAGGCGAGAAACAGCGCAGCCGACGCACCGCTGCTCAGCCAGTTAAGAGAGCCGAGAGAGCAGCGCTGGAAGCGCAGCAGGCAGGCAATTCCAACGGTGCTTGCGAGCAGCAGCATCGATTCCATTAGAACGAAACGCGATTGGGTCAGCAGCGCGTTGTCGAGGACGATGAGTAGGCCGCCAAGCGAAGCGGCCCAGCGACGCAGCTGCGCCTGCAGCAGTAGCTTGTAGACCGCCGGTGCGAGCAGGCTGCCGCAGAGAGCGGGCAGAAAGCGCAGCCAGAAAATGGGCACATTTGGCGCATAGGTGGCGCCAATGCGTGCAAATGTATAATTACCATCGTAGCCGGCAAAACTGACCAGACTAGCAATCAACTGCTTGCCCAGCGGCGGATGCTGATCGAAAAAGAAAATGTTGCGCATATAATGCGAAATATATTTCCCATAGTGCAGCTCATCAAAACTGAAAAAGTGGACAGTTTTTCAAAACGAACAGAAACTCATAACAGACATTGTATAATGATAACTTTACTTACACCACATTTGGCGGCGTTGCCAGCTTGTAGAAACGCGTGAAGAACGCCAGCAGAAAAAGAGCCCAGCTGATGAGATCGATATGCAGGCTAACGGTTAATTGCGTGGCTGTCGCAGCGCTGCTTTCAATGTCTCCACTCTGACTCTTCAGACGATCGACAACATTGGCCACCGAATCGCCGTCGTCGTCGTCCTCACACGAACATGAACGCGAACGCGAACGGGACTTTTGCGACTCAGAGGTAGGTGTTGCTGCTGGCTGCGACGCCTTTGACGTCTCAGTTTGAAACGATTGGCGACTCTCTGAGCGTCGATGGCGCTCGACGCTGCCGCGAAGCTGCAGTCCTAGCGGTGTATTCAAATGACAGTTGATGTCGCGGCAACAACAGTTGAGCATGTTCGCTGCTGTGGTGGGCAGCATGCCATTACAGCACAGTGGTGAAGGTGAATTGCAATTGACGGAGGCTGATGCTGACGCTGTTGCTGCTGCGACTGAGGTTGCTGAACGGCTGCGAAAGTGAAGTCTTTCGTTTTGCTCATTTTGATTTTCGATAACATTCTGTTGTTGTTGCTGTTTCGACTTAGAGCGCGTCGCTTTGCTTCGCTGTACAATGGACATGATGTAAACAACAATTGTTGTCACTTTGTTGCAGCGTGAGAATTATTATTATATTATTATCTGATTTTTTGTTGTTTTAAATTTTTGTTGACACTTTCACTTTTATAATACATATGTATATATGTATAAATGCAAACAATTATTAATTAAATTCACACTTGTTTGTGTCTGATGTTTTTTTTTGCCACGTTTGCCAAACAGCTTGTTGATTTTTGCACTTTCCTATGCTGACTGCGCAGCCACTTGTTGTTATCTGCCTCTGTCCACAAATAACCCAGCACAATTTACATGCGCCCTGCAGCGGAAGAAAGTTCAACACACAAACGCAAAGAGGGAGAGAGCGAGCGAGAGCACTAAAAATATACGCGCATATTTTTAAAGTTGTTTTTATTTGCTTTGCTTTCCTCTCTCTCACCAAATTCGCCGACTCGTTCGCTGAAGATCTCGACGCGCACTGACTCAACACGTAGTCAAAGCGTCTGCGCAGCTGCCTGCTGCTGTTGCTGCTCATGGTGTGACTGCGCAGTCGGCGCTGGAATGCGACTTGTTCGCTGTTTGTCTTGTGTTTTGACTGCGTCTCTTGCCTACTATGATTCTTAACCCATTTCGAGAGCACAGTCTGTCTCTCTCGCTCACTCGCACAGTCTGTTAAACGGTCTCTGCAATGGTCAATAAAATAACAAGTGCTGTAACCAACTGTTGCTTGTTGCTTCACAACACCTTTTGGCCTTTTTTTGTGGTTTTCAAGGTAGCACGCGTCAAACGTGCTGTAAACTGGAAAATAAATGTTTGAGTTTTACATGTTAAAAATTTTTATTGCTTAATAATTAGACTTATTTTAAGCAGATCAAATAAATTGTTCGAATTTATAGATGACACTAGATTAATAACAAAATAATTTTCAATTTTTCCACATTATTTATTTACTTCTGGGAAAAACCAAAATGATTTTGTGTGCGGAAAACCTTGTCAAAATTAAATTCATTTAAGTAAAGATTTAAAATCACCTTAATAAAAATTATAATATATATATAATATTATAATATTATAATTGACCACTTCATAATAACATCCCTAACTTACTAGCCTATTATTGTGCGTTTGAAACAGTGAGCCACCCTATCCCAAATATTTGCACGTTGCCCTTGTCGACATGCTATCATTTCAAACGGTAAAACTACCCATAGAAGACCCCCAAAATGCACACACACACACATAGTATAACCATATTGAGAGCGCATTTTATGGAGAGAACGAAACGAAACGAAGCGAAAAGCAACCAAACTCAAACCCATTTGTCTAGCGGCGTTTTGGAGACTTTGCCGAGCGATGCGAGAGAGTCGGAGAGTTGGAGTTGAAATACAATTGGTTTGAGTTTTGGGTTCGCTTTAGGCGTTGATTTTCAGGTCTGGCGTTGGCTGTCCTTCTGCATGCCACAACTGCAGCGAACGAGTGCAACGTGGGTGTGTGTGGGGGAAGGGGGAATGTGGTCCTTGCACCCGGCACAGACAAAACAACAATATGGGCGGAAAAGGAGGCAACGAGTTGAGTTTGTTGGTGCTGCTGCTGTTAGCGGGTTGGTTGCAAGGCTGCAAGGTTGCTGTGCTGTGCCCCCCAGGCAGGCGCAGGACTCGCACAAGTGCAAGGATATTGTCGCTACCAAACCAAAGCCTGACATGCAACGCCAGCATCGCTGCAGCATCGTCGCTGAATCTGATTGAGCCTGTTGGTGGGTGTTTTTGTGGCGAGTGGGGAGGTTTGGTGTTGCTCCTGGCCTGAGTCAGAGTCCAGGGTGCCCCCGGTGTGCCGTGTGTTGTGCCACTTTGGGCTCAATGTTCGTGGCCGTGGCCGTGGCCTCGACTCGTGCGCTCGTTTCCAACTCCAGCCAAGGCCAAGCCTGGCTAAAAGGACGACGTCGCCGTTGCCGTTGACGTCGCCACGATAATGTGGCACAATGACATTGACATTGAACTAGGTCGAGGACGTTACTCCTCTTTTAGCCAACGGTTTTCGGTTAATGTTTACCCCCCCTCGCATCTCTCGTTGTCTCTCCCTCTCTCTATCTCTCTCCTGCCAGTTTAACTGTCTTTCTTGCGAGCCTGATTATGAAAACGGCATTTTGATGCTCTCTTCCCTGATTATGGCATATTTTATGACCCAACTGCGGCTGTGGCATGCAGCAGTTTGCTTGTTGCTACCACAGCACGTTTTGTTTAGTTCACATTAAGCAGCACTCGACGCTTAAAGACCTATTTGTGCACATCATACAAAATAATTTGTCAGACATGACTCGTTTTGCTTATTTACTCAAAACAGGTTTTAATCTTTTTCTTGGCAAATTTTATTATTTAGTTGAATATTTTTTACTTAAGCAAGTTGCTTTGTACTAATACATTTTGGGTTTGCTTGCAGTCTTTTGAAAAACAGCCAAGTTTTTATTTATTTCTATATTTATTAATTTATTTATTTACTTATTCGTTATTTATTTTCTTTCTTTTTTATTTAGTGTCGACACAATAATTTAAATTAAAAATAAAATTGAACATTAAATGTTTTATTAAAAAAATAGGAAATATATAAAATGTATCCAATCAAACTTAACACATTATTTTAAATCTTATCTACATCTTTCCATTGCCTACATTCCGGGGCTTCAATAGCTCATTTTTTAAAGAAATCAAACTATGATATAATTTAATTGATAATATCTATATCGTGTATCATAGATCATAAATCTTGGTTAATATGTATATGTACATAGTCGATGCTTAAATAATAATTATGGCTTAATATTTATTTACAACACAACTGGTGAACTCTCCACGACACTCACTCGCCCTCTTTCTTACTGCTCGACTACTGATCGAATCTTCCGCGCACTGTCTGGCAACTCTAAGAGATCGCTTCTAACGCTGTCTGACTGCCTGCTTTAAGCTTTCGCATAGTTTTGCCAACCCTTTTACATATTTTGTCTTTCCATATAAAAGAAAGATTTGATTTATGCCTGCAAGCATAAAGTAAAGTTGTTGCATGCAACTTGAGACAGCTTGAGAGGCCATGGAAATTGTCGATATTTTCTGAGATAAATAAATTACCTGCACTCAAGCAGGCAACGCCTAGCAACTAAAACAAAGGCAGCTCAGCTATCAATTAAAGTTCATGCAAATGGAATAAATTTAAGTTGCCTCAGCCCTCATCCACCTTCCCCCTTTTTCCGTCTCTATTGTTATATTGTCTGCATTTGATAGAAGTCCTTGTTTTATTGGATGAGAGCAGATTTTATTTATTTTAAATGAAATGAAATTTATTTTATGCACATTTTATTCAGTTGCAGCCAAGGGATGCAATTTCTATATATACATGGATTATTCATATATATATAAATATATATAAAATACACACGGGACATTTACACTCAACCCCCTAAAAAGCATGTGCTGACATTTTGTTTTATACATACGTACACACATACAAATCTATATATATAGGTATATATATATATATAGAAAATGCAACTAAAACGCTGCAAAATGTTTTTGCTACTGCTGCAACTGTCTGGCTTATTCAAGCCAGAGGTAAAGTGGGGGGGGGGGGGGGTTGGTGTGTGATTGTGTATGCTGCATACAGCAGTTGCAGCAACAGCCACATGCAACGCACACATTTTGTTCTTAGTTGCATTGCAGCAGTCTGGCAAAATTTTTGCCATTTGATTGCATTTTGTTTTTGGCTAGCCGCCTTTTTGTGTAGAGTTTGTTGCAATTTGCTAGGGCACACACGCACACATTCACACACACACACAAGCGTGCAGAAAAACGCATAGCTGCATTTTGTGCTCTCGCTCGCTCTCTCTTACACAGCAAAAGAGAGATTTGCTGTTGGTGTTGTTGTTGTTGCCTAGGCCTTAGCTTTAACATATGCACAAGCACACACCTACACACATGCATTAATACATGTGTATGTATAGAATATAGAAATGCATTTTTTCACACACATACACATAAGCTTATGTATTTACGTAGGCATGGAGCCTACGAGTGCGAGCGAAACAGGGCGATTGATAGCTTTATTTTTGCATACACATTTTAATTTAAATATACATATATATATATTTTTTTTTGTGTTTTTGTTGCCTACGCTTCTTAATTTGATTTGCCAGCTAAAATTAATCATAACGTTTTTGCAGCAAGTACAGTTGTGCTCAAAACATACGCTTTTTAGCAGTTGCATAGTTTTTGCATGCAGCATATGGCACAGCAAAAGTGACAAGTAACATAGTTTCTTTCCATTTTCTTTTTATTATTTATTACTACAGCGGCGCTTTTACGCGTTTCCAACAAAAACACTCCAAAAAACACCAATACACACACACTTTCACACACCTACACTCGCTATATATATGCATGTGTGTGTGTGTGTGTGCGCCCCATGATGTGTGCCCGTTTGTTTAGAATTTTAGATTTTAGCGCGTTTTAGAATTTTATGAATGAATTTTCGGCGCAGACTAACTGCATGCAACTCCCCAATCCCCTCCTCCCTGCCTAACTCCTCTACTCCCGGCCCACTCCAGTGCAGTCTGCTCCAGTCGAGAGTCACTTTTAGTTTTTCGGTTAGTTTTCGTTGGCCAACAATTTTTGTGTGTTGAAATAGAAGAGCAGCTTGTGGGCGTTTTTTTTATTTTTTTTTTGACTCGTTCGTTTTGTTTTGACCTTGGCCCCGGCTAAAGGGGGGATTGGGAATTTTCTCTGGCTTGGGCTTGTTTAGATTTTGTGCCAACGCCAGCTGCAATTTTTGTTGCCCCGTTTTGCTGTAGTTGGTCCATTTTCGCATTTACCGTTGCACTTGGCACACAAAACTTTTTCAAAGGAGAGCTGCACTGAAAGCTCTTTAAGAAGCTAACTGTTAAGTTCTGTTAGCTTAATTCAGAATATTTATGTGCTGTGAATTGTGTACTTAAAATACAAGATTGATGTTATGTGCCAATAATAGGTAAAGATGACATAAAAAAGCATAGATAAAGCGTAGAATACTAATACAAAAAGGATGAAAAAACGTAATATGCGATGCAAAATCAGAAAGCAATAAAAGGGAATGGAAAATGGAAAAATAACCATTCTAAGCAGGAATTTCAGCTACTGCTGCAAAGAGGAAGTGATAGCAAAAAAGAGAATGCAATTAGAATGTGGCCCAAAGGAAACAGTTGAATTAAAAAGCAATAAAACTCAATAAAAAGACAGGGCAAAGATGTCTGAGTTTTGAAAATAATTGTGTTCCGAAAAAGTATGCAATATTTTTCTTGAATATTAAGTCTTAAGCTAAAAGATGAGTCAATTTACTTAATAGGTTTAACAAATTACATACTAAGATAAATCTGCAATTATTTTCCTTGCCAATTAAAAATGTGTGGCGGGTATTAAAAATAAATAAATATTTGTGAATTGAATAACAAGCAAGTGTGTAATTGTAGATATGGTTTGTATGTATATGCAACCACAATACACATATGTATATATGTACATAGACATATGTGCATATAACCACAAACTGACCCCATCCCATCCCACCTCTCCCTCTCCCTTTCCTTACTATTTACTAAATGTTTGGCGCCATGTTTCAATATGCTCATCCCAATGAATATGTACATAAAATACAAATTTACACATACATACACACACAAACACACATATGTATGCAATTGTCTTAATGAGTTTTGCTTCGGATACACACACGCAAACACACACAACACAAATAGCTAATAAAAATCTATTGTAAAAAAACTGTTGCATTGCCGGCGAGCGCGCTACTGTAAATTGTCCAGCGAGCGGAGAGTCTGTGTGTTAGACAGGGATAGACTTACACTCAGAACGGCAGACAGAGCGAGAGAAAAGGAGAGACAGCGAGCGCCCACAAAGAGAGTAGACGAAACGAGCACTAAGCAAACGAGACAACAAACACAAAAGCGAAAGCGAGGAGTCCCAACTTTCCAGCATAGTGCGTGACTGTCAACGGGGTATGTGTCTGTGTGTGTGTGAGTCTCTCTCCACATGCGTGTGTGTATGTGTTGGGAACGACATTTTAAAGAATTTGACTTGGGCAAACACACATTTGGGCAACTGTATGGCAACCGCCTCCGTCTCCAAACACCCTCTTCGTCATCGTCACCAAACTCTACACAGATTTTAGGCGCCCGGTCATCGGCCCATTATACGCCGGCCGGCTGCTGACCATCAAATGGACGCACTTTAAATCAGTTTACGTTATAACGTCAACATCGACACTACGTCAATTTGCAACTCGGTTTGTTGGAGCTTTGTTCCGTTGCGCTCTGCATTATACGACGCGTTTTTACTTTCACGTCTCTAAATTCAACAGTCAACAGTTTTAAGCGTGAAATCAAATGGAAATTAGATCTTGTCTAATCATCCTCAACACTCATCATTAGAAACAAGTAAGTTCATGAGTAGAATTTTATAATTTTCGGAATGTGCTTCTTTATTTATTTATTATTATATGTTATTATTTATATTGATTTAAATGATTTATTTTAGTTATTAAATTACATTTTCTTGACTCTGTTTAGGTTATCTTACTCCACAGGTTCAGATATTTTCTTTCGATCTTTTCTTAGTGTTATATATCAGTCTTTATCTTTCTATCTCTTGCTTTGTCTTTAACGTTTTTACTTTCCTTACTAACGCTTATTTGTTATCTAATTTAATTTTTTTGAATAGAATTAGAGAAAATATACTTGTTATATATTTTAATACGAACTGAAGATATTTAGCAACTTGAATGAAACACAAACTGAGTAATAATAGGGAACCTACAATTATTCTTATCTTAAGACATTATCTAGGCAGACATTTGCAGCTGCAGCTAGATACATTGTCATATCACTAAATGTGCTTCGCAGAACTCTTATCGCGGAAGGTTTTATTACGGTCACGAAGGGTGCCGCGATCGTGTCTGTTCATGTCTTTGCCTATCTTATCGATAAGAGAAGATCTAATCATTGTAGGATTGAAGACTACCTGAAGAAAGCAGATTTTAAAATTTAAGATCAGCTTCATAATAGAGAACCACAGTTTTTAAGCACAGCTTAGTAATATTATTATGCGTATGAACAGTCCAAGTGTGAATGAAATACACTCATATTTAAATAAACATGAGTATGAATAGCCCAAAAACGGAACTTACTAATATTAAAGTAAGTACGAGTATGAATATTCAATAAGTCAATGGATAACTCATATTAAATTAAGTATGACTATGAATAGTCCAAGTGTGAATGAAATATACTCATATTAAAACAAGTAAGAGTATGAATACTCAAAGTGTGAATGGAATACACTCGTAATCATAGCACTCATATGCGTATTTATGGCCATCAAATTACGCATACGCCTGCCAATTTGTGCGTGTGTTTGTTTGTGCATTATGACCGCGTTTCCGGTTGTTATCAAACCTCGATGTATGTTGTGTGTGTGTTTGCGTATGCCGGAGTGCATTCTGCAGACGTGGGTCATGGCCACAGTCACCAGTCACGACAACGGCAAAGGGAACGACAACAGCAACAGCAAAAGCCGTGTGCCGTGTGGCGGAGTTTCACTTTCATGCCCGCAAATAGACAGAGACAGAGACTGAGAGAGAGAGAGAGAGAGAAAGAGTGAGAGAGAGAGAATCGGGATGATAAACAACAAACGCAATGGGCGCGAGAACTTGCACTCAGCCTCATTTCGTCTTGCCAAACAGTCGGCCAGGCCAACACCCTGCCCCACCCCTACCTGCCACACTTGGTGGAAATGGGCACCCACTTGACAGTGGTGGTGCCTCTGCAACTGCCACTGCTGCTGCTGCTGTTGCTGCTGCTGCTGCTGGTTGCAAGCGTCATCCACTTGTAACACATTCGCATTGCCAGTTTGTTGACCAGAAACGCGCCACGGGCGCGACTTGTTCGCTATTCACGACGACCACGACGACGACGTCGACGACGATGACGCAATATGCACCCCCAACACACACACACAACACACACATGCGGGAGAGTTGCAGTTCCTCTCCTAGTCGAGTCAAAAGTCGTGCGCTCGGTTCTTACTCCAAATGCCGATTGCACTGTTGCAACCCACTCCAATTGTTGCAAGTGCACTTACCTCAACTTGACTGGGGTTGGGGGTTGCTGGCCTTATAGCCTTTATGCCTGTCCCTTGGCTGGATGATGATGATGATTCGTGTGCGTGGCCTGATTTCGTCGATTGGCCTTGCTTGCCAATAAATTTCAGTGTCAGTTCAGCATCTTTGTTGTTGTGCCACCAATATTGCGGCACTCTGCACCTGCACTTCAACCCCTGCTTATGCTGCTGCTCCCACCTGCCTCCTGCGTCCTTCTGCTTGACTGTCGTCCGCATTCTCGTGTGCCTGTGTGTGGCCAGTGAACCCGTGATTTGTTTGGCTGCTTAATTGCAGGCAATTTTATGTGGTTGATTAACTGATAACTGCATACCCAGCATGACCCAGACTGACCCAGAATGACCCAGATCTTAAGAGACCAACTCAAAAGCATCGAATATTTATGCAATTTTATGTTAATATATTGCCAAGTTCAATTAACTTTTTTTTATTTATTTATTTAATATCAATTTTGTAGACTAAGAAAAACACAAAAATTAAGAAATAAATTGAATTCAAAATAAAATTTAATATTTAAATTTATATTTAAAAAAAAAGAAATTTCGGAGGGTATTTTAGTTATAAATTTGTTGGGCTGATTGAGGAAAACCCAGAAAATCCACTTTTCGATTAAGAACCAAGATAAAAGAGTTATCATTGGGCTGCCCAAAATATATAGCAGATGTAAGATATATTAATATATCAATTTGAGTAAGTCCTCCTAATAGAGGCAAAGAGAATATTTCAAGGTTATTTAAAAAACTACGACTTAGAATTTGTGCAACGATTGTTTTTCTTTAGGTAATGAAAATATGGCAAATAAAGTATCAAAAGCGAAAGCTGAATAAATATTATGCTTAAGTGATGCTAAACAGTTTAGTTCGGCATCTGAACAACAAGCAAAACAACAAGCCCAACAACTAGACAATAAATTATTAGAACTGAAAAATAGTACAAACTGTCTACATAGATGAACCGATTTGAATGAAAGAAAAAAACAAATGAAAATAAAAATAATTGAAAGAATTTAATCATAAATATGTATGTACAAATAAAATAGCATAAGCTTTAACCAACTTGATTGGAGTCACATAGATAACAAGATCGAGACAGCCAATGATCGATAAGAACTAAGAGACAGAAGTTCATGTGGAGAGTTCAAAGAGTAAATCACAAGATCGAGAGAGCCAATAAGAAGCAGTTAATGTTCAGCGATGCAAGCTAACTGAGTGTGATAATAAATTGAATATATTAAATCTATAATAATTGAATTTTTTTGTGTATTTAATGCAAATAACATTAATCTACATACACACATACATGCATGCATATGCAAATTCATACATATATGATATTTAACTGTTTGCTTTGAAATTACCTTAACTTTTAATATATGAATATTTTGCTATTTCACTTTTTACTCATTTTTACTGATTGTTTGCGTGTCTACAAATATTAACCAGTACAACAACAAAAGAAATGCCATGTTTACTCACCAAACAAACAAAAACCGTTAATTTTGCTAACTACTTTCACAGAGAGAGGGAAAGAGAGAGCGAGCACAAAAAACGAACGCGCTCAGTCCTGTGTTCTCTCTCGTCCCTAGCAGACACACAGACACACGCACACATGTGTAACAATGCCGGCAGCTCGACTCGTGCTTTTGTCTCGTGCCCAAAAAGGAGAGAAGTTGGGAGTGTAAAAACGAGATGACGGCGGGTCAGTAGCAAACTTACGCCACACGCCGTTAGGTGGCCCTGTCGTGAATGCGGCAGCCGACACGGACACAGACATAGACGCGCTCCGCATTTCGCACTGGTCTGGTGTGGGGCTGTCGCAGTCGCAGTCTGCAGTTGCAGTCTGCAGTCGCAGCGACGTCAGCGCAAGCAGTGCAACGGTAATCGGCAGTTGGGCACATACTCCCATTCTTACTCCCCGGCCTAGCCAGGGCGAACAAATACAAACATTTGTGTTTTTCTTCGTTTTTTTTTTATATAAATGCCGCCGCGCGGGAATCGCATTCAGCTCGCCTCTTCTGACTCACTGACACTGCAGTGTCTGTGTGCATGTGTGTGTGTGCGAAAACGTAGCTCTAAAGAAAGGAAAAAGCGTATGCCAATAACAATTGCACTTTCACATTGCTGTCCAGCCGATCGGCTGCGGCGACAACGTCAACGTCGGCAGCGTCATTTCTTTGTCTTTGTCTCCGGAGTTTGATTTATTGTGTCACAAGCTCAACCAAAAGCCAAAAAAAAAAATGAAAATCAAATAAAACTCCGTTAATCGCCGTGGGTTACCCGAGCGAAAGTCCAATTTTTGTCACATTTAATAAAAATGTGCCCGATTCTTTTTGTTTTGGGACACTTGCCCAGAACTGAGGTGCTTGTCTCTGTGTGTTTGTCTGTGTGGGTGGGCGTGAGTATTTATATATATATATGTGTGTTTGTGTTGCTCTCTCAATTAAAAGCGACACTAATTTGGGTACTTAGTGAAAATCGATATGGCTAAAAATTTGCCTTTAACGCGACACTTTTGCACCGTTTTTATTACTTCAACGGGTTTAGACGTGTACATAAATCAAATGTTTTTAATTTTGTGTCGAGTCTTACAGCAATTTCGTTGAAATATTGTTATAAAATAGCTCACACGCAAACACACACATAGTCTCACACACACATGCATGCTGGCAGGACAACCCTAACCTAATCAGAATGTGCCGACATACTAAAAGCGGGCAAGTTGCACAGCGGTACAAGTTGCGAGTACTTTTGACGAAAAACAATTATTGTTAGAAATTATTTTTATTCGTAATAAAATACGAATTGTAAATAACTGCAAATAAAATCAATATATACATTCTATGAATAATATCATTGATGATATCTTATTTCGTGTAAATGAAATTAGAGCATTGCATGCAGTTTATGCAATGGAATTGAAACCACTGTGCTCAGAAGTTTTGTGCTCGTGCCTTTTTCGTATTGCGCGCAGGTTTGCCGCTCTTTTTGTAGTTGCTCACGCTGCCGGCAAATATGTATGTGTGTATGTATAAGTATGTAATAGCCGCCTATGCATTTGTGTGTGTGTGTATGGGTATGTACGTGTGTGAGTACGATTGTGAGTGCGCGTTTGAGCAGTCAAAATAACAGCGGCTGTGTTTTCACTTTTCATTCACAAGTCTAGCTGCCCTAACCTTAAATTTGATATATCTCTTTTTGATGTAACCTTATGATACAGGTTGCCCCACAAATTGCATAGTCTTTTGGCAATATTTTATGTATCTAAGTATTTATTTATTATATAATTTTAGTAGTCTGCAAATTGCAAAATATTCCTCAAAGGCGAGATGATATTTTTCAAATTTCTTTGAAGAAGTTTTAGCTGTTTTCACTGCTATAATTATAATTTTTAGTATTATTTTTACTCTTTTTATTATTAGTATTATCACTATTATTATTATAATAATTAATATTGATTTTATACTATTATTATTATGAAAACAGAAGTCAGTAGCTCGCAAAATTTAAAAGTTGTTAGCTAAAGCCAAATTCAAATTGGATAAGAATTTGTGTGAGAATTTTAAGTATAGAATAATTTGAAAGCATTAAGTTTAAGCACAGTTTAAATTAAGAAGAAATTATTTATATAATTTTAAATTTCATTTCTGATTTCGCAGAATATATTTTAAATTGAAAACCCAAAATAATCGGTAATCTTTTCAATCTTTCAGTCGCTTCGACCTAAACGCCGCACAACTAATCTTCCGTTCCCCCAGCATTCCTAGAGGAGCAGCCGCACAACGAACGCACAATGAATTTTACACCGTTTGGCAACACTTTTCCCGGGTTGCCGCAGTTTACGACGACAACGTCGCCGCTGGTGTCAACGGTCTCGACTGCTGCTGTCGCCGTCGGCGATGCCGATGTGACTGCGGCCCCCAACAATCAACAGCAACAGCAGCAGCAACAGGAGGCTGCCAGTAGCAGCAATCGTTACCAGCAACATCAACAGCAGCAGCAGCAACAACAACAGCAGCAGGTGACGTCATTGACGCACTTTAGTCAAGCGAGCGTCAGTGGCGCCGCTGGCAACAAGTTTCGCAGCGGGCAGGAGGAGGCATTGCAGGGCGATAAATACAATGGGCATTTGGTTACAGCAGCCACACAGCAGCAGCAGCAGCAGCAGCAACCGCAATATGCAACTGTTTATGCGGCAAGTGCAACGACGAGCGCCGTGGATGCGTTGCAGGCGAGCGGCTCTGGTCAGCAGCAACAGCAGCAACAACAGCAGCAGCAACTGCAACAGCAACAAGTGGTGGCGCCACAGGAGTTGACACAGGATCTATGCAATGCCATATTGCAACAACAAGGTGAGTTGGCCAAACAGTTCTCCATTTAAGGCACTTAATAAACTGCATGCCTTCTTTGTAACAGTGCTACAAAATACCTCCTGGCAGACGATCACGCCCGGCACCACAGTTGCCGATTACCTCTCTCATCTTCCGGCCAATACGTTGCCACTGTCGCTGCACCACTTCCTCAAGTACTCCGCGGAGAACATCAAGAAGGAGAACCAACAGCAGAATGTGGTACGAAAAAAAAGAACAAAATCGACCTACATTTTAGTAAATCGCCAAAAAGTGATTATCGCCTTTCTATTTTTTGGAATTCATTTAAATATAGTTGGAAAAAGAATTCCAAATTTGAGAAAGTCTTGCCCTAAATCAAATTTCTTAATAATGGAAAATTTTTCTATTTAAATTGAAATCATATTTTGGGGATTGTACACATGCAAACCCCTTTTTAGAAAAAAATCCTATATTAATTTTACAAATTTACTTTCTGAACAATATGATGAAAAGCTATTGAATGACGATTTACTGAAATTAAGGCGATTTTTTATAAATAAACGAATCGAATAATAAAATTTCCTTGAGCAGGTACTGCAGGTGCAGACGGGACCAGGTGCTGCCATTGGCATCAATACGATTGGCACAACGACAACCATCAGCATACCTCAGCAGGAGCAGCAGTCGCTGCATCAGCAACAACAACAACAGCAACAACAACAACAGCAGCAACAACAGCAGCAACAGCAACAGACAACATTGCAACTGGCAACGCAGGCGGCAGTGGCAAGCAGCTCGACAGCGGTCAGTGGCGTCAAGAAGAAGAAACGCAAAAAGCGCTCCAAAGAGCGCAAACCCAAACTGCGTCCTGGCGAAATACGGATGAGCACCGCCCTGGATGGTAGTCCATTGTACATGTGTCCCGAATGTCATGTGGCATATCCCGAACCGGAGCTGCTCGAGGTGCATCTGGTGGGGCATAATCTGGAGCGACGTTATGTGTGCGACATTTGTCAAGCATCGCTCAAACGGAAGGATCATTTGACGCGCCATAAGCAATCGCATAATCCGGAAAGGCCGTACATTTGTACAGTGTGCTTGAAGGCATTCAAACGCAAGGAGCAACTGAGTCTGCATTTTGTCATCCATTCGGGCGAGAAGCGGCATCAGTGCCAGGAGTGCGGGAAGGGTTTCTATCGCAAGGATCATCTACGCAAACACACCCGATCCCACATTGCGCGTCGGGTCAAGGCCGAGCTGAATAGTCATGTGCGGCGCGAGAATGGCACCAGCATGTTGCAACCGGTTGTTACAGCGGCAACAGCCGCTGCCGTCCAGCATGCCAATCAGCAACAATTGCAGCTGCAACAACAACAACAGCAGCAGCAACAGCAGCAGCAGCAACAACAGCAACAGCAACATCATATTGTCGTCAGCCAGCAACAGCAGCAACAGCAACAACAACAGCAGCAACAAGCCACTGGTCAGCAGCAGCAACAGCAAATGTTAAATTAGCCAAATGATTTTGTAAAGTCAGTTAAAGCAAAATTCAAGAAGCAAACTCCTTGGCACACTTTTTGACAAGCAGGTACGCGGCAGCAACTGTTGCCGCTGCTTAAAATTCAAATCTAAAAAATACAACTTTCGGTCCACGCAATTTAATTGACTCACACAAATCGGATGTACACACATATATGTAGATATATGGCAACAAATATCGTTGACGATATTTGGCAATTCAATAGCAAATATTTCGAAGGCATCTCCTTCAAACACTGTACAATTAATTCCTAGGAAGCAACACGTGACACGAACTTAATCGTAAAAGTGCTATAAAACTGGGACCATAATATTGTTTAACTTATTCTTCTTTCGAACCGATAAAGCCACTTTCTTAACTCATTTGTATTTTAAGCTTAATTGCAGATGTCAAAGGTGATAGTATTGTTAATAATTTGAATTTATGTAATAGGTAATTTAATGTATATTATTTAAGATATAATACTGCCAACTTTTTAATTTGTTTATTTTATAATTTAAAGTCTACTTTCTGTAAGAAATAGTGATTCCATTTTAAACTTGATGTCAATAACAATTTATTAAGCAAAATACTTGCACAATTCCAATCGATCTTCTTTCCATATTCAATTCTCCGACAAAATCTTTGTCGAAGTCTATATATATCTATATATATATATATATATATATCAAGAATCAAGGTCCCAGTGCGCCGATGTGATATTCTGATCGGTCGATTTGCCACAAAGTACTTTAAGACAAAATGTGCAAAGATATTACTATAATTTTATATCGTGAATCGCGTATTTTAGTGAAATGTATTTTTGTATAAATCGAATCTATGTACAGACATATATATGCATATAAATGATATATATATATATATGTAAACACGGTGTAAATGCAGCAAACTATTTATGTACTCCAAATACAGAATGAAAGAAAAATAAAAAAATGCAATTTAGTTATAAGTACGAAATAGATATTATGAATGTACTACAAAAACTTTTGATAACACAGATTAAAACATTTGTAAATACAGTATTGCTGGGGGAATTATTTTCACATAAATATTATTCACACAATTTTCAAAGAGCATTTTTCTATATATATATATGTAGTTGTTTTTGTTATTGGTTCGAAAACCGAATCAACAAATCATCTCTGTTGTTGACCCTGCCTCCATCTGTGGATGCTGACACATTGCAGTCAGCGTCATGGCTGTCCGGTCTGCAGCATGCCCCTATTTGTGTACCCAAACAACAAAGCTATTCGAACATATAATATATACATATATTTAATATCAGCTTCAGTTTTCATTCATTTTTTTTTTTTTGATAATGAAAAAAAATACTCATTATTTTTTATTATGCACCATTTATTATATTCAATCAAGTAATCAATACAATTATAGTTAAATATTCATGTAAGTGTATGCAGGTTTTTGTGTATGTATGTATGTGTTTATGTATGTATGTATTTTGTATTATCATATGTACGTGCTGTTCTTAATATATACTGAATTGAATGAGCCATGCCAGCGTACAGCTTAAGTAAAGTTATTTAAAAAATACACGTTAGCTTAAGTTAGTGTACGAAATTGTGGAAGGGTACTACTACTATGAGGAGGATATAGTAGACAATAGAGAGTAACGGCTACATCGCAGAGATTTTGCAGATAATGATGAGTCATCAAGTCTTATGTTCAAATTTTGCTGCTTGAACATTAACCCATAAATCTGCTAGTGTTTTTTTTAATGCTAACGAACAGCTGCTTAAATCAAAACATGTATTTATATACTATATATATATAAACGTATAGATGTGTGTGCCTCCTGCTGGAGACACTTGCAGTTGCTGTTTTGTTTTATTAATCGCACATAATGTTTGTGTTTTTGTTTTTTTTTTTTGGTTAGTTTTGTGTACTTGTTTTGTTTTCGTTGCGAAAAGAGAAACTTAATCACTGTACAAAAGAAGACCAGGGCCTGCCTCTGACTTCTACGGTCCGCCCAAATACTTTCGCTTCTGATCATCCATATAGTCGCGTGTGGACAATTGGATGGCTTGCTGCAGCATCTCGCTCTCATTGATGCCTAGAAATAATAGGTTGTAAGTGATATAAATATATATAGAAGTGTGTCATTTACTGACCCTCGTAGGAGGCCTCGAGCAGCTCCTGATAGAAACTGGAATAGCTCTGTTTGGCCGGCGACTGTGCAGCATCGACACGCTTTGGCGGCGACTGCGATGACTGCTTCGAGGTGCATGGCCGCTGTTCCGCTTCCGGGGTGTAAGCACGCGGCGGTGCTGTTGGTGCCGCCGCGTCACGTTTGGGACTCTTACGCTGCGGCGTATCCAGCACTTCCACCACACTACAAGCAGAATACATTTCATGTAAGTAGTTAACAATATATGCACACCTGGACAGTAAAATAGGTGTGCTGAAAATGAATTGTGCACATTCAAAAAAGTGGAAAGTATTTCTTAATGAAAATAAAAAAGCAGTGCTTGCAACAAAAGTATTGTCTGCACACATATTTAACTGTCCAGATGTGTATATATGCCTATTATTGTACCTATTACTGGCTGCCTCACGTGCCTCATGGCGACGTTTCTTGCTGCTGCGTAGTCCATTGCTGCGACGCTGCGATTTGCTCAATTTACTGGAGGACGTGGTGGAGGAGGAGCGTTGTGCTGCTGCTGCTGTGTTGGGCGAGGAATTGCCACCGCAGTGACCCACAGAGCTGGTGCTGCTCATGTCCGTGGCATCGCTATCGTAGCCGCCCAGTTCACTCACCTCGGGTGGCAGCTTGTGCGTAAATTGGCTAAGCGTTTTCGGTGACAGCGTAAAACCGACCGTGGCTGGGCCCTCATCATCGGCGCTGGAGGAAGAGCTGCTAAGCGTAGCTGCTGCACTCTTGGCGTTTGTATTGCTGCCGCTAACATTGCTGCTGCCGCCGATGCCGCCACCACCGCCGCCACCTCCTCCATCGCTCGAGTATTTGGAGGGCGAGGCATCCGAATCGGTGAGCGCCTCCGCCGACGTAACTGTCGACGATGTGGCCGAGCCGGCGGCTGTGTTGTTGCTGCCCGAACGTTGCATATTATCACGACACCACTGCAAATAGGATTCGCGAGCGATTTGCTCCTCGATGGCTTCATTGGTGGCCTCCCAGTCTGTAGTCTTTAGCTTATCCTCGAACATGGTCTGGTTGGGCAAGGAGTACGTATACATTGAAGAGAGTGTTGGCTGCTTGAATCGTCATCCAACTCACCTGTTCAATTTCGAGCTGCTCGCTGAGACGCACTGCCTCCTTGGTCTGAATCTCGGGCTTGTAACCAGCCAAGCCCAAGCCGACGCCCACAGTGGCATTGTACGGATCCAGTATAGCATTGTAGTGTGAGCCTCGCTGATAGGATAGACGCAATGGCGGATAACCAGCCTGCGATTGCTCCGAATTGAAGATGTTGATGGGTGCTGCAAGCGTATCGGAAACAAAATTAATAATCAGTTCTATGCGAGATGTGCTCACTCTGACGATGAACTATTAATCTGATTTAATATTTAATTAATATTTGTATATATTATTTATGCATATAGACTGACAACAATACTCACTCGACTGATAACAGTAGACTTCGACGGGGCGACTGTAGATCTCTGATATGGCCTGGATCTCGATGTGATTGCCGTGTGCATCGCGTGCGCGTTTACGCTGGATATAGCCATTGATGTCCTCGGTGACAAACTGACCAAAATACTCTCGATTCTCATGCTGTAAGCAGGCATTTTAATTATGCATAAATAAATATAAATGATTATCCATATTACAATATAATCCATGGTGTGCTGGCGTGTGACATCGTGCATGCCCTCATCCCCATATATTTGTAGCGATATGGAGCGGAAGAGGCATGCACCATCCTCCTCGACCGGTTTCAGTTCGTAGCCGCGCTTCTCCATGCACTTGGCGAACTCTTCGTCGCGTCGCTGCCATTCCTCGACTGAAATGGTGCGCTCCTTGGGCTGGGAATGCTCATCGCCGCTGTTATAGCCAGAGAATGTCTCCTCGTCGGCCTTAAGCTGACTTGCCCCAGCAGCCGGCGATAATTGGGCCTGCTGCGTTTTGGGCACGTTGGCACAGCCCAGACCCAAATGCTCGGGTGATTTGCGACCCACGGCAACGGTCGGACTGCTGTTGCCTGTGGATGTGGCGGCAACGGCAGCTGCCACCGCTGATGAATGTGGACTGCTGCTGCATTTGCTGGTGACGCCGGTTACGTTGCCACCCACAACAGCCGGATGATTTAGGTTGAGTTTCTCGCGCTCCAAACGATCGCGCTTGTGATGATGGGCATGGCTTTCGAGATGTTCGCGACGCTTCGAGCGAGTGCTGTAAAAAATAGAGAATAAACAATTAATATATATAATGTATATATGTATATATGATCTACATTGCATAAATAAATTAGCTTAGCTTTTTATACAGATCGAGCACTATTTGATACTTATAATTTTAGTCATACAGAGTATTGATATGCTTTATATGACTCAAATTACAGTGCACGCTGCAAGAATCAAGATTGCATAAATAAAGCAATTTAGCTGTTTATAAAGATCTGGTATTATTTTTTTATAATTTTAAACATATAGTTAATTATTACATGCTATATGATTTAAATTATGAAGCCCGCTGCAAGGGTCTAATAATAATGCTAATATTTTTAAGGTACATCTGTACATCTAAATTGCTGAATTTACTTGGCTGCCAGCTAGTTGCAAGGTGTTTATTCCTAGGAATCGGCACTCACCTCTTGTGTGGACTGCAGCGATGTGTGCGCGTTAGCTCATCGTAGACTTCACCACGCCGCTGTGGACTCTGTGTGGAATCGAATACACATATTATATATCATATGTCAAATATATATATATGCAGTCCGACGTACCTGTCCGTGCCCATCGATGACGACATTGCGATGCGTTTGATTGACAACCGATTGCTCGATGGCGACCACCTGGCCGGCGACATGGACATCACTGGCATCCGCATCGACGACGCGCTTTCCAGCGGGCGCACTAACTGGCTTGATTGTCATGCTGCGGTCGCTGCCTCCTAGCAAACAACAAAATGAGAGACGACTCCAAGTGCACTTGTCTGTCTGCTGTTATGTGAGGACTTAAATGGAAAATTTTGCTTGCTGTTGTTTTTAGTGGCCAGCTCAGAATTGGATTTTTCTGCTGCGTATGTATGTGTTTGTGTATGTGGTATCACTTTTAAACAGAGTTCTTTGTTGGGGGGCGGGAGGCGTGGGAAAGAAAGATTCCCTTTCTGACACAGTCACTTCTTCAATAATTCGTTTCTATCGTTGCTGTTGAATGCCCCTTGAATTTTGTTTATGTTTTAATATTAATTTTTTATAAGCACACAACTATGAAATCATATGCATAGCCAGATTAAATGGTGAAAATTTTGTGATTTTCATTTGGGTTTGGTATGTGTGTGCGTGTGTGTGTGGTGTTTGTTCGCAATCGTCTTTGTCTCTGCAGTGTTGCAGAAGCGATTAATTAAACACGTCTAGTTTGTCTAGTTGTTATATATTTTCACTGTTCTTTACAAACAAAAACAAATAACGTATTTATTAGTTACATGAGTTAGTTATGTTTTTTTATTGTTGATTTGTTATAAAAGTAAACCCAGAAAAGTCACTTCGATTTTTTATTTACAGCAGCCAACAAATTTGTCAGATGCGCACGTTATGCTTCTTCTTGCCTTTTTTCTACTCTTGTTTTGGGATTTTTTAGGCATTTTCAATGGGCCAGCTTGTCGCGGCAGACGGCGAACATCTGATTAAAAATGGTATTTTCCCTTAGTGATGGCATTTTTGACCATTTTACGGTTAAATTTAAGATATTATACGGCGAGTGTAGTTATTAACTACTATTAGTACGCACAGTATATTCTAAAAATTTTCCCATTTATTAGATTTAATTTACTTGCAGATTTTTTTCGATAGTATTGTAGCCCACCAGTGTAGTAAAATGCTCCATGGTAGTACTAAGACTGTAACATAACATCTATAACTTAACGTGCAACTATGTACTTAACATATAATATCGATATCGGCATTTATCTATCGGAATTCGATTTTACAAACTGGATCTGCCCTGGGTATTCCAAATATTCTAGCTCTTAGTCTCTAAAATCTGGGTGTTCATACAGACAGACAGACAGAAGGACAGACGGATATGGCTATATAACCTCGTCTGTTGACCCTGATAAAGAATATATATACTTTAAGGGGCGGAGATGTGTCCTTCTGCATGTTACATACATTTGCACAAAACCATTATAACCCTTTTACCCATTTTCAATGGGTCCTGGGTAGAAAAACAATAGTTATTATATTGATATGCATATACATTTATTTTAAATCATCAAAAATCAGAGCTGTCAATTATTTTTTACATCCATAAAAGCAATTATACATGCGTCAAAATATGATAGATACATTTAATGATAGACTCCGGCACCCCATTGAGGTTCATAATAGCCCCATGAGGGGTTGTGATGCATCCAAGGTCCACCCGGTCCCCACATATACGGATAATGGACATTTCCGTAGTTCATGCCTCCTTGTTTCATGCCAGCTGTATATCTAATTCCGTTCCCAGTTCCAGCCTTCATCTGGTTGGATGATAACATCATATTTCCGATACCGCCCTGTACACCATTTCCGAATCCTATGCCTCCTTGTTTCATGCCAGTGGTATACTTAATTCCAAGCCTATTTCCATCATTTATCTCCGAATTGCCAGTCTCGATTTGTTCTTCATTGGATGATGATATGGGGTTTTGGCCCTTCTTTATGATCCTTCCAACAACGCCCAGATTACCTGGCAGATATGACGTCCTGAAACGCTTAGTCGAGGTGGAAGAGTCAGAATCGAAACTGACACCGCTGCGGCCAATACCATCCTCAATGGTATTTACAGAGTTCGAGCCTAGAACAACATTTCCTGTCGGACCCGAAACCTTAGTTGACGAAATTACAGTCTTTGGATTAGATCCGTCTTCCAAAAGTCCAGATTGAGCGCTATTCCCAGATTCGAGAACAGTCTTACTCTGGCTGGAAATTCCTTGAATAACAGGGGTAATCGATGATTCCTCAGAAGTTGTCGTGGTTTTGGTTGTGGTTGAGCTGGATTGGTGCGATTTATCACCTCCAATGATCTTTATCATCCTTCTAATAACGCTCGGAGCACCAACTTCAATAGTTTCTGATTTAGATTCTAAAGCAATCTTTCCTGCCGGACCCGAACCTTTAGTTGACGAGCTAGACTTCTTCGACCATGAGCTCGAATCTACAGTTTTTGAATCAAAATCGTCTTTGGCAGGTCCAGATTGAGCGGTATTTCCAGATTCGACAACAGTCTTAATCTGGCTGGAAGTGCCTTCAACAACAGGGGTAATCGATGAGCCAGATCCCTCAGAAGTTGTTGTGGTTTTGGTTGTGGTTGAGCTGGATTGGTGCGATTTATCACCTCCAATGATCTTTATCATCCTTCTAATTACGCTCGGAGCACCAACTTCAATAGTTTCTGATTTAGATTCTAAAGCAATCTTTCCTGCCGGACCCGAACCTTTAGTTGACGAGCTAGACTTCTTCGACCATGATCTCGAAACTACAGTTTTTGAATCAGATTCGTCTTTGGCAGGTCCAGATTGAGCGGTATTTGCAGATTCGACAACAGTCTTAATCTGGCTGGAAGTGCCTTCAACAACAGGGGTAATCGATGAGCCAGATCCCTCAGAAGTTGTTGTGGTTTTGGTTGTGGTTGAGCTCGATTGGTGGGATTTACCACCTCCATTGACCTTTATCATCCTTCCAATAACGCCCGGAGTACCGACTTTAATAGTTTTAGATTTAGAAACTAAAGTAATCTCTCCTGCCGGACCCGAACCTTTAGTTGACGAGCTAGACTTCTTCGACCACGAGCTCGAAACTACAGTTTTTGAATCAGATCCATCTTTGGCAGGACCAGATTGAGCGGTATTTGCAGATTCGACAACAGTCTTAATCTGGCTGGAAGTGCCATCAACAACAGGGGTAATCGATGAGTCAGATCCCTCAGAAGTTGTTGTGGTTTTGGTTGTGGTTGAGCTCGATTGGTGGGATTTACCACCTCTATTGACCTTTATCATCCTTCCAATAACGCCCGGAGTACCGACTTTAATAGTTTTAGATTTAGAAACTAAAGTAATTTTTCCTGCCGGACCCGAACCTTTAGTTGACGAGCTAGACTTCTTCGACCATGAGCTCGAAACTACAGTTTTTGAATCAGATCCATCTTTGGCAGGACCAGATTGAGCGGTATTTGCAGATTCGACAACAGTCTTAATCTGGCTGGAAGTGCCTTCAACAACAGGGGTAATCGATGAGCCAGATCCCTCAGAAGTTGTTGTGGTTTTGGTTGTGGTTGAGCTCGATTGGTGGGATTTACCACCTCCATTGACCTTTATCATCCTTCCAATAACGCCCGAAGTACCGACTTTAATAGTTTTAGATTTAGAAAGTAAAGTAATCTCTCCTGCCGGACCCGAACCTTTAGTTGACGAGCTAGACTTCTTCGACCATGAGCTCGAAACTACAGATTTTGAATCAGATTCATCTTTGGCAGGACCAGATTGAGCGGTATTTGCAGATTCGACAACAGTCTTAATCTGGCTGGAAGTGCCTTCAACAACAGGGGTAATCGATGAGCCAGATCCCTCAGAAGTTGTTGTGGTTTTGGTTGTGGTTGAGCTCGATTGGTGGGATTTACCACCTCCATTGACCTTTATCATCCTTCCAATAACGCCCGGAGTACCGACTTTAATAGTTTTAGATTTAGAATCTAAAGTAATCTTTCCTGCCGGACCCGAACCTTTAGTTGACGAGCTAGACTTCTTCGACCAGGAGCTCGAAACTACAGTTTTTGAATCAGATCCATCTTTGGCAGGACCAGATTGAGCGGTATTTGCAGATTCGACAACAGTCTTAATCTGGCTGGAAGTGCCTTCAACAACAGGGGTAATCGATGAGCCAGAACCCTCAGCCGATGTCGTGGTTGTGGTTGAGCTGGATTGGCGGGACTTAGCACCTCCATTGACCTTTATCATCCTTCCAATAACGCCCGGAGTACCGACTTTAATAGTTTTAGATTTAGAAACTAAAGTAATCTTTCCTGCTGGACCCGTACCTTTAGTCGACGAGCTAGACTTCTTCGACCACGAGCTCGAAACTACAGTTTTTGATCCAACTTTGGAAGGTGCAGATTGATAGGTGTTTCCAGACTTTACAACTGTGTTACTCTCACTGGAAGCGTCTTTTACAACGGGACTCGATTTCTCAGATACTTCTGAACTTGTCGTAGTGGTTGTTGTTGTCGAGCTAGATTGTTCTGAGTTACCACCTCCAACTACAGTGTCTCCGCCGGATGTTGAGCTGGATTGACTTGATTCAGATTGAGCGGTGTTTCCAGACTCTACAACTGTGTTACTCTCACTTGAAGCGTCTTTTACAACGGGACTCGATTTCTCAGATCCTTCTGAACTTGTCGTTGTGGTTGTTGTAGTTGTTGTTGAGCTAGATTGTTCTGAGTTACCACCTCCAACAACAGTCTCTCCACCGGATGTTGAGCTGGATTGACTTGATTCAGATTGAGCGGTGTTTCCAGACTCCACAACTGTGTTACTCTCACTGGAAGCGTCTTTTACAACGGGACTCCATTTCTCAGATCCTTCTGAACTTGTCGTAGTGGTTGTTATTGTCGAGCCAGGTTGTTCTGAGTTACCACCTCCAACAACAGTGTCTCCGCCGGACGTTGGGCTGGATTGACTTGATTCAGATTGAGCGGTGTTTCCAGACTCTACAACTGTGTTACTCTCACTTGAAGCGTCTTTTACAACGGGACTCGATTTCTCAGATCCTTCTGAACTTGTCGTTGTGGTTGTTGTTGTAGTTGTTGAGCTAGATTGTTCTGAGTTACCACCTCCAACAACAGTCTCTCCGCCGGATGTTGAGCTGGATTGACTTGATTCAGATTGAGCGGTGTTTCCAGACTCCACAACTGTGTTACTCTCACTGGAAGCGTCTTTTACAACGGGACTCGATTTCTCAGATCCTTCTGAACTTGTCGTTGTTGTAGTTGTTGTTGAGCTAGATTGTTTCGAGTCACCACTTCCAACAACAGTGTCTCCGCCGGATGTTGAGCTGGATTGACTTGATTCAGATTGAGCGGTGTTTCCAGACTCCACAACAGTGTTACTCTCACTGGAAGCGTCTTTTACAACAGGGCTCGATTTCTCAGATCCTTCTGAACTTGTCGTTGTGGTTGTTGTTGTAGTTGTTGAGCTAGATTGTTCTGAGTTACCACCTCCAACAACAGTCTCTCCACCGGATGTTGAGCTGGATTGACTTGATTCAGATTGAGCGGTGTTTCCAGACTCCACAACTGTGTTACTCTCACTGGAAGCGTCTTTTACAACGGGACTCGATTTCTCAGATCCTTCTGAACTTGTCGTTGTTGTAGTTGTTGTTGAGCTAGATTGTTCGAGTCACCACTTCCAACAACAGTCTCTCCGCCGGATGTTGAGCTGGATTGACTTGATTCAGATTGAGGGGTCCGCTCCCCTGTGTTACTCTCACTGGAGCGTCCACGGGACGATCTCAGATCCTTGACGTCGGGGGTTGTAGTTGTTGTTGAGCTAGATTGTTTCGAGTCACCACTTCCAACAACAATGTCTTTGCCGGATGTTGAGCTGGATTGACTTGAATCAGATTGAGCGGTGTTTCCAGACTCCACAACTGTGTTACTCTCACTGGAAGCGTCTTTTACAACGGGACTCAATTTCTCAGATCCTTCTGAACTTGTCGTAGTGGTTGTTGTTGTCGAACTAGGTTGTTCTGAGTTACCACCTCCAACAACAGTGTCTCCGCCGGATGCTGAGCTAGATTGACTTGATTCAGATTGAGCGGTGTTTCCAGACTCTACAACTGTGTTACTCTCACTGGAAGCTTCTTTTACAACAGGACTCGATTTCTCAGATCCTTCTGAACTTGTCGTTGTGGTTGTTGTAGTTGTTGTTGAGCTAGATTGTTCTGAGTTACCACCTCCAAAAACAGTGTCTCCGCCGGATGTTGAGCTGGATTGACTTGATTCAGATTGAGCGGTGTTTCCAGACTCTACAACTGTGTTACTCTCACTGGAAGCTTCTTTTACAACGGACTCGATTTCTCAGATCCTTCTGAACTTGTCGTTGTGGTTGTTGTAGTTGTTGTCGAGCTAGGGCCCCCCCCGGCCGCCGGATGTTGAGCTGGATTGACTTGATTCAGATTGAGCGGTGTTTCCAGACTCCACAACTGTGTTACTCTCACTGGAAGCGTCTTTTACAACGGGACTCGATTTCTCAGATCCTTCTGAACTTGTCGTTGTGGTTGTTGTTGAGCTAGATTGTTTCGAGTCACCACTTCCAACAACAGTCTCTTCGCCGGATGTTGAGCTGGATTGACTTGATTCAGATTGAGCGGTGTTTCCAGACTCCACAACTGTGTTACTCTCACTGGAAGCGTCTTTTACAACGGGACTCGATTTCTCAGATCCTTCTGAACTTGTCGTTGTGGTTGTGTGTTGTGGAGCTAGATTGTTCTGAGTTACCACCTCCAACAACAGTGTCTCCGCCGGATGTTGAGCTGGATTGACTTGATTCAGATTGAGCGGTGTTTCCAGACTCCACAACTGTGTTACTCTCACTGGAAGCGTCTTTTACAACGGGACTCGATTTCTCAGATCCTTCTGAACTTGTCGTTGTGGTTGTTGTAGTTGTTGTTGAGCTAGATTGTTCTGAGTTACCACCTCCAACAACAGTGTCTCCGCCGGATGTTGAGCTGGATTGACTTGATTCAGATTGAGCGGTGTTTCCAGACTCCACAACTGTGTTACTCTCACTGGAAGCGTCTTTTACAACGGGACTCGATTTCTCAGATTCTTCTGAACTTGTCGTTGTGGTTGTTGTTGAGCTAGATTGTTTCGAGTCACCACTTCCAACAACAGTCTCTTCGCCGGATGTTGAGCTGGATTGACTTGATTCAGATTGAGCGGTGTTTCCAGACTCCACAACTGTGTTACTCTCACTGGAAGCGTCTTTTACAAAGGGACTCGATTTCTCAGATCCTTCTGAACTTGTCGTTGTGGTTGTTGTAGTTGTTGTTGAGCCAGATTGTTTCGAGTCACCACTTCCAACAACAGTGTCTTCGCCGGATGTTGAGCTGGATTGACTTGATTCAGATTGAGCGGTGTTTCCAGACTCCACAACTGTGTTACTCTCACTGGAAGCGTCTTCTACAACGGGACTCAATTTCTCAGATCCTTCTGAACTTGTCGTAGTGGTTGTTGTTGTCGAGCTAGGGTGTTCTGAGTTACCACCTCCAACAACAGTGTCTCCGCCGGATGTTGAGCTGGATTGACTTGATTCAGATTGACCGGTGTTTCCAGACTCCACAACTGTGTTACTCTCACTGGAAGCGTCTTTTACAACAGGACTCAATTTCTCAGATCCTTGTGAACTTGTCGTTGTGGTTGTTGTAGTTGTTGTTGAGCTAGATTGTTTCGAGTCACCACTTCCAACAACAGTGTCTGAGCCGGATGTTGAGCTGGATTGACTTGATTCAGATTGAGCGGTGTTACCAGACTCCACAACTGTGTTACTCTCACTGGAAGCGTCTTTTACAACGGGACTCAATTTCTCAGATCCTTCTGAACTTGTCGTTGTGGTTGTTGTAGTTGTTGTTGAGCTAGATTGTTCTGAGTTACCACCTCCCACAACAGTGTCTCCGCCGGATGTTGAGCTGGATTGACTTGATTCAGATTGAGCGGTGTTTCCAGACTCCACAACTGTGTTACTCTCACTGGAAGCGTCTTCTACAACGGGACTCAATTTCTCAGATCCTTCTGAACTTGTCGTTGTGGTTGTTGTTGTCGAGCTAGGTTGTTCTGAGTTACCACCTCCAACAACAGTGTCTCCGCCGGATGCTGAGCTAGATTGACTTGATTCAGATTGAGCGGTGTTTCCAGACTCTACAACTGTGTTACTCTCACTGGAAGCTTCTTTTACAACAGGACTCGATTTCTCAGATCCTTCTGAACTTGTCGTTGTGGTTGTTGTAGTTGTTGTTGAGCTAGATTGTTCTGAGTTACCACCTCCCACAACAGTGTCTCCGCCGGATGTTGAGCTGGATTGACTTGATTCAGATTGAGCGGTGTTTCCAGACTCTACAACTGTGTTACTCTCACTGGAAGCTTCTTTTACAACAGGACTCGATTTCTCAGATCCTTCTGAACTTGTCGTTGTGGTTGTTGTAGTTGTTGTCGAGCTAGATTGTTCTGAGTTACCACCTCCAACAACAGTGTCTCCGCCGGATGCTAAGCTAGATTGACTTGATTCAGATTGAGCGGTGTTTCCAGACTCCACAACTGTGTTACTCTCACTGGAAGCGTCTTCTACAACGGGACTCAATTTCTCAGATCCTTCTGAACTTGTCGTTGTGGTTGTTGTTGTCGAGCTAGGGTGTTCTGAGTTACCACCTCCAACAACAGTGTCTCCGCCGGATGTTGAGCTGGATTGACTTGATTCAGATTGACCGGTGTTTCCAGACTCCACAACTGTGTTACTCTCACTGGAAGCGTCTTTTACAACAGGACTCAATTTCTCAGATCCTTGTGAACTTGTCGTTGTGGTTGTTGTAGTTGTTGTTGAGCTAGATTGTTTCGAGTCACCACTTCCAACAACAGTGTCTGCGCCGGATGTTGAGCTGGATTGACTTGATTCAGATTGAGCGGTGTTTCCAGACTCTACAACTGTGTTACTCTCACTGGAAGCGTCTTTTACAACAGGACTCGATTTCTCAGATCCTCCTGAACTTGTCGTTGTGGTTGTTGTAGTTGTTGTTGAGATAGATTGTTTCGAGTCACCACTTCCAACAACAGTGTCTCCGCCGGATGTTGAGCTGGATTGACTTGATTCAGATTGAGCGGTATTTCCAGACTCTACAACTGTGTTACTCTCACTGTAAGCGTCATTTACAACGGGACTCGATTTCTCATGTCCTTCTGAACTTGTCGTTGTGGTTGTTGTTGAGCTAGATTGTTTCGAGTCACCACTTCCAACAACAGTGTCTCCGCCGGATGTTGAGCTGGATTGACTTGATTCAGATTGAGCGGTATTTCCAGACTCCACAACTGTGTTACTCTCACTGGAAGCGTCTTTTACAACGGGACTCAATTTCTCAGATCCTTCTGAACTTGTCGTAGTGGTTGTTGTTGTAGTTGTTGAGCTAGATTGTTCTGAGATGCCACCTCCATCAACAGTCTCTCCGCCGGATGTTGAGCTGGATTGACTTTTCAGATTGAGCGGTGTTTCCAGACTCTGCAACTGTGTTACTCTCACTGGAAGCGTCTTTTACAACAGGACTCGATTTCTCAGATCCTTCTGAACTTGTCGTTGTGGTTGTTGTAGTTGTTGTTGAGCTAGATTGTTTCGAGTCACCACTTCCAACAACAGTGTCTCCGCCGGATGTTGAGCTGGATTGACTTGATTCAGATTGAGCGGTGTTTCCAGACTCCACAACTGTGTTACTCTCACTGGAAGCGTCTTTTACAACGGGACTCAATTTCTCAGATCCTTCTGAACTTGTCGTAGTGGTTGTTGTGTGTCGGAGCTAGATTGTTCTGAGATGCCACCTCCATCAACAGTCTCTCCGCCGGATGTTGAGCTGGATTGACTTGATTCAGATTGAGCGGTGTTTCCAGACTCTGCAACTGTGTTACTCTCACTGGAAGCGTCTTTTACAACAGGACTCGATTTCTCAGATCCTTCTGAAGTTGTCGTTGTTGTAGTTGTTGTCGAGCTAGATTGTTCTGAGATGCCACCTCCATCAACAGTCTCTCCGCCGGATGTTGAGCTGGATTGACTTGATTCAGATTGAGCGGTGTTTCCAGACTCTGCAACTGTGTTACTCTCACTGGAAGCGTCTTTTACAACAGGACTCGATTTCTCAGATCCTTCTGAACTTGTCGTTGTGGTTGTTGTAGTTGTTGTTGAGCTAGATTGTTTCGAGTCACCACTTCCAACAACAGTGTCTCCGCCGGATGTTGAGCTGGATTGACTTGATTCAGATTGAGCGGTATTTCCAGACTCCACAACTGTGTTACTCTCACTGGAAGCGTCTTTTACAACGGGACTCAATTTCTCAGATCCTTCTGAACTTGTCGTAGTGGTTGTTGTTGTAGTTGTTGAGCTAGATTGTTCTGAGATGACCACCTCCATCAACAGTCTCTCCGCCGGATGTTGAGCTGGATTGACTTGATTCAGATTGAGCGGTGTTTCCAGACTCTGCAACTGTGTTACTCTCACTGGAAGCGTCTTTTACAACAGGACTCGATTTCTCAGATCCTTCTGAACTTGTCGTTGTGGTTGTTGTAGTTGTTGTTGCTAGATTGTTTCGAGTCACCACTTCCAACAACAGTGTCTCCGCCGGATGTTGAGCTGGATTGACTTGATTCAGATTGAGCGGTGTTTCCAGACTCTGCAACTGTGTTACTCTCACTGGAAGCGTCTTCTACAACGGGACTCAATTTCTCAGATCCTTCTGAACTTGTCGTTGTGGTTGTTGTTGTCGAGCTAGGGTGTTCGAGTTACCACCTCCAACAACAGTGTCTCCGCCGGATGTTGAGCTGGATTGACTTGATTCAGATTGAGCGGTGTTTCCAGACTCCACAACTGTGTTACTCTCACTGGAAGCGTCTTTTACAACAGGACTCAATTTCTCAGATCCTTCTGAACTTGTCGTTGTGGTTGTTGTAGTTGTTGTTGAGCTAGATTGTTTCGAGTCACCACTTCCAACAACAGTGTCTCCGCCGGATGTTGAGCTGGATTGACTTGATTCAGATTGAGCGGTGTTTCCAGACTCTACAACTGTGTTACTCTCACTGGAAGCGTCTTTTACAACAGGACTCGATTTCTCAGATCCTTCTGAACTTGTCGTTGTGGTTGTTGTAGTTGTTGTTGAGATAGATTGTTTCGAGTCACCACTTCCAACAACAGTGTCTCCGCCGGATGTTGAGCTGGATTGACTTGATTCAGATTGAGCGGTATTTCCAGACTCTACAACTGTGTTACTCTCACTGGAAGCGTCTTTTACAACGGGACTCAATTTCTCAGATCCTTCTGAACTTGTCGTAGTGGTTGTTGTTGTCGAGCTAGATTGTTCTGAGATGCCACCTCCATCAACAGTCTCTCCGCCGGATGTTGAGCTGGATTGACTTGATTCAGATTGAGCGGTGTTTCCAGACTCCACAACTGTGTTACTCTCACTGGAAGCGTCTTTTACAACGGGACTCAATTTCTCAGATCCTTCTGAACTTGTCGTAGTGGTTGTTGTTGTCGAGCTAGATTGTTCTGAGATGCCACCTCCATCAACAGTCTCTCCGCCGGATGTTGAGCTGGATTGACTTGATTCAGATTGAGCGGTGTTTCCAGACTCTGCAACTGTGTTACTCTCACTGGAAGCGTCTTTTACAACAGGACTCGATTTCTCAGATCCTTCTGAACTTGTCGTTGTGGTTGTTGTAGTTGTTGTTGAGCTAGATTGTTTCGAGTCACCACTTCCAACAACAGTGTCTCCGCCGGATGTTGAGCTGGATTGACTTGATTCAGATTGAGCGGTGTTTCCAGACTCTGCAACTGTGTTACTCTCACTGGAAGCTTCTTTTACAACAGGACTCGATTTCTCAGATCCTTCTGAACTTGTCGTTGTGGTTGTTGTAGTTGTTGTTGAGCTAGATTGTTTCGAGTCACCACTTCCAACAACAGTGTCTCCGCCGGATGTAGAGCTGGATTGACTTGATTCAGATTGAGCGGTATTTCCAGACTCTACAACTGTGTTACTCTCACTGTTAGCGTCATTTACAACGGGACTCGATTTCTCATGTCCTTCTGAACTTGTCGTTGTGGTTGTTGTAGTTGTTGTTGAGCTAGATTGTTTCGAGTCACCACTTCCAACAACAGTGTGTTCGCCGGATGTTGAGCTGGATTGACTTGATTCAGATTGAGCGGTGTTTCCAGACTCTACAACAGTGTTACTCTCACTGGAAGCTTCTTTTACAACGGGACTCAATTTCTCAGATCCTTCTGAACTTGTCGTTGTGGTTGTTGTAGTTGTTGTTGAGCTAGATTGTTTCGAGTCACCACTTCCAACAACAGTGTCTCCGCCGGATGTTGAGCTGGATTGACTTGATTCAGATTTAGCGGTGTTTCCAGACTCCACAACAGTGTTACTCTCAGTGGAAGCGTCTTTTACAACAGGACTTGATTTCTCAGATCCTTCTGAAGTTGTCGTTGTTGTAGTTGTTGTTGAGCTAGATTGTTTCGAGTCACCACTTCCAACAACAGTGTCTCCGCCGGATGTTGAGCTGGATTGACTTGATTCAGATTTAGCGGTGTTTCCAGACTCCACAACAGTGTTACTCTCACTGGAAGCGTCTTTTACAACAGGACTTGATTTCTCAGATCCTTCTGAACTTGTCGTTGTGGTTGTTGTAGTTGTTGTTGAGCTAGATTGTTTCGAGTCACCACTTCCAACAACAGTGTCTCCGCCGGATGTTGAGCTGGATTGACTTGATTCAGATTTAGCGGTGTTTCCAGACTCCACAACAGTGTTACTCTCACTGGAAGCGTCTTTTACAACAGGACTTGATTTCTCAGATCCTTCTGAACTTGTCGTTGTGGTTGTTGTAGTTGTTGTTGAGCTAGATTGTTTCGAGTCACCACTTCCAACAACAGTGTCTCCGCCGGATGTTGAGCTGGATTGACTTGATTCAGATTGAGCGGTGCTTCCAGATTCTACGACTGTGTTAATATCAATGGAAGCGTCTTTTACAACAGGACTCAATTTCTCAGATCCTTCTGAAGTTGTCGTTGTTGTAGTTGTTGTTGAGCTAGATTGTTTCGAGTCACCACTTCCAACAACAGTGTCTCCGCCGGATGTTGAGCTGGATTGACTTGATTCAGATTTAGCGGTGTTTCCAGACTCCACAACAGTGTTACTCTCACTGGAAGCGTCTTTTACAACAGGACTTGATTTCTCAGATCCTTCTGAACTTGTCGTTGTGGTTGTTGTAGTTGTTGTTGAGCTAGATTGTTTCGAGTCACCACTTCCAACAACAGTGTCTGCGCCGGATGTTGAGCTGGATTGACTTGATTCAGATTGAGCGGTGTTTCCAGACTCTACAACTGTGTTACTCTCACTGGAAGCGTCTTTTACAACAGGACTCGATTTCTCAGATCCTTCTGAACTTGTCGTTGTGGTTGTTGTAGTTGTTGTTGAGATAGATTGTTTCGAGTCACCACTTCCAACAACAGTGTCTCCGCCGGATGTTGAGCTGGATTGACTTGATTCAGATTTAGCGGTGTTTCCAGACTCCACAACAGTGTTACTCTCACTGGAAGCGTCTTTTACAACGGGACTCAATTTCTCAGATCCTTCTGAACTTGTCGTAGTGGTTGTTGTTGTCGAGCTAGATTGTTCTGAGATGACACCTCCATCAACAGTCTCTCCGCCGGATGTTGGGCTGGATTGACTTGATTCAGATTGAGCGGTGTTTCCAGACTCTGCAACTGTGTTACTCTCACTGGAAGCGTCTTTTACAACAGGACTCGATTTCTCAGATCCTTCTGAAGTTGTCGTTATTGTAGTTGTTGTTGAGCTAGATTGTTTCGAGTCACCGCTTCCAACAACAGTGTCTCCGCCGGATGTTGAGCTGGATTGACTTGATTCAGATTGAGCGGTGTTTCCAGACTCTACAACTGTGTTACTATCACTGGAAGCGTCTTTTACATCGGGACTTGATTTCTCAGATCCTTCTGAACTTGTCGTTGTGGTTGTTGTTGAGCTAGATTGTTTCGGGTCACCACTTCCAACAACAGTGTCTCCGCCGGATGTTGAGCTGGATTGACTTGATTCAGATTGAGCGGTGTTTGCAGACTCTAGAACTGTGTTACTCTTACTGGATGTGGCTTTTACAACGGGATAATCCAATGAGTTGGGTTTCTTAGATTCATAAGATGTTGTGGTTGTGGTTGAGCTAGATTGATCTTTGGTGTCACTTTTAAAAATATCTAACCGACCGGAAGTTCTGTGATTATGCGGAATCGTCTTTCTAATGGTGTTTATGATCGTGGCAAATTGATCGGTATTCTGCCCAGCTCCCAATGTATCCGCTGATGAGGTAATCCGATTTTGAGCACAGTTCACATGTTTGTGATTTCCCAAAAGTTCACCATCATGCATAAGAACCAATTTACCGAAAAGTCTATCCAAGAGCCACAATCGAATATCTTTGCGAATGTCTAGAAGAGTTTGTCTCACACCTTCACAACATGGAGTGTTGGCTGCGGGCAGAGCCGTTAATTTCTCAGTGCTCAATGCAGTCTCCTTTTGAATGGAAGCACCCGATGCGAGTGCCACGAAAGCACCCAAGAGGGCAATACAAAATATACGCATGGCCTACGAAATTCCAATGCTCAATTTTATCTGTTGGCCAAAACGACAATTGGGCCCCTTTTATACTTTCCAAAACTGTTCGGGTTTGTTGACATTCTGCTTTGGCTATTTGCGTAGATGCTTTTGTGCTGCTCAACAAATTTCGCATTGTTGCAAAACATTTGCTACTTCTATTGTTCGAAAAAAAATTCTTGCTCCTAAATTGAAAAGAAATAAACACATGTTCAAAATATTTGCTCAAAGCTTAAACTAAGCAATTGTCTGGCTTTCTTAGTATTTACGTAAGTCTGATGTATTCTTTGGCAGTACTAACTACCAAAAAAATTTGAAACAAGCAGCCAAGTCCGTCTGACTGTAGGAACACGCGGATGTCAGAGACTTATAGTCTCTCGAGCTCTAGACTTCAAATTTGGAATATAGGTTCTCGGTTGTTGATCCTAACCAAGAATATACATATATACTTTAAGGGGTCGGAGTAGAATTTTTCTGCCTGTTGCATACATTTGCAGAAAACCAGCAAACCCTTTTTCTTATTTTAAAGGGGTTCAGGGTAAAATTAGGCACTTGATACTGAACCTGTGCTCCGAAATAGAAAAGAAATAAACACCTGTGCAAAATATTTGCTCAAAGCTAAAAGTATACAATTGCCATACTTTCTTAGAGTCTTACGTCAAATTTGCAGCAATTGCCAAGAAGTTGAAATACTTAAAAAGCGTGCTGCGTAGACAAAGACTGTTTATTTGAGCTCACAGCATTTTAGAATCATAATTATGACATATCTTATGTGTATATATATATTTCATAATCATTTATAATTATCGTTATACCATATGTATTGTAAACATTGAGCTCCATTTAGTATTCATCATTTTCGAATGGATGGTAAGGATGACCATGGTGACTGCAAAATATTGAAATGATATAATATAAGTAATTAATTCAAGGAATAAAAATAGTTATCTTAAGAAATAAAGCCCTTTTAACAATGGCATACAAAAACTTGCAAACTGAAAGAACTCTTACTTTAATCCAACATAATTAATCTATAATTGTTAGTGGATTTATCAGCTATTTTCATGCTTAACTTGTAAGGTATAACTTGTCAGACTAAATATACAAACATTGATTGGGGTTCACAAGCGTTTAACTGTTTGGAGTGCAAATAATACGTAAATAAACAAAATGAATACGCCGTAAGAATGTAAATTAAACATACGTCTTTGCTTCTCGGGTTGCTGGTTCTTAGTTTTGACAAAGATATTTATTTAACTACTATCATAATTCAATTTCTAGCTCATGTTTCCCATATGGATTTAATTTAATATTCTTCATGAAATGGATAGTGCTTATGACCGCCAGCCTCACTAATTTTTTTAAAAAAATAAGAAAATGAATTCCATTTTTAAATAGACATAAAGAAAAAAGTAAGCTACAGTTTGGTATGCGTGATAAAGATGAAATTAATTCTTATAAAGTAATATGATAGCTATGGTAAACTTACTTCAGCAGTGCCACCAGGCGACCATTGCACTCGAAACTCTCAATGGTTTTGATTTCCTCGGGTGTCAGCTCGAAATCAAAGACTTTGAAGTTTGATTCGATTCGATCCTTGGTCACCGATTTGGGTATAACAATGTTGGTGCGCTGCACCTGATAGCGAATCAGAATCTGGCCAGGTGTCTTATTCTTGGCCGCAGCAATTTTCTTAATCTATAAGACGACAAACTGTAGAGAAAAATCCTTTCGTTATTTTATGTTACGGCTTACAGCTTCTTCCTCCAGGATAACTGGATCACCCGCTTTGGCCCATGGACGATTCGGGCTGCCCAACGGGCTATAAGCTGTTATGGTAATATTCTTCGATTTACAGAAATCACACAGCTTCTTCTGGGTTAGATAGGGATGGCATTCGATCTGATTTGTGGCTGGCACAATTTTGGCAATCGCCAAGACGCGTTCAATTTGATTTTTATTGAAGTTGGAAACGCCAATTGATTTGACTAGGCCCGCCTCAACCAGTTTCTCCATCTCCTTCCAGGTGTCCACGTAATCGTCCGGCGAATACTGAGTTTTGCCATTCTCGTCGACTGGGAACAGTTCGCCGCCCTCCTTAAAACCCATTGGCCAGTGAATCAAGTACAGATCCACATACTTAAGCTTCAACAGTTTCAATGTATTTTCAAGAGCACCCTTCACCAATTCGGGTCGGTGGAAAGTATTCCACAGCTTGCTAGTGATGAACAAATCCTCACTACAAGCAAAAAAAACAAGTTGTTAAAAGAAAGAATAATGTAAATGTGGGGATATGCACACCGCTTAACAACGCCTTCCTTTATCTTGGCCTCGATGCCATCGCCGACTTCAGCCTCGTTCTGATAGACGAAGGCACAGTCAATGTGCCGATATCCAACATCGATGGCAGTTTTAACAGCCTGCTCCACTTCACCACGAGGGCTCTGAAATAAACCAACATAATTCACATTAGTGGCTCATGGGTTAAAGGTTAGTTTCCTAATTAATATATAATTCATAATTCAAGCCATAATTCATCTTTATTAGTCTTTGACTTAATTGGAATGATTAAAATATGCTTATTTTAGCTGCCTTATCAGTAGGAGCAAATATTTTCTACAACGGAATCAGATGACCTTAATAAATAGGTTTCTATAAAAACCCTTAGAGATTGGCACTTTTGACCATGAAAACTCGATAAGCAAATTTATCAATTTCTTGATTTGTTGAAGATAGGTAACGCATAGTTTTAAGTATGTACTACAAATAATTTATAAATAAGGGGTGACATTGCACTTTTGAAAATTTCGGAAAAGAGGTCACCTTGGTGCATAAGAGTGTATTCAAAACGTACATATTGTAAAACATTGCTGGAGATCTGATTATCACTTGTTGAATTACGGCCGTTGCAAACATTTCACAACCACACACACACACAGCCGGCGGAAAACAGACGCCGCACCCGGCAAATTATCACTTGCGTTCCAATTTCACAACTACGAGAACAAAATATAGTTGATGTTGGCAACGGAAAAGTACAAGATAACGATTTTAGTTATGTATGAATAGCGATACCAATACCAATAAGTATACATGCATGTATTCAGTATGCAACTGTAAATTCTCACATTTACTTACATTCCAAGTGCCCAAACCGATTATGGGAATGCTGTGACCACTATTTAATTTAATCGTTGGCACTGCGCTAGCCATGATGTAGTTCTTTTTGTGCTCAGTTCTTGTTGAGTATTGCAGTAAATATTTAAACTAATTCGTTTTGCGTCGAATTGGTTCAAAACCTGAAAAAACTATGCACGGAGCACACAGCTGTTTGTCGCTTTTATACGCCAGTGGCGGGCAAAATTCTTACGGAGCTTTTGACAAGCACATGGTTCTATCGATAACAGCTGTGCGATCGCTTTGCGATTGTTTTTTGAGTTCAATTTGAAATACTTATTGAAGGTGCTGAAGTTGCATTTGAATGTTTATCATTTTTATTTATTTATTTATTTATTAAACATGCTACAAATAAGACTTCTTAGACTTACCCAAGTGCCAAGCCCTATCATTGGAATCTCTTCTCCATCAGCAAAAATTGCATTTGGAACAGAAATGAATTCGTTTTGACTCCTGTTATCGCAAGCTCTTAGAATTGATTTCGCCATTTACAAAAAACTCTTACCATCTAAATTTACCTTTTCTTTCTGCATAACATCTAATTGTATTTTGCATTGTGGCGCTAATAAGTCCAATGCGATTTCTTGAAGAAGCATTCATCTTAATGAAATTAATAATATATTTTTGTTGCAAAATTTACTCAGCGATTGCTTTGTTTTTCTTGTTTAGAATAGGCAGATTTATAGCACAAAGTAGTTAAAGCCCCAGTGAATCCTTCAATATATATGAGATTCATAATTTATTAATAGTAAAATTTAGATCCATTTGACACTAATAAATTTTTAAACGAAATAATACTATATTTATATTTATAAGTTTTGAGCCTCCATTTCAAAGGGATGATGTGGATGCCCATAGGCCGCTTTCATGGTCATGATACGGCCATTGCAATCGAGATCGTCGATGGCCTGCAGATCGTCGTTGTCTAGCCCAAAGTCCCAGATCTTCTTGAAATTCTCGTACATGTGATGTTTGCTCACCGAGCGCGGTATCACAATGATGCCCGACTGTGTCTGGTAGCGCAACAGGACTTGTGCCGGCGACCTCTCATATTTGGCTGCGATTTCCAGCAGGACGGGATGCTTTAGCAGCGGAAATGCTCCGGGCTTCTCGTACGGTGTGTGTGCCGATCCCAGCGAGCTGTATGCTGTCACAGCAATCGCATTGTCATAACACAGAGTGATGAGGCTTTTCTGGCGCAAATATGGATGGCATTCGATTTGGAGCACAACCGGTTTCAGTTTAGCAACGCTCAGCAGTCGATTGATTTGCAGCTCATTGAAATTGGACACACCGATGGCGTGGCACCGACCATTGTCCACCAAATCCTCCATTGCTCGCCACGTGTCCACGAAATCGATATTCTCAAAGACCGCTTTGCCAGTGTCGGGGCATGTTGGATATAAATTATCGCCTGATTTGTATGCCATCGGCCAATGCATTAGATACAAATCCAGATAGTCGACTCCCAAATTTCGCATGCTCGTTTCGCAGGCGGAACGCACTAGATCCGGTCTATGATGGGTATTCCACAACTTGCTCGTAATGAACAGTTCATCACTGCGCCTCAGAAGAAGTTCGTGCATTAATAATCGACAATTTGTTTTCCGATTTTAAACAGTATTTACCGTGATACAGCACCTTCTGCGAGCTTATCGGCAATTGCATCGCCAACTTGTGCCTCATTCCCGTAAATATGGGCGCAATCAAAGTGACGATATCCTATATCTATCGCATCCTTTACGGCCTGTGTAATAACATCTGGTGGACTCTGCGCAAAAAAAAAAACGTTTAAGGCTTTAGTGCATTGTTGCATGTGCAATGCAGCCTTGAAAGCTCAAAAAGCTCTATTTGGCATTGGCAATGAAAACTATAATATATGTAAAATATTTTTTGTCGCCGCTATTTTGTGATTATTCAATAAGACTTACTCGCCATGTGCCCAGTCCGATCATAGGCATTTTTTTTCCATTGCTCAAAAGAAAATTTGGCGTGAACATCCCATGTGCACTTATTGTGTTTGTTGTTTATTAAAATCAGGCGCGTTTGTCGCATCACCAAAACGTAAACGAATGGGAAAAGCCTTCTTGGTTCATCTTCAAACTAATTTCATTGACAGCTTTCTTTAAATATAAATAAACAACGATGTATATGCGTACATCATTTAAATATAGAAATCATCTTGACCTTCTTGCCATATATTTGGTTAAAAAAAAAAACAGATTTGATGTATACTATGTATTTGAAAATTCAGTTATTTTTAAATGAAAGTAATTGCGATGAAGTGTGTACACACTGGCCACTTAACAATGCACGAACTATCGATAGGACTGTTAATATTTTAGTAAATGCTAATTGTGAAATGTGATGAAGAAGAAGAAGCAACTCGATACATTTCAATTTACACAAAATATTAATTGAAAACTAAGCTGATCCTGCTGTTTTTAATACATTCATTCATCCAGCCACACTGTGAGAAAGATGTTTGGCACCGTCAACAATTATTTGGCTGGCGTTTTGCGCGCCGCCGAGGATTACGATGGCGATAATTTGGCCACATTTCTGTCGCTGCGCGATGTTCACGTCCAGAATCAGAATTTGTACATCGCACAACCGGAGAAGCTAGTGGAACGCATGCTGAAGGCACCACTGGATGAGGTTGTCAGTGCGCATTTAAAGGTGCTCTACTATTTGGCGCAGGAGCCACCCGTTTATATGGAGGCCTACAACCACCAGGCGGCGAGCTGCTCTGCGGTGGTTAAGTTACTGCAGCAGCTCAAGGACGAGAACTGGTGCCTGCCCCTCATGTACCGGGTATGCCTTGATCTGCGCTATCTGGCGCAAGCCTGCGAGAAACATTGTGGCGGCTTCACCCCGGGCCACATCCTAGAGAAGGCTACGGATTGTATGATGGCCTGTTTTCGGGTCTGTGCTGCAGATGGACGTGCCTCCGAGGAGGAGACCAAACGCCTGGGCATGATGAACCTGGTGAATCAACTGTTCAAGCTCTATTTTCGCATAAATAAGCTCCACTTGTGTAAGCCCCTCATCCGTGCCATTGACAATTGTGTGTTTAAAGACAGTTTTCCTCTGCCGGAGCAGATCACCTACAAGTACTTTGTCGGACGACGAGCCATGTTCGATTCCAACTATCAGATGGCTGTGGAGGATCTCTCATATGCTTTTACCCACTGCCCAAACCGATTTACGAGGAACAAACGTCTGATTCTCATCTATTTGGTGCCGGTGAAAATGTTGCTCGGATATTTGCCATGCAAATCTTTGCTGGATCGCTTCGATCTGCTGTTCTTCCGTGATCTGGCCCTAGCCCTCAAGGCCGGCAATGTGAACAAGTTCGATGAGATTGTACAGGAACAGGAATTGTTCCTGATACGCAGTGGCATTTATTTGCTTGTCGAGAAACTCAAGTTTATTGTATATCGAAATCTTTTCAAGAAAGTCTTCGTCATCAGGCAGACCCATCAGCTGGACATGGGTGATTTCTTGTCGGCGCTGCAGTTTGTAGGCGTTACGGATGTCTCGCTGGATGAGGCGCACTGCATCATCGCAAATCTCATTTACGATGGCAAAATCAAGGGCTACATTTCACAGGCCCACAACAAATTGGTTGTGTCCAAACAAAAGCCCTTCCCGCCATTAATTTCAACTTAGCGGAAAAAAGAAACAAAATGTTTCACATAGCTTATATCTATAATACTGCTTAACTCATGAATAATAAAATAAATATATAACAAAGTTTGTATTTCAAATATTTCGTGCACGGCAAAAACAGCTTGTAATCTTAATCGATTATCACCATCATGCAGGGATGCAAGAACACATGAAACACGAAAAAACTATCGCACTATCGATATTTACATTTGTCAATGGCCAGGCCGCATGCACAGACACACAAGCGCATCCGCCTGCCTGTGTTAATAATCCGCTAGCTCTCAGCTAGCTCTGCAAACTGTTTGGTGTCGTCTAGTAAATAACTGAAATTAAATTAAAAGCAACTTAATATATTGGTAAAGTTAATATATATTTAAGTTAATATATTATTATGTTAAGCTCTATACTTAAGAAACTATCAATTCATAGAGTAGGAAATAAATGTTCGTTCTCTTTTCTAGTTTACTTGTCAAATTTCATTGCGTTTGCTCGTCTATTTTACATAAATTAATCAAAAAAAAAAACTTGTACAAATTTTCGACGCAAATTGTATTTTAAATAATTGCAAATCATCAAAAAAATATACACTTTAATATGACAATTTCAAGCTGTTAAGTGTATTTCGTTCTGTTATCGCAAAATCAATATTACTAATTTTGCTTTGGTTTTTGATACACTTGCAGAGGTGTTTATAATTTTGTTGTACAATTTGTGAAGTACTAGATGAATACGTCTATATATATATGTAAATATATATTTATTTACCCATCTATTTAATTAGTCTGTCTGCTACTGATTAAACTAACATATATACTTTTCTGCAAGGGTATAGAAACTTCGGCGTGTCTAAAATATTTTTTTCATACTTGTTTTCAAACATGACATAACTAACAACATGCGTTTCTCATTGTCGTCTATATGAATTGAATTTAACAAGCAAGTCGTTTTCGTTTTCCAGCAAACGCACAGAGTACCTGGAAAATAATTTGTTGTTTTGCGTTTAAAGAGGCTTCACTATCGATATGGCAGCACCGGTCATTGTCGAGGCAACGGCCAAGCAAACAGCAACGGTATGTAAACATTGGCACCACTGATTCCAATTCGCTAATCTCTTGCATTCACTTGCAGCTCATCTTCATGCATGGCTTGGGCGACACTGGGTGAATATCAGCAGCAGCATTATGCCTTGCATTTATGCATTTAATCGACATGGTTATTAATTAATTGCTTTGCAGGCATGGCTGGAGCAGTGCTTTGGCTGCCATACGTCCACCGTTCATGAAGGTGATTTGTCCGACGGCGCCAACACAGCCCGTCTCGTTGAATGCCGGCTTTCGTATGCCGTCGTGGTTCGATCTGAAGACCCTGGATATTGGGGGGCCGGAGGATGAGCCGGGCATACGTGCGGCCCGTGACGACGTGCACACAATGATACAGAAGGAGGTGAACGCCGGCATACCGGCCAATCGCATTGTGCTCGGCGGCTTCTCGCAGGGCGGAGCTTTGGCTCTCTACTCGGCGCTGACATTTGCTCAACCGCTGGCCGGGGTTGTTGCACTCTCGTGTTGGCTGCCACTGCACAAGCAGTTCCCCGGCGCTAAGGCCAGCAGCGATGAAGTGCCCATATTCCAAGCGCACGGAGATTACGATCCCGTGGTGCCTTATAAATTTGGCCAACTGAGCGCCAGTCTGCTCAAATCGTTCATGAAGAATGTCACCTTTAAAACGTACAGCGGACTCTCGCACTCCTCATCCGATGAGGAGATGAGTGATGTCAAGGTGAGTTCGGAGCATTATTCTTCTTGATTTTGCTTAATTTGTTTATTTTGCAATTGTTAATCAATCCGTTAAAGAATTTCCTCACTCTCTCTCTGCTCTTATCTCTTGCAGGACATAATCAGTAAATGGGTAAACTAATTTCCATTTAAGCACTTTTAGACCCTTTTAGCGACCCGACTCCGACTCCGTCTCCTCTCTCCAAAAAGCAAGAATGAAAAAAACAACACACAATCAAATACAGTAATAGCAACATATTTTTGAAAATAACACTAAAATTATTACAAAATGGATCGCAGTAAGCAAAAGACAAACACACACACAGATTATAGCTGTCTTTGTTGTTTTAGCCAAATTGAAGTGGTAGTAAGAAGATGCATTGGGTATCGTTAGATAAGCAATACTAAATACTATATATATTTATATAAAAACCTAACATAATATAGGGTGATGCCAATGGTTGAGGATCTTGAAGAGAGGAGCATTTCAATACGCTCCTTTTTTCGATGCACACACAAATTATGTTTCCTTATTTTCTGTTTTAATTAAAAACAAGAAAACCATACATATTTGATTGAAAATTTATTACTAATAAAGCTAATTAATCCTTATAAACAAAAAAAACAAACAAAACCGAAAAACAAAATTCAAATATTTGAAATATGAATTAATTGATAATATTCGAAAATTAGTTTCAACAGATTGACATTTTTCTTAGAACATCTACGTTGATTTTTCAGAAATTCGTCACTTGGAATCAAGCCGTTTCAAAATCATATTCTTAAGTTTTAGAGTTTAAAATGTAAAAAATATTCAACAATTTTGTTTATTTTTTCTGTTTTCTTTTTTATTCCGTTTATTTTTAATATAGCAAGAATCACAGTCACCTCATCTGTAGATTTGCAGCTGAATTTAGTTATATTTTCGTGTATATGTGGTTAACTTAAATAAATCATCTGATTCTATGATTTCCGCTTTTCTTTGCTTGCAATTATTATTATTAGTCAAAGTCAAACATTATAATATACAAATTAAAATCACATTCTGTATACAAAACACGTTTATCAAATCTACTATATCTATGTAATTAACTAAAGAGGCTCTCGCAAGACTCATTTTCCATCTCTCATCTATATATTTGCAGACGCATTGGGAGAGCCAGAACATGGCTGCTAGAAGGGCTCAATGCTGCCAGATATCATAGTAGCTATATAGGCTATATAGACTATGAAAAATATAGTTGCAGTCCCTCCCACACACAAAATCAAAGCTCCTCTTCATCCCCCTCCCTAGTCAAGAAAGTCGGCGCGCTGCAGACGTCTGAAACAAAAAGAAAAAACTAAAAAGAGAATTATATTTTAGATATTATTTTGTACATATATATGTAGATTTTAGGCATATTGTTAGCGATTGAATGGATGGATTTGTCTGTCTGTCTCCACATGGTGGTGCTGCGACGAGAAGCCGTTTCGCGTAAGCGGACTAAGCTTAACTAAAAACTAAACTAAATAAAGTTATGCAACACGACTCAAAGCTATCAAAACTGGCAAAGGTCATGGGTTATGTTGTTCCTGAGGATTCCGTCTGGCTAACATTTTATGTATTTTTCTACGTAACTTTTAAAGCGGCGTTAAAAGTCCAAAGTCACAATAGACAATAATTAATAGCGAGAGTACACGTTCAAGCTGCCTAGTCATGCACTGCCAACTGCTTTTGAAATGTGAGCGCCAACATTTGAATATATGTTTAAGCGCCAAACGTTAAAGTGCGAAGTCACAATAGCTTATACAAAAATCAATAGCGAGAATACACATTCAAGCTGCTTCTTCATGCAGGCAGGCCAACTGTTATTAAAATGTGAGCGCGAAAATTTGAATATACACTAAAGTGTCAAAGTGTATTGTTATGCAGCAACTTGGACAAGATATAATTCAACTATTGCTAGTTGAGGGGCAGCGACAAAAGGCAATTGTTGATAAGAGTTTATTTTATGACTGGCAACCGAAGCCGGCAAATTAAATAAATTGGCAGATTTTGAGCAAAGTAAACAAACAGCATGGGCTAAGCCACCTTTGAACACAGACACAAACCAACACGCACACAAACATAAACACACACACACATGGTTGAATAATGTTGACGAACGTGAGCATTGTGCGACTTCGCTGCTCTTCGCTCAGTTGTTTCCGTATCGCCGCTAAGTTTGGACACGTTTGTTCCGCGCTTGAAAAGTTCGCGCCGTCCACTTTACTTTTGATAATAAACAATACGAGAAGCGCGAGGTTAGTGTAAAACAAAACAAAATGTATGGCAAATTGTGAGTGCTGTGCAGATGTCCAAATAATTTAATAGGTAAACAATCTTAAATGCAAAGGGAAAAATAAAAAAGCGGTTTCCAGTTATCGAAAGTTTCGCTTGCAGTTTTTTGTCAAATCTTTGTTCCTGCTGTTGCTGTTTTTTGGATTGGTCACAAAGGAAGCTTTGTAAAATGCTAAATGCATTTGGTGTGTTTTTTGTTGTTGTTGTCTTTATTCCCGCATTCCATCTGCAAAGTGTAAGACAAATACATATACATATGTAAGTGCAAATAAATACAAACAAAATAAACGGAAGAAGTGCGTGCAACGTTTTTGTTGCAATCTCTTTTGTGTACTGTTTACACTCGACGAGATGGGTATGCGTATGGAAGTGGAAGTCGAAGTGTTTCGCCGTTATCCGTTACCCTGTTGCGCCCTTGCTGCCTTCCTCGCACTCACTGCTTGCCACTTACTCACCTCACTTTAGGAGTGGACGATAGAATGGTGGAATCGATTCAAAAATGCATATAAAAGAATGCAAACAGTCTGAGTGATATTTGACAAGATAAGCGAGTACTTAAACTAATTGAGGCTTAAGCGATGTTTTAGTTGTTGTACCTATGAAATCAATTATGTTATTTTTTAAAGTGTCACTTATGATGAACTCAATTGACACTTAATGCATGAGTAATAATTGCACTTGCAACTTAATTTATCCGAGTGATTAAATTGCATTGTTAAAAGTTCGTTTACTGTTGCAATTATTCGGAACGCAGTTTAAGGTTTAAGCATGAATTTCAGCTTATTACTCACAGCTAATCAGCAAAAAATAATATAAAAAAAGGAATCCAAGTGCGCTTTAGTATTAATATACGTATACATGGAAATCACACTCAAACTTTTAAATAATAATGATAAATGTTTAAAAATGAAATTAGCGAGAAAAAAAAGATTTTGTGGTTTCTGCTTTGCTCAGGCTGATTAGTAATCAATTATCTCCAGAAAAGATTAATCATTGATTTTGTTTGGAATTTGGCCTTCGACTCTGTTGACGCTGTCAACTAATTGTCAAGATCATTGTATCAGTCCTTTGCGTTGATAAATACAAGCATCAATTATATAGTTGAGTATTTACCATAAATATCAGAAAATTGTCTAATTGGAAAGTGATTGTTATAATAAAGTTGAATACATTGTTCGTTGGCATTTAAAACGCAAATTACACACATTCTCGTTCCAATGTTATATTTATTTTCCACATATTTATACACAAACTATTTTTCTAATGGTCCGAATTAAAAAATGTATATATTATCGTGAATTTCCATTACAGAATGGTGAATGAGAATGAAATTACGAAATCTAGAGTTATCTAATTTATGTGAATTTTATATAGCGCTTAGTATATCAGACTCAGTTAGTGGAATATATTTGCAAAATGAATATGGTATTACTTATGAATTATTTATAAAAAAAATTTGCAGTAGATCTTTGAAAGTTGCTCCAATTGACAGCTTCCACATGTCACGTTTACTAATTCGAGGAACACTTTAATCAGATAATTATTTTATGTAGAAAACTTTCTCGACAATAATCTGGTATTTTTACTATTACTTAACAATAGGCATGAGTCAAAAGTTTGGCCTTCCTCGCGTCATTCTTGATAGTGTCACATAGAATAGAATCGTGCTCAAAAAGAAATCGAAAATCAGACATAAGAAATTGCTATTAATTAAGCAAATATGCAAATTTTGAATTATCGCCTATTTCCGAGTGGTAGGATAAGTGTCAGCTCTTCTCCTCTCTTTTTTTTTGCTTCTTTCTTTCTTTCTTATTTTCTCTTCCCCTTTATTCTAAAGACGAGTTCCATTTGGCAAGTATGCAAAGGGGTATGGCTTCTGAATAGCCTCAATAAAAAAACGCCTTCTTCCTTAGGGTATTTATATAAGTGCCTGAATGCGAAAAACGAGTTTCAGACGCTTTGCCTCATGCACACTCCAACGCCTTGGCGAAGGAATCAGACGACACCAAATACATTAAAGAGGCATATAAATGAACGCAAATCAGAGAGTTCAGAGAAACCAAAGTATTCTGTTCTGTTCTGTATTTGTCTTGGGGTGGTTCAAAAAGTATATTCGACACGTTTCCCATATATTAAATTATTTAACTTAGGCTTGTCATCATGACAAGTTCAACAGGTTTCGTTTCATTTTTAGATGACAGACAGAATATTTGAAAGGTTTGTTTGTTTATATATATTTTTTTTATAGTTTAGTTGCTTGATTTCCTATAGAAGTTTGGAAAAAAGGATTAAACCATCGACTGGGTATATATTATCTGATAATTTCCCACTTGATATTATTAAACATATCACATTGTATCATATTGTTGTTTAAGCTCAAATTTACACTTTTGAAATATCTGCGTTTTATTAATCATCAATTTTTTATAGCTTTACTGGTTGCATTTAAATGCTTGTGCATTTTAAGCAAGTATAAATTTTTTTCTCAATAATTGCTTTTATAAAATATGCATTTATAATTATCGCGGAGACTTGATAGATTGTTGAAAGCATCGCGAGTGCTGATTGCGAGACTAGCAACTGTCCATCTTTCCAGCTGTCTGTCGTCGAATTATTTTCAAATGTATATCTATTGGGTATAAAAACTTGTCTTTGGGATTTATCTCGGTTAACCAGATAGTCAGTCCCCCTTTGAATGTTTTATATTTAATGAGTTTGTTAATATATGAATTATTAATTTCAGCAGGTTTGCTTATGATAATTTTTGTGTTATCAGGCACGTATCTCACATTAATTAACTGTTTCCAGATTCGGTGGCAGCATTTTAAGTAGCATTTTGAATTACCACAAAGAATTTTATTATTGTGTTATATTCGCATTTAGAATCCCGTAAAAATCAAGGTACCAAACGTACTTGAATTTCTACTTTTCATAATAGAATCGGAGCTAGAACATAAATTCGTTTCGGTTTGACACCCTGATTAGTACTGTTGCTTTATACCATGTGAAATTAGTGTCCCACATATCATTCCAGTTTATTTTCTTGTTTATTAACTTGTGGGGAAAGTGAGTTTGTTAACCTGCTCTTGGGATATCTGATTAATTGCATTGCATTTGCCAAAAGTTCATTATTTATATTATACTGATGACGAGATTTTGCGAGGAATATTCATGGTTTACTTTTATAAAGTGCTTCATATTTTTTATTATTTGAATTTATTTATTGCATTGCAATTGATTGGAGAGAACATATAGACACATATATTTGAAATCAAGATTGGGTCATTGACTTGCTCCAAGCGTTCAGCACATTCTTTTTCAGATCTGTCACTATCGTGTGTATATATGTAAATACACAGAGTAGACAGTATATTTGAGTCGATATTTTAATTGAACATCGTTAAGTAGATAATAAAAATGCATAGATGCCGTCGGCAGCCATAATTTGTGCACTGGAGGCTCAATAGTTTAATGAGGCGCGTGGTTCCTGGAATGCCAACTGCGAATTTATGCAACTGATAGCGACAATCAACAAATTGATAAACAATAACATAGATTATTACGGCTTGTCAAGGTCACAAACGCAAACAAAAGTAGAAACCAATGCAAAAAGCCCAAAACAAAAAACGATGATAACAAATAAAAAAAATACAAAATAATAATGAACAACAACAAACGACATTTAAAACGATTAATTTTGTATTTACAGCTTGCGATGCGTTCGTCGCACAACCCAAAAAAAAATCTCCCACAAATAACGAAAGCACAACAAAAACAATTAACTGAGTCAGCGATGCGTGCCAATGAGCAGTAACGATAACAAAAAACTAAAGTCCAACCAAATATAGTATAGCAAAATCCAAATCGAAATCGAAATCAAAACAAAAACCACATGCTCCTCCCAACATATCACATTGGACACTGCTAATGAAACAATCCGAAAACGCGACACGTACCGCTAAGATACCTGTCTTCTATCCCACATATATATACTTATATATATATATATATATATATATATATATTCGTGCATAAATCTATCCACACTCATTAATATACATAGATCATAAGGCATTGCGGCATTAAAAATAAATAAACCACTTTAAAAACAAAACAAAAACAAAAAGTTTCGCCATGGATCAAACGCGCAGCCTTCTAAGCAAACAGTCCAAGGATGTCGAATTCCAGGATGTTTTCTACACAGTCGATCAGCGAACTAATTTCTGTAAGTATATAAATATGTTTTAAATTGCTCATATGTAATATATATTTTATTTTGGTGACCTGTTTTCGTAATTGAAATGAGTGTTTTCGAGTTTGAAACTCCACATTTGATAAAAGGAACGCTGCGAATCACTCCCTGAAAATGAATTCCTACCGCATTCGAAGGCTATCGAGCTATCCAGCTAAAAAAAAATATGTATATTAAAAATCAATCATACAAATTTGTTGTGCAATTCGTTCTACTATAATTATTACTTTTCATTTGTTGTATAACAAATTATACAACATAAAACTAAAAAATAAAGCATAGCTATATGTAAAGTATTATGTTCAGTTGTGAAATTTGTTTTTACGTAACTTAGGCTTCCCATTTGGCTGATATAAATCACATTTTCATCATTTAATCTAAGGTTTTTATTATAATAGCCAAACTTTTAATCTTTATTACTTAACTAAAATATTTTATTAAGTTGTCAGACCTTCAACTAGTTAACTAAAAATTACAACACGAGCTTGTAACTAAATCATTAACACGATTTATGTTTTTTTTTTTTTTGGTCATTCATGAAATCCCTTAGTTATTTGGTACTAAATGGTTATGCTTGTTATGGCCCAGTTTGAAGGCTTTGTTTAAATGTTGACTACTTAACAAGTCCAGTTTCTATTTGGTACAAGTACCTTATTTATTTAATAGTTAAACATATTATTTCTTTTACTGTGTACCTATTTCATTTAAATGTTGATCATTCGACTTTCGCAAAATAGTATTTGAAGTCGAGGCGCGAATCGCGCAGTGTAATTTAAATGTTTGCTTTGGTTTCGCTTTCTTGAGCTACAATTTCGTCATTTTATGTCTTGTCTGCCCAAGCGCTAAGTGTTCCATAATTATGCGAGCTGCCAGGCAAATAAAATCCAAGAAAAGTACATCAATTACAAAATTCACTTGTTTTTGGCTAGTGCAATTAAAAATGGTATCTTAGATAGTTGATCAAATTTGTGTCACAGGCAGCAGGATGGAAGATCTTAGACATTTTCAATATATATGATTATGTATATCAAATATCTAGTTCAAAATCAAATATAAATTACTTACTTTTGTGTTCATTCATTCAACTTTAGCATTTTTACAAGCAATTTGTTTGGGTTGTTGTTGACCTTTTTCTGGTGCATGTCAAATGCAATTTGGTCAATAGATTAGTCAGCTGTCAACTGGAGCTGATGGCCAGCTAATTTTGGACAATTTTGGTGTCTTCCTCGTTTGGGCGCTGTGCCCATTCTAGACGCGTCCCGTTCGTCATCATTTGGAAACGAGTTTTCGTCTCGACTTGTTTAGCCATTTGATTCTCCCAAAAGTATAGCATTTTGCAGCTGCTCCAGTTCAGAGTAGCCTCGCTAAACGATTTGCTATTTGAAATGTGATGAATCGCTTATGGAACAGCATTTAGATCTGTGAATTAAGCATTGCAAATTTAGCATTTGATCAGTGCTCGATGAATCAGCTGACGTTGACGACTTCACATCGAGAGACATGCCTTGATTTGTAGCCCATTTGTAAACCTAATGAAGGGCAGCTCGGCTTGGCAGACATAACTATTATTTGGATTATCAGCCTTTGTGTGACTGTGATTTTAATCATTTATTTATACCTGTTCTCTGGAGTTTTTTGTTTTATCAGTCTTTGTGTGACTGTGTTTCTAATTCACTGACTGACTAAATAAAAACATTTCAGAGTTGATTTCACACATGATTTCCATATGAATATGACTAAATGAGCCAAAAACGATTACTAATTAAATATAATTAAAAAAAAAAATTAAATTCAATGTTTAATAGTATAAACATTGCACTTTATTAGGGGTTATCTCTCTATTCTGATTTGCTTCAGACTCTGATTCAGTCATTACTCAGTCGTGTGGACTTTGGATTTAGATTTATTTGTGTGCCGACCATTTAATCGTGAATCATTCCAAATGAGATATATTCTTTAGCTTGATCGGCAATGGCAATAGTCCAGAGTCAAGAGTCAAGTCGAGTGTTAATCAGTATCGCGTATACTGCAGGTGCAACGTAAAACGTAGACTACTCGCAGCCAAATGTAGGGGCATCTACATGTGGCATATCAGCGGAGGCAATAAGCATCCACAAACAAAGATTCATAATAGTACATAATAGTATATGTACTCATATATGTGCCCATGTACATATATGAAAGTATCTACAAATTGTGCACAGTTACAAGCTACTTCCTCAAACTGGCGGCTGAAAATCATTGTTGCTAACTAGCTACATCGTTGTGTACGATGCAAACGTCATTATTGCGTGGCAGCATCATCATTATCTCGATCATTATGATCATGGACATAAACAATAAACCCGATTATGCTGCGTCAACAACAAATGCAACAACAACAACAACCAGCTTTGATTGAATAATTTTCCGCTCCCCTTAAAGCGTAGCTTTCGCTGTAAAATTTCACATTTTGATCAACACTTTTTGCACTTTTCCTCAAATTACTTGTTTGACGCAGGGGTTAAGGGGGAGGCGCACTGCTCTCCCCTTAAAACATAACTTTAGGATTGGTAGCCGAAAGAAAATCAGAAAAAAATTGAATAAACTTCAATAAACTGAATAAAAACCTTCTGAAAACTGTAATTATTTGATTATTATAGCTGATAAGCGGTCTGCTACTCAACACTTTGCCCTCTTCCACGCCTAAGCCTTAAATTGATTCGATGTGCTCTGCGATATATAAATAGACACACTCATATCTTATACCAGCTACACACACATTTACACATTATGATTGCATCTCGTCCAATGTAAACAGCTTGTGCTAAGTTTACTTAAAAAAAGAAAAAAGTAAACTGAAAACAAAGTCAACTTCAAGGTACTTAAGCTACAAAAGTAGCCGACAGCATTGATGCTATGTCAGCTGTATGATATATTTATATGATCTTTATAGAAATCAAGTCAATTATTGAGACTATGCTTAAATCGATAATCGATTATTCATGTATGTAGTTATAAGCGTACTTTACGACCTTAGCGTTTTGCCGATCACATATCACAACAAAAATTATAATGCTCATCGAGTAGGGTAGAATACTTACTAAGAAAAAAAAACTATAAAGTGGCAAAACGTGATTTAAGTTATGCCTTTACTTGAATTGAATACGTGATTAAAGCGCATTACAATTGAGTAGTGCAAACAAACAATTATTCTTATTTTAAACACGTCATAAAGCTACAATAAACTTTCAGTAAACATTTGTCAGAAGTGGGATTAAGTGGAAAGTTTATAGTGTGTGAATTTATCAATTGCATTGAATTTATAATCACACTTACGTTTATTACAGACACTGAAATAATGATTACTAATCGCTGCAGTTAGTTCAACAATAAATTAAAAACTAATTAAGATATATCTAATCTATTGTCGATTGCTAATTAAAACAAACTAACTTTTAAAATAACCCATTAAATATGCACAATAATAAATTAGTTTGTAAACTTGCAAGCACTGAAGCTGTATTCGAATATGTCTCTTAAAGTTGATTTTAATATCTTGCTTAGGAAAGAATTCTTAAAAATCAAAAGGGACAAATAAATATTTTGTTTTTGACTTTGCGTACCTAAATTAGTATTCAAATGGCATTTTAAAAAATTTAAATTTTAAATAAACTAATAAATGGGCTGTAAATTAATTCAAAGCAAAATATTGCGCATTTTAATAATTATTATTCAAGTCGCATTTTAAATGTTTTTTGGCGAATACTCGATAAATTTGAGTTGTCTTTTAACACAGCTTTGCTAATTAGCGAACAAACGCAAGAAAATTGAAATTTTAAATTGAGAATATTGCAAATTGCAAGATAAGAATCAAATCAATGTATTATATTTACGCTTTGTCTTTTTGATATACTATATGCTGCTGGATCAGCTGGTTCATCCGGTTGTGTCTGGTATTGATTAGGATTTTGTGCATCTGCCGCACAATTACCTGTTGCGGTTTCAAGATTAACTCGAGTGGCCGAGTTACCATGTCGTCACGTTCTGAAATCAGAGAACTACACTTACCTACGCCCACCCACCCGGACGAGTGCACATTGATTGTAAATTTAATCCAAAAATGGTTCACGACGCATTTTGAGTGAGTGACTCACTCAGTTTGTACTCGAGTACTCGTTGTCGCACTCGCACTCGCAATTGCATTTCGTTGTATGGGTGAATCGACTGAAAAGACTGGCGCCTTAAGCCAAAGATCAGAAAATACCGCAAGTTCGCAAATGTTAGAACTCGCTGACAATTGTTGAACAAGCTCAAACAAATACGGAAAAATTGTTCAAATAACAACAGGCAGCAGGCAGCTCGCAGCTGGCAGCAGACGACTCTGAAGTTGGCCAGGCTAATTGTTATGTAAACTTGGCCACTGGTCTATAAACAGTCAATACGTCTTCCAATTTTAGCCGATTTGTTTTACAGTTTGTACCTTGTCTCTGACCTTCTTTGATTTGTACGAGCTCCGCGTTCATTGGCTGTTGTGCCAGGAATATCAATGGGAAACAAAGTGGACCTCTTTGGGAGGTCCATGCAAAAGGCTAGTGCGCAAAAAAAATTTAATAATATGGTCAAAACAGAATGGCTCATAAACAAGACACATGTCTCAAGAACTGTATAAAAAGAGTCGCAGTTTCGTTGAAATGTAGTCTTCAAATTGACATTTTATTATAATACTTTTAAGTATTATACATTTCAGCTCAGATTTATGGCTGTTTACATAATAACGCAAGAAAAACAAAAATAGCTTCAATATTATTTGCTATAACCACTATTTTGGATTTGAAGACGAACTTTAAAGTCCCACTATATGTTTATGCTATTTACATCGTATCAATTTATTCAAACTTAAATTTGAGCTGCGAAATATATAGAAAATCGGTGCCAGTCGGGCCAAGTAAAAAGCTAAGTTTTGTTTATTCATATGTGACTTGTTGTCAGTTCTAATTGCGCGTTCTTAAATATTCGCTTATATAATTGTTCATCCATTAATTGGCTTGTCTATCAAATTATTTATTAAATCGAGTCTTTGAAATAATAGTCTAGACTTGGTCAACCTTTAAAAGGCGATGTGCTTTTGCAATCAGCAATTAAATGTCAATAGGCGCTTTTAATTGAAAAATAAATTGCCTTACGTGGTCGGATGTTATTGAAAGAAATGCCTGGATCGACTTTAACCTACTAGCTTATTTTGCAGCTCAGCTGATATTCTGTGCTATTGATAAGACCAACACAGCATTGACACATATTAACGCACACAGAAACACGTGTGTTGATGATGGAACTTACCTACAACAATAAATAAGCAACTGTTGAAATATTCTTTACCAACTTATCTCTCACAGATGCCGCTGGCAGCTTATCGCCAATTCATTTATGTATATACATCAAAAGTAACGATGGCTATTAAGCAGAGCTAATTAGCTGCACACTCCGCTTAAATCACTATTAAAAAACAAAAAACGTGACTCTGCCTAAAATCACCATTGAATTTGTGCAAGTCACAACTAACACCAGCTCTCAAATGACTGCATAAGTTGTAGATGAAGTTGTTAAGTTGTTATGTCCGTATCGTCATAAACTTTAGCTGGCTAAAGAAGAAGAATAAACGTTTTCGGCCTGCCACAAAACGAGTTTTCTTTCATTCAAGTTTAACGATAGATTTGGTTGTGGTTACTTGTCCAGTTGCCAGTTGGTAGTTGCCAGTTGGTAGAGTATTCAAACTTTGTTGTGTTACATGTATAACTTACCGACAACGAATTCTCAAGTGAAGCGGAGATAAATATGCAAGTCACATTTGAAACTCAGATTATTTATATATTTCCATTTATGTATCTGAAGTTGTGGCGCCTCTTCTAATTATAAATTATTTTTTCTTCAGTTCGCGTTTCGGGCCAGCGACAGATATTGAAAGGCGTCAGCGGCAGCTTCCGCAATGGACAGCTATCGGCTATAATGGGCCCCTCGGGGGCTGGAAAAAGCAGTTTGCTGAATGCGATTTCGGGTTTCAGGTAAGCTAACAATAACTGATCGATCTTTAAGTTAGAACCGGTTGTATACAATATATAATGAATACGAATCTAATTAGATTGTAAACAAATCATTAAAGTAAATGTAATTTTTTAAAAAATTCGCAAATACCAGTTCTTGTCGCATAAATAATCAATAATAAATAACATTTCAAAACATTTTATTTTTGGCTGATTAATCAGATTCTCATCATTTAGTTAAGTCTAAGCTGAAACAAAAACATTGAACGAGAACGAGACTGAAAGTCAGTTATAAGCCATCAAATAATTTTGAAGGCCAGCTTTAGCTTTCGGGTTTCTCGCAAAACATTTCTAGTTTGATTTCTGGTTTCCAATTTAACCTTTTCTTTTTTCTGTTTGCAGAACAACTGGGGTTAAGGGCAGCTTCAAGGTGCAGCGGGATAATGCCTGCTATATAACGCAAGATGATCGTCACCAGACGCTGCTCACCGTCGAGGAGCTAATGAATCTCTCGTATGACCTGAAACTGAAGCAGCGCCACAAAAAGGAGGAGCTACTCACGAAAATACTCAAGAATCTGAATCTCGATCATCGCCGCAATGTAACCGCCGAGAAACTCAGCGGCGGCGAACGGAAGCGTCTCTCCATTGCCCTCGAACTCGTGGACAATCCGAATATTTTCTTCCTCGACGAACCCACAAGCGGCCTGGATGAGGTGACGGCAGCCCAGTGCATTCGCCTTCTGAGGGATATGGCCCGCGAGGGTCGCACTATTGTCTGCACCATACATCAGCCCTCGGCGACGATCTACAACTACTTCGACAGCATCTATGTGCTCGCCAAGGGATTGTGCGTCTACCAGGGTAACCCACTGGCGACAATACCCTTCCTCCGCATTGCCCAACTCGATTGCCCGCGCCACTACAGTCCGTCGGATTACAGTGAGTGCCCATTTTAATTCATTCATTTATGCAAGCTAATTTCGGATTTGTTTCTTTTACAGTCATTGAGGTAGTTGATGCGGAGGACGGACATCTGGTGCCGCTGCTCAGTGAACTGACAGACAATGGCAAACTGACTTATCGGGCCAAGGAGCCGGCATTGGCGGATACTCAGCTGTTGCCACAGCAGGCGATAACGACGCTATTTGTGGAGCAGCCAAAGCGTCAGTGTTTGTTCGCTTTCTTTGCCGGCACCGCTGCCTCCACGGATGGCACATTGATGGGTGCAGCGGGTGCGTTGCTGGAGCAGATGAAATTCGTTACACAGCATCTGCACCGGGAGCGACGTGAGATATCCGGGCTGCAACAGTTCCTGGTGCTGGTGCGTGTGATGCTGTTGCGGACGATGCGAGCCCGCCTGGCGCTGACCATCCAACTGTTCCATCATATCCTGTGCGGCCTGTTCTTTGGCATGATCTTCTTTCAGTTGGGAAATCAGGGTGGACGCATGTTTGATCATCTCAAGTTCTGCATCGGCGCCGTGCTCATGATCGTCTACACGCAGGTGATGGTGCCCATACTCAGCTGTAAGTGTTAGCTAGAACCCAAGGTCTTGTTCAGGTCACTCATTAATCACGCTTTCAGATCCGGCTGATGTCAAGGTGGTCAAGAAGGAGACCTTCAATCGCTGGTACACACTCACGCCCTACTATTTGGCGCTGACCATATCGCGATTGCCAATCCAAGTGCTGCTGAATCTCACATTTATGGCCATGACCTATTGGATGTCTGGATTGCCCCAACAACTGTGGCGCTTCTGCATTTTCGCTGCCGTTGGACTAATGATCTCGCTGGTGGCCGAGGGCATGGGTCTGGCCATTGGCGCCACCTTCAGCATAACCGTAAGTAATTTTTAGTTACCTTCGAATTTTAAGATAATATTGTTGCATTTGTTCATTCGCAGAATGGCAGCGTTGTGGGTCCTATGTTAATAGCACCTCTGATGGGTCTTGCCATTTATGGGTTCGATTTTGCGTCCCAAATCTCTGGCGGCATGAATCTGTTGATGAAGTTCAGCTATGTGCGTGTAGGAGTTGTCGCCCTAATTCTGTCCGTCTTTGGCTTCCAGCGGGAGGAGCTGGACTGCGATGAAATCTATTGTCATTTCGGTGATCCGCGGGTGCTGCTCCGTTTCTTGGATATTGAGAAGGTGTCGATATTGCATCAGTTCGGCCTGCTTGCCATGCTAATGATCTTCTTCCGCCTCATCATGTACATCAGCCTGCGCAAACGCTGCTACACCTGAGCCACTGCAATGAGCAGAATCTGCTAAAGTCTATGCTGTGATTTGGTTTAATAAACTCACTATCTATGTATGTATATATATATATATATATATATATATATATAAATATAAATATAAATATGCAGGTGCCTAGCTAGTAAGAGTTATAAGTGCTACTTTATGTATTATGTGCACAGTTGATTGCCGACAAGTAAACACTCAGATAAATTGGTGCTTGATACCCCTTAGTTTGTAAATACGTCTAGTGTATATCGGTTAGCATGCCACTCACAAATGTTGACTTATCTACACGATAAGATATGGCTGCGCCCTTCTCACGCCCTATTTGTAAGCATATTTTAGTGTAGATTTCTGGTTAAAGTGACGAATACATTATGTACATAAGACAAATTATATTTTTACATATTGCAAGAAAAAGAAATACAATGTTTTTATATGTCGGTATACATAGATCATTGGGTTTTGTATTTATTTGAGTTATTTTTTATGGCACTTATCGATTATGTTAGATATTTATGGATAGTACGACTAGGCGTGATCTTTAAAATGTACTCTGCCATTCATAAAGTAAACGAGCCACCAAGTGATGATAAGGAGATTGACAGCTTACAGGTCCATTTCGATGTCGGGCTCATCAATGTCCTCGAACATTGCCTCGTCCGGCGTCACTCTGGTCAGGGCGTGGATTTGTTCGCTGAGTGGCTTCAGCAAACCAACAACCTGATCGAATTCCTCGCTCAGCTCCGTTGGCAGACCGACCAGCATATTGGTGACAACATCCTCCATGACGGCATCGACTTCAATATTGTTGCCATTTCCCAGTTCGCCGCATACATGGAGCAGGGTTTGCAGGCGCAATATAAGTAGATGTGTGCCCCCCACAGGGACGTTGTGCTTGTCCTGATTGGCCTTAATGTCCATTTCGGCTAGAGCGCGGCACTTCTCGTACAGCTTGTTGCGCGGCAGGCACTTGTTGTGCAACACACTCTTCTCGTACTCATTCAGATAGTTTTTGGCCAGGCGCAACGGCTTCAGAATATCAGGGTTCACTCGATGCAGCGCCATAATGTTGGAGGCATGCCGCAGCTGGAGCTTCTCGCGATTGGTCGACTGCTTGGACTCACGGCGACCAATCGGCGGCATTCCACCGTGTATCAGCTCCTCATTCATGCTGGCCATATCCTGTACGGTCTTGCGCTTTAAATCGATCACCTTTTGCATCTGCAGCACTGCAGTTATTAGCTGAGCCCTGGCCTGATTTTCGGGGTTTTCGTCTTCGGCTTCGGCGAGCAGTTGCTTGTCCTTGAACTCCTGGATGATGGTCGACGACGGCAAACTTTCGCACTCCTGCAGCGTATGGAGCAGGCAATCGGGAATATTGAGTAACTTATGCTTGCTCCCGATGTTGAATTTAACCAGATAGCGACTCTGTCGCGGATCATAGCTAACAATGCGTCCCTTGCAAAGTCTGTTGCGTGGCACACTCAGCAAACTGATGACCTTGGTGTCCACGGCCAGTGGCAATGGTATTTGCTTGGGCAACAGTTCCAACAACAATTGCTTATCCTGGAGCACGTCCAGCCGGCGCTGCTGCAGCTGACGCACAATGTAACGGTTCTCCTCCAGCACATTACGCTCGAGCTCAATGAAAGCTGGCGAGAAGCGACGCGCCTTGCCCAAGGAGCGGCGGATTAGCTGCCAGCAATGACGCGACATTTGACGCGTCTCCAGCTCCTGCAGGTAGTTGACGAAATAGTCGTTCAAGTCAAAGGAGCTCGCCAGTATCGCCTTATCAATGGTGGACTCGTTGAACTCGTACCATATCCAGCATTGGCATTTCGATTGCTTCACAAATTTGTATAGCACCTGTTTGGGATCCTTGACAACGCTGACAACGTGCTCCGCCTCTTTAGGCTCCACTGAGGTTTTCTCCCCGCGCAGCCGCTTGGTGAACTTGGGGCGATGGACAAAGAGTTCGAGTTCGTTGTCCTCCTTGGCCGCAAGTGTCTGCGATCGGAGCAGACGGCGTCCCGATTCCTTCTTCTTTGGCATTTTATGTGCTCGTTTCAGTCCCAGTTTTGATAGCAGTGGCGGCGTCTCTGTCATCTGACAATCGATTAGGTATCGATTGATATCTGTAAGACTACCTGTAATTTTTCGTCTATTATTTTACTAGTTGTTGATTTCAAATTTCACTTGTATTACTTGTATTTTATTTTGTTTGTCTCTTTAGTCTCCGAGCTATTTTCTCTAGACGTTTAGACGTCAATTTAAAAATGACTTCAGTGTTGCATTTGACATTGCTTTCGCCTTTCACTTTATACTTTCCCCATATAACAATAGTTAGAAAATGTTTCCAATATTTTGTATCTATTATTTTAAAAAACACCTTTCGCTTTTAAGCCATAATTCGACAACAACGCACTAAGGCTACCGAAGGTACATATATTTTGTTTTGCCCGGGACTGCCTGCTGGCGCCGAGAAAAAATGTAATTTCGGATAAGTTTCGTTCGCAAATCGTTGAAATTCGGTTATAAATCTGGCATAATCCTAGAATGAAATTCGATGGAGGAGATTCGGGAAGATTTTAAAGCAAACAATTTTCAAAATCTGTAAGGATTTCGACGTTTTTTAGCCAGTTTTGTCCAAATTACATGCGCTCTGAAGCATTTACTTTCAGCAGCCTAAAAGTATGCTTTAAAGTCTTTATTTTCTAAGAGTAGCTGGCTCCATCACTTTTGTTTTATTGTGCAGCCCAAAAGTATGCAATGCCTTTAAGAAAATAAATTATACTAAATTATACAAACTATTGCTTTTTTACACTCAAAATATATTTTTCGAGAATTTATGTTTACAAGATCTTAACAATATATTCAGCTACTTTTTCACGATGCCGATTTTTTCCTTTCGCTTTTTCACATGTTTCTTCACTTTAACCTTTCTCTGCTCGGCCTTTGCATCTTTAACAGCTTTTTTGCGAGCCTTTTTACTCTCTGGCGATTCATCACGTGGCCGTGCGGAGTTTTTGAATTTCGACTCATCGTTGTCATCGTGGGATTCGTCGCTCTCATCTCCACTTGACTGCTGCTCACTTTCTGCATCCAAAATGTCTGGCTGCTGCTGGACGTCTAGAGCTGGTGTCAAACCCGTAATTTTAGCGTAAATTAGATTTTGTTGCACACCCTGCTTGGCTTTGGTCACATCTCGCTCGAAGTGAGGCACCTGGTGAAAGAATAGATGAGTTGCGATAGGTCACGTTTAACAGTGGCACTTACCTCATCCAAACGTTTGGGAATGTAGGTGTTTTGCCAAACGGCCTCGTCGATCATCTCCTGCGCTGTAATGGCATCGAAATCCCGATCCTTGATACGCTCCGAAATACGCTCCAAGCACTCCTCCATATTTTCAGCAGTTATGGTCTGATCGGTTATGAAGTCGAACAGCTCTTTGACGGTCATGGTGGCCACCGATTTTTTGCGAAAGAACTCGGATATGTTGGTGCAGTCCTTGCGCAGAAAGTCGAATGCATGTGGATGATCGTGCTCCACAGCCTGGCTCACATCGATGATGACCAATTGGCCATCTTGGTACAGTATATTGAACTCGGATAAATCAGCGTGGACGAGTCGGCACTCATTGTAAATGCGCCACATGATTACCACACAATCCCGATACAATTCGCGAGCTTTCGACGTGCTCAGCTCTACATCCTTGAGCTTTGGTGCCGGCCAGCCGTCGCGACCACAGAAGCGCATGACGAGCACATGGGAACGCAATAGAATGGGCTCGGGAACTGGAACTCCCGCGTTGTGCATGCGCAGATAGTTGCGCATTTCCTTTTCGGCCCAGGTGCGCACCATTTTGCGGGGATTGTGCTTGCAGTACCCGTGACGGAAACGAAATTCGCCCGACACATACTTGTCTCGATCCTTGAACACCAGTATCGATGTTTTGTAGATCTTGATTGCAAACTCGTCCTCACCATTTTTCGAAGCGGCATGGTAAACATTTGCCTCCTTACCGGTGGATATGCAGCCGTTGATCTCCTGAATGAGTCCGCGATTCAGCAGCTTGAAGAGTATCATGCGCGTCCGTGGATCCATCACCTGCTCCGCGGTAGCGCGATCATGCTTATCCCGGACTCGCACCCGTTCCGTCTCCTGGCGCCGATCGAAGCTCACCAGCCGGTTTGCGGCCTGAGCGCTCATATTTGCATTCGGATCGTATTTCTCGACATTAATGCGTGCCGAGTAACGACGCAGCACTTTCTCATTTGGCTGATAGTTGCTCATGCGCTGCGTTGAGCCAGATGCGTTGGCACTTCCACTCGTGCTGTTGCCACCAGATACTGCTGTCAGCTGTGGTTGAGCATTGTGCTTGTTGAAGCCGCTGTAGGCTTCCTCGTACGCATCATAGCTATCGCCTAGATCGTAGTCGTCGTCTTCCTCATCATGATCTGCATAGTCTGATGCTGATTCCTCGCCAGTATCGGTAGTTTGTTGGCAGAGATTATCACTTGCATCCTTGTCGCTTAGCTTTATATCCTTAAACATGTCGTGCTTCACTGTCAGCGACTTAAAGTCGTGTATCCATTCAGACTGCAAGCAATTGCATTTAAATAACATTTATTTACTTATTTTGCGGAAACCTACCTTCTTTAAGTCCACTTCATCCTCCTCGGGATCGCTATATTTGTGCTTATCGGCCATCTTGTGAAATACCACGGAGTAAATGCTTAGTTCGTGAAACTCTATTAATAATAGCTTTTTGTGTTGCAGCCTTTTGTTTATATATGCGAGCAGCTTTCAAAAGTTCACGCTTTATTTGAAATTTATTGCGAAATGCATAAAGCATGCACGTGTAATTCGCCAACAGCTGAAACTTTGGCCATTCGTCGCCGTACGTTGACATTGTTTTGGTATTTTTGGCTATCGATAACTCAAACACACCGATTTAATATATATCGCATTAGCATGAGCTGCAACAGCTGTTCTCTATTGAGGTTCAGAAATAAATTGAGTGACTTGTGGCGCCACTTAATAATATTTATTAATTCTATTTAAAAAATACTGTAAGATTAAAATATTTAATTAAATAGATGATTATGTCAAAATGTTTGTATTGGCTGAACTGAAAGACAATGTACGCATTGCACCAGACCAGTTTAACTTGAAGCTGGTGGACGCGGTGCGCGACGAAATTGACCGTAAGCTGGCCAACAAGGTAACTTAAGAAAATTATAAATGAAAACATTGATTAAAGTGTGTTGTTGCTTGCTTCACAGGTGCTGCTGAATGTTGGACTGTGCATAGCTCTCAAAGAGATTGTCTCACTGAAGGACTCAATAATTCTGCCTGGCGATGGTGCCTCGCACACGGAGGTGGTGTTCCGCTATGTGGTGTTCCGGCCAACGGTGGGCACCGTTATTACCGGTAAAATACGCAACTGCAGCCGTGAGGGAGTGCACGTGACGTTGGGCTTTTTCGATGATATACTCATTCCACATGCGGCACTACAGCATCCTTCTCGTTTCGATGAGGCGGAACAGGCATGGGTCTGGGAATATCCGTTGGAGGATGGCAATAAACATGATCTTTTCATGGATGTTGGCGAGCCAATTAAGTTTCGTGTTTCCCGCGAAGTATTTGAAGAAACTTCACCCATTGGGCCGCCCAAGGCGGAGGGCCAAACATCCCAGAATGCAAGCACTTCAGCAGCGGCAGCAGCTGCTGCCACAGTTGCAGCATCGCAAGAAGTAAAAGCACCCTACAAAATTATCGTAAGCCACTAAGATCTTAATTTTTGAGGCTGTTTCTTGAACGTGTTCTTAATTTCCAGGGCGCTATTAACGAGTCTGGACTGGGTGTGCTTTCCTGGTGGGATCAGCAGGCCAAGGATGGCGAACAAGAGGGCGAGGAGGATAATACGGAATACGATAATGATGATGATGGCGAAGGCGCCTGCGAGGAATAATCACGACTCATTTTTTCACTATTATCGCAATATTTGTAAATATCCAAGTCCAGAACGATTTGTACATCATCGAGTGGTGTACATGGAAAAGATAACTTTACCAATTAAGGAATACTATTACTATATTAGTTGATCTATTAAAAAATTATCGAACTAATGCACAAAAGGTTTTATTTTTTCCCAAATGAAGCACAACAATTTCAATTCTGGTTTAGTATATTTTTTTGTTGATTTTTTGTTGAATTTGTTTTGTATTTTTAGATTTGCAAATGGCATTTGTTAAATGTTCATATTTGATTTGAAGTATTTCAAACAGTAATTCTCACATATTCCATTTAAACACTTTGGTAGCGCAGCTCTATTATATAAGGTAGTTTATCCATATATTTAATAATTTATTATATTTTATATTTAACTCTTTGTCGTTAGCGACTTAGTTCTAGGAAGGGCGGCACAGGGACTTCAGTATATATATATATATATATATATGTATATATACCATTTAATCTCTTTTTATCTTTTAGTTTATCATTCAAATATATAGCTCCATGAAATATATGCGTTCTCAATTTAGTTCGATTGGATTTGTATTTGCTTAGCGTGCGCATTTGTCTAAATCGGCTAATTCTAAAACTTGTATCCATTATTTGATTAGTTTTTTTTAATTTTATTTTTTTGACTGTGGAGTAGAATTATGGGGAGGAGGCAAATGGGATTATTGTTAGAATAGTTAGCCATAGTATGGTACAGTTGATGGAAAGAAAGCTTTTCGTGGTCGGGGGAGGCTACAAAAGTGAGCTAAGCTATAAAGCTGGTTAGCAATTTTGCTCTAAGTTGCTGTTGCTTTGAACAATAAATTGCATAGTTTTTGATTTTACTTGCCGGTTGCATTCGCTTACACGTCTCTTCGTTTCATTTTTTGTTTGTTATAATATCTGTTTTGTCTTTTATGCGCAATGCTTAAAGTTAATATACATAAATATCTATATAAATTGTTTCTGCTGTTTCTGGTTTTTGCACAATCTTCAATGGTTAATTACAGTGAGATTAATTAAAATTTGCTTTAAAAACTACAATAATAAATATAAATTATCATTTATATATATATATTTATATATATATATATTAGACGTCATCTCGGTATTGTACTGATTTGTAAATAAATATCATTTAGGGGTATTTTCTTGGTATTACCTCTTAAACAGCTCTCTCAACTTAATAATTATACATATATAGTAGTTCCAGTTAAAATCACAGTAGAAATCATAGAAAATTGTAAAAACTAAGGATTTACGGTTGTTACGAGAATTTTTGTATAGCACATGAGGAACTTCCCGACTAAAAATAACAAATCTAAAAAAACTAGCATACAAATAGAAGTCGATTAATTATAATCAAACTGAATCTAAACAAAATCAGTTACATTCTGGTTCTTGTTCACATTCAAATAAAGTAATCGTTCAATTATTCGATAATCAAGCAACGTGGAAGATGCTCCTTCAAATAATCGAAGAGTTCGTGCGAGGCGCCCGGACAATTGGTCAGCTCCAGCTCCTGCAGATGACGCAACTGGATGAGACTGGACAAGCCCGATGACGTCAGCAGCGGACAACCAGCGAGCGAAAGCACCTGTAGATTGCGCATGGAGCACAAATGCTGCAGTCCAAAATCCCGCACCTGGGAACACCAGCGCAAAAAGAGAGCGGTCAGCGATAGCATCGTGGATATATAACCAACTCCGATATCTGTTATATGCACGCATCTACAAAAAAAATGTCAAAGAATACATTAAAAAATGTTGCTTAGTATTTGAGGTGGATTATTTTTTATGACTTGTAAAAGTAAAAGACGCTATGATTTATATTCTTCTGAATTAAAATTAGATTCTTCTAAGATGTATAAAACAAGTTTGCATGTTGTTGTATCCGACTTCAAGCTTTAGCACAAAGGAGCAAATTAAATTGCAAACTTCTTGTAATAAAACTAATAAAGCAACCCCTAAGAATTTATACCTTAAAGTAAGTAACGAAATCCACTCAAAATTTATAAACAACTAAAAACCCTTTAAGTCTTGCTCGACATTGGAAACTGCTGTTGCCACTTGCAGCAAAGTGTGGCGCGTTGGGGAGTTTGAGCGGAGCTAAGTCGGAAATTGAATTTAACTCATGAATAATTACGAACTGAGAGGGGCAGCTATAAAATGAAATGTGATGGGCTTGCGCTCACCTATCCAAAGTCAATTCCTCCAGCTGGTTCAGATCACAGGCGATATACTCGAGCGAGGCGTCCGTAATGCGGGGACACCAGGACAGGTCCAGGGCGCGCAATTTCTGTAGATTCTCGGCAATCAGCTCGACGCCATCATCGGTGAGTTTGCTGCAGCCGGAGAGGCTGAGCACCGTTAGATGCGGCAACGAGTGCACTGCAAGTAAAATGAACAGAAGCAAAAAATAAACGGTAAAAGAAAGTCAAGAAAAGTTTACATTAACTTAAAGTGGAAACTATAGGGTAAAGTTGATACAGCAGCAGCAACAACAACAGAGGCAACAGCAACTCATGAGAGGCAGCTGTTGGCTGACAGCCGGATGAAAAGTGGGTTGCCGCTTGCCGTATGCATCTCATGCCCAAGAGGACTCTTGCATAGTTTATGAAGCGTGTGATTCAAAAGGGAAATTAACCATAGTATTTCCAGCTTAAGGATGTTGCATATTATTGCAATGCTTTTGGGCTTAATAATCGATAGGAATGAATGCTTTTATGCAGTTGTTGCAATTTTATAAGTTGAATTCGCCACAGCTTTAGTTAAAGTAAGAATATTTAACTTGCAGCAGCACTTCATATGCAAGTTTATTTAATAAATGAACTGACATGCATCTGAAGTATGTGTGTGTGTTGTGCGCTCTTTGGGGCGAACACTAATTGAATCTGTATGATTATTGAGTTTTGTGGCTATTCTGTTGAGTGCTGGCTAAAAGCCTTTGCATAGATTCAATTTGCTCACATGTCTGCTGTTCACGGCTGCTCTTTAAGTATATGCGAGTTCACAAAACTAAAACTCACAGCTTAAAGAATGTAAGAGAAGCCTCGTTCATTTGGTTTTTTTCTTTCTTTTTTTCTTTTGACTGACAAAGACTAAAACTATGTTCTAGTTGCGTCAGCTGCTGTTTTATGTGCCACACTTTTGTGCAACACAGTTGACAAGATTCTATTTGTAGCTTGCTTGCTCGTTACTTATACAATGTTCTTTGGTTTAGCTCGGATTTGGATTTGTTACAGAACGGATTTCATTCTAACAATTGTGTTAAGTCAGAAATCTAGGCTGGCAAAAAAACCATTTAGAAATTCGTAATCTCGAGATATAAATTTGGACACTAGACACTCTTTATATATTTATTCATTAAATTATGACTTAGCCATAATTCATTTTTATGCCTTTCGAGTTTGCAATTTAAATGCGATTTTGACATCGGCGACATTTTGAACTCCAAGTTAAAGTTGAAGCCTGCCACATTTCTAAGCCAAAGGATTGTCTGGCCGCTAATTAGAGGATGTGGGAGCGGCGGGTGGAAGCAGCAGCAGAAGGCTACAATTACGCTTGGTAAGCGGCTTAAGCGAGCGAGCGAGCCGCACAAAGGTGACTCTCTGGCAATGGCGAATGAAGCGTTGGCTTGACTAAGTCTCCCAGCCGTTGATTTGGCCACGTGCCTTCAGTTTGCATGCTGGGCTGCATAAACAAAGATAAGCATAAAAAACATAACGTACTTTCAAGTAAAAGGAGCGAAAGAAAAACAGAAGCTACACTCACAAAAACAAATCGGCTTAATTTAAGTAAATCGTCAAACGTTTTCTGGGACCAAGCGCTCCTTACAATATTATACAGAAAGAAAATAATTCCAAGTTGTGGATTTCTTAAAAAGATTTTTTTTGAGTGTACTTTGCCTAGAATAGCGCGCTGTGGACGCTGAAGATGAAGTCAAATGAATGCAAATATGCGGGGCCAAAGTAAGTAACTAAGCTGCTTTTCACTCGACTTCTAAATAACTGGAACTATATATAAATACACATTTATATACATATGTATATACATACATAGATATTTAGTAGTAGAAGCATGCATATGGGATCAACGTTGCCCCACTTTGCTGGCTACCAGATACGGATTCGAGTATAGTCGTGCCTTGTTTGGCTTCTGACCAAAATAACCACAAGGTGCTCTCGTCGTACACAGAAACGATTTGAATTACAATATGAATACTGTATTATGAAATGCGGCTATCTTTCATTTGTAAATAAAAGCTTGTATTCAAAAACGAGGCCCCATTCAAAAAATAGTTATTGTTGGTAGACAAGAACTATAAATGAAAGACAGGATGCTTCTAGCTATTTGTAAAAACCAATTACAAAATATTTAAGGAAAACCGAACTAGGCAAAGTCGTAGTCAAAACTGAAATATTTAACTATAGTCAGTTTCATTGGAATTTCAAATTATAAAGCGAATAACAGTTAGGATGGCCTGGTATAAGGAGGTTGAGGCAGCTAACTGTAACTGTATCCAATGGTATCAATTGGTGGCAACAGCAATTGTGGGTTAAGTCGTCTACAAAATAGGGGGACACTTCAAAGCTAAAAACCGCAGAGAAAATCGAGTAGAACGCCGTCAATAACAAAGGCTGGCAATCACAACGTGAGATGTGTGGATGTGTGTGTGTGTATGTGTATTTAAATGAATGCTGAGCGTTTCATGCCATAAGCGAAAGAGATAGCAAACAGTGACAGAAAGAGATGGCGATAGATGAACTGCAGTTGCATATGCATTAAATTGTGTTGAGCTGTATGACTAGGCTCAAATGCAACAGACCACAGCGATGAGAGAGAGAGAGAGAGAGAGCGCGCAGGAGAGTGTGTGCAAGAGAGAGAGAGAGAGAGAGAGAGAGACTTGAGGAGAGTTTTAAGTGGCATCGATTGAATTACATTTGTAGAGCCAAACTAAAATGCATTTGCATTCGCATTAGAAGCCTCAAAGCGCATAGCAATTCAAGGGGGGAGATTATTGAGATTGGTTTAGATTTCTCAGAGTATTTATCGCGCCTGTAATCGCAGATGAAATTCATTTCATTATCAGCTGCACATCGAGCAGCAGCGATCGGGGCGACTCCATCGAACTAATATATAAACAAGTGTGTGTGTGTGTGTGTATATATAGAAAAAGTGATCTAGTGCAACCCATACGAGTCCTGTGTGTGTTGCAGTTTCGGTTTGTGACCGACACTAACGGGTAGTTAAAGTGCATCCTCGCATTCAGCTGGCTTACTCGTTTTTGCGATCACAAATTCTGAAATTGCAACGAAAAGCAACAAAAATATACAAAAAAAAAAAGAAAAACTCAAACTGAAAATTGATACGAATTTAAAATGGGAGGGATGGCGGGGAGGGGGCGAGGTCAATGTGAGTTCGCTGCGAACTAGATTCTGTATGCAGTGATGTGGCAAATGTGTAAACTGTGAGATATTTTTATGATTGTTTGAATCGTGTTTCATTTTAGAGAGACAGACAGAGAGAGAGACTGAGAGAAAGAGAAAGAAGAGAGAGAAGAGAGAGAGAGAGAGTGATATTCCCAATAGAAATACAGTAAGTATATAGCCAGACAGATAGTATGTCAATATTGTTGTATAACAATTATTATAATAATATATGTATATTAATCCCAAGGAAAACATTATTAAAAGTGTCTACAATCAGTGACTGCAACACATTTAAATGACACAAGCACAAAGATTTCAATTTAAATAAATCAAATATTATACAATGCCATAGCCTTCAGAATATCTGTTAATCGAGCACTCCTGATTACATATTTATTGAGCAATTAATATTTCAAAAGTAAGCAGGCTAAATCTACACCACACACTAAGATGCCGATTAAGGCAGTAATGAAAACTCTTTAAAGCTTTCAATTCGCTCGATTTTCTGCAGAAAATTCAGATTATGAATCAGTTTTATGTATGCTAAAAAGATATTAACAGAAAAACAGAATAGAAATTGCCATAGTGAAGTTTCACGAATTTTGCTTTGATGTGGCATAAAATGTTTTGACAGAGATTTTCAAGTTTTGGGAATAATTTAAATTGTATGGCGTAAATCGAATTTGTTTTTCTTGGAAATGGGCGAAATGTTGTCTGTCAATATAGCTACTTGATATGTAAATGGAAATTTGCGCATGGTAAGACATTACGAATAGCTAGCAATAGTGAATTTGCACACACACACACTCACACGCACTCACACACACTCACACGCACACACACCCAAAATGCTGTAGGTTAAGCTAACAATTTGTAACTTGTGTGCTGCAATATACATTCACCATAAAGCTAACGGCTTTTATTCGTCTGTGTGTATGTGTGCTGATGTGTGTGTGTATGGGTTTCCTTTCCAATTCGCTTTTGTATCCATATGGCCCATATGTGAGTTTCTATATCCCATCTACATTTATTTAAAGCAGCGCCTCTTATCTACTTTTAGGCGTCGAAGATGTCAAACTGTCAAACGAATACAAAGCACTCTTTCCATATGTAAGTGCCTGCTTACGAGTGAGTGTGTGTGTCAGTGTGTGTGTGTCAGTGTGTATAAGATGGGAGAGAACTTTGAATGAGCTGAGCTGGAGCGTGGGTTTAATCAATGCTTAGAGCACATTTAATGCCATATTTCCTTCGATGCGTGATTCTTGATTAATGGAGCCAAATATGCCAAATACCCTATCATTCCAAGCCAAATACCAATCTAAAGGACATCCAAAACAAGTAAGGAGTGCAAAACACAAGGAAAGAAAGAAAGTGCACCTTAAACTGTGCTTACGTAAGCAAAATCATCTTTGATCTAATTTTAATAATAAAATTGTGTGCATAGTTATTCAAATTTTACTTTGTCATTTACAGGGTATCTACAGCACAAATAGCAGTCGAGGTCGAGCATTACATTTGTGCTTGTGTATGTTATCTGTTCGCTGTCATTTTCACTCCATATTGCAAATATGACAAATCTAAGCCGCACTCATAAATATCGTGTGGAATGCTTGGCACGCATTCTGACTACTGTTATGATACCCAGCAGCTATTTCAGGCGGCAAACAGGGCATGCCAATCAGTCAGAAGGATGCAAGGCCACAACGTAGACTAAAAGAGGTATCCTAATATATAGATTACTTGATAAATATACATATACATACAGATGTATTATTAATCTAACTGAATGCGAAGTAAATATGATAATAATCTAAGTTGTGTCTCTCTTGCAGGATATTTTCTAGTCTATCAACTGGCGCACTCTCACTTGTATCTTTATTGATTTTTTGCTATTTTTCCTACGTTGAAAGGAGAAAGCTGCTTAGACTAATCGTCAAATATAAGTTGTGACACATACATATATATATATATATGTATATATATAAAATATGTTTAGGTATAAAATGTGTATTTGGTGTGGGTGGGAAAAGTTGAAGTTTTCGCTAGCTCTTTCTTACATGGAAAATATTGAATCATTTTGCTTAGCCAGCCCACAATAATCGCGGAATTGTTTGGTTAACCAATTCCCAAAAGGAAACACATACACAGTTAATGTAAAAACAGTTTGCAACTATGTATTTATCAATTAACGTATTCAATTTGAAAGCCATGTAAAATAAGTGATTTTATTTAATTCACTTACTGACTGGCTGGAGCAATTAATTAACTTAAATTTAAATATGTGACAGCAACAAAAATGGCACATCAAAGATTATGCCAAGCATTATGTTAAAATGAGATAGGATAAAGCCTTAAAGGACACTCAAGAGCAGAAAGAACAAAGGCAAACACAACATATGAAAAGTGAATTTTGCAGTTGACATAGCGAAAAGTTTGAGGTAAACATTGAGCCTCAATTGAAAAGCCTTAAAGCTGCTGAGCAAAGCAAACCCTGCCCGGGGGGGAGGAGCGGGGAAGAAGTGCGTGAGATTAGGCCATAACGAGCACACAAAGTCAAATAATGTTGGTTTTGGCAATGAGTGCGGCTCATTATGCTGACGTCTTTGTCAGCGTGTCGCTGGAGTGCGATAAGGATTACGTAACACTCCTGGAAAAAGGGACTCGGCTACGGCTGGTCACGACTAGCGATGCCGGTGTGCAAAAGTGTTGCCAGAATTAAATTAGCAACGGCAACAGCAACAGCAAGAGCAAAAGCCTCCTTAGATAAATATCGCATCTTGGTACTCTCGGTACTCTTTAATTAACTGCAAATTGTGCACAAGAGAATCGACAATTTGGCAAGCAAACGTGGCTAACAAATGCCGCGGGAATATTCGGGGGGGAAGAGCAGAGAGGTGATGGGGTCTTTTCGTCATGGCAAATTGTTCAGCAATTGACAAACAAACGAAATTCGCAAATCGTTTAAATTACATATTTTGGCACACTGACAAGTCCTCAATTCAGTTTGTCATTTCAATCAAAATTAATTTCATACATTTGACAGCCACGTTTGTCATTGTTATTACAACTAAATGTGTGCTTATTTATTTAGTTGTTATACCAAATAAAATAATCTATACTTGTATTTGAAGTGATTCATGTATATTTATTTGCATTATTATTATTATTTTGCATTAGTCTGCTACGAGGTTGGTTGCACATCTGTACGTATACGTGATATATGTTTGTAAGTCCATATTTAACATTTGAGTAGTTATATTTATCGGTAGATGTGACATGTATGTCTATATCTATCTCGATGTCACAACTTAGCACATCTGGCAGCTAAATTATATCTATATCTCTGTTGTGATTGGCTCCGACTTATGTTATGCCTACAGCAAAAGCACGAATATCTTCCAAGCTAAAGGGTTTTAACTATATACCGACTCGGATATATATGCCTTATGGGCTCGGTAAAGTCTACTTTAATGTGTAACAAACTTTACGGAAAGATTCTAAGACTCTCTGCAAGGGAGTAAGAGTTCTGACTATAGTAGCTAAAGGTATAAGAACAGGATCTATTAGAACTCAAAGTAAAGATAATATTTGTAATTGACGATATCTGTAACACAATATATACAAAATTTGACTATTTGACTACTATCTGAATATACGTATGCATTGACATACATACATTGTATAAACTAAAAATATTAGAAAAATCTTAGATTGCTTTCCCTAAGACAAAGAACACTTTTATTTTTTAGGTCGCTTTAACACCATTCTGCTTAAAGATTCCTCAACTCAAACATTCTTCTATTTCTCATGCCACATGTATACGTATGTGTGCACATTCATTATCTGATATACTTGCACAAAGAGCTGCGCTGTGTACACATTTTAAAAGAATTTCTGTTGGTTTTTGTGTTTTTTTCTGTCAGAATGGCCAACTTGTGGAGGAGTAGAAAAAAATAAAGCGGGATAAACAGGTTGCAGCTTTATAAAAAGAATATTCACAGCTTTTATGTCGGACGCGTTGGAGTAGACAATAAATACGCATCTGCCAATCGGAAGCAGAAAAACTGCAACCCACACAAACACACACACATACATCACCTGAAAAGCTATGCGCGTGGAAGCGCAACAGAAAGGGGCACTTTAGGCCCGGCTTATGTGTTGTGGGGTTAAAAGCAAGTGCCCAGCACGGTGGAGCCATCCAGGGACAGTGGAGCTAAGCGGTTTCATGCATTTTTAATTAGAGGTGGAGCACGTGTCGCTTGATCCACATCAAAGGTGCCATGGCAACCGCAAAGTACACTCAGCAGAAGCCACCAACTAAAAGTTTAATGAGCAAAAGTCTAACGAATAATGCTGCCAACAAATATTTATATTAATACTCGAAGCTGAACCTTAAGCTAAGTTTGACTTTTAGCCAGTTTCGATTCTTGTATGAAAAGTATAAAGTGTAAAGTATTTGATGGTACCTTTTTACGTATTGGTACCTTAATTTTTAAGCGATATGTAATGGCAGAATAAAAAAGTTTGACGTATAATAAACTGATACCAGAGTAATACCAGCTGTCAACAGGTGGCAAGAAGCCTACTTGCAATTGAGCATATTAATTATCTGATATATATAATATAAATGTCGGTCGGTATTTTAAGTTTGATCTGTCTCCAACGTTGTCTTATCTAGCCTTTAAAATGCAGAAGGAGGCATACCCAACATCAATCAATGTCAATCTCTCATCAATCATCTGGTTCCTTGCTGGTTCATCCATCATTCAGACCTGGCTAGTTTTGTCATTTTTAATTGGAATTAATGATTTTGGTTTGTTCAGCGTATAAACATTTTGTGTTCAAAGCATAATTAAAGTGATGTGAAAGTGTGGTGAAAGTTGGTATTGACTGCAAGTCCACGTCACTTTCGCTGATTGCAGGCTGCCACAAGTGGCACGCAGCTGCGTCACGGCCGTAGGATGTGGACGTGACAGTCGTTTGACACGGCGTGGGCAGTGCCTAGCTCGTCCTAGTTCGTCCTATTCTCCATTGACGTAATTGCCATTTTTTCCTTTTTTTTTTTGTCTTCTTTTTATAAGGCCAATCGTAATGGCTATCATTGTCAGACGCATCCTTCGTTGGCGGAACGCCGCAATTTGTGTTGCATACTTTTATGAGACAGTGTGCCTGCGTCACAGCGTGTGTTTGTGTGTGTGTGCTGTAAGTAATTGCCTGTTTAACAGTGCCTGGCATTAAAATAAAATTCATTTTGATTGCACTTATAAATCGCTGCCTACAGTTCAAGTTGAATTTATTGATTTTTTTAGGGCTTTTGGTGCATGCCACAAAATGCTGAGCAGAACTCAGCCATGCCACCCAGCATCAGCTGTTGTTTTATATTTTTTGTTGTGCAGTCCAGCAAATGCCATTACATAAGCCGGCAATTAGAATTCTACGTTTACGAGTTTTACTTGTATTATGTGCGGCTCAACTTTGAACTAAGCTCCACTCAAGGCATTCTGGGTGTGTGTGTGTGTGTGTGTTGCCAACATTTGACTTTTTGTTCAGTTCGTGTCGCTTGTGAGCTGGAGGGGAATTCAACACTTTTATTCATTTAAACTTAGCCAGCATTTGGTTATTCACTTTTTGCATCTACTTGCAACTTTTTGGAATTAACATTTGACAATTTGTACACTTTAAACAAATTTCAATTAACTTTTTTACAACATTTTGTAAGCCATGCAAAAGAAGTAAACTCCATACAAATAAATGAATTACAGGTTTACTGTAAGTATTCATTACGATTAGGAACACAATTAAAGAAACCTTTGTTAAATAATTGATTATTGTTCGTTGACATGTTTTTATAGCTAATGTACAATTCAAGTCTACTTAAAAATACTTTTGCATTTACATTTAATAAACCTTGAATTGGAAGAATGAATTAATACTGTCATTTTATCATAAGTAGTAGTAAACTAAATAAATAATTATTTATTAAAAATTATCTAGCTGCAATTTGACTTAGTACATTTTACTTCCTCAATATCATCTTTAAAGTCCAGCAGAAAATCCGACAAAGTATTTTATAAGTAAAACGTTTCATTATGAAAGTCCTTGCTCAAGTTTGTTCCTGTTTGGGGCAGCCGGTTTGGTTTAATAGACTGCGGGACCAACGCTTTGAGATGGGTCAATGTATTGTTGCATTGTTGTCCAAGTTCATTAGACAGATGCTTGTGGCGTTGAAGTTGACATTGATGGATACGATGTGAATTTAGCATAGGAATGGGAATAGTAATGTGAATCCTGCTTGGAATCCAGCAGCAGGATGTGTCTTAAAATCATTTAGATGAAATTCTATTTTCATTGTCTTAGGGTTTACTGAACTTTCTGGCCAACGAATTGATGTTGCTTGAAACCATACAAATTGAACCAAGTGCTGATGGAAGCTCTACAATCTAAGCACAACAAACACCCAAAAATAAAAAAGATTCTTTTACAAAAACAAGAAATCACTTAAAACATGTAAACAGAAGCAAATCAAATACACACAATACATTTCAGGGGGTATTCGTATTTAGGTAAGTTCATGGCTAAAAGCCGTGTGCAAAAAAAACGAAAAAAAACAGAAAGCAGGCGACAATTGATTGGCAAGTTGGCCGAGTGGTCGTTTTGGCGAGATGGGCTTAGGGGGCGGGACGGGGAGAATGATGAGGCAGGTAGGTGGTGCGTGGCCAACAGCACGCGTCGAGATTTCCCGTTGAGCTTTTTATATACTTATAAATAAGTTAATTAAAAATTGGGACAGGCCAAAAAAAAAAAACCAATACACACTCACAAGAGTGTAAATGAATTTATACAAAAGCCACAGCGATGGCAACGTTGGCGACAACAACAACAACAAACAACAACAATTACCTTGAAAATGTAAATGTAATTAAAAAAACGATGCAGTGCGAGAGAGTGAGAAAGAGAGAGAGAGAGAGAGAGAAGCAAGATAAGCATGTTGGATAAACAGATCTGTGGTAAGCGTACAGGCAGCACTGCAAAAGACTGCCACAATCACACTTTTAAGTGGTAGCAGCCAATATACAAACCACACCCCCTACCAAACACCCTCCCCCCCCCCTCCCACAATTTCAACCACAATTGCAGCCAAAACAAACATCATTAGATAATTTTTGGCTAGCGCAAAGATTGACGAAGATAAATTTGCGCGTTTTTACAATGTTGGCACCCCAAACGAAATGTAAGAAAGATAAATAATGCCAAACAGACAGACAGATATTATAATATTATAAAATATGCACGAATGCTGCAAAGCTTATAGCAAAAACTCTAGGGGAAAATTATTCAGCCAATTTACATTTAAACTTAGCTTAGTCCACAAATATTTGATGCCTCAATCTTTATTTGTTTTTCATTTTATACTTTCATAATTATTAAGAAACTAAAGCTTAATTATTTTTGGTCCACATTAAATAAATAAATAATTTTAATAAGCACATTTTGAATTTAAATGTAGCTATTCAATTTGATAAGTTCATCATTGTGTGCACCCACTGTACTTTCAACTGAGATGCGGCAGTTTGCGTTTTGATGCGGAACAAACACGGCCAGATTCACGGATCTGTGAATCGTAGCCGGGATGCTGACAAGCACTTGTGCGGCTAAATTGATGGACACAACATTTCTGGCGCTGACATTAATGACAATTGCAATTGTTCAGCCACGAAACGAACCGCGACCACTTCATCATTAGGATGCAGATGCCTATGACGATGATGATGATGATGATGCTACTGGGGATGATGATGATAGAGATGAGGATGCGCTGCCAGATTTGCTTGCCTTGCTTTGTTTAATGTCAGCTGGCATTGCTGTTGACATTGTCAATTAATGTGAGATTAACTTGTTTGCAATTTTCGCAAAATTTTCTTATTTTTGGTTGCGTGCTCATAACAAGTCACGCATACGCGCAGTTGAACGAACTTGGCCAACTCGTCGTCAGATGTTTGCCAATTAGCCTCAGGGGCGCCTCAGCGATGTTTCAGACACACAGACATATCACTTGGACTTCCGTTTCCGGCGGTGTCACAGCTCGTGTGCCAAATGAAGTGTCACCTGTCCAAAAAATATCTAAAAAACACATTTGACGAGGCGCAGCAATAAAAATGCCCATTGGCAACGGGCCCACACAGCAGCAGCGGCAACTAGGGTAATCAGTAGTAGTAAAAGAAACAACAACAACAATAACAACAAAAACAAGGATTGCCTCCTGTAGACTTGACAGCTGGCGACCTGGTTCAAACAGTTGCTCTGAAAGAAAGCACATTGACGAGGCGCAGCAATAACAAGACTTGCCGTCGCATTGAGCAACGTGTGCACATCACAGCAGCACAGCGGCTAACTAGCTTGCGCTTCTGCCAGTCTTGTATGCTAACAAGAAAGTCGTGCACAAGTCGCAACAACTTAACAGACTTAAAGACTTGTGCAGTTGCCTTTTGGTGTAAGCGAAATTGAATCTGCAGTCGACCTTGCCTGCGTTGCTAAATTTTGACAGGTCTTTGCCTACTGACTTAACGAGAGTGTACCATTGATTGGTGCGACTAGTCCAAGCAGCTTAAATGTAGCTTGAAAGATCGTTCTCAAGTTGTTACATTATCGATTTATAAGCCGCACAATAGTGCAAGTTATGGCAATTGAGTTGGCACTTCTTCATCAGTTATCTGCTTGCATGTTTGCCTTTGCACATTGGTTAGCTCTAAGTTTAGTCTTCTGATAAGGTCAGTGACGAAGTTATCATTTTGAAGTTTCGACCTATGTCCATATATCGATTTTCAGGCTATAATTTTTACTTGTCTTCCGACCTCAAATCCGTTTTCAACTTAAATGTACGATTGATTTAGGGGCAAAACTATGATCAAAAAGGCCTCGCTTTTTAAAATAGTTGAGTTTTGCGAAGTTATGGCATTTTGAAGTTTCGACCTTGCCCATGAGTATACGATTTTCAGGTTATAATTTTTACTTGTCTTCCGACCCAAAATCTCGTTTTCAACTTGAAATGTACGATTGATTTAGTGGCAAAACTATGATCAAGCTATTTTAACGCTATAAGTTTACTTTTGACAAAGTTATGGCATTTTGAAGTTTCGATTGATGCCCAAAATCTGATTTACAGGCTACGATTTTTAACTTAAGTCTTCCGACGTTTTCAACTTGAAGTTATGTGCAACTTTCGAAATTTCTATGAATTGATTTCAGGCCCAAAACTATCTCGTTTTCAACTTAAATGGTTGATTTACCTATGTCAAAAGCTTTTTAATCGCTTATTAATCTAAGTTGAGTTTTGACGAAGTTATGGCATTTTGAAGTTTCGACCTGTGCCCATATATCGATTTTCAGGCTATAATTTTTACTTGTCTTCCGACCCAAAATCTCGTTTTCAACTTTAAATGTACGATTGATTTAGGGGCAAAACTATGATCAAAAAGCGCCTCGCTTATTAAAATTCAGTTGAGTTTTGACGAAGTTATGGCATTTTGAAGTTTCGACCTGTGCCCATATATCGATTTTCAGGCTATAATTTTTACTTGTCTTCCGACCCAAAATCTCGTTTTCAACTTTAATATGCACATTGCCCTCGCAAAACTTGATCAACAGAAGCCCCGCTTAGTAAATTTTGTAAAATCTCGTTTTCAACTTGAAATGTACGATTGATTTAGGGGCAAAACTATGATCAAAAAGCCCTCGCTTATTAAATTCAGTTGAGTTTTGACGAAGTTATGGCATTTTGAAGTTTCGACTCTGTGCCCAGTATACTCGATTTTCAGGCTATAATTTTTACTTGTCTTCCGACCCAAAATCACGTTTTCAACTTTAAATGTACGATTGATTTAGGGGCAAAACTATGATCAAAAAGCCCTCGCTTATTAAATTCAGTTGAGTTTTGACGAAGTTATGGCATTTTGAAGTTTCGACTTGTGCCCAGATACCGATTTTCAGGCTATAATTTTTACTTGTCTTCCGACCCCCAACAAATGTACGATTGATTTAGGGGCAAAACTATGATCAAAAAGCCCTCGCTATTCAGAGTTTTGACGAAGTTATGGCATTTTGAAGTTTCGACTTGTGCCCAGATACCGATTTTCAGGCTATAATTTTTACTCGCTCCGCCCAATCCGTTTTCAACTTGAAATGTACGATTGATTTAGGGGCAAAACTATGATCAAAAAGCCCTCGCTTATTAAATTCAGTTGAGTTTTGACGAAGTTATGGCATTTTGAAGTTTCGACTTGTGCCCAGATACCGATTTTCAGGCTATAATTTTTACTTGTCTTCCGACCCAAAATCTCGTTTTCAACTTTAAATGTACGCTTGATTTAGGGGCAAAACTATGATCAAAAAGCCCTCGCTTATTAAATTCAGTTGAGTTTTGACGAAGTTATGGCATTTTGAAGTTTCGACTTGTGCCCAATACCGATTTTCAGGCTATAATTTTTACTTGTCTTCCGACCCAAAATCTCGTTTTCAACTTTAAATGTACGATTGATTTAGGGGCAAAACTATGATCAAAAAGCCCTCGCTTATTAAATTCAGTTGAGTTTTGACGAAGTTATGGCATTTTGAAGTTTCAGACTTGTGCCCAGATACCGATTTTCAGGCTATAATTTTTACTTGTCTTTTTACTTGTCTTCCGACCCAAAATCTCGTTTTCAACTTTAAATGTACGATTGATTTAGGGGCAAAACTATGATCAAAAAGCCCTCGCTTATTAAATTCAGTTGAGTTTTGACGAAGTTATGGCATTTTGAAGTTTCGACTTGTGCCCAGATACCGATTTTCAGGCTATAATTTTTACTTGTCTTCCGACCCAAAATCTCGTTTTCAACTTTAAATGTACGATTGATTTAGGGGCAAAACTATGATCAAAAAGCCCTCGCTTATTAAATTCAGTTGAGTTTTGACGAAGTTATGGCATTTTGAAGTTTCGACTTGGCCCAGATACCGATTTTCAGGCTATAATTTTTACTTGTCTTCCGACCCAAAATCTCGTTTTCAACTTGAAATGTACGATTGATTTAGGGGCAAAACTATGATCAAAAAGCCCTCGCTTATTAAATTCAGTTGAGTTTTGACGAAGTTATGGCATTTTGAAGTTTCGACTTGTGCCCAGATACCGATTTTCGGCTATAATTTTTACGCTTGACCCAGGGGCAACTATGACAGCCCTCGCTATTAAATTCAGTGAGTTTTGACGAAGTTATGGCATTTTGAAGTTTCGACTTGTGCCCAGATACCGATTTTCAGGCTATAATTTTTACTTGTCTTCCGACCCAAAATCTCGTTTTCAACTTTAAATGTACGATTGATTTAGGGGCAAAACTATGATCAAAAAGCCCTCGCTTATTAAATTCAGTTGAGTTTTGACGAAGTTATGGCATTTTGTAAGTTTCGAACTTGTGCCCAGATACTCGATTTTCAGGCTATAATTTTTACTTGTCTTCCGACCCAAAATCTCGTTTTCAACTTTAAATGTACGATTGATTTAGGGGCAAAACTATGATCAAAAAGCCCTCGCTTATTAAATTCAGTTGAGTTTTGACGAAGTTATGGCATTTTGAAGTTTCGACTTGTGCCCAGATACCGATTTTCAGGCTATAATTTTTACTTGTCTTCCGACCCAAAATCTCGTTTTCAACTTTAAATGTACGATTGATTTAGGGGCAAAACTATGATCAAAAAGCCCTCGCTTATTAAATTCAGTTGAGTTTTGACGAAGTTATGGCATTTTGAAGTTTCGACTTGTGCCCAGATACCGATTTTCAGGCTATAATTTTTACTTGTCTTCCGACCCAAAATCTCGTTTTCAACTTTAAATGTACGATTGATTTAGGGGCAAAACTATGATCAAAAAGCCCTCGCTTATTAAATTCAGTTGAGTTTTGACGAAGTTATGGCATTTTGAAGTTTCGTCTTGTGCCCAGATACCGATTTTCAGGCTATAATTTTTACTTGTCTTCCGACCCAAAATCTCGTTTTCAACTTTAAATGTACGATTGATTTAGGGGCAAAACTATGATCAAAAAGCCCTCGCTTATTAAATTCAGTTGAGTTTTGACGAAGTTATGGCATTTTGAAGTTTCACTTGTGCCCAGATACCGATTTTCAGGCTATAATTTTTACTTGTCTTCCGACCCAAAATCTCGTTTCCACCCCAATGTTAACTTGAAATTCGATTGATTTAGGGGCAAAACTATGATCAAAAAGCCCTCGCTTATTAAATTCAGTTGAGTTTTGACGAAGTTATGGCATTGAAGTTTCGACTTGTGCCCAGATACCGATTTTCAGGCTATAATTTTTACTTGTCTTCCGACCCAAAATCTCGTTTTCAACTTTAAATGTACGATTGATTTAGGGGCAAAACTATGATCAAAAAGCCCTCGCTTATTAAATTCAGTTGAGTTTTGACGAAGTTATGGCATTTTGAAGTTTCGACTTGTGCCCAGATACCGATTTTCAGGCTATAATTTTTACTTGTCTTCCGACCCAAAATCTCGTTTTCAACTTTAAATGTACGATTGATTTAGGGGCAAAACTATGATCAAAAAGCCCTCGCTTATTAAATTCAGTTGAGTTTTGACGAAGTTATGGCATTTTGAAGTTTCGACTTGTGCCCAGATACCGATTTTCAGGCTATAATTTTTACTTGTCTTCCGACCCAAAATCTCGTTTTCAACTTTAAATGTACGATTGATTTAGGGGCAAAACTATTGATCAAAAAGCCCTCGCTTATTAAATTCAGTTGAGTTTTGACGAAGTTATGGCATTTTGAAGTTTCGACTTGTGCCCAGATACCGATTTTCAGGCTATAATTTTTACTTGTCTTCCGACCCAAAATCTCGTTTTCAACTTTAAATGTACGATTGATTTAGGGGCAAAACTATGATCAAAAAGCCCTCGCTTATTAAATTCAGTTGAGTTTTGACGAAGTTATGGCATTTTGAAGTTTCGACTTGTGCCCAGATACCGATTTTCAGGCTATAATTTTTACTTGTCTTCCGACCCAAAATCTCGTTTTCAACTTTAAATGTACGATTGATTTAGGGGCAAAACTATGATCAAAAAGCCCTCGCTTATTAAATTCAGTTGAGTTTTGACGAAGTTATGGCATTTTGAAGTTTCGACTTGTGCCCAGATACCGATTTTCAGGCTATAATTTTTACTTGTCTTCCGACCCAAAATCTCGTTTTCAACTTTAAATGTTTATGGCATTGAAGTCGACTGTGCCCAGTCCGTCAGGCACTTTCTTCCCCCAAAATCTCGTTTTCAACTTTAAATGTACGATTGATTTAGGGGCAAAACTATGATCAAAAAGCCCTCGCTTATTAAATTCAGTTGAGTTTTGACGAAGTTATGGCATTTTGAAGTTTCGACTTGTGCCCAGATACCGATTTTCAGGCTATAATTTTTACTTGTCTTCCGACCCAAAATCTCGTTTTCAACTTTAAATGTACGATTGATTTAGGGGCAAAACTATGATCAAAAAGCCCTCGCTTATTAAATTCAGTTGAGTTTTGACGAAGTTATGGCATTTTGAAGTTTCGACTTGTGCCCAGATACCGATTTTCAGGCTATAATTTTTACTTGTCTTCCGACCCAAAATCTCGTTTTCAACTTTAAATGTACGATTGATTTAGGGGCAAAACTATGATCAAAAAGCCCTCGCTTATTAAATTCAGTTGAGTTTTGACGAAGTTATGGCATTTTGAAGTTTCGACCTGATGCCCGCAAAACTCGCCCCCCATAATATCCAATTTATGTCGATCGATTTTCAGGCTATAATTTTTACTTGTCTTCCGACCCAAAATCTCGTTTTCAACTTTAAATGTACGATTGATTTAGGGGCAAAACTATGATCAAAAAGCCCTCGCTTATTAAATTCAGTTGAGTTTTGACGAAGTTATGGCATTTTGAAGTTTCGACCTATGCCCATATATCAATATATCGATTTTCAGGCTATAATTTTTACTTGTCTTCCGACCCAAAATCTCGTTTTCAACTTTAAATGTACGATTGATTTAGTGGCAAAACTATGATCAAAAAGCCCTCGCTTATTAAATTCAGTTGAGTTTTGACGAAGTTATGGCATTTTGAAGTTTCGACCTATGCCCATATATCCGATTTTCAGGCTATAATTTTTACTTGTCTTCCGACCCAAAATCTCGTTTTCAACTTTAAATGTACGATTGATTTAGCAAAACTATGATCAGCTTTATTGGATCCATTGAAAGTTATCGACGTTTACGTTTAAGCTTTAAATAGTACGATTATTTAGAGGCAAAACTATGATTAAAAAGCATCGCTTTTTTAAATTCTGATTATTTTTGGCGAAGTTATGGCCTTTTGAAAGTTTTCGGCCTTGACCAATATCGCATTTTCATTGAGGTAGAATTTTTGCAAGGATATCGATTCAGAATCGCGTTTTCAACTTTAAATATAGTATTATTCATAGGACCAGTGCATTAAAGTTTCGAAGCCATGACTATATTCTTGAGCAAAGTTATAGGCTTCGTCGTTTTGACCTCCGTTCACTTGACAGCATGCTTTTGGGTCAAACTTTGCAAGCCGCTCCTACGAATCAGCATTTTGTTGTTAGCTTGAAGTTTCGAACAGGCCATATAATTAAATCGATTTCCAGCATTTTACATTCATCCGAGTCAAACCGTTAAGCATTCATGATTTGAAACTATGATAAAATCATGGTTTTAGTTAGATTAGAAGTACTTTGTACAGCATAATGTTTGCGTTGACTGTGTGACTGTGCTGCATTTAAATGCATACTATGATAAGCATCGATTTGTAATTGAGTTTTAGCTTGTGGATATGGTCTTTTGTTGGGCAAATATTTGATGGACGATACGAAGTGTCCTCATTAAAAAAATAAACTCATGTCAGTTTAATATTTGCTCGGGCTATAATTATGTAAATAGCCAAATGCACAAATAAAGACACACACATACATACACACAAACACACACAATTCCCTGGGGTTTGTGCGAGAAATTCGTTTATTATTTTTCATATGAGTTTTTCGCATTGGTATTTTGTGTTTTTCTTTCAGCACTTGTATATAAAAATTCAAATATATGACCATCATGCAAAATTGTTGTGTTTAGCTCGAACGAAAAGTTTATCTTTTTACGCTTGAGAATTTAAATATTTGAAGTGAAAAATGATTTAAAATGTATACAATCACACGAGGCTTTGCTTTCTATTTTTGTGTTTGCAGCAAAATATAATTAAAAAATATATATTAAATTCCAAAATCAATACACACGAGGCTTTGCTTTCTATTTGTTTGTGTTTGCAGCAAAATATAATTAAAAAATATATATTAAATTCCAAAATCGTTTGGATAAACTGCTACAATTATATCCAATTCCCTCTAATTGCCGTTGTTATCACTTGTATTGGCTCCTAAATTACGCATAAATAATGCAAACGTTGTCGTCAAGGGACTCGATAATTAATGTGACCAATAAAATTAGTTATACGTATTTAAAATATATGCCAAGTGTTTCCGTTCACTTAAGATGAATACTATTGAAGCAGATATCTTCGACTCTCGCTATATATATTCGTGAGCAGCGTGCCTTGATCAGCCGATATGAGCCCATATCCACCTTAATAATCGTTGGAAAAATTCATTGTTGTATGAAAATGAATTGATTGCAAATAATCTTCAAGTGGGGAGTAGAATATATATAATAATATACAGCAATTATGCACTCTTTATGCTCCTAGTGATTTCAACTGATTAGCACAGGCCAACTAAGGGCCAACTAACTAGACTGCAAGAGTCGAAGTAATAGCAGTTAGTTAGCCACTGCGGGCAGCAAACGTGCTGGAGTTCAACTAGAGAATGGTTGAGGCAACGAGGCAACGAAGCAACGAGGCGTATGTGTGACTGAGTTGGCAGCCCAAGTGGCAAATCATTTGGCTTGGCAGCCTGCAGCAAACGATGCTGCTTAATTTGCTGCTGCACTTCAACGGTCCGAAAAAAAAACACACACACAAAAGTGAAACTCCATTGAAATTTCAGACTCGTGAGAGTGTTGGGGATGGCATAAAATGGGTTAGGGGGAGGGGGAGCGGAGGGGTGTATATAAAAGCGTTGTAGCGTATGGCAGCCATTTTGTAATTTGTAATAAACACATTCCCCTTGGGACAGCATTCAAATTGCTAGCTGATAGACAACTGACTAGCATATACCCTGTACAAGTCAAAACATACACAAATACATCAACTTGTTACAGCTAGAAGAAAAAAAAAGTGTACATCATGCCCTTTTACCTTTGATTACAGGGTATTTGCATAGCCATAACAGGCTGTCAAATGAAGTGCAAGCGACCTGCGAAACGGCGCTGAGCCAGGTTCAACAAAACGACAGTCCCTTGGGACACATGGAAGGTCTGAACTCTTGAATACCTTGCGAAAACAATAACTTATTTGGGATTAGAAATGTGACCTTAATAGGAGTGAGGAGTGAGCTTCATCAGCACAATAATAACGTATGATATCAAGCTGTAAACATTACCTAAATGGACAGATTATATCAATTGCAATTTTGAGAATATGTTTTCGATTTGTGCTCAAATTTCCAAGCTGTCCTCTCGTCCAAGGCTGACGAGGGTGAAAGCCCGTTTGTCTGTCTGTGACATCAAATGTTGTTATTGCTTCAAATCGTCAAAAATAATTTAATTAGCTGAGTGCAATACTTGGAAATAACCAAAATGATAGCACGAGCTTATTTTATTATGTTTTTATTTGCTGTTTTGTAATAGCTATTTATAAATAGCGACAATAATCGCTCATTTCTATAGCTCCTGCTTCAACAATTGGCAAACACCTGGCGGATGTCCGGCACAGTTCTGGCGCAGAACAAGCAGCACAGTTATGTAACATAACAACAGCAATACGTATGCTCGAGGGATAAACAATTCCCGGAATTTATGATGCGACATCACTTGGACAGACCTTCAACTAATAACTTGCGACTTGTATGTGGCAAATTGGTTTCACTCGAAAAAAACTTGACGAGCGAACGAAACAAATCAAAGCATTAAATTATCGATTTTAGTGTGGAAATTGGGAATCATAGCTTGCTAAACTTATGACTTGTATTTATATTTGAAGCATTCTCAATATATATATTTAGTTTGTGACTTACCGATATTAACAATGCCATGATTGGTTAGTTCCCAGCATGACTGTAAGCGTAATATGCTCAAACTGTGACTCTGCTTTGGTGAAAAGTAGCCAAGGGCAGCATCTGTGACATGGTAAGCCTGTGGTTTGAGCAGAGCAGAACAAAATTCAATTAAGGATGAGCCCATGTTTGGAACACACACACACACAATACTTGCCTGTAGCGAAAACTCGTATAAGGATGGCAACAGCTGGGCAACCGCACCGACCGCCTCGTCCGCAATGTTGATGCAGTCCGCCAGTGACAAGGACACGATCCGCGGCGTCAGGCAGGCCCAGAGGCCCGCCTCGGTGACCTCATTGCAACCGGCCAGCTCAAGTTCAAACAGGCTCTGCAATTGTCATTTTACATACAGAAAAACACATTTACAAAACGTATTCTTTATTTGTTTTTTTTTTTAATTAAAAACTAGCTTATGCTAAAAACCAAACAAATGTGTATTGCAGTAAAAAGGGATTGATAGAGAATTCGATAAAGTATTCAGATACATTTGATTAATGTTTCTAATCCCTCGAAAATCAACTTAATAATAAAAGCCTTTAGTTAAGTTTTCAAATAGTTCTACAATATTAGAAATCAACTTAATTTTAAAAGATGAAAAGGCATTCATTAAATGCGTATTTCAGTTTTAGATTTTTACATATTTTTAAAATGCTGTCTGAGATTTTTAATACTAGGGGTGGCAAAAGAAGGTTTTAAGAGAACTTGCTTAAGTATTCAGATATTATTTCAGATAAATAAGATTAATTAGAGTTAACTGTGTTTCTCATTACTAGGGTTGCCAACTTATTTACATTTTAGTATAAATTCAAATACCATTTTTTAATTAAAGCCTAGTTGGAACAAATGGATATTAGAGATTAGGTATTGAGATCGCATTTGGAATACATGAAATTTATGTTTATAAGCACTTTGTATATTAGAAAGTAAATCGTTTTTTATTGCAGAATTGATATAGCTGAAAAACACTGCATATCAATAAATATAACTTGAAATTCGAATAAATTTTTTCACAGATATAGGAATGAGAATCTTAACCTTTGGAAAAACGACTTAAGCTTGAATTTGTTGGCATGTTTGCGTTTCATTAACACCCATTCGCATATATAACCCTAGAGTACAAGTTTCGCTTGCCTGCATTTAAAAGGACTTGTAAATTTTCACAGAATGACTCAACCTTTGACCTTTGCAAGAGCAAAACATCTGAGCAAAAGACGAGGCAAGGCAAGCCAAATATTTCACAATAAGTCGAGTACTGGGTAAGGCGACCCACATTGCATGCCAGACAATGTGTCGTCGGGGGACTCAATCTGACTAGTCACCATTCTGGCTGTTGTTGTTGTTGTTGTGGCAGGCAGTTTAGTTCAGTTCCTTGGCGACACTCAAGAACTTTTGCCCCACGCCGCGGCTCAAAAACAAAAAAAGCGAGCAAAACACGTCAAATCAAAGCACAATGGCAATAAAGTTGCGTCGAATAAAGCAATCCGGAAGCATGACGCAAAAGCAAAAGCAAAAAGAAAAGTTGAAGGGAAATGCGAATTGTCGAAAAATGGGAAATGGGAAAAGTGGCAAATATACAATTGACGGTCATAAACAATGAAGTAACTAAGTACACAAATATTTATCGCTAACTACATCAACAATTAGACGACAACAGGCAAGGCACATTCGGATCCCCTGGCGCCGTAATTATTTATTTTTAAGTTGCGATTAACTTTAATGGCTAAAAGTATAAGCAACAGTTGATAATTAATATCAGCAATCGTTGAGTTTAGTCAAAGCTAATAACCCGAAATGGTTTCGTTAGCTTTGCCTTATTGCAGCCATAAATATTTATATTAATTATTTATAAGTTGTTATCTGGTAAATCAAATAACAGCATATGACATAAATGCTGCTAATTAGTTAGTCCCACTAATTGAAGCCACCGTCCCGAAATGACTTCATTGTTCATGGTAAATAGTCTGCGGGCCTTTGCAACATTTTGCCCGTTGGCATTTATGGAGAGCGTACACAACTTTTCTACCTTTTTTTCTGTACACCCAACTATGGCTGGCAACAAACGTATCCAGGGCAACTTTATTTGCACATGTCTGTCACAAAATCAATATGCCACAAAGTCAACGAGAATCAACCACAAACAGAACGATACCACAATGAAATGCGTTTAGGTTTACTTATTGTAATTGTGGTTTTTGCTTTTTCATCTATTGCATAAATTTATCATATTTTATTCAAGTGGTATTCATTCATATTTCCATATATATTATATATATATTGTATATATAAAATTATCATATAACCATTAATTACTTTAAGTTTCGAAAACATATATGGAACAGCAGCTGTTTAGCTACTTCATTTTGTTTTGTCTTTAAGTATGCATAATTTATGGGTCAGCCGGGTTCAACGACGGCTCTGAAGTATCCATTAACTGTTTGCAATGCGGATATAACGTATACGCCGCGTGTTCACTGGAAAAAAGGCCACCTATTAAATATGTATGCATGGCAAATGCTGTCGCATTTCCGCCGCATTTTCAAACAGAGCCTATTCTATCACATTACTACACTCAGCAAAACCAGTTCCACAACTAAAATGTAAGCAAAAAAGAAACCAAAAAAATTAAAAAGACTTCCTTCATATTTTTTAAAGCATTATTTTTTTTAAAAAAACATTCCAGAATTTAAATGCTTATTTATTTATTTTTCCTGCATTTTAGGAAAATGCCCACAGTTATAAAGCAAAGAAAAACCTGGATTTTTATGAAATTCGATGAGATTTTTTTGCAGAGTGTAGGAACAGGACTTGTTAATGCAAATAAAAGAAGACAGATGCACATAATGCTCAACGCATTCCCCAAGGTCAAATTTTCGATATACATACACATGTGGTACTTGGGACTGACAAGTGTTCGGGGTCGCTGTGCGTGCCACTCTTGTTGACATTTCCAGTAACAAGTGACTTGCAATCAAACCATTTGTCGACCGGGCCACACACACACACACACACACTAAGACAACAGCAAACTAGGCTCGTGAACATGACATGCATTCACATTGAATTAATGCCGACATTGCAGATTGACACGCAGCCACCAACTGACTGGAACAACATATATATACATATATGTATACGTAAATTTATGTGGTATGCGTAAAGCAGTCAGAATGTGAGTTATTCCATTTAACTTTGCCACAAGCAGTTCACAAACATTATCCACTTTACTCATGTGTATCTGTCTCACTCTCTATCCATCTCTATCTCTCCTATCTAGCTGTCTCATGCTGAGCTGATGCCAGTGGATTATATTGCCAGATTGCTTTGTATTGGCCCATGAAACTGAATAGATTAGTTTCTTGCATCTACGATGAACTCTGCTGTATTGTCAACAACTGACGGCAGCAATAAGGCCAACTAATTAGTTTGGGGGCCAGTCAAGTCACTGCCAGTTAAGCAACAGCAAAAGATTATTGCTCCTTCATTGACCAACTATCTATAGGGATAATAAAATAGAAATGTGATAGTTAAAGGCACATTGATATGCACCAAAATTAAGTTGTAATATGTAAGCGAGCCATAATTTAGTTTGTTAAGACAAACGAGTGTTTAAGAAGAACTAAAATACCCATAAAAAAGAAAGTGATGTTATAGTTTGGGAATAAAAAGCGAGTCAAATAAATGTAGAACAAATCTAGTAAAACAAAATTGAGTTCAAATGCGAAGGATGCCAAGTAACACCTTGCAACTATATAATATATTTATATATATATATATTTTTTATATTTATTTCAAACGTTAAAGAATTTTAATGTTATTCATATTATTTATATTTATTTTATATTTATTTTCATCTAATATTTATTCATTTTATTAAATTTGAATGACTACTCCAAATCAGTTCAGCTTAAAACTTTTGGCAGCACACATTTCGGATTTAATTGGATGCATCTCATAAAAGATGCAGCATGAAAATTGGACTCATTACAACTATATGCATAAACATTCTATATAATTTATATATATTCATTTTGCACAAATTAAAAATTAGCTCAACGAAATATTTCAGTAAATTAAATAAAATTTATGGCACTGCTTTGAAGTGATGTGCGCTTGAAATTGATCGCATCAATTCGTTATGAGATTGCAGCAGCACACCATAGAAATGACCACACGAATTTCAATTATATATATAATAATATATATATAATAATATATATATACGTATATATATTTTCGGGGCAGTCTTTGTATGACACACTTTGCCGTTTAACACTTTTCATTTCGTTGTCGTAGAGCTCAAAATAAATTTGAAAATACTTTTCACTTTTTTTCGCACGGGCGGCAGGAATTTCAGTGTGTTTTTTTTACTCTGCCGTGGGGTAGTATAATATTCTTGTGAGTTCTGTAGCGCATTGAAAAAGAAATCGTGTACGAGACCATGAAATACTATTTTGACTATGGAGTTATCCAGACCAAAATCAGGATCATCAACATCGGACTACTATATCATTTAGCTGCCATAGAAACAATCGGTTAGATTATTTAAATGTATAATGGAATCACGAAGTCGAAGATTGACTGTGGTCTGCAAGGGTATCTACTCTTCGGCGTGCCCAATTTACTTGTTCTATTTATTTCCGTTGTCGTGTGACTGACCATCGTCAACGTGACGACGCTCTCTGCTCTGATTTTGGACTGCTTTTGGTCCGCACTAATATGCTCCTCTCTTCTCCGCTCTAGCAAGCCGCCCACGGTCATGGGAAGTGCCTGGGGAAATCACATTTGACGAAGCTAACAAAAAAGATGACAGCGCACAGATGATATACACAAAATAATCTATCTAGTTTATCTGAGCTGAATACAGCAGATGTTAGGTACAAAAACTCTATATTAATGGTAAGACAGCTTTGGACATGGAACATGATTTTTTGAAAGGTAACTAATAATGAGTATGAAAATGCCACAAGATAAATAGATTTATTCAGCAAATACGATATATATCATAAAATATCAACCATATATCAACCACAAATGATAGAAAAGAATAGATAAAAGCAAAAAGTTACTCCAAAATGAGTAAAAAAAATGATATTAAAGCAAAAAGTTACTCGAAGAAATATAGAAAGGAAAGAAAGGCTATCTGAAAAATGTTTGGTGGGCCAGGTCCACGATTTAACTTCCATTTTCTATTTAAAGTAAGCCAAATACATGTTTTTCAAAAATTACTTTTCCCTTTGGCTCACCTGCAAATGATCCAAGAGTGTTTCCAAGCCGCGATCACTGATCGAGGAGCAGCGCAGACTCAGCGAATGCACATGCTTGGAGGCCAGCGGAAACGAGTGGACAACATCGAGGGCATCCTCATCGGAGGCGCCGACCAGCCCAAGGGCATGGAACCCTCGTCGAATGAGCGAATTGTAGAGTTTGGCCCGATCACAGGCGGGCATCTGGCGGAGATCGCGACACTGCAGCGTCGGCAACAGGCCGGACCAATAGCGTGGACTCCGGTAGAGGATGTCGCGCCACTTGATGCACACCTGGGCGAGCACGCGACGCTCGTACGGCGAAAAGTATTGGAAAAAGCGATTGAGGAAACGATCGTCCAGGAGCAGGGCATCGATACTTTGCATATGTGGCGGGTGCTTGTGAAGGATGAGCGCAGTTTGGTTGACAGACGATGCCGTTGCCGCAGCTGCCGCCGCCGCTGCTGCTGCCGCCAGCTGATTGAGCTGCGTCTGGGATTGGGCAGCGCCCACAACAACACCATACGGATGATGATGATGCAGATGCGGATTGGGCAACTGTTTCCGCAACTGCAACGGTGTACCACCGCCCGCCGCTGCCGTCGCCTTCTGTGCCGCAACCATGCCCATTGTGCTGAATGTGGGCGATGAGCCGGGCGCTGGAATCATAATATTCATTTGCTTAGCAATCGATTTGACTGTGGGCGTTGGTGGCGCACCCAGTGGCATGTTGCCGGGCGGCGCTGGCATCATATGATGATTGGAATTGATGAGCGTGGAGCCAGCCATCGCTTGCAGTTGTTGCTGCTGCTGTTGTTGTTGCTGCTGTTGCTGCTGCTGCTGCTGTTGTTGTTGTTGCTGTTGCTGCTGTTGTTGCTGCTGTTGTATTAGGATTTGCGATGCGGGTGCCAATTGTTGCGCATTGGACAAGGAGATGAGCGTGGGTCCACCGGCAACACTCTGGCTGGCACTCTGATTAGCCCTTGTTGGCTTATCGGGCGTTTGTTGTGTGCCCGCCGCCACGGCATTTGAGCTGTTGTTATTCGAGTTGGAGTTGGAATTGGAATTGGAGTTGGAGTTGCTGCCGCCGCAGAGTGCGTTTGTCACACGCTCCATTACAGAGGTCTTGCCGCTGCCCGACGATGAGTTGGAGGAGGAGGAGGAGGTGGCACTGCTCGTGCTGTTGTTGGAGGAGGAGGTGTTGTTGTCACTGCCACTGCCACTGCCACTGTTGCCATGATGGTGCTTCGAGCGCAATCCCAAACCGTTGATGCGTTTCGATAGTTCGGCGGAGGCTCTCTCGACCACGCCCTGCGCCGAGATCGATGACATCGTTTGCTGAAACAAATGCACTTTGTCACTTTGCTCTCGCCCTCTCTCTCTTCCTTTCACACACTCTCTCTCTCTCTCTGTCAATATCTTTTCTCTCTTTCTATGGCTCTCTTATATAACGTGCAGCTGCAACATGATTGAGCGTTGTTGACCTTGTTGCGCCTGCTCGTTCTTCCGTCTCGCTCTCAACTGTAAGCATGCAGAAAGGAATCGTTAAGGAACTGTTAAATAAGTGCACTCAGCTAAAAAATGTAGACTACTTTTGAAGGCTTTTTACTTTGTTTACAATATTATAAAAATTGATTTAAGCATTGATTTTCTATTTCTAATTCAAGTTCTTAAATCAAGACTCAAATAAACCACATATATTTATATGTATTCATAAAAAAACGCTTTTAGTTGAATATCAAACAACGTTTTTCTCTAAGTGTAGCTTTGTTAGTGGTGCACTTTTTACGACCCTGCAGCGTCGTTCAAATGCAAACGGCAAACGCAAAACTCAAATCAGTGCAAATTTATGTTCCATTTATATGAAGTGCTTCCATTGTTTTTGTTCCTTTTGTTGTTCCATTGCACGGCATCCGCCCTGCCTCATATCCCATCGCTCATTCATCACTCCCCATTCACCCACTCATCCACTCATACACTCATCCATTCGGCATTTGCGATTTGTTGTGGCTGCTAAGAACTTCGGCAGTAAATTAAAAGCGTATGCAAAAGAGCTGAAACTGAACTAAACTAGAACTGTGCCAAGGAAATTTTCACTGTTAAAGGTTCTCTGAACCATAGACTCAAGGCTTAATTCACATTCGACATTAAAAGAAGACTAGTCGAGATAGCTCGATTACGAGGTAACATGAATATACGTTTTGGTTAACAAAAATCAGCATTTCTTATTCGATCCCAATGAAATTATTACAGTTTGTGAAAAGTGCGTCGGGTTATAGAACATTTATTATGAATCTGTTATAAATATATATATAAATCCAGAATTTATTTACAATAAATAATAAATAACATAATAAATAATACAATTAATAATATTTATTCTTATTGCAGCTTATATTCTGAATTTTGGTTAGGTAGCATTAAAAGTGGATTTTCTTTAGAGACTTAACAAGATGTATTTATATAGCATGCCCACAGCCTGAACACCATTAAAAAAATGTTACTAAAGTGGAATTTGCCCATTAATTTTCCAGTTGAATGCGGTATTTCCGCTGAGGCAAGCTAACAACACGTTTGCATTTATCACTTAAGCCAAGGTTGGCCACTCAATTAGCCAAATGGCCAATTGCAACGAGAAATTTTAGCAGTGGAAGTAAAAAACAAGGACATTAAAAGGATGCACAGCAAACGATTCACCGATTGTTTTGCTATTTGCTAACAAATTTACTTTAACTACTACTGTTATTTATGTTTGTTTAAGACGTTTATTCAGTTGCATAAATAAAAAATGAAATTCTGCTTAAATCTTACATTGAAGCAGACAAATTATATGCTCAAGCCAAAAAGCATGTCAAGTGTGTCTCTCTGTGTGTGCTTGGGTGTGTGTGTGTCGGACGTGGGCGGCAATTTAAGAACTTAACCTGCTTCCAATCTTAGACAAATGGGGTTATTAAAAAAATAAAATAAGACTTCAGCAAAATGCTCATTAGGGCCAAACAAAAGGAAAAAAAGAGGATGAAAGACAATTTAATTGCCATAAATATCTTGGCCCTTTTATGCCACATTTCCTGCTAAATCTTTGTGATTGCCTTGCCACACAATGGGGCACACAACGAGCACGCTGACAAAGGTGAATGTGGACGAGGCCAAGCTGACTGAGACTTTGATGCAACACAATTGTTTGCGGCTACTTCCTGCCTCTTTTTTCAATGGCAAAACCTGTGTCCTTATGTTTAATGCCCAACTGAAGTTGTCTGTGTCTGCTGCAGCCGCTATTCATGACCTATCGAACCTATCGAATGTTGCTGAGGTCGCCTAAAATTCTGTATATTTAAGCTCACATCTTTTGATACAATTTGTTAATTAAACAATTGAAATCGGATATTTAATGGGCTCTTTATTTGTTAACAGTTTCTTATATTGTTTTGACATTTATCAAACTATTGTTAACAAATTCTTTCGCATTGCTTATCAAAGACAAAGCCAACTCTTAGAATTTCGAGCAGAAAGCAAACAAAATAAAAGAAAAAGAAAATACAAAATAAACTGCAATAAGCAACTGAATAATATGAGTGGAATGTGACAGTAATATGTGCTTAGGTCACCAGCAGCTGTTTGTGGCGTGTGTATGTGCCCATTAAGCGTCGTCGTCATTGGAGCATGCAACTGAAATCAAGCAAAACTTTTTATGCCGCAATTCGCGGCAGCAAGCTGCATGCTGTGCGGCTGTAAATGTGTGCGTGAATGTGAGTGTATGTCAATGTGAGAGTGTGTGAATGTGAATGTGAATGTGAATGTCACCACCCTGACGACCATCACACACACACACAGCGTACTAGTGTGTGTACTTTCTCTCTCTCTCTCTCTCTCTCTTTCTGCTGTACTTATTTCATTTTTATGCTTTGTTAGCATTTTCCGTCGCTTGGTCTGTGTGTCTATTTTTGGAGTTGTTTTGAGTCGAGTTGAGTTAATGTTGTTGTTGTTGCTTTTGCTTGGTTCGCGTGCCTCGCTTATTGGATTTTACTTCATTCTCTGCTAGTTCGCGTCGCGTAACGGTAAATACCGCACGCTGCTTTAAATCGCTGCTCTGTGTCAGGGCCTGCTGCTCCACATCCAAGTACCCTCCTCCCCGCTCTCCCTCTCCCCATTCCACTCCACATCCCCGTTTTGTATGCGTGCTGGGCCAACTCCACACACACACACACATTTATATCGATTTCGTACCTTTGTTTTCATTCCCATATGCGCTTTGATCTAAGCGACGAAAACAACAAAGTAAATCAGCCGCTTAGAGATGGCCACATAAAAGATTTAATATCCTTTGCGAAAAAAGGGCATCTTTCTTATATGCATATATATTTTCCACTGTTCAATTATTGTATTTTATAGAGCAACCTTTTATTAAAAATTGTAATATTGTTTTTTTTTAGGTTTTTGTCCTTTTTCATATTGTATTGGAGAGGCAAATTGAAAATCAATTGAATAATTTATTCGTTTGTTTTGTGAAAATACAAAAAGACAGCTTTCATTCTCTTCGTTTATAGGGAGGATAATACTCATCTCATACTCTCAGCTGCATAGAAAGCTTAAAAGTATGCTATATAATATATTTTAAATGGTTTTATTTAAAAGCACTAAATTGCCAGTTATATGCATTGAATTCTAGCTGAAACCCACAGTAGCCATGCTATATCCATGCTTTAAGCTTAATTTTTCAGTTTATAACAACAACTGTGCAGTATTTAATAATAATAATAAAAGCCTCGTATTAAAACGAATTTATTTGTAAATATTAAAAATAAATTATTTTACTTAAACTTCTACTGGATATCCATAACAGAAAAAAAGAGTTCTTTTGAACTGGATATCCACAATAAAAGAAAATAAAGTTCTATGTTGAAAACAACTTTTGATGGAGTTCTTGAACTTGAGCTCCACAAAGTACATAACAGACTTTCAGTGGTCAAAGAAATTGTATTATTTAAATTGATAAATGCCTTGCTGCATAAAATGGAGTATTGTTTCATTGATGAATCCATGAAATGGATTCCCAGCTGCCTGATCAATAGGCTGCTGATTCATGCAACACATGGCAGGCAGTTTGCATTTAACTGGGTCAAACTATGCAACTTTGACCCGATTCACGTACATAACTCGCACTATTTACAAAGTAAATAAATATATATGATATATATGTGATATATAAATATATATAATATATATATGTATGTATATGTTGAAATCATGCAAATCCAGGTGCAATTCCAAATGCAATAATTGCGCCAATCACCAAGAGTCGAGGAATGTCCAAAGTACCCTTATTATTATGGTTAGTATGACATCACAAGCTCAGCCCTCCTGCGGCAAGGGAGGGGGTGGAAGTTTATCGCCCGGCTTACGCGACGGGGGTTGCTCAAAGATGGAGGCCAGTGAATTGCTGTGAGTGGGTGGTTGGATGGATGTGGTGCATAATGGAGTCCGAGTGGAAAAGCAGACAGCGCCGACCGAAGTCAAACAAATCACGTGCAGCAAACCCAACCAAAAATGTTCCAAAGAGAATAAACCCACTCGAAACCTTCAAATTTGACTCAAAATAGGAAAGATTTTTGTACAATTTGTTTTGGGGTGAAAAACACACCTTGTTTTCAAAAAATATATTTCACTTTTGTGAATATTTGTTGTTGTTATTTGGAATATGCTTTGCTTGTGTCGCGCAATAAAAATCAATTTTTACAACCGCGTCGCGAAGTGGTTTTTTATTTTTAATGGTTTCTTTGGCTGTATTTATATTTTTGTTTTTTATTTGTGTATTTTTAATCATAGAGGGGGAAATCAAAATTTGGACCGTTTTTTGTTGCTTCAAGAAACTGCACAAAGACACAAAACGCTTAAGAGCATAACGTTTTTTTCTTCGGGGAAACCGCAAAAGCAACAATCTCAAAACAGTTTGCACGCTTTTGATTGTTCGTGTGTGTGTGTGTGTGTGAAAAAAACAAAACGTTCGAGAGCCGTGTAAAACAATCAAACCGAAAATTAGGCAACCGAGCGTAAGCGCGCACGTCTCGTAACTGCAGGCGACTGTTGCCAGCGAAAGTTGCAAAAATAAGGGAAAGCTTTCCACAGCAGCTCCAGAGAGCGTAAAAGAAATAAAGAGTGAACAGCTAAAAGGAGTTTGCGCAGTGTGCTCTCTGCTGCTCCTGTGCTCTGAGAAAAAGCTTTATACATGGGCATTGCATGAATCACTTAAGTGGGGGCCGACTATAGACTTGTTTAAGTGTCCCTTCTAACCATGGCACTGCATGTCGAGAGAATGCGCACTGCAGTTGTTAAGGTAAACAAGCAAAAAATACACCCCCGAGGTGCAAAAGAGATAAAGAGAGAGAAAGAGATAGGGAGAGAAATGAAGAGAGTAAGTAGATTTTGCTAGCTAAAATAATCAGCGTTATTTAATTACACATTTTAAATTTACTCATTTTTGAATGCATTTATTTTTTTCCTGCTATTGGTAATTATTTTACTTTATTTGCAACATTTATGCAATTTTTAATTATGACAAGCAATTATTTAATGAAGATTGTCCAGGTTAGTTATTTATTTTTAACTCAAACAAAAAGGAAATATATTTATGTTGTAAACACCTTGCTATTTGTTTCGGCTTTGTTGTCTTGCAACGGTACTCAAAAAATCCAACAAGTATTTTCTCGCGCTCCTTCTTTGTTTACCCAGGCGATGTGCTTAATATTTCATGCTCTGCTGTCTGCGCTCGTTTATTTTCTGACGCAAAATTCTGTGCTTCTGTGCATTCTACCGTAATCCATCATAATGCCACAAACATACACACAAGCAAATAAAGGCACTTAAGCTTAGGATGCAGACGCTGTTGAGTATGGCTTTTATTATATGAACTACTATGAAGCATCTTCAAGCTAATTACCAATCAAGAAATCAATAATTTGTCATTGAGCAAAGCAAGTAATATTCATTATTTTACAATTTAAGTTTAGTAAATTTGTATAATTTATATAAGTTTGCAGTCGTAACAAATTTGCCGCCATTAGCGCTCTCATTTTGCGTTACTCAGCACTCTTTTCGATAAGTCAACGCATGCTATCGATATTTTACAGTGGTGTTGACGAACTGCTCCACCTATTAACAGCCGCAAGCGGCAAACCAAGAGAAACGTCAAAAAATAAATACTATTAAATTAAATTGCTGCGGAAAAATTTCGCACAAGCAAAACAATTATGTCCTCAACATCGGCGGCTGCAACATCAAATGCAGCGCCGCCAACAAAAACCGAGGTGCGCTACGTCACTGAGGTGCCCAGCAGCCTGAAACAATTGGCCCGTTTGGTGGTGCGCGGCTTTTACTCCCAGGAGGATGCATTGATCATTGATATGCTGGTGCGCAATCCCTGCATGAAGGAGGACGATATCGGTGAACTGCTCCGCTTCGAGAAGAAACAGCTACGGGCACGCATCACAACGTTGCGCACCGACAAGTTCATCCAGATCAGACTCAAAATGGAAACAGGACCCGATGGCAAAGCGCAAAAGGTCAACTATTATTTCATCAATTACAAAACGTTTGTGAATGTGGTAAAGTACAAGTTGGATCTGATGCGCAAGCGCATGGAGACGGAGGAGCGGGATGCGACAAGTCGTGCGAGTTTCAAGTGCTCGACATGCAGCAAAACGTTTACGGATCTGGAGGCCGATCAACTGTTCGATGTGGCCACCTGCGAGTTCCGTTGCACGTATTGCGGCAGCTCCGTGGAGGAGGACAGCGCTGCAATGCCCAAGAAGGACTCACGTCTCATGCTCGCCCACTTCAATGAGCAACTGCAGCCGCTGTACGATCTGCTCCGCGAAGTGGAGGGCATTAAGCTGGCGCCGGAGGTGCTCGAACCGGAACCTGTGGACATTGATACAATACGTGGCCTGAACAAACCGAATGCGTTGCGACCGGATGGCTTGCAATGGTCGGGCGAAGCGACACGGAATCAAGGATTTGCCGTCGAGGAGGCACGTGTCGATGTCACCATTGGCGGCGATGAGGATAGCTCCGACGCCATAATCGAGCGTAAATCTCGTCCCATTTGGATGACGGAGAGCACTGTGATAACGGATGGGGATGCGGGCGATGGTAGCGCCACAAATGATGGGGATAGGCCAGCGGGCGGTGGCACCTCGGGCGGTGGGCATCGCAATCGGAAGGAGAACGAGGATATTATGTCCGTGCTACTGCAGCACGAAAAGCAGCCCGGGCAGAAGGAGGCGCATATGAAGGGCATGCGCAAGGGCTCCTCGAATGCAAATTCCAGTGATTCCAGCGACGATGAGAACGACATCGACAACACCAAGATTCGTGAGTTGATTATTCTTAATTTGGAGTGCAACGATTTAATTAATTTTTGTATTTGTAGCGAATGTCAATTTTGATAATTATATCAATTCGGAGTCGGAGGAGGAGGATGACGATGTGCCCACTGTGTTGGTGGCTGGGCGACCGCATCCCTTGGATCAGTTGGATGACAAACTGATTGCCCAGATGACTCCGCAGGAGAAGGAGAACTATATTCATGTCTATCAGCAGCACTATAGCCATATATACGACTGATTCTCCTGCTCAATTGTTAGGCATTAAGTTTAGTCCCATTCTTAGTTTAGTTGCACATTAAATGGATATGCAAACAACGTAAAATTTATGAAATCTTTATAATAATGGCGCCAAAAGTAGAGCTTCTGCTTTGATGCAAGACTCTGAACAGCTGAGTAGCGTGTGGGCTAACAGAGTCTGTTGTCGCAATTGGCGAGGCAGTTGCCAAATGTTAACGCATATCTGAGCTATGCAATGCTGGATGACAATGCCAATTTAAGTCAGAGAATAACCATATATACGACTGATTTTTCTCAATTTGGCATTAATTTTAGTCTTTAAGTCTGCATACTAAATGTACTTTCAAATAACGTAGTTAAAATTTCTTTCAATAAAAACCATAATGGCGCCAAAAGTTGTTGCCCAAATCTGAACAGCTGATCCGCCTGTTAAAGCCATTTGCGGTACATTGCCAAATATTAACTCATATTTAATCAGCGCAATACAGCCTGTCAATGGACTTTGAGTCGCAGGTGGATAAATATATACACTCTTGTCAGTAGTACTATAGCCTATACTACTATTCTACTGATTTTCTCTTCTAACATTTATTGAAGCAACGCACTGCTGTTTTCTAGTGCCAATTTGAGTCGCTGTTAATTGTTAGTTACTTAGCCTGCCAATCAGCTGTTCTCGGCATTTTTGTTTTTATGTTTTGCACATTCGCGTTAGAAGAAGCATGTTTGCTGTTGCTGTTGTGGGCGACTGTTCGATACATACGTAAATTTGCCTGTCTACTAAAGATAAGCGCAAGTGCAAATAGTAATTTAGATATGCACGTATCCAACACAACGTGTCAGTTGAACGTAGTCGCTGGTGGAACTCTTACCGTATAGGTATCAAATTGCGCGTGTTTGAAGTGAATTCGTAGCATGCAAAATGGTCAATATACGGACAAGTTTAATATAATGTTGACAGCAGCGAATTCAATGGGAATACAATAAACGTGATCGCGATACACGCTTACACACTCACACAGACACACACAAGTGCATATATATATATATATATGTGTGTGTGGAATCGGATAATTTTGCTTAAGTTAACTCTTTGCTCAACTAAATCAACATTTATTGAAATCAAGTGTGCAAAAAATTGTTAATCTTTGGCGAAATTGTTAACAGGTGCAAAAGGCGAATTTTGATTTAATGCATCACTTATAGCCACAAATTAGAGCAACAAAGCAAAAGAGCCAAAATGAAGGCCAACGTCGATAAGGAATTGCTGCCGATGAAGGCGCATTACTTTCTCTTCAATGCCGGTAAGTTATAAGGAAGTACTTTGTAAGTACTACTTACAAATGACACGCACTTTAGATAAACTAATTATATACATTATCTGAGTGGATATCTTTCAAACTGTTTGTTTTATCAAATCGGTGTGCAAAGTGCTTCATAGATAAAAAATAAAGACCCGAAAAGTCATCTATACATATAAATATATACATATACTGGCAATAGATGTTCGCATGATAAACTTTTTTGTTCGATAAGCATAATGGCCAAATATAGATTATTTAAACATTTCACTTAATCACTTCGATCGCCAAAGGCTTGTGGTTCCAAAAAAATATATATGTTATATGTGTGCATACACTATGCGCCAAAAGTATGCGTACATCAAAACTTTATTACTTTCTACAATTGCACTTTGTTAATTAATGTGATAATATGTTGATAAGTGAATAATTTTTTAAACATGTCACCTATTTGTATTCAGTTGAAAAGCTTGCACTGATTTGCGGTATTTAATCACTAAAAACTGTTAAACATTATTCCGCAAAGGCAATCAATCAGAAATACCTAAAATAATGATTTGAGCAAAAACGGGTCAAAAATGTATCTACATATATATTAACTATTATTGATATGGAATATATATCTACATTGATATATCCAATATGCATATAAAGTTGAACAACATTTGAATGCATATATATTCTAGAATAAACTGGCAAGCCTAGGTCAAAAGTTGACATGTCAAGTCCCAACGGTACTTGCCTTGTCTGGCCCCATCACGCTGATGTTAGCAATTAAAGCGAATTTCTATCTTTTAAATTAATTAAAAAACAAGTAAAGATGGCTTTATGAAACACAACGAAGGTTGAATGCACTTGCCAACATTTAAATTTAACTATAAATTTAAAATGCTGACCTATGTCAGCTAAACGATATAGTACTCCGATGATGGCGAGCTTAATAACATGCATATTCATAGACATAACTTGTGAACTTAATTAAAATAAAATAAACAAATAAATGAATATTAAAATAGTAAGGACAAACAGCAGCGTCAACTTGATAACCGACAAGACACAGAACTATTTACATATACAGTGGCGGACACCTTATTGTAAGCAGTGTCAAAGAAAAAAAGTAATTGGCTGCCATAAGCTAACCATTCATTATTTTTCAGAAATTCCAAAAACCGATGGTAGGTACATATATTACCCACCAAAATTGATATATGACCCCAATACACTGGGGTTTCCCCACCCGCTAGGTAGAGTTATGTAAAAAAGTACCCTATTTTGAGGGGACAACTTATTTGGAACAGTATAAATAAAATAATATATTTGCATTATAAAAACTTAAATACTTAAAACTTAAACTTTAGCCTTAACCACTTCCCTTAACCTATTATTCATGGAAGATACCAGCTTCCTGGTAGCTTCTGGGCTGATTCTGCTCCACTCATCCCGCAGAGCAGTTTTGAGGTCTTCTTTGCTGGATATGCTGTGCTTACGGATGTTATTTTCCAGCACAGCCCACAAATTCTCAATGACATTTAAATCTGGAGACTGGGCCGGTGGAATTATCATGTGGGGGCAGTTCCTCATGACCCAGGACTGTACTATCTTGGCCTTATGCCTGGGATCGTTGTCCTGGTTGAACCGGAAAGTAGCTCGGATTCCAAGCTTCTCGGCAGTTTGGACTAAATTTTCTTTTAGTATGTTGAAGTACACATCCTTGTCCATTGTTGTTACAAAAATCACAAATTTCCCGAATCCGGCTGACGAGATACATACCCATGCCATGTAACTTCCTCCACCATGCTTGACTGTTGTTTTTACGTGTTTGGGATTCAGGTCAGTATTGGACTGTCGCCACACACAATTCCGTCCGTCCGAGTCAAAAATGGTGAATTTGGACTCATATGCAAATATGACTGTGTTCCAGAACTCAAAATCCTTGTCCAAGTGGGTTTTGGTGAACTTCATCCAAGTCCCTATATTTTTCACGCTTATAATAATATTCTTCCGTGGTACTCGGGCATTAAAGTCATTGTTTGCGCAGAAACTTGCACACAGTTTCCACACAGCACTTTTTCCCCATTTCATCCTGCACATGTTGAGCTACTTTTGGAGCCGATAGCTTGGGATTTCCCCTTATTTTCCTGATGATCCTTCGCTCCTCCTCTTCGGTGAAAATCCAATTTGGTGCCTTTCTGCCCTTGCCCTTAATCCGATTTGCGTCGACGAAGCGCCGAATGATGTTATACACAGTTGAGTTGCTCAGACTGACTATTTCAGCTATTTGGCGATATGAATATCCGTTATTGAAGTATTCCAGGATGAGTTTCCGTTGTGCAATGGTAGTCTGATTGTCCATAGTCCATATTGGCTTATTGCACCCGAGATGCAGGATAAAACTAAACTGACTACGAAGTATTGATGTATTTATACCAAAAATACTCAACTTTAGGTAAAAAATCCGGGTTTTATGGCACCCAGGTGTCCACAATGTACCTGTTCAAAATAAGTTGTCCCCTCAAAATAGGGTACTTTTTTACATAACTCTACCTTGCGGGTGGGGAAACCCCAGTGTATTGGGGACATATAATAATTTTGGTGAGTAATATATGTACCTACCATCGGTTTTTGGAATTTCTGAAAAATAATGAATGGTTAGCTTATGGCAGCCAATTACTTTTTTTCTTTGCCACTGCTTACAATAAGGTGTCCGCCACTGTATGTATGTTTGTATATGTAGATGTATGTACAAGTGTGTATGTACACCTAGTCTATGAAGCTATATGATGCCCATTCCAATTGTTGGCTTGCTTATCAGTCATAAACACCCACATTTGATATTTGTACACTTCTCGCTAATCGTGCCACACCCTACACAATAAACAAACACAATCGGGTGTATTCATGGGCATCTTATATTTCGCATAGCTATAGAGAGTACAGGGTATCTGCTAGCACAGACACCCTTTTGTCAGTTTAGCTCTTGGCATACTTAGATCGCGGCTTATCTGGCTGAATTATCAACGCAACCCACTCATCTGACTAATCTGCATACATTCTCTCTGTTTACTTTCATTTGTTCCATTTGTTGCCACTTGTTGTTCACTGAAACTGAGGCAGGCACCGCACCCGTTGTACCCTTTATGCCGCAACTGGCAGAACAGCTCGGCTATTCCCCGGTAGTTGTGGGCACCATGTACACGATCCTGCCCATCATTGGTTTGCTGGCCAAGCCAATCTTTGGCTATATTGCCGATCGGTAAGTGTTTACGACTTTTATATGAATATGAAATTAATATTTTTACCTAATTCAAAGAAGAAGAATATTATTATATATATATTAAGAATATATTAGAATATAATTTGACAAATATCCACTAAGAAAATTGTAAATCCTTTATAAACTATAGATTATAGTATATTTCAAACCAGAATTTGAAATGGTTTGTTTAAGTATTTTCAGAATATTGAAAAAACATTGATTAAAAGTCTACATTTATTTAAGATTTATATATATATATTATTTGCATTGAGGAGAGACAATATCAGAACCTTGAAATAGCCACTAAATAAATTAATTAAACTTTAAATTTATTTCTTAATATTTATTATATTAATTCCATTGTGTCCGTAGCTATCATCGCCATAGATTCCTCTTTCTGTCCGGTCAACTGCTGACCGCCGTTGCCTTTTTCCTGATTATGTTTGTGCCCGCGGCGGAGAAGCAATGTCAAGATGGCTTTACGAACATCCAATACTGCTCAGCGAGCAATGGAACGGACAAGAAGACTGGAGAACTAGAGACGCACTACAGCAATCAGACGCAGAGCTGCAACCTGCACTGCCAAATGGAGCCCGCATTGTGGGACGTTGTGTGCCAGGATTTGCTGAAGAAAGCAACGAGCAAATGTACAACAAAGAGAGGAATCCTTGAGAGTGGCAATTGTCTAAAATTTATGATACCACACGATCTGGGCACAATGGACGCACAAAATAAAAGCATGTATTGTCCGCAGAATAAGGAGATGTTCAAGCCCAGTCCGGAGGCGTATCTGCAAGAAATGTCACAGATCAACACGAGCACCGCAATGGGCATGCCCGAATTCTGGTTCTTCTTTGGCCTCCTCATCGTTAGCTGGGTGGGCATGGCTGTGGTCGTCAGCATTGGCGATGCCATTTGTTTTGGCATCCTCGGCGAACGTCATCATTTGTATGGCAGGCAGAGATTATGTGGCTCCCTGGGCTGGGGCATCTTTGCGCTGCTCGCTGGACTCCTCGTGGACACAATGTCCCATGAGGGCAGCGCGGACAAGAATTATACGATTGTCTTCTGGATGACGCTCATCATACTCGGCTTCGATATGCTCGCCTCCACCAAGCTAAAGGTGAGTGTTTAACTTGTTCAAAATGGAGGTAGATTAATTATGATCTTCTTCTACTACAGCACACACAGACGCACATGTCGGCCAATATACTGAAGGATGTGGGTCAAATGTTTCTGTCGATGCGTTGCGTTGTCTTCTTTCTTTGGTGCGTGGCCATTGGATTGGGCACGGCTCTGATTTGGAATTTTCTCTTCATCTATTTGGAGGAGCTGGCTGGCAATAGCAACGATTACATTAAAACGCTGGAGGGATTGGTCATGAGCATTCAGTGCTTTGGCGGTGAACTGCCATTTTTCTTCATGTCCGGCTGGATATTGAAGCGGATTGGGCATGTGAATGCGATGAGTCTGGTGCTCTTTGGATTTGGAGTGCGCTTCATTTTGTACTCGATGCTGCAGAACCCGTGGTATATACTGCCCATTGAGCTGTTGAATGGCGTCACCTTTGGCCTCTTCTATGCAACGATGGCCTCGTATGCCAGCATCGTGGCACCACCGGGCACCGAGGCCACCATGCAGGTAAGCAGCAGCAGTTGTAACTCAGAAATGCTGTTCCTCAAATTTTTGTTTGCTACTTGCAGAGTCTGGTGGGTGCCATCTTTGAGGGCGTTGGCGTCTCCATGGGCAGCCAAATTGGTGGCCAACTGTTTGTTGCCGTCAGTGCTCGGACAACGTTTGAGATCTTTGGCATTGGCGCGTTCATTGCCTTCATTATCCACGTCTGCGTCCAAATGTATCTGCAGCGCAATGGTCAACCTGAAAATGGTAAGGGTAGATCCACTCCAGCAACTACGCCAAGCAGCGCCAAAGACGTTGACTGCCCGTCTAGCAATAAGCACAACGATGATTTTAGCGATGTCGATTTGAGTTGATTCACGCATAAAGTAGACTCTTTTCCATAGTACAAAAGACCTTCTCACAAATTATTTACTCACAACAAACAAACTTGTGTCCAAAAGATGTCAGAAATTTATTATCAGCTATGCCAAGCAGGCTTCCTATATATAGACAATACATCGGTAACTGAAAGATTTTAGATACGACTTGATATTAAAACTTGAACACTCTTAAATGCTGTCATAAATTGATCATCAGCTATGCCAAACAGGCTTCCTATATAAAGACAATAAATCGGTAACTGAAAGATTTTAGAAACGACTTGATATTAAAACCTGAACATTTTAAATATTGTCCATTAAATGTACTATTCATAGCAGCTGTTAGAAAAACTTGTTGACTGGTTTATAAAACATTTTAGTAGCTAGCAAGTGAAAACTACAAATTAATTTAGTTTTTTTTGTTCAACTGAAAAAATACTTTTAAGCTAATAAATCTTGAAGAAGCTACACCATAAAACGTGTTCTCTACACGTTTTTTCCAATATATATATATCCTATACCTGACTATATAAATAGTTGAAATATCGAATTTTTGGCTAGAGATCACGGCTTTTATCGTTTCAGTTACATTTTCCGAAAATAAAACAAACGAAAATTTCTTTATTTTATTCTTGATTATAGACATAAGTTTAATTCAAAAAATACTGTAAAGTTCTATAAACAAAAAAATAATAATAAAATTGTAAATAAAATATTCATTTTATTTGTTGTATACATATAAAAAAAGCACTTTCATCTCTGTTATGCAAATGATCCATCATTAAACATATTTAAGCGAAGGTATTTATATTAACGATTAACTGTTAGATACGAACTAATCATATATATATATAATATATATTTATACATATGTATGTGTATAACTGTAACTAATGATAACATATTTCAAATATTTTTAGGCACTGTCAAATATTTTGCACCGACAGATGCAATGCACATGCTGAATGAACAGGAATATACAAGTAGTATTAGCTAAGCTGCCTGCCTATTCTTCCTTCTCTTCTTCTTGTTCTGTGATCTACCGATATATATATATATACGAAATATGTATCCTTTGTCAGCGATTATCCAACACTTCTCAACCAAGAACAACACGAAAAAGCAGCAACAATAACAACAAAAACAACGGCAACTTAAATAACTTCTGAATTGTATTTATAATGTTTATATCTAGTTGTACTTTACACACAACACACACTTATGTTAGTTAGTGCATGCTCGCAAACTTATTCCATGCATATGCTAAGTTTATGTGTATTATAATCGTGATGTCTCTTTTTAGTCCTACATTTACCAAATATGTTTCGAAATTTTGAAAACTTATAACATTATCACGTTCAGTCAGCGCATAAACGTAGTATATTGTAAAAATGTGTTAAACCTAACTTGGCATGTCTTAAAAATTGTATTTAAAACTTTATAATTGTCACTTGGAATGTTTAAATGTCTAAATCTCATTTTTGTTAAATTTTAACTGCATGTGGCTTCATTTCAACATTACATATATATATATATTTTGTGTAATCTCAAAAGTATTTACAAAATTATACAAAAATATATGAAAAAAACGGAGAAAAAAAAATTGATTGTAGCAAATGGAATATGTGTAAAAAGGTATACAATATTTATTTAGTTGAAAGTTTAGTTGCTGTAGTCAAGTACCGCCTTTTGTTTTAGTTATATTAATATGTAGTTAATTATAGACAACTAATGCGACTGGCTGCCGATGAGCGACTCTTCTTGTTGCTGTTTGTCGAGTTTGCGCTGAAAATCGCGCTGCTTGCAACTGGCAACATTTGCGGCTCGTTTCTGAAATTACCAAATTAGAGATAAAAATACTTGATTTAATACGCATGTTAACAGTTTATGATTATGATTATACTTTTATAGATTTATGCAATGCAATAAAGTTTCTTTATTTCGATGGATTTTAGATAAAATTTTTTGCTCACCTTTAAAACTTTAGTGCGCTGATAAATATTCTGCATTTCTTTTTTGATTCGCGTCAATTTTTCTTTGTAACGCTTCACGTCGTTCATCTGGAAATGTAGATTGTGGATTGTATTTTTTATTATAACCGTACTTCGTGCAACATTGTTTCATTTATCTGCACTAATTCGAACATTTATTCTACTGTTAGCGATAAGAGTTTTTTATTTATTGTTTTAGGCGAGGGCAGCTCAAAGAATTACGCTGCTATGAAATGCAGTCAGACTGCGCACTCTTATACATCTTATAAGTTGAAGAAAAAAATCTCGTATATGAATTGCACTCGTAGAGCACACTCTTATACGTTTTGCAACACTCACCATATCATTCAGCTTGGCCACTTCACTGCAATCGAGCTTAAATTTCTCCTTCGACAAGTCAATGTAGATTTTGTTTTGCTTCCCGCTATAGTTAACATTGTTTTTCAGATTAATCGAATTACTAATTTACTTGGCAATGCTCACATTAATTCCTTTAGCTGTTGACGAGAGCGTTGCAAAGGTGGCTCGGCAATTTGCAGTATTCCGTGGGAAAGTTGTAAGGCTGCCAAACTGCATTCGTTTCCATCTGCATCGAATAATTGTGCATTGTTGTTGTTGGTTGTTGTATGCTCGCCGCTGGCAGCGCGATCGGCATCAAGTTGATTGATTACGCTATTTAATTATCATTACATATAAATATAATTTGTTAATATGATATTCCATAATTTACCTATTTAAGTTGCTGCTTTTTATCATGGCGAAAGTCAAGCAAAACAAATAACTAAGCAAGACAAAAGAAAGCAAAAAACAAAACAGCTGTTACATGCAGTGTTGTAAAAGTTGCCAACACAAAGCTTATATCGATTTGTGTCTCTTATCGATAGCAAGCTTTAACAGCCCTGCTCCAATCAGCTGACACATTTGTTTATGCATTGTTTTTAATTTATAATAAATATAATTTAATATTATAATGCGTTGTGCCGTTAGCAATTGCGGCAACAACAATCGAAATCGTAATAAGAAAAAATGGCGTTATTTTCACTTTCCCAAAGATAAAGAGCAGCTTCAAAAATGGATTGAGTTCTGCGATCGCAAAATCGTAAATACGGCAACAGGTATTCACGAAAAATTAAGCAATAAAATTGATTAAATAATATTAAACAATTTGCTAGCCTGCATCTGCAATGAGCATTTCACAACAGATGATTTTGAGCGGAACATGCAATATGAGTTGGGTAAATATTTAAAATTATAGTGCATTTAACGATTGATTTTGAAGATCAACTCAATTGCAGGTTTCACGCGCAAGAACCCAACGAAATTAAAGCCTGGCTCGAATCCCTCACTTAATGAACCGCACCACAAACCAGCTAAAGTTAAAGAAAAAAAGAGCAGAGCCAAAATGGATGAGCCACAATCGAATTTATGCCAAGAGGGAGAAGCTATCAAAGAAGATTCCTCGCCGGAGCTGGTATCCATGTATTCCGATTCCATTCAATTTGAGCTCTTTGACTGTATCGACGATTTCAAGCAAAGAGCTGAAAGCGTTACCAGTCAAGAGCAAAACTATGAAATGATAGAGTATATAGGCGAAACTGAAGAGTATACAACTGATTTACTAAACGATGGCGAGCAAATGCAACTAAAAATATTGGATAAGCTCAACACTCAATCAGATGCCGAGCATCGAGTGGAGATCATCGATGCGGAAGGAGACAACTATGCGAGGCACTTGGAAAGCGAAGTGTATGCGAGAGAAATCAACTCATTATTATTACTAATATTATTCATTTTTCTTTAAACAGGAACAGACTTAAGCGTCAGGTATTCTTTCTGCAGGATGAGCGTAAGAAACTAAAGGATGAAAATGAAAATCTTCGAGCAACCGTTCGCAATTCACGACTTAAACATGGCGATGCCTTGGAAAATCGAAATATGAAAACGGTTTGTCTTTTGCTAGGAATAGGATATGTATTTCAATTGCTATTAATTATAATCCAAATATATAATTTACTTGATACATTTTAATCATAATCCTTACTCTATTTTACAGGCAGCCGAATCCAGAACTCGGAGTAAATCACCCATAAAGAAGACAGTCATGCTGTTTACGGCTGATATTAATACCATCAGAAAACTGCGTGAAATTAACAAGACGACTGACTAAATAAACACATAAAAAATTTGTATAAAATCTAAAATATATATGTTTTTATACACACAAACTAGTCATTAGTCAAACATTTGATTTTGAGCATGCTCGTTTTGAAAACAAATGTTCATATTTGAGCAGAAGACATTTTAATATTTAAGCAACAGCTGAAGAAAACTCAGCAATAATTTGTATTGAAAAAGGTCGAGTTTCCCAGAAAAATGTGCACGATAAACAAACACAGAAATTCATATATATATGTTTATCTGTACATAACTGAAACGTGCAGTCAAATTGTGATTGTTTTGCTGCCTTTTCTTGTTATCGCGGAAATTTAGCTGTAATCGCGTTTCCCACAAATTTTCCACAAGGTCAAACTCATTAGGATGAGACATTCGGTATTTTTAAACATGTGCTCTTTCTCTGGACAACTACCTGAAGACCTATAAAAGAGCTGCGTCGACTTGGATTCGATCTGCATTGCAAGCGCAACAGTCCAGCGAACAACATCTGAAGAAGAAAACTCAGTTGGACGATGACCCAAGATGACGGACTGAAGGATGTCAGCAAACTGGAAAAGCCACTGGCATCCACGGAACATCTCCAGCTACCACTTGCAATGTCAGCAATCTACAAAAATAAAAAAACAAAAAAAATAGTTATTTGTAAAAAAATCCAAAATGTAAATAATCCTGCAACCCCTCAAAAATAGTCAAATTTATTTAGTTTAAATTGTACATAGCAAAATTTAGCCAATTATTTAGACGAATTTCTTGAGTATATTTTAAATATACGTGATATTTTCTGCAATAAAATGTAATTTACACAAACTAAGCTATAATGCTCTTTTTATTATTGTTTAAATATTTATTTGACTTTGCTTAAAATGCAATTGAATTTACAGAGTCACTCCGAAAAAAATCACACTATATTTTATACTTTTGGCGATTTTCTAAAGGTTATTTTTATTCTGCTAAAAACTGCAGCAATTTGAATGAATTCGTTTAATGTTTCTGATAATATTAATCAATTAGTTACATAAAACATAGTTTTTAGTAGCCTTAAATCTTAAAATATATTATCAGATGGTTTTTATTGTTTCCACACTAGTAAAATTTGATATAAATTAATTTGAATAAATAATAAATAAAAATGAGATTTAAGAAAGATTCAAAATAATATCAACATTATAAATAAGAATTGCACATTTAAATGCAATGAAATAAATAAATAAAAATAAAATAATAAATAAATAACTAAAATAAAATTGAATGTGTATTTTATGCACAATTTAGAAAGAGAATTCAGAGCGCCATATGCTAAATATATGATTCCCACTTATTGACAAAACATGTCCTGGTTGCCTTGGCAAATCCAACGATGCCCAGCTTAAAAGCAGGTTTTCCTTGAAAAAACTTGCATTGGATTATTACGTATCATGGCTTTCTCAGCGATGGATTATATTTTTAAGAAGGAGCGTCGCACTTTTGGATCGCGTGTTCACTTCGAGGACAAGGATGATGTGGTGTTCAGTGAGAACTCCAATCCCGAATTGGTCAAGAGCTATATACTCAAGAATCCCGTCGAGCGTTGCACACAATATGCTGGCCAAACCTCGCTGAGTGTGGCAAATACGGAGCGGGCCACGTACAAAAGTACGGGTATAACTCACAATGAGGGCGGCTGGCCGAAGGACATCAATATGCAGGATCCTGAGCAGACGGTGCGCTACAAGCGCAAAATCGAAAAGGACGAGAATTACATAACGCAAGTGATGAATCTGACCAAACCGATGGAGCACTATATTCATCAGAATAATGCGGTCAATATCTATGAGAATTATTTTGAAAATATGGATCCGGCTCCGTTGCCAGAGCCCTGCAAATCGCGTACGGTCAATGTGTATAGGGATCCAAATCCAGTTAAGGTGCCCGTGAAGCATTTGTCCTGGTCACCGGATGGTGGCATCAAAATGGCCGTCAGCCATTGTGATATGAAGTTTCAGGGCGATAAGACTGGGCAGCGTTGCAACTCGTACATCTGGGAGGTGGAGAATCCCAACGAACCATTTCTTACGCTGGAACCCAAAGTGCCCTGCGTGTGCCTTGAGTACAATCAGAAGGATCCGACGAGTCTGGTCAGTGGCATGTACAATGGCCAAGTCGCAGCCTGGGATACACGGCATGGCAAGCATCCAGTGATGATTAGTGAGCGGGAGGTTTGTCATCGTGATCCGGTTAATTCGGTACTATGGAACAACTCGAAGAGCGGCACTGAATTCTTCTCCGGTGGCTCCGACGGTCAGGTGCTCTGGTGGGATACACGGAAGCTGAGCGAACCCCTGGATCGTCTGCTCATGGATCCGGTGAAGAGTGATGAGCAGGATTTGTCCCGTTCCTACGGCATCTCGGTGCTGGAGTACGAGACAACGATACCAACCAGATTCATGGCGGGCACCGAAATGGGAATGCTTTTCTCATGCAATCGCAAGGGCAAAACACCCACGGAGAAAATACAAATTAGGGTAAGTCTGAGAGAGAGAGTTGACGTAAAGATTTATCCCACGGAAATCTCTTGCCAGATGATGTGCCACTTGGGACCTGTTTATGCGATTACCCGGAATCCGGCATTTGTGAAGAACTTCCTCACAGTGGGGGATTGGTGTGCACGCATCTGGTCTGAGGATTGTCGCGAGAGCTCCATCATTTGGACAAAGAGTAGCTCATCCATGCTGACAGACGGCGCTTGGAGTTACACCAAGTGAGTAAAAGAAAAGATAAATTATTTTTAACTTGTTTAGTTTCTCAAGTAGAACAGCAACAATAAGATTCATATTTAACGATATTTCTTACGTTGTGCAACACCACAAGTAGTCGATATATATTGTGGTGGTCGGCAGATGAAATGTTGTCTTGTGCATACCGCTAGACGTCGCCTTTGCGCTACACCACCATTTGAGTTAATGTTAATATATATTAATTACTGTTGTAGGGTATCCCAGTTCTTCATCACTCGCATGGATGGCGTGCTGGACACTTGGGATCTGCTGCAGCAGCAAAATGAACCGGTGCTAACGGTTAAAGTCTGCGATGAACCATTGTATTGTGTGCGCACCAATGAGAATGGCAAATTTGTCAGCTGTGGCAGCAAATTGGGCGCTACATTTCTAATCGAGGTCTCCGAAAATATGATCATGTCCGCCAAGAATGATAAGCCGCTGTTAACTGCGGTAAGTTGCAATTACTAAATATTGTTAACTAAATAATATAATTATTTTTGCAGATGTTTGAGCGTGAGAATCGTCGCGAGAAAATCCTGGAGGCCAAATCGAGGGAGAGCAAACTGAAGATAAAAGGCAATCATGGTCAGGAACAGGCGGATTTGACCATGTTGAATGGCAAAATAAATATGGCGCCATTTGCTAGCGCCTGCGAACAGGCAGCCGCCGAATATTTTGCCGCCGTGGAACAGGAACGTTTGCGACGACTGCCGGGAGGCAAGCGTAGGTGAACATTTAACTGTTATTCATAATACTGCATTTATTAATAGCTCTAATTGCAGAGGATGTGGAGGAGGTTGACGTCTCGGAAGCGGAAAGCTCGAAAGTTTAATTTTAAAATTGCTACTAATTTTTTTCTAAACATTCAAATTTGTATTTAACGAAATTTCTTCTCAACACTGCAAGTAGTCGATATATACGTTGTGGTTGTCTGCAGGTGAAATATTGTCTTATGAGTGCCGCTAGATGCCGCTTTCGCGTTACGTACACCATTTGAGTTAATGTTACTTAGTTCTTATGAGACCTTTATCGATACATGAAGCGAGTTAAAATTGTTATACAATTTTTACAGACTAGACACACAATTCTTAGACAAAATTAGATAGTCGATGGTTTCTAAAAATTATAATTCTTAGCGTGTATAATTTACAATTTATTGGCAAACTACGTCTTTGATGTAGCTTTTGAATAAAACTAAAAAAATAGAAATTAATTTTCGCTTTTGACCGTTGTAAATTCATTTTTAAATCATTACATCTTTCGATAAGCATCGATAAGTGAATCGAGTAAAAATCTACTAGAATCGATACAGTAATAATCGATAATGTGGTGCTGCAATGCATTGCTTGAACAGCGAACACAATATTGTAAAACGAGATCGTGGGTTGACAAGACGTGCGTGAAACGCGAGCGCGCAACGCTAACGAAATTTAACCGCAAGAAGCAACGTACCAAAAGTGCCACAGCAACAACAAAAATACAAATGTACATAAAAAATCGTAACCAAATAAAATCCATTGAATAAAGCGCAATTTGTTAGAGCCGTTTAACTGTTCTTTGCTGCTGCCGTTGTTGTTGTAATTTCCGCTGTTGTTTTTGTGCTAATTAGAAAGAGCTGCTGCGCTGTTGACGGCTGCGCCGGCGTTTTAGAACGTTGGCCCAAAAACAAAAACAAAAAAAAAAGTGGCGAAGCTGGTTTTTATTTTTGCGCTTCGTTGTGTGTGTGAGAGAGAGAGAGAGTGTGTGTGTGTGCATTGGAATTTGTTAAAAACACGAGCTTATTATTAAGGTCAAAAGCAACAAGTGACAAGCGACAGGAAAAAAATCAGAAATTCAAAATATTAATTATAAATAAAAATGAATTAATAAATAGAAGAAAAAAATTGGTGGCATTTTTTCAATCTGAGATTTTGTTTGTAACTTTTTTTTACTGCCAATAAGAACGACAACAACAGAAAGAAGCAGCAACAGGCAACAAAAAAAACGCAGCAGCCAAAGAACGCCGCCAAAGCAACAACAACAACAGCAACAACAAGAAAAACTTTCCGGTTTTCTCTGCTTCATCTCTCAGCGTCTTCTGCTTATTTTACGTTACGTGTGTTCATCGATTTTCGTGGCTTACGCGTTTTATTTGTGCTAGAAAGAGAGAGAGAGAGAGGAGTTGAGAAAAGGGCGCTGTGTGAAAATTAAAACAAAAATAAATCAAATTTAATTCATATAGCAAAGTCAACTGCAGGACGCGAACGAAAGGAAAAAGAAGAGCAACGAATAAGAATTAGAAAGATCACGCCGTCTTTTTGTCTGTGTGTGTGTGTGCGCTGTTTTTAAGAGAGAGAGAGAGCGGAAGCTGTAAACAAAACAAAAATCATATTTTGCGTCAACAGGATTTGTACATAAATCATTCACGCTGGATTTAGGATACTACGAGGCTGTTAAAGGTAATGAACAACAATAACATGAAATCGATTTTTGTTAATTAAGCTTAGCTCAACTCAAAGCTCAATAAAACTAGCAACAATGGGTCTCATTTATATATTGCTACCAAATTTAACAGCGCCAAAAGACAGCAAAATACATTGTAAGCGCTGTAAAACACAGTGTTTAAATGCTTGAATTATAGGAAAGAAATTGAACATTAAAATAAATTATTACATATGTATTAATATAACCTTTTTGGTGGAAAAATAAATTCATGGTGTTGAAATTTTGAATTATAGCAAAGAAATCCTAAACTAAAATTAAATAAAAAATATTAAATAAAAATTAAATAAACTTAAATATACCCCTTTTTACAACAAAGATCAGAGCATTTGGCTCATAACATTTGTATGCATTCAAAGCACCTGAAAGCCAGCCACAACCATGCTGCGTTTTTTATGGCCACAAAAATAAAAACCCATTCACAAAAAAAAACAACTTGTTGCATAATCGGAGCCAATTCCAGTTAGGTGAAGCTGCTCAAACTGTACAGTTTTTGATTGATAAGGGCGCAGATTGCGTGCTTGGGAGTCATAATAAAAATTGCCAGTGTTTGTCACACTTCTTATTAGTATGAGCGCAATAGCTAGATGCAAGAGAGAGAGAGGCAGTTTACAGGTGCGCAGCAGCAATAGCGAATGAGAGCTGTGTGGTCATTAAGCCTGTCTTCCACTCAGACGTCGACGTCGACGGCGGCGCAGCTGCAAACTAGGCTAAATAGGGTCTGTAGCCAAGAGCACGTTTTGGTCTGAAGCTCGAGCTTGATTTTTGTCTGCCTGCTTTTTGCTGCTTGCTTTGGGCTTGGTTTGTTTTTAAACCGCATTCCGCGTGGCATTTTGTATTTGCCTGGGCCAGTTGGCCACACATACACATAGAAAAACATGCATTTGAATACACGTTGGAAACATTACCGTTAACAGCGAGCAGTTTAAGAGCCACTGCTGTGCAGCAACGGCAGATTTACATACATGCATATTATGTATATACACAAACATACATATGTGTATAAAGACAATTGCGTTAAATTAAATTACGCTTAACGGGGGCAGCCAAAGGCCAACGATGGTGAGGGAGATGGAGAGATTGCGTCTGGAGTGCAATTGCAATTGAATCACGTGCAGTGCTTGTCAAACTGCTGTTGATCACTGGAAATAAGAATGTGAATGTAAACTTACTGGAATATGCGAATATGCAGTTGTAGGCATATAAAAACTTAACTGTAGATCATGCAGTGCTTGTCAAACTACTGATGAACACTGAAAATAAGAACGTGAATGTTAACTTTATTATTGGAATATGTTAATGTGCTGTTTTTAATTACATATTTTAACGTAAATATTGAATATGTTCAGATGAAAATTTATTTACATATTTTTAACAAGTTCATAAGTAAGTGTATTTAAAAACAAAAGTTTCTTATAAAATTAATGCAATTACTCGAATTTCGTTAAGTTTCAATTGTTGAGCAAGCAATGTGCTTGAAGAAGAAAAAGAAAAATGCCTATTGGCAAACCAAGTTGGTCCATTTGATTCTTTTGCTGTGCTTTTGTTTTCTTTTCGTTCTTTTCTGTTTCTGATGCAGCTGGCTGCTGCTGTCCCTGTTGTTGTTGTTGATAGTGCTGCTCTCCTTGCACTCCTTGCTGTTTTTATTGTTGGCATCGCATTCTTTAGCATTTTGCGCAATTTGTGCGCTGTACTTTTTTGTTTTTGTTTCAGTTTTCGTTTATTTCTTTTTGTATAATTCCATACACCAGATTTACATTCACAATGCAAGCTGAACAACAGCAGCCAGTTCCAGTTTCAATTTCCAGTTGCACAGTCGATCAATCGATCACAAGCATTTTTGATTTGGCCTTTCCATCAATCAAACCAATAATATTTGTAGAATTTTATTTCGCTTGTAAGGGCAAAAAAAAAGAATAGAAACCGTCACAAAATGTTGTACAAGGCCTCATTTAAAGATAATGATAAACAAATTTTGTTTTAATGATAATTGTTCAAGTGGAGTGATGGAAGTAGGTGGGATGAGGTGGGGTGATGGAGGGTAGAAGTGCTCAGTTCTACTTAGATACACATAATTAATTGAAAAAGATTGCCGCCTCTGCAAGGGCAAAAGACCTTTTGAATTAGTCGCAATAATTGAGAAACGCCGCCAATTGAGTGCTGAAAAATTTAAAAATATTCCAACTAAAACTTCTTTCCAGTTTGTCTGGAATACTCTTCTAAAAAAATACTATTACTCATCTATTCACTCAATATTTCAGATGTCAAGCTAATTTTAGTCATCTGATCATATTATACAGCAATGAAAAACGTTATCTGCAAGTGTTTTATATATATATATATATATATATATATATATATTTTTTTTTTTCTAAAGTATAAGTGAAGCACCCCAGTGTTAGGGTTACACAAGCATATGACAAATTCAGTTGAATGATTTTAAATTTCATTTATTGATGCATAGAGCAGGTTTCCGTCTTATCATCTATATAAAACAAAGTCCGAAAACAAAATTTAATCGCATTTCATAAATAATGAATATATATATATAATCGTCTATCTATATATATGTATATTTTTTCTATATATATACTCCTGATTCAATATAGTACACCTACTTGTCACGCGACAAATTGTTTGGCTCGAAATTGATAAGAAACGCTTCACACTTCATTTAAAAAAGAATGATGCCATCTGCTAAAATGATACTTTGAAGTTCATAGTTAGTATTTGATTGATAAACCAAGTTATATTGTGTAACGCTTTTCTTTTAAAAAACAGATTCTTAACGTAACAGTTTATTCAGCTATAGATTGTTAAAAGTGTATTCTGTTACAAATATTAACAGTCTGTCCTAGATACAAATGTTAACTGAACAGACAGTTATAAATGTTAATGTGCTTTGCATTTGCATGTCGGAGTTCTACAAACATACATGTACACACACACATGCATTATTATATGATTGTATTAGTGTATAGTGCAAAGATAGTTCCAATTGGCTGAAGCTGGTTGCCAAGTGTGTCAGGTGTAATTAGAAACAGCCGCATGTTTAAATGCAAAACTGATACAACAATCTAACAGAGCGAGAGTGAGGGAGAGAGAGAGAGAGAGCGAGCGATAGCGATAGCGACTCTCATTTCACTTGTCTAACGGCAAATTGCGGCCAAATGTTTTTTTTTCGGGAAACGCCCGCAGACTCAAGTCTGGCATTTTCCCCATTTTCACACAGTTCCTTAGATATACAGATATTTTTAATGTCGACTACAAACACAAGTGAAAGGCAGATTGTCGAAGAAGAGGCTGAAAAACGTGGTTATTAAATTCTGTTAACTGGAAAGCATAGTAATTATTTACAAATTAAGTATTGCCCATTTAAAAATGTTAAATGCAATTTTTACTTGCAGTTTTAATGATTTAAAAAGCTAGCTGTTTAGCAACACTTTACAGGGTATTTACTGGCCATGCCGTTTTCACTTTGCTCCTTACTTTACCTGTTGCCAGAGCATTTTGCCTGTTTTTCTTTTTTGCGCGCGCGCCAAAAACAGCGAGTCTGTCAAAGAGCAGCAACAATAAATGCACATTCAAGGCTACAACAACTGCAACATCAACATCAACAGCAACAATCGTTGCAACAACAACAACAACTGGCTAAACTCAAACTGGTTTTTCCATCTTTTGGTTTGCTTTCTTTTTTTTGTTGTTTTCTTCGTCGTCGGCTTGTAAATGCACGTAGCCAAAAAATATGCTAAAGTCATATCACAAAAAGCATTTTTTTTCATGTTTTTTATTGAAGAGTGCACAGGAAATGCACTTTACAGATATGTATACATCTGTATACATATCTATATATATAAACATGTATATACATTGAGTTTATAAACAATTTGCACGATTTTACAGTGGAATTGCAGTTGCATATTTGCGTTTTTGTTATTTTTACTCGATTTTGCTGTAGATATATCTGCATCTGTATCTGTATCTCTGCAGAAATGTGAAGGGTCGGTCAGTTTTTGTCTTATTGTTTGCTTGGCACTCAAAACTGACGACGATGTGTGGGATTTTTGGGCAGTCTGAAAGCATTCGACAACATTAGCATATTATTCACATCTACAGTTATTTTTTGATATATTCTTTAAAATTATGCATATACTTACGATATTTTTCACTTGAGATTTGTAGCAACAATCAACACAGAGAAAGTTAATGAAATTTTCTTTATTTAGTTGATTTTCTTTTTTAATAGAGGTCTTTCAATTTTCAATACCCCAAACAACTTATAAATTATTATTTCGGACAACCTCACTTTGATCAACATCCCATTTTTATTATTTTCTGTGTTCCACGCTCATTTTGTCATCCAATTCCAATTCTCATTCCTTTTTCAGTTTGAGTATAGTTCCCTGTTTGGTGGCTTAGTCAATTACAATCAAAAGAAAAAAAAAACAAACAAAAAACGAAATACAAAATCTGTTCAAACTCGCCGCTCACCTGTTCCATTATCATAGAAAAATCGGCTGACAACCTTGAAACTTGCCTCGCCTTCCGCTGGCTGAGTGAAATTTCTCACCAAAAACGTAAAAGAGAGAGAGAGAGAGAGAGACTTGGCTCGTCTCTCTCTACCCCTTTCAGACTTTGCTTTGTTTTGGTTTTTGGTTTTACTTTTTTTTTTTAGATATTAGTTTTTGTCTTTGCTTTCAAGTTTGGAGTCGCACCATAAATAATTTTGAGCAACTTGCTGTTTTTTTTTACTTAAACCTATTTATTATGTAGCTGTCTAGTTTATTTTTCTTATTTTTATTTCTGACATGTTATGGAATTTCGCTAATAAAGTGATTACGGGGTGAGAGGCGAGGCTTGAGGATTTTTAAATTTTCCTATTCAATTTCCTTTTACAGATAGAATCCAAGGTATTTTTAACAAAAATTAAACTGCCATAGACTTTCCTTTAGCTAGCTTAAGGAAAGCTGGCCAGCTAATGAATCATTCGAAACCGGTACTTAAAAGTGACTTAATGAGTGTACCTAGTGTACCTATCACTGGGTGCTGAATTGGGTACATAGTTGCGAGTACAATAGTATGTATTCACCATTTGGTACATTTGTACCAATGTACGTTGCATTAGATTATTAATTAATTAGTTATTAGAGGATCATAGTATTGTATCAAAGTATGTACCTACAAGGGTACATTTTGGTACAAAAAGGTACCTACCAGGCATAGCAGTACTTATTTTGATTATTTAATAAAAAACTCATTTAAAATATCTCTCGTTTAATAAAAAATTCCACAAATTTTTTGTGATAGCTTCACAGCTCAAGCATTTTTTGGTTTACTAATGAATTTTTCTCATTTGTTTAACGGAAGTGCTTGGATTTTTTGTTGTTACTTAAATAGAAGCTTATCAGCACAGAGCGTCTTTCTCTATGTGCGCCTAGCTGAAGTGGGCGTGGCAGCATAAAGCATAAGGAAACCCATTAAATAAACTTATCGCAGCTGAAATTTTGCCTTGAATCTGGCTTTATAATTTTTTTCTTCGCCAAATTGCTGGCAAATTGGGTCTGCCTTAAAAAACAACAAACGAATTTAATAATGTCTGCGAATAAATTGCGATGCCTTCGCATATTGATGTTGCTTTTGTTGATGTTGTTCTTGCTGCTGCTGTTGATTTGTTGCAGCAACGACCGCGAGTCCAATCAAAATATTTAGCTTATCAGTTGCAAACAGTCAACAAACACAGAAATCGAGACCGGAGCCCTAAGCTGCTGTCCATCGTAGCAGATCGTGTGAGTTGGAGGCAAAGCACTTTTTGCCACATTTGTGCGCCGACGCAAAGCCGGACAAAGATTTTTCGCATTAAGCATACGCCGTCTGGGCCGCCTGGGGAGCTCAGCTCTCAACTCTTAGTCGCCTCGGGCAATTAATTACATTTTGCGCACTTTATTTCCGCTTTACACGGCGCACTGCTAGAATTTCGTAGTCTCTGTAATTATTTTTCTAGTACGATGTATATGCCTCATTTTTCTTCTATCTTTGTTTTTACTTGTTTTTTTTCTTTCTGTTTTTTGTTCGCTTAGCTGTTTGCCTAAAGACAAAAAAGAATAAAGAATAAAGATGAAGCCGTAAAAATGCCGCTGCTTTTGCTTGCCTTCGACTACTGTTGACGGCTTTTGTGTTTGTGCAGCTGTGCCTAGGAAGGTGTTGATGATATGCCCCCCAACCCCTCCCCTTTTTATGGCGAGGGCATTGATTTTAATGCAACAGCAGCTACCAACTACAAACGGTTCTTTTGACCGAAACGCAGATGCCCTTAGCACTAAATGCAATAACAGTTAATATAGCCAAGTGATGGAAATTAAATGTATGAGATACCTCTACAATAATAATGATGACTTATCATAAACGGTAGCTTCCTGTCTAGCTTTAGTTAATATATATTGCTATGTGGAACAGATGAGCAATGCGCAGTTGTGCGCCACTCGCAAATGCTTGGCCCCCTTTTTTGCATACTTGCTTTCCACGTAATATACACATTTATATGTGTATGTATATATATATATTTATATGTCGAGTACGCTCAACATCGATCGAAATCAAAAAGCGTAACACCAACAACAAAACAGAAATGCCAAAAATTCTTGACTTGAGCTTCAAGCTCAGATCAGCTCAGCTGTGAAATGCGAAGCAGACAAAGACGACCCAAAAGCCAAGCCCCAAGTTAGACCAGTGCTAAAAGAAGGCCCTGAGGGGCGACTTGGCCTGCCTTGCTCCTCTTTCAATTTGTGTAAATATATAAATGGCATTCTTGGGCGTACATTCTGGCCCATGTCTTAAGCTCGTTCCACTTCTTACACATGTATAAATATATATATATATATATATATTTATATTCATTTGTGAGCTGGTCAACATTGTCCCATGTATTTATAAATAGCATGTCCATGCAATTTTCTTTTAACTGTTATCATTTATCGGTGGAACGGAAAAGGTGACTTTGCCGAAGCAATTTATGACTTGAGTTCTCTTTGTCCAACTCTAATCAGTGCAATAAAAAAAACTAGCCCATTATCTATTGCCGATAGTGTTGTTGTCAGCGCCAATAATCGATCGCAGGTGCGATAAAAAAAAACTGCACAGCAATCTATGCAGAATTTACAGGCCATGATGTCAGAGGTACAAGTTTTGGTTTGACTGAGTCATGAGTCAAGATACGAGTCACAACTAGTCATGGGTGAGAGCTAACTGTCTGTCTGTTGTCTTGATTAATTAGCTGGGAACTAGCGCTCTCTCCTAAGCTCCGATTCAGCTTAATTTCTCTCTAACTCTATTTCTCTCTCTCACTCTATCTCTCTCTCACTCTCGCTGAGTTGATGATGATGAGGTGGAATAAAGTCTAAAAGCTCATGACAACAATTTACGTGAACACATTAAACTCGACATTAGACAAATGTTTTGCATTTGCATTCAATGAGCGCTCAGCATTTAAGAATAAGTTTCTAGCCTTGTATTTTAAGTTTCAGTACTCGTTTTCAGAGTAGCCTACAAAACGACAACAAATAGCAACAATAACAATACATACAGACACACAAACACATGTGTATTTGTGTTGCATTAAATTATAAATAACCCATTAGTATTTATTGTCGTTATTGTTGTTCAAGCTATTGACTGACTGCCTTAAAAATAAAATGAGGCATAAAATATACATATATTTATTTTGAAGGCCGAAACTTTTCTACACTGAAAACCTTAAATAATATTGCAAGTATTGTTCGCTGTTTAGTTAGCTGTTTGCTTAGTTAATTTTAGTGTAGACATAACTTTTAAATGCAGTTTGTTTTGTATAAAGTTCGAACAGATAACTGTGCTAATTGATTTACTTTTATTATTATTGGGAACATAACTCAAGTATTCATTTGCATATTTTCAAGTTTTCAAAGCATATATTCCAATCTTTTGCACTTTATTAAATATTATGCTAAAATTCTTTAGATTAAAATCATTTTTATTGCTTGACAAGCTCTGCAATTATTTAATTCTTACATTTTTGATGAGGTTAAATTATAAATAGAGGTCAAACAATTATGTTTTTAGTGTATACAATACATGCATCTTGAGAACAAACTCTAAAGCACATTCTTAATAATACTTGTATAATTATGATCAAATGGAGACCTTTTTTGGGATTAGCTGACATGTGCCTCAAAGCGTTACAAGCCGTTTGACATGCGCGCCATGCTAGGCTAAAGGGTATAATTACACGGTTAAAAAGCCAAATATTTGCTTAAACGCTGACATCAGACAGTAATTGCCAGCTGGGCAGCCAGAAAGAGACCGAGACAGAGATGAGTGAGTGAAAAAGACAGAGAGAGAGAGAGAAAGATAGACAGAAAACTCTTGCCTCGTTGGTAGAATTGAAAAAGGTGTTGTGAAGCTTCGAATTTTTATTGGGTTGCTGTGCGAAAAGATTCTTTACCGGTTTTATTCGTAAAACTGTTGCCTCTGTTTAGCATTGTAGCGTGAAGTAACACACATATAAATGTATATATATATATACCTATATCTTGTCGGTTTATTTGGCTTATTTATTTTTGTCGATTTTTAATATGACAGCGTCGTCTCTTTATCAACGGGGCATTGAGACAGTTCGAGGCACCACTCTGTCAATTTGCATTTGCCGCCGATACGTGAAACACGTTTTCGCATTGGCCACCCGAGCAAATCGCAAGATGCCCCCAACAAAACTAAATTAAAAACCAAATCAAAAAAAGCACTTTTGACAAAAAACACTTTTGCAAACCTGAAGGCAAGAATATAAGCAGCCAAGAACAAGCTAAGCAGCTTAAGATAATGAAATGAGCACAAAAGAGTCAAGAGATTCAACTGATAAGTTAATAACTACTTTGCTTAGTAAATAAATAGTTTTTATTGCACGTATCAACGTATAAAGCTACCGTCTAGCTGCGCTCTCTATCTACCTCTATCTCTCTTTGTCATTCTCTCTCTCTCTCTCTCTCACTCTCTATCTCTGCCCATCAGAATTCGACTCGTTTATAATTTATGCACAAATCGACTTTGGAGGAATTCTTGAAAAGCAATTCATTTTTATAGCTGTTGTTCAATTTGTTGTTATATTATAACGTCATCAAAAATGAATTTTGTCATGTAATATTAAACGCTATTATTTTTTCTTGGCTTTTTTTTTTTATTTATTATTTATGTGATTTGCGCAACGTGCTTTTGAGTTCAAAATGCAATTGGCAGTTTACAATTTTGTTTCCATTTCTTGTTATTACTTTTATTATTATTATTTTTTTTTTTTTTGGGTAGGTCTGTAATAACAAACCCATATCAGAGTTCGTGTCTCATCAAAAGCGCATTGAAATCGTTTGAAATTCATTTAAAAAGCATTACTTGTGCTTTAAGGGCTTATCACATGTTGTGTTAACAATGTTCACTTCTTCGCTGATGGGCTACAAGGCTGTTCATTAAAAAACAAAATGTAGTACTTGAAATACTATCGATTTAAATTTATTAATGGCTTTTCTATAAACGAGGCAATTAAAATGTGGTTTTTTAACTTTAAAAAGTTGAATGACAAACAATATTATTATTTATATTTGAGTCAATGTTTAAAGTGGTCCCATGAAGTATGCCATAGTTGACAGTTGTCTGAGTCGCTTCCGGGCTTAGCCAATTAAAAATTTCAATGACAGATCGAAAGTGCTTTCGAATAAACTGTTGCCCTATCATACACACACACACAAGCACACACACACACACAAACACACACGCAAACACACACGCACACACATCTTCAAGATACAAGCTACGAATGCCTCATATATTTATTTTGAAGCGTAGAGCTGTCAAAATGGAATTGAATTGTTCAGTTTGCCGCTTGTAGATCCATTTTGAGATGGTCTCTAGTCTTTTCAGATTGTCGTGCTACATTTTAATTAACAACTAAAGGGGTTGCTAGGGCCGCTTCCCCTTCAAATTTTGTAAACTTCCAAACTGCCAAACTGATAGTGTGCCCATGGAAAGAACCTTAAAAGCTCGTCAAGTTCTTCAAAATTTCACAGTTTGTTTTTTTCGACGATAACACATTTGCTTTGGCAACTTCCTGGGAAAAACGCAACGGAAATATTCATTGCGTTAGGGTTGTTATAGAGTTGAGCAAATATTTATTTATGTGACTCTTTATTTGTCATTAGTACACACTTATGTGTGCTATTTGTGTGTTGTTGTTGTTGTTGTTATAGCTCATGTGACTCAGTCTCGGTGCCCAATTTTGGACTTACACGTGTGTTTGGAGCGGCATATGCAAATCATTTCTAGCTCGCTGCTTGATTAAGCCAAGCCGGCTTACTGCTAAGAAGGAAATTGTGTTTATTAATAACAGATCGCACCAAAAATAGACAGCGTCTCTAGCAGTGATTTTTCAAAAGATATGTAACTGAAGTAGGTCGCATTTAAGATGCCCATTTAGAATACCAGAAAATCAAAAGGCGCCTTTAAAAGTTATCTTTTGCGTTAGAGATTCGAAATCGATAATATTAATTAAGCATTGATTGTTAATCAAAAGATGACAAATCGATGCCATTAATTGTGTAATTATTAATGGTTAATTGAAAACGGGTTTCATTAGCCATTGGAATTGTGCTTTAGTTTTCCTTCCTTTAATGTGCCCTTTAGAAGCTCGACAATCAGTAGATAACATTAAGCGAGTATTATTTTGAAATGTGTAAATATTGGTCGGCAGTTCATATATTTTATGGTATCTACTAAATGATATCTTGTGATTTTTTATATGAGTGTTATTTGAAACTAGATTACGATCAAATTCGATTGGTCTAAAGTACTGCGTCAATTGATTGGGATTTGCTCGACATTCGATTATCTAACTGATTGTTAGCAAAACTAATCAACAATATTATTCTGTGATTTTATTAAAGACAAAAAACGAGATAATGAGTTGGGGTCTTTTAAGAGAGTTTTTTATTAAGTGCCATATACAATTAAGTTAAAAATTAACTCCGCATGTGATTGCTTCTCTTTAATTGCAATACTAACTGAACTGAACGATGCACAATAATCAGACAGCTCGATTTAATTCGATTCGCTAGGCATTGCTAATTGTTTCTCTGGCACTTCCGCAGCAGTAACTAATTACAGCCGTTAAGAGGAAGTCAATCAGCTGGAAACCCGTTGGGATTCTCACACCTTCTGCTTGCCACGTAATAAGTCTCATCAGTTACAAGAAGCGGTCAGTTTAATGGGCCTATATGCGTCATAACGAATCTTAATTACACATCAATTAAAAAAAGATGAGCTTAACTATTTGGCACATAATTAATGGATCTACCACAGTCTCTACTGGCCCACGGCGTTAGACTGATTAAAATTAATCAAAAAATAAATAAAAAATAGAAAAAACCTAGATACGCCTCTATGAAATCAGTTTATTATTCATAAAAATAAATAAATATGAATAGGAAATTTCACTTTTAATTGATCTTTATTGTACCACAAGCAAAAAACTGTGCTGAGTGAAATTCCATTGTTTGTTGAACCCGTCGAATTTTTGGCTATTTTATTTATAATGGCGACCGCCCGCTGTTAAATGGCACAAGCTATTTTCTACAAACATAGAAACCCTCGAATGGTTCTTTAGAAATTGCAGAACTTTATGATGTCATCATTTAAACATTTGGCCAAACTCCATTCAAGCCGATCATTTGGGCAAAGCATTTTCCCAGCAAAGACTGTAATTGATTTGTTGATCGTGATTGTGATTGGGAAAAACCGTTTGAATGTGGCCAACAACAATTGAAAATTTCACTGTCAAGCTCACTGATGCGGCGCCTACTCAAATTCCATTTGCATGCCAAATGAGCACATGTCACACAACCTAAAAAACAAAGCAAAGCTTGAGTGCTCTAGTCGAAAGAATGCTCGACTTGTAGATACCCTAAACTCAGCTGGTAAATACGTGATAGGGTTTTAGATGTTAGTTTGTGCCAAATGCAATTAACTTAATATTTTATAGTTGATCAATAATATTAGTGTATATTGTATATTTATGTTTATCGGAAATCGATTTATACCGATATATGAAATTAGCTAGATTTGCCTGTGGTATATGAGTAGTTATATTATAGTATAGTCTCCAGTTCTTATAGACTTGTTCACACAGATGCACTGGTTGAATTGACTCGACTTTTGCTGCTGATCAAACATATCCATATAATATATATCGCAGATGCTTCCCTCTGCCTGTCACATACCTTTACGCAACATCATTATACCCTTTTAACTTTTTTATGGGTCTATTGGACAAAAATACCAAAATAACAACAAGAAAAATAGTAATAAACAAATACAGTAGCGCATGCGCAGAAAACCAAAGCGAGCACAAAGAACTCAATTCGTTGCCTGTGGCAGCGTTGTATTCAACGTATTCGTATCTGTTAGATACTCGGATAGAAATGCGCAGCTGCGAATGATGTCATGGATTGGAGTTTGTGTTGGTCTTCGTCTTGGTCTTGTCTTGAGTCTTGTGCGCATGTTCACGGCGCGGGTGTAACGCCCCAGGGGGGCGTAGCAAATGCCAAACAGATATAGATAAAGAAGAAGGAGAGAAAAAAAGCTATTTTCAAAAGCATAAGTTATGGCAATAAAGGCAAAGAGTGGCTTGAGGGGCGTTGACGCCTATTGACTAATTTTCGCAAATAACTTTTGGGGAAGCGCACAACAATGAAGTAAAGCCGACATAGAAATGAAAACAAGCCACACACACACACGCACACACACCAATCGACTTTTGCCAATGTGTCTTAATAATAATGAGCCAATATATTTGGTAATAATATTTTTAAAGCGATTCAGCAACTTGAGTGTTGCAGCTGTTGCTGAAGTTTGGTTGCGGGGGGGGAGGCGTGTGTTTTTGCCTGTGGTTTTTATGAAAATAAATGAGTTTTCAGCGACACATGCCAAACACATTAAAAATGCCAATAAATATACGCTTTTTCATTGTTATTCAACTGTATAAAAATAGCTAATATTCAAATTCCCTCGAAACTCTCAAAAATAAAAAATTCCCTGGCTTACAGTTATAAAGTTGTAGCTGCCAGTAGTAAACCGTTATTCATTCAGCATCTAGAATAATACTTGTTTTATTTTGGGGATTCGGTTTCACACTTTCCACTGCCATAACTCTTTTTAAATGATAACTGATTTTCTTAGCTATAGAAATGGATTTTCTTCGGCTATTTATAAGCATGTTGGCACTTATAAATAGAAATACAAAATAACCGTTAGGAGTGCTGTCAGTTAGATAAAAGTTCCCAATAAATTCAAGGTTTACACAAGTCAAGCTGAGAGCCCCGAAAAAAATTAAAACTCTCGCCCACTTTTTCAATGAGGTTTTCTCTTTTTATTTTGGAAATTGTTTAGCATGCCAGGCACAAACAAAAGAATTTATAACATTGTTATTCTGTTTGACTGACTGAAGCTGACTTTGAATTTGTTGCCGTTATTGTTGTTGCTGCTTTTGTTGTTGTTCATTTTGGTTGTTGTCATTGAAGCCAAAACTGAATTTTAATTTTCGGCAAGTGATGAGGTAATTTTATGCACGAATTTTCGAAAGAATTCAAAAAGCCTAAAAAAAATAAATGTATATTTCGCTGTGCTACAGGTCTGAATGCTGGAACTGACAAGCTAGGAGACAGAAAGAGAGAGATGGAGAGGGAGAGGGAACAAGAAATTATTGTAGACTGATAAAAAGAAATGATCAGCAAATAAATTTGTTATCTATAGCGATCGGTAGGCAATAATTAAATTCGAATGATTAAACAAACGTTCCGCGCATGTAAATATTTTGCATTTTTGCCTAATAAAAAAACATGCTGGGAAGAAAATTGTCTCATGCCTAATGTTTATTGATTTATGCAAATCTCCGTTTGTGAGGTTATTGCACGCCTAATCAGCGAACAGACCACTTTCCTATATATGTATATATGTGTGTGTATATACACACACACGCACGAGGCACAACTTCTTATGGTCACGAAGAACTTGAAAACTCAAGGGGGAGGCTGTTTATAAATACAACGATACACATAAATTTTCCACCTCCTCTCAAATGTTGCTCAGCTGTCGACGACACACAACACACACATGTGCGTGCCGCATGTGCCGCTTATCCCCCTCCCTCCATCACTTCCCCGTTTGCCCGGCTATCCTTGTGCGCCTGCGCAGTGTGTTGTGTTTATTTTTGGTGTGCCTGTAAACAGGATGCTCTCTTCTCTCTCTTCTCGCTCCATATACATACATATATGTGTATACAGTTGCCTGAGTGTGTTGTGTTTTTACTTTCATGTTTTATGGCCAGTTCTTCAGTGCTGCTGCTGCGACTGCTGCCTTTTAACGCTTTGCCACTAAAAATAGTCGAAACATTTTACAGCATTTTGCAGCTGGGAGGTGTTTGAATGCCCTGGAAATGCCCTTTGCCCAGGGAGTGGGAGTCTTATATTTCAGCTAATACTGCTTCTCTTTCAAGCAGTAGCAAAACACAGAATTCTTAAAACTCCAATTATTGTGGGGTAACTCGCAGTTCAGCCAGCTCAGCTCCGCAGGGGAGAAATCTTTTAGCTAAGATGTTTGGGAATGCAATATGGCATGTCGTCGTCTGCATTTGGTTTTAATGACTTTTCCTGTTAAAGCCTAAAGTTATGCCTCAGTTTGTGCTATATGTGTGCCTTATTACACACATAATATATATGTATATATATATATAGATATACGGTCTATATATGTTTGTTCCAAAGTCGCATTCTAGAGATAACAACGTTTACGTCGCACCTGTTATCGGTATATGGTAAAGTTTATTGTCACACTGTTATTTGTTATTGTTTGATTTTCACCTCATTTTAGTTCTTAATTGATTTTTCACTTTAAATGCCCTCCTATCTGCAAAGTGCAAAAGTGTTTTGTTTGCACGAGCTGCTGCTTCGAGTGCCTTTTGGATGACCTCAGCAACAGCCTAAGCACAATCAGCCAAGAATGGTTCAAGATAAAAAAAATAGGCGTACCAAAGATTAATGGCAATTAAGAAATATGTTTTATACTTATGAGATCATCATTTGTCAACCCCATTTTTGGTAAATGAATTTATGATTATTACTGTTGAAGTACTTTTCAGATTAATTGCATTTCGCCCTATAAATAAGTGTAGTTTATTTTTTTGCGCAAAAATAACCAACTTAATCTATAGGCTGACATATGTGCACGGTATGTGAGAGTTAAATCGATTCTATCGATAAGATAAGACGATCCCTCCTCATTGTCCGACCTCCCCTCGAGCGGCATTCGTTACACATTTTTGCGTTATCAGTTTCAAGCTTTTAGTACAACAGTCAAATGATAAGGAAAAGCGAGGAATTCACCATACGCATAAAAAAGCCAGAAACTTAACAAGAATTTGTTTTTGCCACTTTCGTTTTCTCGATTTTCTTAGCCGCTCGCATAGCTTTAACCAATATTTCAATTTGGTTCGCTATCTGATAAATCCGCGTTAAAAAAGCTTTTTTACGCCCAGCAAAGAAAAAAAGCAAGCAGCGCCGCTTCTCCAGTGTCCAAACAGCGCGGGCAGTGCGAGCAACTGCGTCCATCCCATCCAAAAGCGAAACTATCGAGAAAAACACGAACTTAAAGTGCATCGTTCCATAGAATAGACTGGCTGCAATTGGTAGTCAAGTGTGGCGTGTGTGTTGTTTTTTGCAATCCAGTTCAAATCCTAACCATGGAATATAACAGTATATTGCGCTCAAATTTTTCGAGGCATGAATATAAGCGATATATATCGTTTGAGCGTCAGTCTACGGGTAGGTTGAACTTGAACTTACTCCCGGTTTGTCTACACATATTCATAAATGTTGAGTGGACTACTTAACCACTATCTAATTACACAACACAGACGACCTCCACCCCCCATCCTACCACCTTATCTCTGCCACGATAAGCCCAAAAAAATACTATTTTCCAAATAGTAGCTGTCAACATAATGTACAGTAAATATTCTAGAAATATGTGACATACTACAAATCAACGTTATACGATATTTCGTAATGCTGTTTTATTGTTCCTTTTTTATTTTTGGTATAGGCTAAATATTACGTAATCCGTACAAAATGTCAAATTGATAAAAAAAAAAGCCGAAGAAAAAAAGTTTTGGTGAACCAACCATTTGGTATATATTAATTGCTGATAACGCGCCCATATTACGGCATAGACCGGAATGTTAAGTTTTTGTGGTTGTCGGGAATTTCGTATTCGTTGGTTTCCGTCTTAATCTCAATGCTACTGACTGACTGACTGTATCACCTCACCGAAATAAAGCCATTGACTAATAGCTAGAAAAATTATGACAAAAATTATGATTAAAATTAGACAATGAAAGAAAAAGCTCAAACCATTAACATTAATCATCTCTATTTAAGTATGGATTAATATTTAGCGAGTTTGCAGTTTATGTGAGGTAAAGAGATAAGATTGAAATTATGAAAGCAATTACAAATAAGCGAAGGTATCCTCTCCAACTTGTTCAGTTATTGCTCTAAAAGTAGCATGTATATAGAATGTAGTGACTAGTATTATATATAAAAATGATTTGTGTTATAAGTATCGCTTGCTTATCGTTTAATATTGCCGACAGTCACTCCCAAGAATGGCACTACCTGATCAAAATAAATATTGAACTTATGAACGTATATATGTACATGTAGACCTTCATATAATTCACATTAATTACTTTGACTTGCGATAAGTGGCCAAGTAAAATAAACACGAAAAAGGAAAGAAAAAAAATTACTGTTCTTATCGTGTTAAAAAGGCCAATAAACCAATGGGGAGGAAAAAAACCCCGTTGACTTGAATATCTTTCTTCTTTATGTAGAGCACCCTCTTTAACGATTGGGGGTTGTTGAAATCAAAACAAAATGCTAAACGTTTAACACTTTTAGGGCTTTGCGAAGCTTTTGCTAATCCATTGTTGGTGTTTTCTTTTCTTGTAGCATCACAATATGAGCCCGGTGGCTACTCAACGCAGCAGTCATCATCGTCCTCCACCCGCGGCAACCATACGACAATGACGCAACGCGATGGCATTATCAAATTCGAGAATGAGCGCATCAAGACGCTGCAGGAGGAGCGTCTACACATCCAAAAGAAGACCTTTACAAAATGGATGAATTCGTTTCTGATCAAGGTAAACTCACATAATATCTATGAAGAAATTAAATCTTGATTCTCTCTGATATTGTTTCGCACAACTTACAGGCCAAAATGGAGGTCGAAGACCTATTCACAGATCTAGCCGATGGCATCAAGCTGCTCAAGCTACTTGAGATTATATCGTCGGAGAAACTGGGCAAGCCGAACAGCGGACGGATGCGTGTACACAAAATCGAAAATGTCAACAAGAGTCTGGCATTCTTGCACACCAAGGTAACCAAGAGTGCAACAGAGAGAGAGAGATATTTTGCTTAGGCCTACGCATTTGTAGAAAGTGCAAGTCTTGAGGCAGCTGCGCGTAGCCCGTTTGCGTGCTTTGTTTGCCATATGAGTTAAAAGAAAAGAAAAGCAAAATCAAAAAAGACGCGAGAGTTATAAGCCGCGTCTACAACAAAATTGACACTTTGGATGCAAGACTGCATCTGCCAAGTGCTACATAACACACATACATGCAGCATATATTTAATTACATTTGCTTTAAATATTTGCATACTTTCTAATGCACGCGCTGCTTATTTGTTCATTTTTTATTTAGTTATAATTTTTTGCTTTTCGTGTCGGCACATTTTAATTTTTGTGCACTTTCTTTGCTTGAATTTAATTTTAATTGTGTGTGTGTGTGTGCAGGTAGCTCAATGGAATCTATAGATGAAACCCCGCTGAAAGACATGATATCTCCCTCTCTCTCTCTCTCTTGGCCCAACTCTCTGTGTATCTCTCTCACTTTCAGCTTAGCGTGCGACATAGTTTCGCTTGTGGTCTAGCTTCTACTGCATTGCATGTGTGTGTTTGTTTCTCTTTAAGCCTAATCTAATTAGAAATAATGGCGTTAAGCATGTAATTTGTACGAATTGCAACAGCAACAACAATTACAACAACGACACTCTGCAAACGCAGTGAAAGTTGTTGATTTTGTTGCATTTTTTTTTGGGCTTGTCTTTTGGTTACTGCTGCTTTTATTTTATTTTTTTTTGTTCGGTGACATCGGCGTTTATTGCATTTTCTTTGGTTTTTCAGCTTGCAGAAGTTTGAAAGCGAAACAAAAAAATATAAAAAAAATAGAGAAAAACACTTAACGCACAGCTGAGCAAGCATTTAGTTAGGGATCTTAGCCAATAGAGCTCACAGTCGGTCAACATCGATCCACATAAAGTCTTTCTACAACTTCATTCATTAATCAAATTTTGAAGCAAAGTAAAAAGCTCAGTTTTGTATACGATTTGATGTATGCGATAAAGATCAAGTCTCGTAACTTATGCTTTCTTCGCCTATTTCCATTTGAACTGTGCCTACCTGTTCGCGCCATGACCTACTATAAATTCAAATGAACCTGAGACAAACAGACAAAGCAACACACTCACACACACACACGCAACAGGGGGTCAAACACCTAGCGAGACATTCGCTCTGATAATGCGTGACTTGTTTGGTGGCCCCAAAGCAGAAACAGCAGCTCAAGTTCTCTTTGCTTGGTTCACTTGTAAAAAGCGTAATTCGAAACGGTGCAGCTTAGCGAAACGGGGCAGCTAGACCCACAGACACCACCTCCCCCCACTTACACCACCCCCCAAGCCAAGTGTAGCATTGTTAAGCACTTGTATTTAATTTCGTTCCCAACAGGTACGCTTGGAGTCCATTGGTGCTGAGGACATTGTCGATGGCAATCCCAGATTGATTTTGGGTCTCATCTGGACCATTATTTTGCGTTTTCAAATTCAGGAAATCGTCATCGATGTTGTAAGTTAAACTGCTCGAATAATAAGGCAACGATTTATTAAGATTTAACTCAACTGCAATTTAGGATGAGGAAAACGAATCCAGTGAGAAACGTTCAGCCAAAGATGCGCTATTGTTGTGGTGTCAGCGTAAGACGCATGGTTATCCGGGCGTTAATATAACGGACTTTACATCATCATGGCGTTCCGGTTTGGGTTTCAATGCACTCATCCATTCGCACCGACCCGATCTGTTCGAATATAGCACCATTGTCAATTCAAAGAATTCCAATTTGGATAATTTGAATCATGCATTCGATACGGCTGCCAACGAATTGGGCATACCAAGGTAAATAGATATTTACAGTTATAGATACTTATAAATGGGCGTTACCTATGGGTACGCCTGTAAATGTCTGTAGAAGAAGCAAGGACAAATTCTTTGCTCTAAGCTGTTATGGCCTGTATATCTCTTTAGATAGTTAACCAAATTGTTTTTCTTACAGTCTGCTCGATGCGGAGGATATCGATTCGGCGCGACCGGATGAGAAATCGATCTTGACCTATGTGGCATCATACTATCACACGTTTGCTCGCATGAAGAACGAACAGAAGAGTGGCAAGCGTATCGCCAATGTGAGTGAAACACACCTTCGATTGGGTGCGGGGTGACAGTCTTGGGTGACAGTCAGTCAGGGTCGGGGGCATTGCATGGCTGCTGCTCTCTGCCCTGAAGCTGTTGCAGCGTAACGAACGCTCCAATCTAGTTAACGCTCTACTTCGTTCAGTCGATTTGAACTCGATCGATCGGGTTGGGCCTTAGAAAGTTGTCTAACTGCTGCTCTTCCCTTCTTTTTATTTTTCTCTTATTGTCGTTGTTGTTGTTGTTTATAGATTGTGGGGCAGCTTATGGATGCCGATCGCAAAAAGATGAACTACGAGCGCCTGACCACAAATCTGCTCAGTTGGATAAGGCAAAAAACGACGGAGTTGAACCAGCGCGATTTGCCCAACTCACTGGAGGGCATACAGCAAGAACTGTTGGCCTTCAAGGAGTATCGCACCATTGAGAAACCACCCAAGTAAGTTGCAAATCTATCAAAAGAGATTTTTTTATAATCAACTAACTAAAAATGTTTCCCCTTATGCAGATATAAGGAGCGCAGCGAAATTGAGGCTTTGTACTTTACGATAAATACGCTGCTCAAGGCACTGAATCAGCCGTCGTATAATCCCCAGGATGGTCAGCTGGTCAATGACATCGAGAAGGCCTGGCAGATACTCGAGTATGCGGAGCACAAGCGCGAGGTCGCCTTGCGCGACGAGCTCCTGCGCCAGGAGAAACTCGAGCAGCTCAACTATAAATTCGAAAAGAAATCTGTGCTGCGCGAGGGCTATCTGAAGGAGATGATTCAAGTGCTCTCCGATCCGCGCTATTTGCGTCAAGTGGATGCCACACTGAAAAAGCACGAAGCCATCTCGGCGGATATATTGGCGCGTGTGGAACGTTTCAATGATCTGACGGCCATGGCCAATGAATTGGAGCGCGAGAACTATCATGGCAAGGAGCGGGTGAAGCGACGAGAACAGGAAGTCATGGAAAAGTGGCGCAAACTGCTCGAGCTGCTCGAGAATCAGCGACTCAATCTCTCGCAGATGAGCACGCTGATGAATCTGTTGCGTGAGATCGCCAGCACAACGGAATCGGTGCGTGAACTGCAGCAACAGTTCGCCTCCGAAGATGTGGGTCCACATCTGTTGGGCGTCGAGGAGCTGTTGCAGGCACACTCGCTGCAGGAGCTGCAGGTCAACTCGTACGGTGAGACGCTCAAGCGTTTCAATCGCCAGGCACAGCCCTACAAGAGTTCCGAGCATAAGGATGCCGCTGTGCTGGCCCAACGACTCGGCCAGCTGGAGGAGGCATATGCCGAACTCTTGAAGCTCTCTGCACAGCGTCGGGCACGTCTGGAGGAAGCACGGAAGTTCCATCACTTCATGGAGGATTATGATAACGAGGAGAGCTGGCTGGTGGACAAGCAGCGCATCTGCAAAACGGGCATTACGGCCAAGGATTTGCGTGCAGTGCTCTCGCTGCAGCAGAAGCATAAAGCACTGGAGGATGAGATCAAGTCGCGCAAGCCAAAATCCTCACAAATGTCGGAGGCGGGCAAACGTCTGATTGGCGAACATCATCCGCGGGCCAGCGAGATAAAGAGTCGCATTGATTCCCTTGCAGAGCATTGGCAGGCCCTGGAATCGCTTGTGGAGTTGCGACGCCGCCAATTGGAGGATGCCGCCGAAGCGTATCAGTTCTACACGGACGCCAACGAGGCCGAGTCCTGGTTAAATGAGAAGATGGCTTTGGTTAATTCTCGGGATTATGGCAACGATGAGCCCTCGGCACAGGCGCTGCTCCAGCGTCATCGCGATCTGCAGGGTGAGCTGAATGCCTATTCAGGCGACATACTCAATTTGAATCAGCAGGCCGATAAGCTGATCAAGGCTGGTATTTGCACGCTGGAGTTGACGGCCGCCGAGCCCGAATTGCCCGAGTTGGAGCAGGAGGAGTGGGTGAATGAGACGCGTCTGGTGCCCAAGGAGGTGTGGGAGGATGAATGGGTCGAGAAGCTGGAGCACAAGAAGGTAACCGAAACGAAAATGCTGCCCCATGTGCGCTCCCTCTTCCCCTTCGAGGGTCAGGGCATGAAAATGGAAAAGGGCGAAGTGATGCTGCTCAAGTCGAAGACCAACGATGACTGGTGGTGTGTGCGCAAGGATAATGGCCATGAGGGTTTCGTGCCCGCCAACTATGTGCGCGAAATCGAGGCACGTCCCGTCGCCTGCATTGTGCCCAAGGCGGAGAAGGTCAAGAGTTTGCAGAAGGTAAAGAAGACAATATTGGTGCGACAAGTGGTGCCCGTGAAGCGCATTCGTCCGGTCAGTGTGGATCCCAAGCCAATCGTGCAGCGTCGCACCTCCAATCAGAGCATCAATGAGAATGCGGATAGCGTGGAGAAGCGCCAGCAACGCATCAATGCGACGTACGATGAACTGCAGGAGATGGCACAAAAGCGTCATGCCCTGCTCGAGGATTCGATCCATCTGTTTGGCTTCTATCGCGAATGCGATGACTTTGAGAAGTGGATGAAGGAGAAGGAGCGCATGATCAAGACAGATGATGGCGATGGCGTCGACAATGCCAAGCGCAAGTTTGAGAAATTCATCACCGATCTGTCCGCCGCCTCAAAGCGTGTCGAGGAGATCGATGGCGCTGTTGATACCTTCCGGCAACAGGGTCACTCGCAGCTGGACAAGATTATAGCGCGCCAGCGTCAAATCCATCAAATCTGGCAGCGTTTGAACAATGCGAAGGCACAGCGTGAGAAGAGTCTGGAGGGTGCCTCCAGTGTGGAGCTCTTCAATCGCACCTGCGACGAGGCCAAGGTCTGGATGAGCGAGAAGATGCTCCAACTGGACACCGCAGTCATTACGCCTGATCTGAAGACAGTTCAGGCCCTGCAGCGACGTCATCAGAATCTGGAGCGCGAACTGGCCCCAGTCGAGGAGAAGGTTAATCGTGTCACCTATCTGGGTAACTCTGTGAAGAACGCTTATCCCGCAGAGCGGGACAATGTCAACGCCCGTCAGCAGGAGGTGCAGGATATGTGGCAACAGGTGCAGCTACGTGGCAGTGAGCTACGTGCTCGCATCGAGAGCGAGGTGGGTCAACAGATCTTTAATAATAGCGCCAAGACGCTGCTTGCCTGGATTGATTCGGTCAAGGATCAGCTGAATGCCGATGAGTCGGCACGCGATGTGGAAACGGCCAACAATCTGCTCAAGAAACACAATGATCTGGGTGATGATATCAAGGCGCATGACAACGAATTCGTTGAGGTCATCCAGCTGGGCAAACAGCTCTCCGACGGTAAACCCAACATGGCCGAAACGGTGCAGCTAATTGATCGGCTCAAGGCCGAACAGGATGCCATCCATCGGGGTTGGAGCGAGAAACAAAAGTGGCTGCTGCAGTGCGTCGAACTGCAAATGTTCAATCGCGAAGCGGACAAAATCGATGCCACCACCAAGAGTCACGAGGCCTTCCTCGAGTACAACAATCTGGGCGTAAGAGAACAGTTGACAAAAAGAAGCTTCTTTGTATAACAATCCTTTGCTTACAGTCCTCGCTGGATGAGGTGGAAGCAATACTGAAGCGTCATCTGGACTTTGAGAAGAGCCTCATGGCACAGGACAAGATCCTCAAGGGCTTCTCGGACAATGCGGACAAACTCATTGCCAATGATCACTACGATGCCAAGTAGTAAGTAGCCACAAAGTAGCCTCGACAAAATGTAAAGCTAACCCATGAAATCTGCATCCGCTTCCAGCATTGGCGACCGTCGCAAACAGGTGTTGGGCAAGCGCAAGGCTGTCAAGGATCGCGCTTTCGAGCGTAAGCGTCTGCTGCAAGCCTCCAAGGACTATCACAAATTTGCCGCCGAGGCCGATGATTTGAAGGCCTGGCTGCAGGACAAGACCAGAATCGCTGGCGACGAAAGCTATCGCGATCTGAGCAATTTGCCGCGCAAGCTCCAGAAGCACAAGGCCTTCGAGAGGGAGTTGCGCGCCAATGAGGGACAATTGCGCAATGTGAACAAGGATGGCGAGGCGCTGATTCAGGCCGAGAATCGCGTGCCCGAGGTGGAGTCTAGGGTGGCCGATTTGAACCGGAAGTGGAAGGAATTGCTCACCCTGTCGGAGGACAAGGGGCGCAAACTGGAGCAGGCTGCGTCACAACGCGAACACAATCGCGCCATTGAGGATGCCAAGAAGAAAGTGGACGAACTGGATACGGCACTAAACAGCAAGGATGTCGGCAACGATTTGCGTAGCTGCAAGGATCTGATCAATAAGCAGCAACTGCTCGAATCGGAAATAACCATTTGGGATCAGAAGGTAGCCGAACTGGTGTCGACGGGCGATGATATGGCCCACGAGGGTCACTTCAATGCCAAGAACATTGAGGATGAGACCAAGGAGCTGCAGCAACGTTTCAAGGATCTGCGTGATCCAACCCAAATGCGTCGCGACAAACTCGAAGAGAGTTTGAATTTCCACAAGTTTGTATTCGAACTGGATGCGGAATTCCAATGGATCAATGATCATCTGCCGGCTGCCAAGTCCAATGAGCTTGGCCAGAATTTGCATCAAGCCCAATCGCTGTTCAAGAAACACAAGAAACTCGAGGCCGAGATCAAGGGTCATCAGCCGATGATCAATAAGGCGCTGCAGGGCGGACAATCGCTGGTGGCCCAACAGCATCCGGAGAGCAGGAATGTGGAGGCGCTCTGCGAGCAACTGGAGCAAGCATGGCAGGATCTTGAGCTGCACTGTGGCGAGCGCACGCGCAAGCTTGAAATGTCACTGAAGGCACAGCAATATCTGTTCGATGCCGGCGAGATTGAGTCCTGGTTGGGTGAACGTAACAATGCCTTGCGATCGACCGAATATGGTCGCGATCGCGATTCGGCTGCCAAGTTGCTGACCAAACACAAGACCATCGAACTGGAATTGGACACATATTCGAGCATTGTCACTGAAATGGGACACACATGCGCCGCCATGGTTGCTGCCCAGCATCCCGACAGCAAAGTTCTGGCCGCCAAGCAGCAGCTGATCGAGAAGATGCTCAAATCGCTGCACAAGTTGGCATCGCAGCGACAAATGCGCCTCATGGAGAGCCTCTCGAAGCACGAGTACTTCCTCGAATCGGACGAGGTCGAGCAATGGATCAGGGAACAGGAGCAGACAGCGTCATCGGAGGACTATGGACAGGACTTTGAGCATTTGCAGTTGCTGCAAAACAAATTCGATGATCTGAAGCATCGCGTTGAGGTCGGCGCCGATCGGGTGGATCAGTGCGAGCTGCTCGCCAAGAAACTCATCGATTCGGAGAGCTCCTATGCCAATGAGGTGGAGAAAAGACAGGAACAATTGAGGTAAGGGAGAAATGCGGAGAAATCAATTTAAAATATATAATCTTAAAATATTATAAAAAATAATTAAATCTTAATCTTCTCTCTTGCAGAACATCCTGGGAGAATCTTCTGAAGCTGCTGAACCAACGCGAGCAAAAGCTGCATGCCGCTGGCGAAATTCATCGTTTCCATCGCGATGTGGCCGAGGCGCTCTTCCGCATCCAGGACAAGAATGCGGCGCTCTCGTCAGAGCTGGGCAAGGATTTGAACTCTGCATTGGCTTTACTGCGCAAACACGAAGGCTTCGAGAATGATTTGGTTGCGCTGGAGGCACAGCTGCAGGTGCTGGTCGAGGATTCGGTGCGTCTGCAAGCGAAATATCCATCGAATGCCCAGGCCATTGCCCAGCAGCAGGATAAAGTGGTGGCTGCGTGGAACGATCTAAAGGAACGTTCGACGGCGCGTGGCGATCGCTTGGCGGCCAGTTCCGATCTGCAGACCTTCCTCACTGATGTCCGTGACATTGTGTCGTGGTCGGCGAATCTGCGTGCCGCTCTCCAAGCCGAGGAGCATGTTAGCGATGCTGCCGGCGCCACAGCCCTGAAGATTCAGCATGATGCAATCTATGGTGAGATTGAGGCACGTGAGGATAAATTCCGTTATCTGAATGAGCTGAGCGATTCGATGGTCCAAACCGGACACTATGCGGCCGCCGATGTGGAGGAGAAGTGTGCGGCAATGTTGGATGAGCGCCAGAAGCTGCACGCAGCGTGGAACAAGAAGAAGATCATGCTGGAGCAGAAAATCGATTTGTTCTGTTTCCTGCGCGATGCAAAACAAATCGACAATCTTTCAAGCACCCAACAAGCGGCGCTGAGCAGCTCCGACTTTGGCCAAACCGTTGAGGATGTCCAGAATCAGATCAAGAAACACGATGAATTCGAAAGGGTCATTCAGACACAGGAGGAGAAGGTTGCCCTGTTGCAGGAGCATGGACGCAAACTGATCGAGCAGCGGCATTATGATAGCGCCAACATACAAACGATACTCCAAGGTGTGCTCGCCCGTCGCCAGAAGGTGAAGGATTTGTGCGCGGTGCGCCGATACAAACTGGAGGATGCCCTGCTCTATGCCAAGTTTGTGCGCGACTGCGCCGAGAGCGAATCCTGGATCAATGAGAAGCAAAAGAAACTGGAAGCGGATGCGGCAAGCTATGCGGAGGTTACCAATCTCGACGAGAAGATCAAGAAGCTGCAGAAACATCAGGCCTTCCAGGCTGAAGTTGCTGCTAACCAGGGTCGCATCAAGGAGATTCAGGACACTGGCGTCATATTGCTGAGCAAACAACACGAATCCTCGCCAGAGATTAAGCAAGCGATCGAACGTGTACTCGCCGCCTGGCAAGGACTGCTCGCTGAGCTGGATCAGCGTGGACGCGGCCTGGAGGAGGCCCAGGATATACTGGAATTTAACAATCAGCTGGACAAGATCGAGGCATGGATACGCGACAAGGAGATGATGGTGCAGGCCAGCGACACGGGACGCGATCTCGAACATTGCAGCGCCCTCATGCGCAAACTGGACGACGTCGACTCCGATATGCGAGTGGATGATCAGCGGGTCAAGCACATCAATCAGCTGGCCGACAAGCTCATCAATCAGGCCCAACTCCCGGAGGATACGCAGAGCGTGGACAAGCGTCGCCGTGACTTCAATCACAACTGGCGTCAGCTGCAGGGCGCTCTCAATGCATATCGTGCCCTGCTCGGTGGTGCTCATGAGATTCACGTCTTCAATCGGGATGTCGATGATACAGCCGAGCGCATTGCGGAGAAGGCACTGGCCATGAGCTCAGCGGATACGGGTCGCGATCTGGCCGCTGTCGAGGCGCTCATTCGTCGCGAGGAGGCGCTAGAGCGTGACATGTCCGCCGTCAAGCAGAAGATTGATGAGCATGAAACGGCTGCCGAGTTTCTCATACGCAAATATCCGGAGCGTGGTGCTCAGGTCATTGAGCGTAAACTGCAAGAGCTGCACAAATCCTGGGGTAATCTCCAGAATCTATCGGTCAAGCGGCAGACGGTGCTCAACGAGGCGTACCTAACCCATAAGTTTGTGTCAGATGTGCGCGAATTGGAGCTGTGGGTCAACGATATGATCAAGAAAATGAATGCCACCCAGGCGCCATCGACGATCAACGATTGCGAAACGCAGCTGGAACTGCACCAGGAACGCAAAGTGGAGATCGAGGGACGAGATCCCGCGTTTGTCACACTCAAGCAGCATGGCGAACAGCTGAGTGGTCAGGCCACGCAACCGGAGAGCGTTAAGCAATATTTGCGAGTGCTAGAGGAACTGCATCAGACGCTGCACGAGGCGTGGAGCGAACGCTCCCGCGACCTGACCGAGGCCCATCAGCTGCAGCTGTTCAAGGCTCAGGTTGAACAGGTCGAAATTTGGCTGGCCAACAAGGAGGCGTTCCTCAACAACGATGATCTGGGCGACTCCTACACAGCTGTGGACCGTCTGCTCAAGAAACACGACGCGTTCGAGAAGCTGCTCGATGCGGATCATGTGGATGCATTGCAAAAGTTCGCCAATAGCATTTTAGAAGGTGCACCCAAGGATGCGGATTTAATTAGCGAGAAACTGGCCTATGTACTGCGCCGAAAACAAAAGCTATTGGATCTGTCGGCGGAGCGTAAAAATCGTCTACTCCAATCGCTGCAGCTGCAGGAGTTCCTGCGCAGCCTCTACGAGATCGATCGCTGGCTGGTGCAGAAACTCCAAGTGGCCCTCGATGAGAACTATCGCGAGCCGAGCAATCTGCAGAGCAAGATACAGAAACACACCGCTTTCGACGCCGAACTCTTGAGCAACTCGCCGCGCGTCCAAGCCGTGATCAGTGAGGGCGAACGTCTGATTAAGGGTGAACACTTTGCCAAGGATGAGATTGCACAGCAGGTGCAGCTGCTCGAGGGCGATTGGCTCAAGCTGAAGGCCGCCTCCAAGGCAAAGAAGGAGAAGTTGCAGCAGGCGCACGAGGCGCTTGCCTTCAATCGCAGCGTCGATGAGTTCAACAACTGGATGGACGATGTGGAGTTGCAGCTGTCCAGCGAGGATTATGGCAAAGATCTGGCCACGGTTACGAATCTGCTGAAGAAACACGAACGTCTCGAGGCGGATGTTGCGCATCACAACGAGCTTGCCGATCAGCTGAAGCTGAAAGATGAACACTTCTTCCAGGTGGATCACTTTCTCAAACATGATATCCATGAGCGGGCAATGTCCACAATTAAACGCTACAATACGCTCCATGAACCGATTGCCATACGTCGCGAGAATCTCGAGGATTCACTGAGTCTGCAGCAATTCCTGCGCGATGCCGAGGATGAGCTGCAATGGCTGGCCGAGAAGCAGTTGATCGCTGGCTCTCAGGATCTGGGCAGCAGTCTGTTGGCCGTGCAAGGTCTGCAAAAGAAACACAATGCACTAGAGGCCGAACTAACATCGCAGGAGCCCCTAATCCAAGCGTTGCTGCAGCGTGGCCAGCAAATGATTCGGGACAATCACTTTGCCAGCGAGGAGCTGCAATACAAATCGGATCTGCTGCAGAAACAGCTCGTCCAGCTGCGAGATTCGGCTGCCATCCGGCGATTGCGTCTACTCGACGCCGTGGAGAGTCAGTTGTTCTATGTGGAAGCCAATGAGGCCGATGCCTGGATGCGCGAGAAGCGACCCATTTTGGCCAGTAGCGATTATGGACGCGATGAGATCTCCGTGCAGGTGCATCAAAAGAAACTGGAAGTCCTCCAACGCGAACTGACTTCATTCAAGCCCTCGATTGACAAGGTCAACAAATTGGCAACGGGTCTAATTGAACGCAATCACTTCGATAGCGCCAATATACAGGAGAAAAATGGTGCCGTTGCCCAGCAATATGTGGAACTGCTGCGTCTGGCCAAGGATCGAGAGCAGCGTCTGACGGAGTCCAAGAAACTCTTCGAGTATCTGCGGGAAACGGAGGAACTGCACGAATGGGTCGGCGATCAAATGACCGTTACAGCTAGCGAGGATTATGGCGAGGATGTGGAGCATGTGGAGCAATTAATGTTGGCCTTTGAGTCTTTTGTGTCCAACCTGAATGCGAATGAGGCGCGTGTCGAGGCCTGTCTGGAACGGGGCGACCGTTTGATCCAGGAGAACAATCCATATCGCAACTCCATCAAGACGCAACGCGATAAAACGAAGCAGTTGTGGGATGAGCTCAACGAGCTGGTGAATGCTCGCCAGGATGCGCTCGCCGGCGCCAAGCGGGTGCACGTCTATGATCGTGTTGCCGACGAGACCATCTCGCTGATCAACGAGAAGGATGCATCGCTCATTTCCGAGGATTACGGCCAGGATCTGGAGAGCATACAAGCGCTGGGTCGCAAGCATCAGGTGTTCGAGGGTGAACTGATTGCTATCAAGGAGCAGGTCGATTCAGTGCTCCAGGAAGTCATCACGCTGGGTGCAATCTATCCGGATGCCCGGGAACATATCGAGGTGAAGCGCGACGAGACCATCGAAGCGTGGACGGATCTTAACGAGAAGGCAGATGCGCGCAAGGGTAAACTAAACCAGGCGGAACAGCTGCAATCCTATTTTGATGAGTATCGCGATCTGATTGCCTGGATCAATGAGATGCTGGCCAAAATTACGGCCCCCGAGCTGGCAACTAGTGTGGCCGGTGCGGAACTACTCCTTGCTAGCATCAAGGATCATCATGTTGAGATACGCGCACGTGACGAGACCTTTGCCAATTTCACGGCCAACGGTCAGAAGTTGATCAAGGAGAAGCACTTCCTCGCCCACGAGGTGGAGGATAAGATCAAGGTGCTGCAGTCGCGCCATGAGCTCCTCGAGCATACGTTGCAGCAGCGCAAGGAGATCTATGAACTTAACCTGGACACACAGCTCTTCCTCAAGGATGCCGAAATACTGGAGCAATGGATCAGTAGTCGCGAACCGTTGCTCAAGGATGCCAAGCTCGGAGATTCCATACCGCAGGTGGAGGATCTGTTGCGTCGTCACGAGGACTTTGAGAAGACGGTCGCCGCCCAGGAGGAGAAATTCCAGGCGATCAAACGCATCACACTGCTCGAGCAGCGTTTCCGCAAGCAACTCGAGCACGAGAAACTGGCCAAGCTCAAGGAGAAGGAGCGCCTTGAGAAGGAGCGACTCGAGCAGCTCAAGCAAAAGGAACTGCACCGCCTCAACGACGAGCGTCGTCGTGCCGAGAAGCAACAGGAGCATCGCAACAATACCGCCGCCCAGGAGAAGACACCTATCTTCTCTGCGCCCATGGTGACCACTGGCAACAGCAGCAACATCAGTGCACCCAGTAGTGCCAGCCAATCGCCAGCCATTTCCCAATCCCATTTGCGCCCACCCTTCCAGGATCAGCAGACGCTAGATGAGCATGCTGCCCTGCAAAAAAGCAGCTCGAGCGGCATGTTCGGTGATCGACTACGTCGCGGCTCCGCCGATGCCAATGTGAAGCGGGCCGAAAGCATGAAGGTGCAGCCCAAGCAAGCCAAGCGAACGCCATCTTTCACAACACGGCGTCGTGCCCAGTCCTTCCGCAAAAACCAGAAGGGCGAAGGATTCGACTTGCCACCCGTCGAGATACAGGGCATGCTGGAGCGCAAGCACGGACTACAATCGGGCGGCAAGAAGGCGCCTGTCCGCTCCTGGAAACAATTCCATACGGTGCTGTGCGGTCAATTGGTGTGCTTCTTCAAGGATGAAAACGATTTCCTGCAACAGAAGACAGCTCAGGCGCCAGTCAATATTCTGGGCGCGAAATGCGAACGTGCCGATGACTATACGAAAAAGAAGTACGTGTTCCGTCTGAAATTGCCCGACGGCTCGGAGTTTTTGTTCGAAGCACCCTCACTGGACATTATGAACGATTGGGTACGCAAGATATCCTTCCACGCTAGTCTGCCGCCAAATCTACAGCTGCTCAGCTACGATGAATCGATGAAGGTGAGTTGGCGTCATATCCAATGCCAATACGAAGGTAACTAATCTGAGCAATCAATTTGAATTTACAGCAACAATCGAGCAGCTCACCGGACATTAAGGTGAGCAGCGGCATGGAGTCTCCCGTCAGTTCTCGCAATTCCTCGCCAGACTCACAGCGCCGGGCGAGCGTACAAACACCGAACTCTGCCGAAGCAACGCCACAAATGGCCTTCCTGCGGCAAATGCAACAGCAGCAAGAGTATCTGCAGTATCAGCAAACATCCCAGCCTAGCTCACCCACTACTGATCAGAAGCCACCGATTCCACCGCGAGGAGCGCCGCCCGTTGCCAGCACCCGCCAGAGCCAAGAGAATCTGCTTGTGCTGCGCAATCGCCAAAGTTCCAGCAATGGTGTGTAGAATATATTTAACTGATCTGGTTGTCTCTTTGTTTATATCACAATTGTTACTTTCGCAGATTTAACTGATGGCCGCCTGCATCAATCAGCCACGTTACCCGCCCAGAATGGAAATAGCAAAGATGACAGCGCTGTTCTTATGCGCAACAGCGACTCCAGGCAGTCGGGTAAGTGGCCCAATTGTGGCAGTCCATTGTGTAGTCAGCTATATACTTGTGTTTGTTCCACACACACACACACACACATACACACATATACATACATATACACATACTTATTTGATCACCCATTTGTAAAAACGTGTACCCCTCCAAAAATCGACTTGTATATTAGATAACCCGCCGCCATTGCCCACAACGATGCCGCCCTTGGGCAGCGCCAGTAGTCATCATCAGAAACAGAAACAACATCAGCAACAACCACAGCATCCACAACAACAGCATCCACATCAGCATAGTCATCAATCAAAGCAGGTGCAGCAACGCATCAATGCGTTCAATGCGGCCGCTAATCAACAGCAACATCAACCCGACTATTACAACAGCAACATTGTGAAGCAGCAACAACAACACATGGCTTCACCACAACGTGTGCCGTCTCTCAACACTGGACGAATCGATTCGACGCGCAAGTTCATTGAAATGGAGACGCATGCGCCGGGCAACATTTACAGTCACAGCAGCAGCAGCAGCAACAACAACAACAATGGCCACAGTTCCGGCAATAGCAGCAGCAGCAGCAACAATACAACAACAACGACAACAAAGCGTACTGTTAACTATTCAAGCAGCGGCGCAAGCAGCAATGGCAACGGTAATATCCAACAAAAGGGCACCAACACAACAACAACAACAACAACCACATCATCATCGACAACAGCAACACAACAGCAACAACAACAACATGCGACAAGCAGTCGCACGGTTTGGCATTTAACGAGCTCACCAACATCATCAACGAAATCATCATCCGGCTCCGTTGATCATAACAATGCCATCAGTAATCCAAGCTACATGGGTCTACATCTAAATAACAATAACGATGGAATCGGTGGTTAGCACACATTACAGCAAACAAACAAGAAATGAACACATTTCCTAACAATTAAGGCTTGCATTTTGATTGTTACTCTCTCTGTCTCTCTGTTAGATTAGTGTTGAATTTGTATGCGGCATGTAGTTGATTTTATATATAAATATGTGTTTAGCTCACAAATCTGTTAATGGTTAATGGTACATAAGTTATTCTTCTCTTCTCTCTCTCTCTCTCTCTCTCTCTTTTCTCAATGATTTGTGCATGCCTTAATAAATATGTAAAGGTTCAACGGTGAAATCGGTGAAAATAGCGCGACGATCCTATCTGCGCACCAGTTTGCAAAGTATTCCGCATATGTTTCTCTTTTGCTCCCGTTCTCGCTCTCTTTGTCAACTTTAAGCTAAGAATTCGCTCTCTTCGCACGCACACTCACTCTTTCTATGTTTTATGTTAACATTATGCGCTCTCTTTTATGTTATGCTGCATCCGCTTAATCATCATCAGACGCCTTATCATAGGAATCTCACTCAAATACTCACAATCTCTCTCTCTTTCTCTTTCTCTATGTGTCTGTTGCATTTACAGGTTGGGGCAACACTCGCTTTGAGGGCAATCGTCCCGTTTCGCTGCAGCCAGATTCGATTAGTTTTACGCGTGCATCGGCGGAGAGTTCCAGTGAGAGCGAAGCCCAGTCGATTTCATCGGTGTCGGGAGTGAAGGGCAGCAAGAGCAAAGAGGAGCGTCGCAGTGGCATGTTCCGCATCTTTGGACGCAAGGGCGGCGACAAGGAGAAGGAGAAGGAGAAGCGTCGCTCGAGTCAAACGCCGCCACAGTGAAGAAAATTGGAAATTCGTCACGGTTTCAGCCTAAAACGTAAACAACAAAATTTCTTGGACAATTGCATTGAACGATTTAACCGTTATGGCGATGCCAATTGTTTTTGTATTTTTTATATACATATATAAATAAATAATGTTTAATTCTTTACCCACACACACACACACATTGCGAGCAGTGCAAACAAAAATTCGAAACAAAAGCAAAAAAATATAAATAATAAAAAGATTTAAGAAACTGTGTCTTGAAGCGCTGAAAAAAGTATAAACAATTATTATATTATACAGTCAATGTTTTAATTGCATTATAAAAATGTAACTGTAAGTTTGTTCGTTGTATGATTATGCTTAAATATAATTTTCGTAAAACAAAACATAAACAAAACCAATAAAATTATTATATTATATGTGAAAAGTTAAAGTATTTAATATTCCAAGATGAAATTTACTCTCCGCCTCCGTTTTCCGACTGTTGCACATACAATGTGAACAATAGATGGCGCCAGCAATCTAGCTAAAATTTAAACTTAAACAACTTGAGCTTTTTTTTCATCGCATTTTGTATGCATTTTATTCATGGCAAGTAAAACTGCACTTAAACCTAAGGTCTATGGGATAATACACATGTGTGTATATTAGATAAGATCAAAAATGTAATGGAAAGGGCCCTTCCACCGATTCGGGGGTACTCGTATCTCTTAATTACAAACGAAAAAAACAACAATAGAATTAGTCAGCTACACAAATCAAGGTCTACAACTACTTCAGGTCTTAGCCATATCTCGCATACAGATTGCCATGTGTGGATGTCGATTTGAATTGCACCAGATTGCCATGCGTCTGCACCGGCTGCTGATAGTAAGCCGCCTGGTGGTAGAGAGTGGGTGAGGCTGGCTCATTCACCTGAATCTGATGATAGTTGGTGATGGGCTCATGCTCGACCACCTCGCGCACCGTCTGGAACGGATGATTGACCACAATGCGACGCTTGTGGAACGTTTCCCTCTTAGAGGCGGCATCGGTGGGTGCAGCTGTCGCTGAAATGACGCGCTCATTGGGCTGCAGGTGCCGATTTAGGTGGCCGGCTCCGCCATTAAGTGACACATCCACATCCAGTTCGGGTTGGGCCTGACTGGGTGTGGCCTGTGTGCTGGACACAACGGGAGCAACTGGTGCCTCAACCAGACGCTGAAATTGCTCCTGCTGAGGCTGCCGGTAGCGTGCAGATCTTTGATCTGCCTGACCCTCTTGCTGCTGCTGTTGTTGCTTCTCCTGCTGATCACAATCGGGCTTGAGTGGACTTATCGTCGCAGTGGCCACAATCGACTGATCCCGGTCATCGTGATTTGGTATTTTTAGTTGAATTTGCGCCTTTGCTGGCTCTATTGCCTGCTGCTTGGGTGCCTCTACCAGACGGCCGGACTCTGCATCAGGATCGTAGCGCATGCGTGAGTATGGTGCACTATATTCCAGTTCCTCGGCGAGAGGACTACGTTGCCGTGACACTGCCGCCTGATTGTAGTAGTTGCCACGTGGTGTGGCAACGGGTCGCACCGCTGACTTGGCGTAAACCACTGCGGGACCATTATGATTGCGCAAATAGGGCTTCACTTCGGCAACATGAGCAGGCAGCTCCTCCTGAATGCGACGCTCCTTTGGCGGCGGCTGGCGACTGCGACTCAAATAGATGTTATGCTGCGATGGCGGCAAGTGAATCTTGTGCTCGTGCTTGATAATTTGTGGGCGTTGTGCTGGGGCCTCCTCCAGACGTGCTGGTTTCGCATCCACATTGCCGGCATTGGCATTGGCCAGATACTCGCCGCTGAAGTAGTCATCGTTGCTGGGTTGCTGATAGGCTGGCTGGCGACCGAAGCTGTTGGTGCGCTGATAGCCACGCTGTGTTGGATAGCTTGCTTCGCTGCGTCCATAATCATAGTCCTTTTGCTCCGGCTCGAGGCGTGTGAGCATCTTGGGCGTCAGATGCTTTTTGTTGATCTGGAACTGATTGCCATTCGAATCGGTAGCAACAACACTGGAGCTGGGAATGGAGCCGGAGCTGCTGCTGGTGCTGGAACCGGAGCTGAACGAGGGCGACTGACGATTGCCATCGGTGGCATCGTTACCCAGTGTGTGCTGCTGCTGCTGCAGCTGCGACTCGACGAACTCATCCTTGGGCGCCTGATCATAGGTAGGCATTGTGGTCACACTGGAACCAACAGTGGTCACCTGTGCCTGCTCCTTGGGTCCATCATAGTTGGGTCTGTACTCATTGCCATTATTGTTGTAGCTTTGAGTTTGCACCTGTACATTGTTGTTGTTGTTGCTGTTGTGGTAGGCACCAGCGACAGCGGGATGTGGATGACCCAGAGGCAGTAGAGTCTCACCCTTGGGTATCTTTGCAACCGGATGATCCAGTTCAACAACCAATGTGCCAGCTGGCTTGATCAAAACACGTTCCTCAATGTCGTAGAACTCCTTCTGGATGGCCGGATGACGAACCTCGTATTTCTTGGCCTTCAGTGCCGGCTGCACAATTTGGATGGTCTTCGTGACGAGTTGGCGGGGTGGAGCTGGCTGCACATAGCCATGTTGTGGTGGTGGCAAGTAGCCACCGGATTGATCGCCGTAATCCTCGTAGCCGAAGCTCTCGTCTACTGCTGGCTGTGGCGGATACTGATCCTGATAGTCATCTTGTACATCGTCGTAGCCGCTGTAGCCGCCCTGATCATAGCTAGGACGATTATAGCTGTTGCCCGCATCGAAGGCAGGCTCATAGGAGGACTCAAAGCCACCACTACTGCCGCCCAGCTTGGCATCACTGGGCAATGAAGCGGGAGCCGGGGCAGGAGTACTGCCTGAACCAAAACTGGAGGAGGAGCTGGAACTGGAGCTGGAGCTTACAGCAGGTGCAAAGGCAGCTGCTTTCACAGACTCCTGCTGCGGTTCATAGATGGGTTTGCTATCCTGTGCCTGCTCCACATTGGCGCTCTGACCTTGTACAGCAACTGGAGCAGCTACCTGGCGCTCAAACATGCGCAGCTGCTGCGATTTGCCACCACCAATAGACACTACATCATCTCCAGCAATGGAACTAGAGCTGTCACTGTTACTACTGCTGCTGCTGGACTGCGTATAGCGTTGAGGCGATGGACTGGAGGATTCAAAGACCTGCACAACGAATTCAAGAAAAGATTGATGTTGGCTTTGAAACATTTTAAAGTCAAGTCAGTAAATTCCTTACGGTTTCCACGGAGGGTCCATGACTATGATAGGACTGAATGTAGCGCTCGAACTCCTGATTCTGGCGCAGCTGCTGGTTGCGTTGACGAAACTGGCCATTGTGCGGCGGCTGCTGCATCAACGAGGGACGGCGACTATGCATACGACGACGTGGCTGGCGACCCTGCTGTGCCGCCTGCGACGACTGTTGCTGATGCAGCTGTTGCTGTGGCTGTGGCTGTTGCTGTTGCGTCATTTGCTGCTGTTGCACCTGTTGCATCTGCTGCTGTGATCGCTCCTGCAGGCGAGCAAAGCGTGGCTCCTCCTCATTACGACTGGGACCGGCTCTCAGCTCCGCTGGCGCATGTCCATCAACGAAGCTAACATCCGCCGGATTTGTGGCCGGCTGTTGGGCAATCGAAATGTTGACATGTGTCGCCGCATAGCTGCCAGCAACCAGCGCGAACAGCAACAACACCACTCGGCACATCATCATAACCCTAGCTGTAGATCCTCCTTTTGGCAGTCTGCTTTGTCGTTTTCTATTGTCTGTCCGATGGAAAAGCGAACGCACCCGCCGAACTCGTCTCGTTGTGTGACAAATAGCGACGCATGCGCCGCACATTTATACGCGTTGGGGGAGCGATCACAAATCGCGCGATTCGCAAGCGTATCAGGGTCAATGTCGGCGCGGCTAAAACACCCTGTTTAGGGAGGAGATGCTGCTTGCCCCAGTTCTACAATTAAAGGCATGCGGCTAGATGATGCACACACGTCAACAGAAATTTGTTAACACTTTGTGGCACGCGCATTTCAATTGCCCAAAATAAACAAGAAGCTTGCCGCTGCTGCCAGCCTTAATTGGACGAGTGCAACATATTCGCGTAATTGTCGGAAGGTCAGGTCAAGCGTACGCCGCTTATGAGTGATGTTTACTACTTTACTATTTACAATTTGAACTTGAAATTGCCAATCGCAATCGATTTTCTAAACGATACGTTGAACTGCCCGAATGCACATTGTGGAATTGAAATTGGAATTTGAGCTGTTTTTTTGTTGGTGTCAATCAAAAATAGTCTTAATCAGTTGCTTCTCATACGCCCCGTGTGGCCAGCAGTCAATCAAACTTGCGCAATTGAAGTTGGTGAAGAATTCGCAACTACTTTTTACGTATTTACTCGTATGTAAAGCAAGAGATAAATTAAAAAAAACAAAAAGGTTAACAGTTACTTTGGGGCGTCAAGCAATAAACATTTGACCAACGAGGTGTTGAATGACCAAAATAAATGTGCACATTTTACAAATGTAGCTCGAAGGTGCTCTTATTCAACTTAAATAAAAAATAGATTGCTTTTTATCCCAACTTTAACTTAAATGCTTGTAACACAATTGCAGTAGCCAATAAATTAGATAGAAAAACAATCTAATTTTATTTTTATTTCATTTAACACTATTTTAAATTGTGAGCTGCATGCGCAAAGAAATGCGTCGTGTGTGTGTGAACTTGAATGAAACAACTTAAGGGCAATCAGGTTTTAATGTGTTGTACTGTGCATACTGAATGGTAAAAAGTGCAGAGAAGGGCTCTTAAATATTATTATAAGTCTGGCAAAGCTGAGACGTTTTCCAAAATTGAAAAATGTTTTGGCAAGCCATCTTAATCAAGATTGAGAAAATTGAATTACAAAAGTTTTGATGCAGCGTAAATTACATTGTAAATACTTTAAAATCTCTTGTCTTGCTAAACACTTTATAAGAAATTATAGATTAAATGCATTTATACGTTGCTCGTACGCCTACTCAACTGACAACCAAGTGACAGGCAATGTGCTAAAAATAGGTGTAGTAAAATACTCAAACCTAACAGCCAAGTGCCTAAATTAAACTCGCTTCTAACCAAACTTGGCACTAGCAACAGCATCTGGGCCAATAATATGCAGCAAGGAGCAAGCAGTAAGCAGCTGGGCGAGGATTTAACTGGAAACGGGCACACGTGTGTGCTGTATGTGTTGCATACATAAATAACAATTGGAGAAACGACGTAGATAGCACCTAGGAGCCGGGACAATAATAAAAATAAAGCTGAATACAAATAGACAGACTGAGACGACGCTGATATTTAAATCAGCTGCACGCAAGTGGTGCCGGTGCTGGTGGTGCGGGTGTCTGGTGCCTGTTTACTATGCTTGCCACACCTGATTAAAATCTATTGACACCAATCTAGAGCACGCTAACAAGAGCCAACACAGAGGAAACGGAAATGCCCGCCCTATGCTCTCTACCCTCTGCCACCCTCCAATAGTGAAACTCAATTACGCGTCCGATTAGTCCAAGGAGTCCGAGGACCAAGACAAACACAAACCAGCTGCAGAGTCGCTGGCGCAGCTGCCAGCTACACCTGTTAACGTTATATTTGTATTTGCCAGTGTTCCTGCTTGTGTACAAGTTGCACACAATGGGCATATATATATTTTATTATTATTAACGCACACGGCCCCCGTCATTCTCCTTTATTGGCAAGGACATGCGCAAACAACACCCCGCCCACCCGTGCTCACACACGGCCGCCAATCCCACCCCCAGCATCGAGAGCAGCTCATCTCTGTATAAATAAGACGCCACATTGAGCACTGAGCCTCAGTTGCTGGACCGTGTTGCTCGCGTGCCCTTCTAATTCCCAGCTGCTCCTATTCGTGGCTCTGGTTGAAGTGATTTCGGAAACCACAAACTGTTGCGAAAATCGAGCAGCAGCAGCAGCAGTAGAAGCCTCCAATTACCAGTCAGGAAGTTGATATTGTGTGCACGTGTTTACAAATTGCCGGTGTGTAATTCGAGAACTGTTTTGGAGTATAATTATACCTAAGCCAGGTGAGACGCACATTTAATTTTATTCGCATCAAGTAGCCAGTCCCTTACTCTTTAAGCTATTAATCTGTAATCTGATTATATACTCAATGTTGCTCAACCTGAAATAGGATTTGTTATAAACATATTTAGTGCGGTAACTCGAACTTTATTTTAGCCTATCATATTATTAAGAGCAATCGTTACTTTTATAATGAAGTGCAAAATAAACTTAACTATGAAACGGAAAGTAAGTTGACACTTCAAAAGGTGTTTAGAGTGATAATGTGTTTATTTTAATTATACAAAAAGTAAAGTTCATTCATTTACTTGAATCATTCACAAAACTATTTCGATCTTTAGTCAAATGCAACACCCAAACTAACAGTATACAGAATGATCATTAGATTATAATTTACGGTGTAGTCAAAAGGGAGAGCAAACTTGTTTTACAACACTGCGACTCGTATTGAAAATGTGTTCAAGCAATGCTGCCAGAGTTGCCACCCTGCAACATTTGTAATAAATGAGAGGGAAAAGCAAACGAAAGGAAAAAAACAAAATAACAAATAACACCCACAATGCCATCGAAATAAATAAGAGTGAAAAAAGAGTGTTAAAAAACTGGTTTCATCATATGGCCCAAAAATAGTGGTTAAAAAAAGCACAAGCATGAGTGCAAGCAAAACCCACCCCTAAGTGGCGATGCGTGCGCTGGCAGACGACAGCTTTTCTAAGGGTTCGCAGAGCCATTCAGTTGAACAGCAAACTTCGAAGCGAACGGTTAACGGTTCGCAGTCGCAGTCGCGTTTCTATATTTCTCCAACCATTTTTAGAAAACTTCTCACACACTCACACACCCGATACCATCGACGATAGGAGACCACCCATCAGAGCCGACAGCAGACAGAGCTCCCCCTAACATTCGCAACTGAGTCGTGTGTATTTGTGTGTTTGTTGTGTGTGTGTGCTGTGTGTGTGTGTGTTTTTCTTGTTCTCCCCAAACGAACATAAGACGAAACGAGAGTTGAAAGTGCAAAGGTCCAAAGCAAAGCAAGATGGCCGAAAATTGCACAAAATGCAAAAAATTAATCAACTCGAAGGATGCTCTCATCATATGCAATTCGGATGACTGCCTGAAGAAGTTCCACCGGACATGCTGTAACATTGACGATGCCATGTACGATATGATTCAGAAGAATCCAATGATATCATTTAACTGTGATGAGTGCCGCACTCAAACGCCGAAAGCACTCTGCTCCAAACTGCAGACCATCGAGGAGAAGGTGAACAAGGTGTGCAATGGGGTTAATCAGATCCAGGGACGGATGTACCAACAGTATTTCCAATTTGGCAACCAGCCCATTGTCAGCAATCTCGATGGGAAAAAGCACCCACAGCAGAACAATCTCATCGTTGTCGGCAACAATTGCAATTCCGATCGATTGCACGTCGTATGCGACTACGGCCGCTGGGTGCAAGTGGGCAAATTTGCGACAAACACCAGCGAGGATGACATTATCGAGCATCTCGCCGAGGAGCTAAAGATCAACAAGAATCTGGTGAAGTGCACCAAACTGGTGAAGAACGATGCCAACTTATCGCAGTTATCATATTGCAAATTCAAGATATCCATACCGGACTATCGCTTCAATGAGCTGTTCAACGAGGCGATTTGGCCAAGTGGTGTTATGGTTAGCCCCTTCACTCCACGCTCTCAGCTGAATCAGAATCGCATATAGAACGAGAGAGCCACGGAGAGAGCGCGCCTGCGCCTCATCGCCAAGGAGGGGGGTGCATTGCATTTGGCGAGAGACAGAGAGAGAGGGCGCTCTGGAGCTGGAGCTGGCGGAGGGTATGAGGGTTGCTTGCCGGTCGGTCAGCGACAATAGCAACCTCTAGACGAGATGACAAGAAAAACAACAAAAACAACAAGAACAACAACACATAGTTTTTTCATTCGATAATGTTTTTTAGCCGTCGCCGACTTTGGGAGGTGTGTGGAAGGCAGAGACGGCGGCGGGGGTTGGCTCACAAATTGTATGCAGATTTTTTGACTTTGACAACTCGAAAACTTTGTCTAAAACTTTCCAAGCTTACTCATTATTAAGAGCATGAATTACAGCTAAACAAAAAAGTACTTATCGAATTAACTTTGAAAATGCATTTTAAAATGTTTAAGCGTTGCGTAAATTATCAAAAACCAAAAAGAAAATATAATAATTTTAAAAGCAAAAAAAAGTAATATACTTAAATGTGAAACAAAGTCAAATATTAGTCATTTATGCATAACTGTCGTATTTAAATTAAACAAAACGAAAGACAACTATTAAATCACACAGTCAGTAAATATTTAAACCAAAAACAAAAGAAAATAATATACATATTTAAACTATTTAAGCAAGGCACTAAGTAATCCTTTGTTTTATAAGTTCTTTTAATAAATTTCCTTCTTTTTTCTTATGTTTTCTAAATTGAACCAAATGAATTTATTTTTTAATTTGAGTACTTTTACCGAAATTTGAAATCAATTACATTTAAAACCAAAGCATTAACTTTATTACAACTTACAAGTATATTCAGAATTATTGTATTCATATGCGTAGTTTGAGGCATTTTCAAAGCTTGTTCTCAAAAATTTCTAGAATTTTGGCGAACCCAATGAAATGGACAATGGCAAATTGTAAAATTTATTCAAAACAAATTTATATTCTGTATTCGAAACTATATATTAAAACACAACAAATAAAATTTAAATACAAATACACAAACCAAATGAAAATATATAGAAACCTGTTCAACACAATTTAACAAGATGAAAAACAACAGTTGAGGTTTGCTATTTCATAAAAGGCAGCTGGGCTAATTTGTTGCAATAAACTCAACTCAAGAATATAGCGATGTAATAATAAAAATAATATATATATTTCGTAATTGATGTATATTTTTTACGCGATACCAGTTTCGCTAAAAACACAGGAACACATACAGCAATAGGATGGAAAATGATCGCTGCCTCAAATAAAAAGTTTTGGTAATGAACATTTTGGCAGGATGGGTTCGTTTGAGGTGTGCATCTTAAGCATTATAAAAGACAGCAAACGTAGATTTCTATTTTCAGAAGATTGAGTCAGAAACGACAAAATCAAAAAATAAAATTAAAAAAAAAAACATATATTATATATTTAGTATACAACAATATGCATGCATGTATTTATGTCAACTTTTTCAATAAATTCTACAAAAAAAAAACCACAAAATTAATATGAAGGCGGGTCTATTATATTTGATGCTTGGGTTAGAGGGTAACTGTTTGGAAGTTACAAGATAATAGCTTGAACGACATTAAGAAATAAGGCTTATTTTAAAGCGTATTTTTTATACACAGCCCGCCACCAGCACAATTATGACCAACTCGAAACGTAAGCCAACAAAGCCAACATCATCAGATGTGGCCACAGAAAACAAATCGGCAACCGCCGATGATGTTCCGGTCATGCCCAAAAGGGAGGCAGCTGCTTCAGAGCAAGCAACCCAAACTGGTCAGTTGTTTAGAGTGTGTTTAGGCCATGAACTGGACAACTTTGACAGCTTGAAGAGTTTTACACGTTGGCTGAATCGACCAGTGGATGGTGACGCTTTGGGTGTCTTTCGGATGCTCTTCGGCGCCGCAATGCTGATCGATATAGCCGAGGAGCGGGGCGGTGGACAGCTGGACGTGCGCTTTGGTGAACCGCAACATTGCCACTTTCCACTGTTCAATCAGATTGAGGCTATGGAATATCCGATGATGGGCTGCTTGTATCTGGGCATGTGGCTGGGTGCATTGGGCATTATGTTTGGGTATCGCTTTCGCGGCAGCTGCTTCATGTTTGTGGCAGGCTACTGGTACATCTTTCTGTTGGACAAGCCGGCGTGGAATAATCACAGCTATCTATTTGGACTCGTTGGCACATTGCTACTCTTCACTCAGGCACACAACTACTGGTTTGTAAAAAATAACAATACCAACGATCAAATACTTAAATCTTTGCTTTTGCAGCTCTCTGGACAGTTGGTTGAATCCGCAGCTGAGACAATCGGTGCCGTATTGGAATTATTTTCTCATCAAGTTTCAGTTCTTTGTGCTCTACATGTACGCCGGTCTGAAGAAGTTCTCACTGGAGTGGCTCTCCGGCTATGCCATGTCCACTTTGAGCCAACATTGGGTATTTGCGCCATTCCGACAGCTGCTGGACGAGAACCTTATCGATTTGCTGATTATCCATTGGTTCACGGCCATTTTCGATCTCTCCATTGCATTCTTCATGACGTGCGAGAGGACTCGCCTGCTGGTGACACCATTCATGATAAGCTTTCATTTGATGAACTCGCGACTGTTTACCATAGGTAAGTTGAACTCGAAAGAATAAGGGACCGAAGATAAAATACCATCGAGTATAGTATGATATCTTTTCTCTCCTATTCTATTGCTCTTTTAGGCATGTTCCCCTGGGTCTGTCTGGCAGAGGTGCCACTCTTCTTCAGCTTTGACTGGCCACGACGCTTATGTCACTTGCTCAAAATACGGCCAAATGTGAAAGAAAATACAGCAATAATCAGTGATCAAGCTGGACTCAAGGCTCAGCTGCGCAGCTGCATCATAATCATCTATTGCATACTCCAGCTTTTTCTGCCCTACTCGCATTTCATCACCAAGGGCTACAATAACTGGACGAATGGGCTGTACGGCTACTCCTGGGACATGATGGTGCACTCCTACGATACGGTGCTGACCTCCATCAAGGTGATAGACAATGACAATCAGCAGGTGCATCACCTGAATCCCTATGCCTTCACCGAATACGATCGCTGGACAAAGTATGCCGACATGGCTGTCCAATATGCCAAGTGCATCGAGAGGAACATACGCGATGATATGACCAAAAATCCGGACAGCAATCCGATAAAGAGCAGCAACATTTCCATATACTTTGACATTTGGTGCGCCATGAACGGCCGATTCCAGCAGCGCACATTTGATCCGCGCGTGGATCTGTTGAAGGCGCCCTGGTCGCCCTTTAAACAGACACCCTGGTCGCTTCCATTGCTCACCGAACTAAATCATATGCGTCCAAAGCTCAAAACGATTGCAGATGAGGTGCTCGCATGGAACAACTACTCGGACGTCGTTTTTGTAGCTGATTTCCCAGGGCTGACGCTAAGCAACTTCATCGCTCCGGCGCTGTTTAACTGCTCCCTGACGATACTCGAGGGTAATGTGCGCTACAAGAGTGGCAATGAAGAGGAGTCATATTTTCTAACAGCCGGCAAAAGCATCAGTTTGGAGAGCAATGTGACGCACTTTGTGACCACCATTGGTCAGAAGCCTGCATCCTATTTGTACACCTACGTGAACAGGACTATGTTAGAGCAGGCTATTGTGATCGATGATGCGGCTCAGCCAAGAAAACAGGGGCCTCTGTTGCCATTGTGGAAGGAGATCATGCAACGCATTACAAACTACCAGCAGTTCCTTAAGCATCTGGCTAATTGTCTACTGTATTTGCTATACGATGTACCCATACCCATTTCCATACGAGAGAGAGATTAAGAATGAAGCAGTTGAGATAAATTTCTGCCTGCTAACCAACGTATTTTCTTGCCTAAGTGTCACATATTGTGTGGGTGATAAAACTGATAATAAATGTTTAATGTTATATCTCTAAACGATGTTTCGCATATTTATATTGAGTGAATTCTCGAAATTTTCAATGAATCTGAAATTCTTAAAACTTCTTAATTTAAGCCTTTGATGCCACCCACCCAATGAAATCAATATGATTATCTACTATACACATACATGAATAATTGTATTTACAAACCGGGCACAATATTATCTTCAGCCTAAATAATTACACAATCTCCGCAAGGGAGCCTCAACCACAAATTTTGTTGGCTTTGTCGAATTGTAAAGCTCATTATTAACACTAGAAGAGCACTAGACTACAGAGCAATCGGATCTGCACGCTGACGACTGGGTTCAAATTGATGGGTCTGCGTCTCCCACAGGCGGGCATAAAGTCCCTTTTGTTGAAGCAGTTGCATATGTGTGCCACGCTCTCCAACACGTCCATTCTCCAGCACTAGAATCTCATCCGCTTCCTTGACTGTGGAAAGGCGGTGGGCAATACAAATGCTGGTCCGGCCCGTAGTGGCGCGCGAAAGAGCCTTCAAAATATTCTGAAAATGGCATTGATTAGCTTGTGAATTTAATTATAGTATTAGAATGCAACTCACATGCTCTGTGATGGAATCCAGACTGCTGGTGGCCTCATCAAAGATTAGGATTGGCGTGTTCTTCAGAATTGCACGTGCAATAGCCACACGCTGCTTTTCTCCGCCGGAGAGCTTTAAGCCACGTTCACCTACCTGCGTTCTGTATTGATTGGGCCAGCTCATTATCGATTCATGTAGATCGGCCATGCGTGCCGCATTTTCGACGTCCTCGTGCGATTTACCCAGGTTGCCATAGTGTATATTATGCTCGATGGTGTTGTGGAACAGCACCGAGTCCTGTGGCACCACAGCAATGCATTTGCGCAGACTGTCCAGCTCAACTCCGTTGATGTCCTGGCCACCGATCAGAATACGACCCGAATTCGGCTCGAAGAAACGATACAGCAAACGCACCATAGATGACTTGCCCGACCCGGAGCCACCCACAATGGCCACATTCTTGCCAGCAGGTATGGTGAATGAGAGGTCTCTGAAAATGGCCTTACCCGGCTCATACTCGAAATTCACATTTTGAAACTCAATCGATGAGTTGCTATTGTCCACGAAGATGGGTTGTGCATTGGGCGCCGTTTGTATCCGGCTATCCACATTCATAAGCGTAAACATGGCCTGCATATCTAGCAGAGCCTGACGCACCTCACGATACACGCTGCCCAGGAAGCCCAGCGGTATGGACAGCTGGAATAGCAATCCATTTACCATTACCAGATCGCCGACAGTCATGTTGCCCTGCGATATCTCCTTGGCCGCCAGCACCATAATCAAACTCAGAGCACTACTGAATATCGCGTTCTGTCCGAAATTAAGCATCGCCAGACTGGAGCTGGTCTTCAAGCTGGCCGCCTCGTACTTTTTGAGCACCTCGTTGTAGCAGCCAGCTTCGTATTTTTCGTTATTGAAATACTTGACCGTCTCGTAGTTGATCAGCGAGTCGACGGCTTTGTTGCCTGCCTCGTTCTCCGCCTGATTCATGTACACCCGGAAGCGTGTTCGCCACTGCGTCACACTTAGTGTGTAGAGGGCATACACGCCCACACAGCCCATACTAACGCTAGCGAACGCCAGTCCGTATTTCAAGCCCAAAACGCTGGAGACCAGCGCCAGCTCAAAAATCGTCGGCACTATATTGAACACCATGGCTGTGAGCACAAAGTTAATGCCACGCGATCCCCGATCGATCGTCTTGGACAATGCGCCCGTTTGCTTGTTCAAATGGAACGCCAAGTCCAGATTGTGCAGATGCAGAAACACATTGGTCGCAATCTTGCGAATGGAATGGTGAGCCACTTTGGCGAACACCGCATTGCGCAGCTCATTGAAACCAGCGGCACTAGCTCGAGCAATGCCATCTGCGAAATAAACAGGGGAATTAAATGAAGTTCCAATTCTGAATTGAAGTACTCACATCCCAATAACATTGCCGTTGCTGTGGACAGCACAACATCCGGCGCAGTATCCATGTTCAGTGACGTCATTGTGTCCACAGCACCTTTGAATAGAAATGGCACACTCACGGTCAGCAGCTTCGAGCCAGCGAGCAGACCCAGCGAGATGGCCACGCTGCGGATGGATAGTTAGGCTTAAGGTTTAAGAATTTTTGACATTCTTACCGTTTACGCACAAGGGCATCCTCCTTGGGCCAAATGTATGCCATCATGGCACGCATCATATCCTTGGAGGTGACCTCCGGGGCGTCGAGTTTGCCTAGCGTTGAGCCACCATCGTTGCCGCCGCTGCCTATATGAACGTGACAATTTCGTGATTGTTGCTGTTGTGCCGGCGGTCGTTTTTGTTGTTGTTGATTTAGCACTGGAACCGCATTGAATTGACTTTAATGCCCCTAAATCGAAGCAGGCGCCAACACAACAAACGAACAGAGAAACAAACTGGCATTTTTTGGGGTATTTTCAACTTACAAAAAGTGACTCAGTTAACAACAACAAAAACAAAATCAATTTGTTAGTCATATTTCAAAATCAAAATGCAATCAAAACTTTATTAATAAAATGCAGCAGAGTTTTAGTAAGATTTTCTGTTAAACACACCTTCTAACTAAGAACACATACCTTTTGCCTTCTTGGCAAAGACGCCCCCAAGCAGTTTGTTGCCCGGTGTGGGCGTAAACGGCGTTATCCTTTTGGGCTTACCATCATCGGTGCCGGCGAGCGTGGCATATAGCTGCAAGGCAAACAAAATATATTTTTACAACAAATAACCAACAGATTTTTATTAAAAATAAATTTGTACTTTATTGTATTGTTTGTATTTTAATTATTATTAGATGCGCAATGTGTTGACTCAAAGTCGTGCAGATAGTGTAGGCACTCCAAGAGGTAGCCACGTGCAACCGTGCCACTTTCCGTGAGCTGTGGCAGCTTCTCCAGTGCGGCCACAAACTTTTGATATTCGCTGATTTTGTGTGTCAGTAAATAGGACAACTCCGGCTGCACATCGTCGAATTGGCTGGCATCGCCAAAGGCAATCTGATTGAGCAGATTGGGAAAATGTGCGCGCTGCTTGAAGATGAGATGGAGTACAACGCGCAGATTATGCGAGCAGCCCTCGCCGATATGCACAAACATTTGATCCATTAGATTGTGCTCCCTGATGAACTTGAAGATGTTGCGATGATAACTCTGCGTAGCCAACTCCTTATTATGTGCGATGAGCTGCTCAATGTCCAGCAGCGAGAACTCAAAGTAATCATTCGCATTACGCTTCAGATAAAAACCGTACTCGGTGAGTAATTTTAGATTGGGTAAAGCTCCATAGCTGATGAACAGTTGCTCATATTTTGTAAGTTTAGGCGTTGTCAGAGAATCGATTGTCAGCACATAATCTTGACTTTTAGTGCTGGCCAGCAGCTGCAGCTCAGCTGTGGTTTGCACTGTGTCCGAGTGATTAAATAGATCCAGAAAGGGAGCCAGTGCCAGGTTGGTTGTTCCGCTTAGCAACTCCTGAAAATGACTTCGTCCTGGATGCAGTTGACGTGAGTTTAAATAGACACTGCGACTGTTTACTGCAAAGTAGGCGCGCCGATATTCGGCCAGTGTCCAAATCTCCTCGCCGTAGCGCTGACCACAGCACTGGCAATGCTGTGTGCCCACTAGGAACTTCAGCACCTGATAGCACTCGCGTATCTGACGATTCTGTTCCACCGTGCGCTCCAGTATTGCCTCTGGTAAGCATTGCAGCTCCGACATTGCACAGAAATATGGCGTTGTATAGCTGCTTGGCAGACTATCCAAATAGGCAGCAAATGGGGATTCTTGTCTAGCTTCATGCAGATGTTGTAGATGCAAAAGATAGCAGGCAATGAGCGCTTGAAACGAAATGCGTGAGTCCTTGTCAAACCGATCCGGGTCAAAGAGCGCCTTAAACTCTTCATCCGATTCCAGGGTGGCGATGCTTATTAAACAACCAGCGGGCAGGCGGATCAGTTCATCCCCAGCCCGAAAACATTGTGTTTTGGAGCACAGGCCGCGTCCAGTTTCTTGAAAAGTCAACGCAGAGAGTTGAGTTTCATTACGCCAGCCCAGCGAATGAAGTTGCTTGTAGAGCACGTGTAGGCTATCTAATTGCGTATCAGCTGCTGGGCGCCGATGACTCCGGCGCTGGCGCTGTGTGCGTCCCATTTTCGTGTATGTGTGTGCTGTTTTGGCGCCCGATTAATGCCTTGAGGTGAGTTTTGCTTGCTGCAACGAAAGAAGCAGCGTTAAATCTAAATACAACTCCGAAAACAAACTCAACTCAGCTCTAAAAAAGGGGCCAAAACAACACACACGCATATTGTTGCCTGACCTCTTTGTTTTTGTTTATTTTGGTTAGCGAACTGGGCGCCGGGTTTGCAATTAATTTGCGCTGCTTTTGTGTTAATCATTCAATAAACTTATGAAATCGTAATCTGGGCAACTTTATCTACCTGAGAGTGGCCTTGAAATCTTGATATTTTACTTACCACACGCGATTGGCCTTGTGTGTCAAGTGGATTGTGGCATTTAATGTGGAAAGTGTAGGAAAGCGTCTTCTTTTTACTGCACAATTTTCTTAGCTGTAATAGTCCGGCCATACTTTATGCAAAAACAAATACTAAATTCTAATTCGCTGGTAGGGACAGCACTAAATATCGATACATCGCATCCGAGTCAATAGTTCTGGTGGGCTGAGGTTTCAGTGTGACCAGAACTGCAAATTGAGACACTACAACATGTTGTCAGCTGTTGGCGCTGCGTAGTGAATGGCACAAGTTTTATTTATTCTAGAAAAGACCGAGCCCGGCCAAAATGTTTGGTTTAATAAGTTCAGGTAGATTGGTGAGTATTACTATATAACTTGTATTTAATTCATATTTATTGGAATTACTTACTATTAATACAGCCACAAACCGACTTTGTTGCTGTAGATGAGAACAAACTGCTGATAAACGTGCCCGACATTGAGTCGGTCAATTATGTTGTTGTCTTTTTAACTGGCATCTCGCCCCTTCCGCTGGGCACAGCCGCTGCGATTTACTTCAGTTGGCCCGATGCAAATGCAGCACCCACCTGGCAATATCTGGGTCACATCAATAACAACAAACCATCGGCAATATTTAAAATAGCGCAGCTCAAAAAAGGCCACGAACTGGACGCACATGGCAATGGAATGGTTTTTGGCGCCCAAGAAATCTCGCATATAGCACAAATAGGCATTTCCATTGAGCCCGAGCTAACAGTGGCACAACAAACACCAGCAGTTGTACGTTCTCATTTCCATATCATACCAATTATCAATATCACTAATAATCACACTTACCTTCCATGCAGTCTAGCGCCAATGATAATAAACAATTCGGGCAGCGCATGTTGGAAAACTTCTTCAATTACGCTTCGAGTTTTTGTGTGAACGTGCCTGAAATTCCACCCGCCACAACTGAAACATTTGTGCCTTTCTCTGTGGTGCAAAATTGGTATATGAACTTTCAGCGGCGCATGGAACAGAATCCGAATTATTGGAAACAGTGTTGAGCGACTTATTAATTGTATTATAAAGCTGAAAGGCACACAGATGTTGATAGATTTAGAGAGCAAGCATTTTTATTAAAATATTTCAAATATAAGAAAGAAATTTTTTATAAACAAACGACTCAATACTTTATTGGAAATTATAATCAGCATTATTTTTCGAAAGGATCGTGTGGTGTTTCTTTGGTTGTCTTAGCTTCTGAATTTTCATCTTTTCTATGCTTTTTAGCTGGAGATAGAAATTTCGTTGGTTTGATAAGTACTTTAGCTACTTTAATAGCTTTTGGTGTTTTTGCTGCCCGTTTTGGTTTAGCTTCGTCAGTTGGCGATGCTTGTTTTGGTTCTGCTGGGGATACTTTTTTGGGTTCTTTTTCTGTCGGTTTTGGTTTAGCTTCGTCAGTTGGCGAGGATGGTTTGGATTCTTTTCGAGATGCTTCTTTATGTTCTTTTGCTGTGGGTTCTTCTGACGATGAAGGTGCCTTCTTTGCGGCTTGCTTAGACTTGGACTTCGCCAAGCTAGCCTGCGATTTCTGCTTTGCCTTATTTTGCTTCTCTTCCTTAATGGCCGTGAGTCGTGCTCTATTAGCATCTGAGAGTCTGCCGAAAACACTGGTCATGTACTCTTTGTATTCGTGATAATGCTGAAGTTTATTGCCAGTGGCTGATGCCGAATTTGGTAATCGTCCACGATAAACAATGCAGCGCCTGTATATTGCAAGCAGATCAACATTATTAAAAAGTAATCAAGAGCGAAATAAAATTTGTGGTCGCAATTATTTACGTATCTCAGCCGGCACAATTTGGCAAGGTGGCATTCAAACACTCGTGCCTATATAGAAGTCTAAATCGTTTGATATAGCAGAATATGTATTGTGTATATATGTATATATATATACATAGTATATATTTACTGGTATATTCAAACAATGGGATCGTAGCGCTGCTTGGCACGAGTGGCTTTTTTAATTCTACTCTTTGCCCATTTTTCTATTCTATTTTGCCTCTTTTTGTGGTTTGCTAAAAAGCAATTTGGCAAGTTGACACATATATCTAGTCTATATAGTCGAGCGTGCATACTATGAAAAAATAAACTTATATTATAGTTGCAGACACAATGAATCTTACATAGAGCAACAGAAGTCTACAGATGTTTTGTAAACATAAAAAAAGGTATTCTTCATATATTGAGCAATATGTAACAAGCAGAGCATTTTAAAGAAATCTTCAAATGATGCAACAAATGAAAAAATATTCGTTTCCTTGCAGCGTATTCAGAGTTCGTGTTTGATTACAAAACAAACCAAATTAATTGGCAAATTTGTATGTAGAGAGATGTGCATTGATTTAGCTTTTGTAAATGCATTTGTTGCTGTAACAGCAACAAGGAGACTTTTGCCCGACTATTTTCTTGCTGCAGAAAGGTGCCCCGTTTAGCCAGTTAGAATTGCAACGCGCCGTTGTATGCAGCAACAATTAGCAGCGCGTGTTTAAAAAAGAAAAAATAATTAAAATAGGTCAGCTACAGAGCACAGGCAATCAAAATAACAACGCGCGGGCGTTGTCATTCAATGTAGATCGCAAATCAGGGCAGAAGAATCGACCACAAGTTGCGCTGTCAGCCGCTAATAATAATAAATTTAATTCGCAATACTTGATTGCCGCCATCAGAAATCATAATTGTGAGTCAGCCATGTTTTCATCAACAACAACAACGCCGAATGTCTTTTCATCGCTGCCGGAAGTGCCACTTGATGAGCAACGATTTCCGCTGCGTCAATTACAGAGGACGCTTTGGTGTTACTCAACACAAGAGCAACAACCGCAACAACTGCAGCAACTTCTTTTGCACCCGCAGCAGGGTGTGAAAATTGAATTGGATGGAAAATTCCCGTTGCTGCAACCAAAGTGTGAAAATCCCTTACAAAGATTTCCCATGCATCAACCACCTTCTGATGACATCCTTACCAATAACAAGCAAAACTTGGCTCCGCCAGCAGTATTTCGATTTCCCGAGCAAGTGATTCACCTACCGTTGACACAAAGATTTCCTCTTAGTTGCCAATTACCCAACCGGAATTTCAAGAATTCTGTTCAATCAATAAACCAGCGGGGGAGCAGCTCAACACACCTGACGAAGTCAAGGTCTGCGACACTCATGCAATTTCCCACAATTAAAAAACAATTTGTCAGCTTTGGCGATAATCGGCGGCAAACCTGTAAGAATCAGCATGGAAATGGACAAGAAAGCGAGGCAACGGATGTGGTGCCCACACCAGCAACAACACAAACAACAGTGACGCACAGGAGCCACAATATGAGCACTAAAATAGACGTGGATCTGTATATGGATGTGAATGTGGCTGTGGATGTTGACGAAGTTGACGATGATGATGATGATGATGTACATAAGTCGACGGCATTTGATAATGAACTCAATGATCGCAAGCAAACATTAAACTTGAACGTGGAACCAGCTGAAGGCGTTGTTGGCATGCAAAAGGAAATCGAGCATCAACCGGCGGAAAATTTTAATGACGCCTTTGGTTGGCGACACAACCACAACAACAACGACGAAGGCAACGACGACGTGGGTACTGCCAAAAATAAACGCGAAATATGCGAGCAAAGCAAATTAGAGACGACGGCGACTGTTCATAATGAGCTAAATATGACTAAAGAGCAACAGCAGCAACAGCAACAGCAGCAGTCAATATGCTTAGCCAGTGAGCAGGAAAGTCAAACAATAGCCGAGCGAACAACAAATGCCTCCAATCGGCAATCATCAGACGAGCGCGGATCGTCGACAGAGCAAGTGGATGGTCAAGAGCAAAAGTGGCATCTTAAAACGAACGTAACCCAAACCGTAAACGAGGAAGCGTCGTCGTCGTCGAATATAGAATACTTAAAGTGTGCGGTTCGCGCGTGCCTAGACGAAAGCTCAAGCAGTGTTCCTTCTCTTGTCGTAGATCTCGATTTGATTGATCTATTGGGTGAGCTGGTGCAATTGATTGCCCCGCCCACAAGCACGGGTAATATTTGGAGCGTACCATTGGTGGAGGAGCAGGTGGTGGTCCATGAATGTGCGGACATGACGGTGACGAAAGTGAGTGACGATAGTGAAGCAGCAACATCCGTCGTTGTTGACATATATAGCGAGCATATTGAGCAGCAGTCAGCTGAACTGGATGATAACAACAACAGTAGTAGCAGCATCGACAACGACAACAACAACGACAACGACAACAACAGCGACATGAAATACGAAATGCTGAAGAGCACAACACGATTGCCAGAAACGCTACCGAGTCGTTTAACGAGCACAGCAGCAACAGCAACAGCAAGAACAGCACCCTTGACAACAGCAACAGTTGCTCCCGTCCCAGCGGTAATAACACGCATACGTGATGTAACTACACCGACAACATCCGCATCCCCGCGTCCCCTTCTTGGCGAGCTAAAGCGGAACTCCTCAAGTCGTGATGCAATCTCGATTGATGTGGAATCCTTGCTGCCACAGCGCACACTTCTGCGACGCCAGCGACGTATGCGCTCCCAGGAGTCGGTGGAGGAGAAGCCCGAGGATATTGTTCAACGTCTGAACAAGTTAAAAGAGCGCATTTCGGGTGCGCTGAGCGAAGTTAAGGGTGTACTAAAACAGTACAGCACAGAGAGTGAAGCAGAAGAGGCCGGAGAGAAATGGGTGGGACCAACAACGTCAGCATCTGCGTCAGCAACAGCTTCTCCGTCTACATCAGCATCAGCTTCTGCGTTAGCTACTGCGTCAGCTGCTGCATCAGATGCTGCACTAGCTCCAGTTGGGAAGACAGAAACGGAGGCGGAGAAACAAGCTGTGCACTTTCGATTTGTTAAGAAAGTTCGTAGGCGTAGCTTCTTCGATGAGACGGAAGAGGAGAAGGAAAAGGAGCAGGAGACAAAGGATGCTGCAAACCTGGCCATAACTGAGGTGCCGATCAATGAGAGTGACATCAAAGAGCAAAGAATTGAAGCATCAATAAAGACCACCGAAGACCAGAAGAAATCAGCTGAATCTATTACAAGAAGTGACGTTATTGAGGATTCGAAGCACCCAATGGATGCAGCACGGCAAACTAAAATCAATGAAGAACATAAGAAACCAAATGAATTTGCAACACCAAACAAAGTCAACGAGGATCAAAAAATATCTAAAGAGGCTACAACTCAAAGCAAAGTTATTGAGGATGTGAAAACACCCATAGAAAATACCACAGCGATCAAGGCCAATGAGACGCAGTTGAAACCGACTGAAGCTGCTACGCTATCAAAAGTCACCGAAGATCAGAAAAAATCAATGGAAGTTGCGATTCCAAGCAAAGTCAATGTGGAGCAATATCCAATAGGAGCAAGCAAAGTCACTGAACAGAAGCAGCCACCAAAGCAAACACAGGAGGAACAGGAGCGAAGCTCAAAACGGAAATTTAAGCCTATAGAAAAACCTACAGTCGAAGCCAAAATTGAATTTCTAGCCAAGGTGCAAAGCGAACTCAAGTCAAAACCCAAGCCAAAAGAGTCAAATGAGCCAAAACAACCAAAAGAGCCAAAAGAGCCAAATGAACCAAAAGAAGCAACAGCAGCCAAAGAGCTGCCCAAACAGACAGCAACTCCACCAACAGCTACAGCAGCTAATACGGCTGTTACACCACCAGTAACTCTGACAGCAACCTCTGAGCAACCCCATCCCGTGGAGGCAATGGAAGCAACACCGCTAGCAGCCGCATTGCCCAAAGAGTCAGCCACGCAGCCAGACACGACAGCCGAGCCAACCAAGGCGACTAAAAAGAAAGTCATTGTCAAAGTGAAAAATACGCGACGTGCATCGATTGGCGCCGTTGAGCCATCAAAGATTAAGGCTGAGCCGGTGCTGATCGATGTGCTGGCACAAAGACGACCCTCCGACTCGGAAGCGATTGTCAAACGCAAGAAGAAGCTAAAATTAACGACCAGCAGCGCTACGGCAACCGTTGCCGAAGGCAATGAGGGGCAACAATTGCAAGAACAACAGCTAAAGCAAGAACAAGAGGCGACAACGATAAATGAACAAGTTGTAACTGCGACCCCTGCCAAAAGCGTATCAGCAAAAGCAGCAACAATTGCCAAGAGCGCGAAGCAGGCAGTTGCAGCGCCAGCAGCAGCAGCGGCGACCACAGCAGCAACAACATTAAGCGTAGCGACAACAGCAATTGTGCCAACGGCGCCAAAACAATTGCCAATCGATGTCGTGATTGCCAATCAAGCAGCAGCCAGCGAGCCGAGCAGACGCGCCAGCCTGAAACTATCTGAATTGGTGGGTGAAACGGTGCTGGTGGTGCCAGCAGCAACAGCAGCAGCAACAGCAGCAGCAACAGCAGCAGCCGGAGCAACAACAGCAACTACAGCGAGCACAAAGGACATCAATACAAACTCAACTGCAGCGACAAGGATCAGCAGCACATTAAGCCAGTCCAAAGAACCCATTAATCAGAGAGCAATTAGCCCGCCACAACAACAAGTCAAACCACAGGTGGTTGTTGCCGTTGACATTGAAGTCGCCCCCGTCGTAGCGACGACGACATCGACGACGACACAAATAGCAGCGACATTGAGCGAAGTCTCACACGAAGAGTCATCGCCACAACAACAACAGCAGCAACAACAACAGCAACAGCCACAACAACAAGATAATCAAGTAGCTACAAAAGACAACGCACAGGCGCAACAAAATAACAGTCTAATTGCCATGCCGGAGCTGAAAGTACTTGCGGGTCCTGTGCAGCCCGTTAAAATTGAGACGGTTGAACAGCCGCACGATGAATCCGATTTGGTTGTGGCTAAAAAGAAGTCACCACATCTGAAGAAACTAGTGCGTAAGACCTCCATAGACAAGGGCAAGGAAAAGGTGGTTGACGCCATTAAACTGAGCTCCATACTCAAGGATAAAAATAAAATAGCCAGTCAAGCGGACAGAATCAACAAGTTAACGCCACCCAAAAAACAATCGAAGGCAACACCAACAACAAAGGAGCAGGCAGGAGCAACCGATGTGCAGGAGCAGCAGCAAGAAAATGCTCAAGTTACCGAAGAAAACACAACCGAAACGCAACTCGAGCTGGAACTTGAGCAGCAACCGGAAACGGAGCCGGAACCAGAGCCAAAACCCAAGAAACCGCGACAAATCAAAAAGAAAGTCATAATAAAAAGACAGAAGCGAAAACTTTCAATTGGCGATACATTCTTTATACAGCAGGAGCCCGAGGAACCCAAAGTGCCTGAAATTGAGACAATAGAGAAAGCCATTGCCTACGTAACAGATGATGAGGATGATGTGGAGCCCGAACCGGCGACGGAGCCATCAAAACCCCTCAAATCATGTCTGCACGTGCGTGAATATAAGATCGGGGATTTGGTGCTATATGCGGAGCGTTATCGAAAAACCCAAGTGCGCTGGAAACGTGGTCGAGTCTTGGAGCGTATTACCAGCATTTCGTATAAGCTGGATATTGAGGGCAAGGAAGTACCGGCCCACATCAGCTATATTAAGAAGTACACCGGACGCAAGGTGAAATTCGTTGGCAAGGAGTACCTGGATATTGAATACGAACAGGTTGTGGAGGAGGAGCGTCGAGCGCGCAGCTATAGCATATGGAATATGGTCTAAAAGGGAAACAGCACTAACCCAATCCCATGTAATGTTGTAAGTTGTGTAAGTGTGTTCCCACAAGTTATAATCGTCGACCTCTCCTTTTGAGTGGAATTGAGAAATTTCGCAATGGAATTTTTTGAGGATCTCAAGTATGACATTCAGTTAATTGTATAGTTAGTTTTATCTGTACTATATAAAACCTGTAAATATCTGTGTAGTATAGTTTATCCTAGTGTTAATGCCTTAGATTTCTATATATTATATGTACGTAAATTATTCCAAAGATTTCAACTCGTTGGAAAATCAACAATCAAAAAAACAACAAGTGCAAATAGAGTGTGGCTCAAAATAGTAACGAATTTGTTATAAAATTTCACGTCGCCTTTCGTTTTAAATGTTTAGTTTACATTTTAAGAAATTGACGAAAAAAAAAAATATATATATATACATTTTTAATAAAGAGAACCAAAATATTTGAACTATGCACATTTCGGATTATTTACATCATCACTTTGCGATCATCGCAACAACAACGGCAAGAATTCAAAATTCAATTACTCATAAACATTTTTATTAGTTTGTTTATTTAAAAGCTGTGTGCTTCATTTTTCGTATTGCGGCGTTCTCGACTTATATTTATAGATTTGTATATATACGATAATATTGAAAAATGAATGAATAAAATCAAAACATGCTTGAGTTTTACACAAAACATCAGATCTCTGACCTGTTCCCATTCTGGGTTATTATCTTAGCGCCTCTTCTTCAAAATAGTCATAGGCCATATGGCTATATGCCCGGCTCTGCTATATCCTATCTATAAATCAAACATATATCCGCCCACTCCATCAACTTATGCGCCAACAACAAAAATGCGTGTCATTAATAAAAATTTGGCAAAAAGAAACAAAACACGAGAAAAAACATTGCAAAAATAAAAACGGCGACAGAAAAAAAAAAAACAGTAGAGCTAAACATTTTTGCCGAGCATTTCTCATAATTGATGGCCAAGGCGTCTTTCGCTTTCTGCTTGAGAAATCCCTCAAAGATTATTATCGCCTTGCCTTTCGTACAAGAGCACTGAACAACAAAGGCATTTCTACATGAAAATATATAATATATATATATAGTACTTATAAGCCATAAACACATATTTCGGTTTGTATAGATGTGGCACTTATTGTATATGGCATATTTGTGTGAGTGTGTGTGTGCGTGTGTGTGTGGGTGTGTGCCATTCTAGCAAATTTGCTACATTCCTGGGATTTAACAGCGCGTCTTTGTGTGCAGGGTTTTTCATTCAATTTTTCGTGGCTGGCAGCTCGACGCGACCCGATTAATAATATATGCTTTATATATTTAATGCATTAACAAATTGTAACAAGACATATAAGCAATTTCGTGCTGATTGAAAATCATTACTAAAAATAAAGAGGTAAATAGTGTGGGAAATCCCTCAAGCTTTAGACTTTAAAATATTATTATTAAATATTAGGAAAAATGACACATGAATATGAATTATGTATCTATATCTGATAAAAGAAATTTATGTTTGCACTTGTAACTTTCAGATAAGTACTAAAAACCATTAAAAAAGTATAAGAAAAGTTTAAAGAGACGTATGCAAATTAAGATAGAATATGGGAAAATAAGATAAGAATATAGGAAATTTTTTAAAAAAATATTTTAAACACTCAACAATTTAGAGAAATCTAGCTACACATGTAGGAATTTTTGTAGGCCTCGGCCTTCACATGTTTAGGGAAACAAACTTTTGTGGCACTTCTGAGAGCATAGAATATTTCCATAAATCAGCGCACAAATCTAGCGAACCACTTGCCGACTATTAGCAGGACCATCGCATATATGTCGCTACATTTAATTTGTAGTTGTTGTGCGAGCAAAATTCAAAACATGTCTACACAACGAGAACTGGCAACGGCAAATCGCTAAATTCAATATAAAAACCGGGCAGCTACAAGATCAATTTGGGATTTGTGGGGATGGCGGATGGGGTTGAGAGATGGCGGGGGATCTTTTTAGTATCAAACGCTGACTAAAAACTGTGCCAAGTTCCTTGCGCTAGTTTCATGCGACAGCGACATGGACATTCACATTCACATTCACATTCACATCCACATCTGCATCGACATCGAATGTCTCGCAATTTGTTTCAAAGTGCATATCTGCGAAAGCGAGGCCAGGCTAATTACTAACAACGCAAAAACCAAAAGAGCAAGTTGAAAAGAATTATTGGAGCCTTCATGTTGCGAGCATACAACAATTTATCGCCATCAAAAAGACAGACAGGGCATATTTGCCAAGCTTACTCAGCAAAAATGTAGGGAAATAACGAGGAATCACACGATGCATCTGAACTTTGGCAAGGCCAAGTCAAATACACATATATATAACAACTTTCGAGAGAGCTCTCGCTAGAGAAATGCTCGAAAAAACCACACATATATTTTCACGTAAAATATTATCGTATGTTTACACAATGCGCGTATTTTCGATAAATCTATTGGGAGGAGATCAGCCTTCAAATGTTTCTCTTTTATTTTTTGTATGCCCTGGAAACACAAAATGTGCCAGACGTGTATATTAATACGTAAGTAGTTGTGTAACATATTTATGGAACGCGCAACCCATTCCAAATAAATTTGTTTCAATTCGATGAAAGTTATTGCAGTGGAAAATGGTGGATTTTGAACTTTTGCGGTTGAAAATGTGAAATCATCCAAATGTGGATTTCTTGGGAAAATTGTTTACATGAATGACAAGTTGAAAATGCGAGGTCAAACTACAGTTAAGCAGACCTGGTTTTTTTTAAATCTGATAACTTTTAACAAATCGATTCCAACTAAAAATGTAGTATTATTCTAGAGATCAAACCATGATTAAAAAACATTAGTTTTTGAAATTCTGATCTTGTTTCAGAAAGTTATGCACATGCACTTTTTTTGAGGTACGATTGACACCTGCGGCAGGTAAAGTACAGGGTATACACTTGGTATTACTTGATTTACTAATCTGAATTATTTTTGGGGGCGACGGACGGATGCTTGGCACACGTTTCGGTTTTTGACGCGTTCGAAAATCGATTAAAGTGAAAAATCAGCTAGCTGCTCTTTGGTGTCAACGAAGACACCGATGAGGACGCCCGCCCGATATGGCGTCATGCCCGATGGCCGACGCCAGACGCCCAACGCCTGACGCCATTTTGAATCATTGCAAGCGATCGTCACCGAAAACGCGAGAAGCGCGACGTCGATGGACACTTTGAAGGCGCGTCGTGCCGCATCTCACCTGAATCATTATCGCTGCAGTTGTATCGATGTGTGGCAGCAGTAGCCCAAGGTCTGATTAAGCACCTTGGCATTTAGAGAACCGTTTCTCTCTATCAACAAAGACACACAGAGTGCAGCAAAAATAGTTGCCAACTTTTAAATATATACAGACGTGAAACATGAGCCGAGTTGATAGATAAAATGTCGCTTACTTTTCATTATCGATATTAAGGAGCGTTGTGTCGAAGCGCGGCTGAACATAGGGCCAACAGCCCTGATTCTTGTGCTCCTCCTGCAGCCAAATCAGCTCGGCGGTTTTATACTTTTCAATCTCCTTGACAACAATATCATAGGGGAACGGACAGATCTGCAGAGGAAATCAGAAAAATATAAATATAAATCAATGACACTTGAAATGCGATTGAAATTTACCTGTTCCAGCCTCGCTATGGCTACGGTTTCTTCCTGCTCGTGATCCTCGCGCTCTCTAACCAGATCATAATAGACCTTTCCAGAGCAGAAAATAAGCTTCTCCACACAATCGGGACGCTCTGCTGCCTTACCAGTTTCTGGAATGCAGCGCTGGAAGGAGCTGCACTCGTCAAAGTCTGTGAAGGGACTCCTTGCCAATGGATGACGCAGCAGAGACTTGGGAGTGAAACTGATGAGAGGCTTACGAAAACCGAGGGCCACTTGACGTCGCAGCGCATGGAAGAGATTCGCTGGCGTCGTCACATTCGTTACAAACCAATTGACGGCCAACAGTTGGCGGGCAACAAAGTCAGGGTCACACAGATCCGGAAAGCAGTCTTGATCATCGTCGCTGAGTTGCAGAAAGCGTTCAATGCGACCGGAGGAATGTTCCGGACCCATGCCTTCCATGCCATGTGGCAGAAAGAGAACAAGACCAGATTGACGCACCCATTTCGTTTCACCGCTGGCCAAAAATGTGTCTACAATCGGCTGAGCTGTGTTGTTAAAGTCACCAAATTGCGCCTCCCAAATGACCAGCGTATTGGGATTGGCCATAGAAAAGCCCAGATCGAAACCCATCACCGCGCACTCCGACAGGGAACTGTTGCATACGAAATACTCCGCCTGATCGGGATACAGAAACTGAAGCGAATTGTATGTCTGTCGATCCTTAGACTGATGATGCAGCACATGATGGCGATGCGAGAAGGTGCCACGCTCCACATCCTGCCCGGACAGACGCACATGTATGCCATCCTTAACTAGTGTACCGAACGCTAGCGCCTCGCCCAACGACCAATCCGCCACACACTCCTCCATCATCTTTTGACGCATTTGCAAAATACGCATAATACCCCTGCAAATATCGAAATAAAAATCAAGCACAAATATTGATATAATATTTAGGAATATAACTCACTTGTGCACATCGAACTTTTGTTCTGGGGGCGGCGGTGAGGAGTACACGTTTCCAATGTGTTGGATGATCTTGAGATTAACACCCGTTGGGCACATCTTGAGACGATCCCGACCCTGAAAGAAGGCTGTCCACGGTGAATCCAACCAGTGCGAATTCTGCAAGAAGAGAGAAATAGATTCGAGACCAGCTACAAATGTGCGATAACTGCACCTTAAATGTTTTGATCTTCTTGGACTCCGTAAAGGCCTTATTACAGATCTCTTCATACTTGCTGACCATTGCAGTGTAGTCTTCCATTTTGATGACACCAGCTTGGACCAGTCGGTCGGCATACTTAGCCGTACAGGGCTTCATCTTTCGAATGCGCTGATACATTAGCGGCTGGGTGAACATAGGCTCGTCGGACTCATTGTGGCCATTGCGACGATAGCCGACAATATCAATGACCACATCCTTGTGGAATTTTTCCCGCCATTTGGCGGCAACGCGTGCACAATGAACACACGCCTCCGGATCATCGGCATTGACATGGAAAATGGGTGCGTTAAGGACACGAGCGACATCCGTGCAGTAGCGCGAGGAGCGCGAGAAACGTGGATCTGTGGTGAAGCCCACCTGATTGTTGACCACCACGTGAATAGAGCCATATGTGGTGTAGGCAGGTAGATCCGATAAATGAATGGACTCATAAACAACGCCCTGGCCACAAAAGGAGGCATCTCCATGCATTATAATCGGCAGCACTTTGTTGCCCTGGTAATCGCCAAGATGGCACATTTCGGCACGTGCCTTACCCAACACCACCGGATTGACAAACTCTAGATGCGATGGATTGGCCACAACGGTGATCCGAACGTTTTTGTTGTTGAAACGATTCAGTCGATTACTGAACATACCCAGATGATATTTCACATCACCGGAACCCCAATCACTGGCCTTAAGGCTATGGAACTGAGAGAGTATATCCTGGATCGGCCTGTGGCATATATTGGCCAGAACATTTAGACGTCCACGATGAGGCATCCCAATGTAGACAGATTCAACACCTGACTGGACTGATTGATCAATAATTTCGTTCAAGACTGGTATCATTATATCACAGCCTTCCAATCCGAAGCGTTTCTCCGAGCTGAACTTTTTCGCCAGAAAGTTCTCGAAACCTGTGGAGCGTGTGAGTCGCTTCAGGATCAGCTTCTTCTCATCGGCTGTGAAATTTATAGAGCCTGGCTTCTCGAAATGCTCACGTATCCAGTTGCTTTTAAAGAACGAAGTGATCATCATGTATTCCACACCAATATGACCACAATAAACGCGCTCCAAACGATCCAAAATTTCTCTAGAGCGGAAATTAATTTTCTAGTATTTTTTAGATGTCTTGTCAAGGATTACTCACTTAAGTGGCAGGAATTGCTCATTGCCACCAATTAATGTCGATATTGGAAGCTTGAACAGAGCATTCAAGTCATCTGCAAAAGGATAAGCGGGTAAAACGAGCAGATTTCGCATAATATATATCTTACTAAAGGAATAGGAATAATGCTGGCGCAGCACAGCTCGAGTTGCCTGTAATTTCCTGTTATCGATGGATAAGGAATGACCCGTTGGACCCACAATCCCCAACGGATCCAGATCAGCAGCGAGATGACCACGCGTTTGATAAGCTCGAATTATGGCCTGTACAGCCAAATGATCATCTATGTATTTCCAATCAGCATTGGGAGCAGCTGTTGCAGATCCAGCAGTGGCGGAGACGCTCCGAGACGAGATCGCCGTAAGCTGTTTCTGTTTTTTGGGCTCAGGCAGAGAGGAAAAGTTTCGTGGCTTGCCTTTGAAGTACGCATCCCAGGACTAAGGAATGCTCAACATTGAAATAAGCTTATTAGTACCGACCACAGTATTACCTCATCAACGGAGCTGGGATTCTTCCACCACTTGGAGTACAATCTGTCGATGTAAACTGCGTTGCTCCCATTGGCCAGGCTGTCGAAATAAGCTCCCGGATTCGTTTGCCCTGCAAATATCGTGGAGGCAACTTGCAAACTCCGACGGGTCATATTATGGCACCTATATTCATATCCCAGACTCTTGGAAAATATGACTTGTCCAAATTTGGCATTGCTAAGACTCATGTTTTTATCCCCAAAGTAAAATAAGTATATTTAAAATTTTGAAAACAGAATAAATTTTGAAACTATTGATTGTTAAGCATTTTGCTTTATCGACTCAGTAGAATTTTATTTGTCAAGCAAGTTATTCATGACATGTTAATTTGTGATAATATCTATCAAAAAGTGGGCATTCATATATTATCTTTGCATGCTGTCGGGGGTTTTTTTTATTTATGTGGCTTTTCCTTTGGCTTCCAGAAAACTTTTATCACTACATTTCTTAAATTAAAAGGATTTTTTCATCTCTATAAGCTTCAGCTGTTTTTTGATATAATCTCGTCTAGTGCTGAAGGTTTCCTATTCAACAGCGTGTTGATAGCTTCGTGATTATTTTTATTGAAAATGCTCATATTTTTTTTATTGGATGATCTATGGATGTAGAAATTTCCTCTTTTCGAGGACTTAAGATTATATGTCCTAACACATAATCGGATTCTTGCAATTCTCCTATTTATTTTGCATCGCAGACAAAACTATTGTTATACACTCTTTGCTTGGAACAATTAAAGGTATTTAATTTTGTGGATTCTTTTCTTTTCACTTTTGTTGCCTGCACTGAAACACTTAATTTGTGGGCCGGAATGTAAGAATAATGACGCAAATTTAAATGTGGTGTAAGCAGTCATAGGTTTTTAATATTTCCATTAGCAATTTAGTTCCAAAGAAAATAAAAATAAATTAAGTAAATTTATATTTGAATGTGGAGCCTTATGATTGTAGGTGTTGCAAGAAATGTTGACGTTTCCACAGTATTTTTTAGCTAGCACAAGCTGGTCACACTGCTATATAATGAGTGCCAATGAACTGTGCAAAGTTGTCCAACACTTGCAAAACACCACAGCTGGACAACACAAGAAGAAACCCACGCTAAGAAACAAATATACATTTTTGTTTATTATCAAAAATAAAGCACAATCTGAACGAAATTTACCTAAGCAATGAATCAATTTCACACTCCCTCCTTCGGCGACGAAGTCTTCGAGATGAATGAAACGCCCCTGGAACAGACGACACAAGAACAACAACAAAATGCTGTAAGTTGAAGAGAGCTCCAGCAAGGAGCGAGGAGCTGCTCCAAATAATGATGAGCGCCAGGTCAGATATGCCAATGTGCCCGTCGTTTTGTGTTGATTCTTGTTCATTTTTAACGGCTCGATTTAAATGATTTATTGTTGCCTTTTTTTTAATAAAATCATTGAATATTGCAACTGGAGCTGGTAAAAAAAAAAACAAAAAAAAAACGTTTGCGTGCAGCAACAAAACTTGAACTGAAACGAATATGTTTTCTTTACCAATGAATACATACATCTAAGTTAATGAATGGGCTGCGCCAACTGGATATCAGTTGATAATTGTTTTATAATGGCCGAATTGGAATCGCTCTAGTGGAGCTTTACCGCTGTCATTTGCTGTGTGTGTATGCATGTGAGTGTTTGTCTGTGTGTGTGTTTGAGTTTGTGTATATAGCCTCAGATGATGGCATCAGTAAGCGCATGAGGGTTATCGATACAAACCAACAACAATCAACTAAAAGCAAGCGCTTGCTTATCAACAAGCACACGCACGCACACACAGCTGACATACAGACAAGCGAGGCAGAAACAAACAAACACTCACACATATACAATCAGTAGGTTGGGACTGCCGCTGAGTGGCGCTCTATCCAGAGCCATATGCGCCTCCGTAGCCAGCGGCAAGCAGCTAGCAAGCAATACGTGTGCGTTATGCACAAAAAAAGCACATGTACAAACATACGCATACCAGTGTCTAATATTATAGCTGACGGTGCGAATAATAATAATTCAGTTTGATTCTGATTCGATTTCAATTTCGAATTTCAATTGACAAACGCGCATCTAAGATGAAGAAGTTACTAGTGAGCGTTTTCCCCATAAACACAAAAGAAAAAATCTAATTTATAATTGTCCTTTGGTTGTTTTTTTTCAGTCACGTCGCATCAGTCGACTCAACAGTTTCGAGCATTCCACGCTGGGTGAAGATGAGAATGGTCACATGGATCAGCACTATGACACAAACAGCGCATTCAGCAACATTAACAGTCACAATCTATTGTCAACAACAGCACAGCAGCAGCAGCTGTTACCACAACAGTCACAGCAACAGCAACAACAGACGCAGGCTCCATCTAAACCTTTAGCTCCATATGCGTTGTTCTTTCGCGACACAATGACGGCAATTAAGCAACAGAATCCAGCTTGCACGCTGGAGCAAATTACAGCGATAGCGCACAACATGTGGGAGTCAATTGATGAGAAGCAGAAAAACGTCTACGATCAACGGCATGAGCTGGAAAAGCGAGAATATATGCGACAAATGCGCGATTATCAGCGCTATCAGCAATTAGGCGAAACGGGGACAGCAACAGCAAACGAACAGCCGTCGACACTGACCGAGGAAGAGACGCCAGCAATTGCTGCTGTTGCTGCTGCCGCAGAGCCCATTATCAGCAGCGGAACAGCATCGTCAACGACGCCGCCGCCATCAGAGCAAATCCAATTGTTAACAGAAGCAGCTGCTGTGCAGAAATGTACGCGAGATCAATGCAATAAGCCGGCAATAATAAATCCTGATTGGGAGGACGAGTATTGCAGCAATGAATGTGTTGTCATCCACTGTCGGAATGTTTTTACTGAGTGGGCGCGCTCTTTGCAGAACTCGCCCACGTAGTAATTTTACTTAATAGCCACACTTTTAGTTATTAACTAAAATATTTAGACAAACAATCGCAATCGTTAATCGCGAGTGTTGTCAATCAGCTGTTTTCTGCGCAGCGTTGCCAGCCAATTTATTGAAACACTGGAATTTGGAATCTGAAACATGGCGCGCATTCAATTTGTTTTGTAAATTGTTTTTCTTTGGTTTGTTCAACATGCTAGTATTTATGCATTTACCAATAATAAAAAAAAGAAAGAAATGGACAGCATACGTTTTGCAAATGTAACTTTTAATAAATACACACATTTATTAAACTTGCTTTTCATTATCATTGCATCAATATATATCAATGTCAGTTTGCTTACAAAATACATTTCATTGTTTCGTTTAATATTTATATCAAATAATTCAAATGTATATAAATTAAAGAAAAAAAACATTTTTCTGGTTGCGCGCCCGATCCGCTGAACTACAACGAATAAAAATTCAAATAAAGAACAGTATAAAAAATTGCAAGGCTTAAAGTAATTAAGATTAGGTCTATAGGTAATATTTAGAGAGAGACTGAATCATTATTTTGTTGTTAGAAATATGTTAAAGCTGCAGCGCAGAGACTACTTAAATGCAGCTGGCAAAGCACATAGTTAAATTAGTTCTTTTTATGATGAGAGTAGTACTTAAAGCACACACAAAATTCCAGCGAAAATTCCAAAAGTAAGAAAATAATATAAAATAACATAAAAGCAAGCGCACACACTAAATAATATCACCAAATTTGTTATACTTTTTGACATTGCTTCGACTTCGATTCCGCCTGGCATACAATCTCATTACAATAATAAGTATTTAAATATGTTTTGTATTGTTTTTGTATTGTATTATATAGGGAGGAGGGACAATAAGTTGTATAATATATATATAAATATATATATATATATGTAACTGCTGTAATTTGTAGTGGGAAGTGCACACATCGTTTGCTTTGCTAGTAACATGTTTTATCTCATCTTCATCTCTATTGATTATTATTGGGCTTATTGTTAATATGGTTCCTGCGCCTGCAACTACATGCTATTATTGACTAGAGTTGCCTTATGGGACGTGTATGGGTGTTTACTATTTATTTATTCTCGCTCGGCTCATATTTGATATGACCTGTAAATGGAGAAAAAAAAGGATATTTTAGATACTAAATTCCTGGTGGAATAATGCTCATTTGTAGCTTTACCGTTTTGTATATTTACTCCACAATTTGCAGTTCGCTGACATTAATATTCAGATCGGCGCTGTCCTTGCAGAAGGTGCTCGATCTCTCCAATTTGGATTCGACACGTCGCTCGCTGTTTTCCACCAGCTGCTGCTGTTGTTGCTGGCCATCGATGAGCAGGTCCAGCTTCTGTTTGACCGCCTGGGCCGTTTTGTACGGATGCGAGCCATTCATCATGACCCCATTTGTGGTTGGTGGCGGCTTGTGAGCACCAAAACCATTTGTTGTTGTTGTTGCAGTTGTTGTTGTCTTGCGCAAGTGCAGCGTATTGGGACGACGTGTGGGTATATTGGAGGGCAGACTGTTGCGTAGATTGTGCTGCTGCAGCAGCATGCTGCTAACGGCGGAATGTGATGAGGATCGCAGCGGGCCAGCAGAGGCACGCAACTGTGTCTGCCGCTCATCCCCAGAGCTGTGTTGCTGCTGCTGCTGCTGCTGTTGTTGCTGCTGCTGTTGTTGCAATTTGTTCTTCTCGGCTCGCTTGGCGAGTATCTCGCGTGACTTGGCCGATAGAAAACTGGGACGACTCTTGGCTGTTGCTGCTTCACCGCCAGCCGGCACCGATATGGAGCGCTGTTTGAACATCTCCCGCGTCGACAAAGTGCTGCTCACCGAGGACAAGCGACTGGTTGCCGATTTGGTTGTGTGCACCGAACTGGGACTCGAACCGTTGGAGGCACCACTGGCAGCATTGTGCTGCTGCTTCAACTGACGCGTCGCCTTGTTGCCCACCGTCGAAGTGCGTTGGGTGCCTCGCAGTGGCGGCCCCGTTGTGTGTGGCTTGGTGGTGGTGGCGCCACCACCGTTGAGCTGCTGCACGCGCGCCAATTTCGAGCTGCTCGTCAGCGATTCGTGTGAGATCGTTTTATTGGTAATCACCGAGCTCTTCATGCTCTCCGCCAATGAATCCACATTCAGATCGGAGGAGTAACGCTCACGTGAGCCACTCTTGGCCAGACTATCGGTGGACAGATTGCTCGACTTGTTGCCCAGACGCTGCTGCTGGCCGCCATTCTGCTGGCCACGTCGCACAGCCGCCGGACTTGAGTTGCGCGAACTGTCGCTCGACGAGATGTGCAGTTTCTTGGCCTGCGCCTTGCGTGCCGCTGCCCCCGTTGCCGGTATACTGCCACTGGTGGCGCTACGCATTGGACCCGCCGCCGTGTTGCCAGCGCTAGCTGCACGCGGCTTGCGCGGCTCCATGTAGCGAGCACGCACCTCACCCAGACGCACAGGCGCCGCTGTGCTGCGTGCTGCTGCCGCTGCGCTTTCCGTGTGCTTTTGTGCAGCTGCAACAACTGCAGCGGTTACTGGTTTTTTTTGTGTCGCTGGTGGCGCCTCGGACTGTGTGCGTCGATGCGTTGTCAAATTGAGACTGTTCCGCTCGCTGGCCGCCTGCGAGCTGGCGCGATGCGTTTGCGGGACATAGGCGCGTGAATTTGACTTGAGCAATTTACCTGCAGGAAGAGGAAACAAAAAAGAAGAGAAGCATTTAAATTGGAATTTGGACAGACACATGTCAGACAATAGATGCGGCCAGGTCGCCCATAATAATGTCTGTAGAGGCTGTAAGGAAGACGAAGAAGTAGAATCTCCTGAACACCACTATGGGAAGCCGATTCTTAAATACAACCAACTAAATTGAGTAGATCCAAATGATGACGGCATCACAACTGGTCATATTTGGCCTACGGTGGACTTGCCTAATCTAAATTGGATCTTGGACTCATCATGGATACTCACTGTTGCCCTCGCGCAAATCGTGATTGGCCTGAACGCCCCGCTCAGTGGTCTGCACATTGCCCGGCTGCTGATCATACGTTGTCTGGGTGTGGATGGCCTTATACTGTTGTTGCGTCTCGTGCGCCTGGGCGCGCTTCGACTGCGCCTGGATGGCGAGCTTGATTTGAACGAGATCCTGACTGCGTGTGCTGCCGCCAAAGGAGAAGGCCTTGCTGACCGGTTTGCCACCGTTGCGCTTGAGATCGAGTGGCTCCGTCAGCCGTGCCATTGTCTGGATCTTCTTGCGCAGCTCCAGATCCATGCGTTGCCACGCAGTAACGCGCATCGCACGCGAACACTGCCGTATCAGGCACTGTTCGACGGCATAGACAAGAGCGCTGACCAGCCGTATGTATTCCGGCTGCCAGTCGAGCTGCTCCTCCTGCAGACCCTGCAACTCCTTGGCCAGTTCACCGAGATTCTCGGGCATTTGGATGAGCTTCGCTTGCAGCACCGTATTCAAGCGTGTGACACGCTGATAACTGCGACAAGCTTGCTCCGCCGTCAGAGCAGCAGCCGTTTGCAGCAGCAGCGACTCCAGCCGAGGAATGTGCCGGCTGCGATCATGGCCCAGCGACAGAAACGAATCGCTGGCAATCAAGCTGGCGAAATGATCACCCACATAGCAATAGGCGGCGTCCAAAATGTCGCGCACCAGCTGCTCACAGACATGACCCCAGCGATAGGCGGACAACTGGGCCACCAGATGATCGCATTCGAGCACCGTGTCCAGCACCGTCTCGGATGTCTGTGGGAGGTTTGGAAAAAGGCATTAGAATGAGGATGAGTATGAGAAGGGAACCCTTTTGACGTAGAAGAATCCTTACCAAATAAGCAACAATCTGCTGGCGACACCGGCCGAGTATGTCTGGCGGCAGTTGAGCAAACTGCCGCGTGGGCCACACCTTGAGATAGTGGCGACACGTCCACCGCAAGCACTTGCGATAGAGATCATCGAGCGCATGATTGAGAGCGACAGGCAACACCTGCAGTATACCATCGATGCAGCCAGAGCACGGCTTATGGAAGTTGTGGCAATAGTTCGTCTTCAGCGCATGCGAAGTGACCTCCTTCAAGCCCTCCAGACCCAATAGATCTGCCAGTGCAGCCAACTCCATTAAACTAATCCCGTCGGGCGGATGCGAGGCGCCCGAATAGATGTGACAGAGAGCAAAGTGGACAGCGGCATAGGAGTAGCCCTGTAGGGAGACAACGCTCTGGGATCCGTGACCGGCGAGCATGGCGGCAAAATACTGACAGCGACTCCGCAGGATGCATTTGTGAGCGCGTATGCGTCGTCCATGCACCTCGACCAGCATATCGGTGGCAATCTCCTGCAGGAACATCTTAAGCAGATCTTCGCCTAAGCGCCGCGGCTGACGGCAGCTCATCGATGACTCATCCATGCCGGAGCGACTGAAACTCGATGCCAAACTGGAATCGCCACTCAGATCCGTCTGGACGTAGTCCGATTGTGGCTGCTGCTGTTGCTGCTGCTGTCCGGGATTATTGTTATCCAGGGCCATATTACCAGGCAACGAATTGGAGAACTCCTTGCTGAAATTGGGAAAGAGTCGCGAGAGACTGCGTAAATTATCGACGGAGCTGGCAAAGTGCTGGATCTGATTGCCACTTGAGCGAGTCATGGCCCAGGAATGCGGTCGTGTCGAACGATGCTGTTCATCGCGATAGAAACGTTGACCGTTGACGGCACTGGCGCTGCGTTGATTCCCAGCACTTTTGCTCATCGCATCCGGAGATTGTAGTTCATGTTTGGCGGCCACCGGTTTATCCATATCGGAGAGCTTAACAAAGCTGGCTGCGGCGCCAGTTGGAGCCAGTTGCTCCGCATGCTCGTTAACCGTTTCCAGCAATTGTTTTTGCTTCTCAATTGTGGCATGCAACGTTTCCATGGTGTGGCCATTGCTGAGCGTTGTTGTTGTTGCTGTTGCACTCTTTGTTGTTGCCTGCTTTTTGGGGGATGCCGTCTCCTTGGCCTCAATGATCGTCTCCATGATGGATGTGCGATTGGAGCAGCTGCCTGTCAATTGCACCTGCACCGGCAACTGCTGTTGCTGCACCTCACGCAACGCAATCTGCTCATCCTGCTGAAAGGTGAGATCATCGGTGTCCGTATTCGTGTTCGATGCCGGCGACATATCCTTGGAGAGCACACCCTCGGTGAGCACAGAGGCTACACTGCTGCTCTTATCATAGGTCTCATTCAGCTGTGCATCGCGACGACGTTTCTTCAGACGTGCTGCAGTTGCCTGCTGCTGCTGCGGTTGCTGCTCTTCCTCGTCGGAGCCACAGCTGCTCAAGGCGCCAACGCTATAGTCATCGTATGGCGACAGCGAGCTGTCCACAGACAGTGAGGATGCCTTCGAGATGATGGGCAGTTTGTCAATGATGCTCATCAGACCATTGCCGCCACCAGACGGATCGCCACCATTTGCAGTTAGGCTAATCGAACGCTTGTAATCCCCAGCGTGTGGCGCCAACTGCTCCTTATTGCTATTGTTGCTACCCCAGCTGTGCCGCTTGCTTGCCTCCTGCTGCTGTTGCTGCCTGGACATGCGTCTCAAAGCAGCCACAGTCAAGGGTTGTTGCTGCTGCTGCTGCTCTAGATTATTGCAACGATAATCGAGAGATTTGCTCTCCTCCTTGGGCGGCTGTGTGCCGCTCTTGGCCATTAGGGTCTCTGTGGAGCTGGCGCTGGACTTCATCAGCTCCTCACTGCGACGCTGGGCAACGCTCAGCGAGCTGCTCAAGCGTTGCGCCAAATTGAAGGGCTCCTTGCGGCCATTTGTGGCACGTGGCCTGGCCGACTCCCCAAAGTCAATAAACATGCTAAAAATATTCTTCTTCTCCTGCTCCTGTTTGGCCGCCGCCTGCTCTTCCTCCTCCAGCTGCTGCTGGTGCTGCTGCTGCTGCTCCTTAGCGTGGTAGTCGCTCTGCGATAGATTCACAAAGAAATTTGATGCCTTGGGCGCTGTATAGGATTTGCTGAGTGTTTGCTGCTGCTGCTGCTGTTGCTGGACTGGCTGCTCCTGCTCGGGTTTAGTCTTTGGCTTTCTGTCCATGTCATCCAGTGACACATAGAAACCGCAGCCGCTCTTGTGCGAGCTATTCGAATCGGAGCGTTCGCGAAAGCGTTCGCGTGCCGCCGCCTCCAAGCTGGATGTGGAGCTGCTGCTCTTACGTCGCTCCGGCCGGCAATCGCTCATGTCCACCACCCAGGATGCGATGCCCGACAATGGTTTACGCTGCTGCACACTCTTCACACGCATCTCAACGCCCTCCAGTTCCGCATCCTCGGCAGCCTCCTGCTCATACTCATTGTCCTCATCATCTTGCGGCTGAGTGGCGGCAAAGTCCAGTGAGACAAAGCCACCCGAAACAATGGGGCAGGTGTCGGTGCGTCGCTTTAAACTGGGACTATCGCAATGCTTCTGGCGGAAATCCTCAATGGATGCACCGCCCGACACAATGGGATTCGCTTCATCGAACTTGGAGCGTTTGGGTGTGCGTGGCAGAGGCAACGGAGAATCGGTTGCATCACTGCAATAAGCACCCGAATCCCGATGATGCGATAGGGATGAGCTGAGCGTATAATCTCTGTGTATGGAGCTATTGTTGCTGCTCGAGATGTGCTCCAGCACATGAACCATTGAATTGTGTGGCGTGTCTGTGGGGGGAGCCAGAGTTGGAGCATGTTGCTGCTGCTGTTGCTGCTGCGTTGGCTGCTTTGAGTGCTGCCTGCCGCCCTGCTCCGACCAGACCAGACTGTGCGCCGGACTACTGGAGGAGTAGTCTGTCGTATAGCTGAGATCATGATGCGCTGCAAACTTGGGACTACTACCCAGCGGATGCACGCTAAACTGTTGCGCATTGTGCTGGAAACTGTAAGGCACCGCTATGGGTGCCGCTGAGCTTGGAGCACGACGTCGTCGTGCACTCATCAAAGACGAATCCGAGGAGTCCGCATCAGCGGCAGCCAAAGATACGCTGCTCGTCTCGGCGCCACTGGCAGGCAACTGTTGTTCCCGCTTCCACAGTTTCTCCTCATCGGACAAGTTGTTCGTTGTGCTATCCGGCTGTGTTTCATCCGGTTCCACATCGGAACTGCAATTAGATTGACTGCTGCGCTGGGTTAGACTCGATCCTTTGCATTTGGCAAATGCCTTGTGAAACTGTTCCAACTCCAGCTCGGTTGTCGGCTTCGTCGTATCCTCCAGCGGCTGAACACAGTCCAGACTGGGAAAGGTGGAGAGCACCTCATCCTCATCGCGCAGCGACGATGCATCGATGAAGCAAGCGCTATGCTGTGATCCGGTCAACGGTTGTTGCTGCTGCTGCTCGCGCTTCTCAAACTCACGCAGCAGGCAGTTGGAAGTGAGGCCCTCCTTCTCCGCCGTTGGTGGCTCTTCCGATGTGGGCGCCACATGTGCGGGCACATTCGGATAAACAGACTCCCAGGAGCCTGTCTCTGTGGACACTGTCGAGGTTTCCATGCAGACAATTTCCTCGTTCTGGCGTTGTTTCTCCTCCTTCGATGATGGTTTTAATTTAGTGTCGTAACTTTTGTTGTCTCTGCTGCCGCCGGGAACAACAACAATTGCAGCTGCTGCTGCGGCACCGTTGCAATCTGGACTGGAGACGGGTGAGAAGGTATCGCGTTCCTCCTCGCCCACATCCAATTCACAGGTCTTGTGCGATGAGTGCGAACCACGCTGACTCTGACTCTGGCTCGGCGTCTGACTTGGTCGCACTGCAGCCGCCGCACGCAAATCTTCGCTGTATTGCGGCGCCGAGGAGGAAGATGTGGAAGTGGAAGTAGTGTTGCTGCTGCTGTCGCTGACAACAGAGGGGCTGCTGGCGTTGCTGCTGTGGCAACTGCTGCTGTGGGAGCTACTGTTGCTGGTATTGGTGAGATTCGAGTAGTGCGAATGATTGGGCGAACCAATGGAAGATGCCTCCACCTGTTGGTCCAATGACCTCGCTGCGGTAGCTACAATTGCTATCGATGGTTCCGCTAGCTGTTGCTGCTGCTGTTCCTGCTGCTGCTGCTGCTGCGTTACGTCCATTGCAGTTGGAAGTGTGAGGGGAGGGGAGCAGCAGCTTGAATTGAATTGAACTTGGCTATCGGTGCTCAACTCATCGACGCTTTTCCGCTGCACTGACTTGAATAATAACAAGTGACTGACTGCCTGCTAAACTGACTGCTAAAGTGACTCTGTCAAGTGACTCTGTCAAGTGTGGCCAAGTTTGTTGTTGCTGTTGTTGTTTTTATGGCTGTTCTCTGTTGCTGTCGTTGTTGTTGTTGGCTGTACGTGGCCACATGCTGCATTCGCCGCGCGGCGTGGCGTGGGCCTTTAGCAATCTACCAAGTATCTTTTCAGCTCTTCTGCCACACCACCAAAATAGCCAAAGCCAAAGCGAAATCGATACCGAGACGAACAAGAAGAAGACGAAGACGTGGCCCCTTCCGCTTGTCTCCGCTGCTGCCTTTAATGGATGCACTGCCTCCTCCTCCTTCTCCTATCCTGTCCCTCTGTCTGCTTCGTTTTTGTTTGATTATTTTTCGTTGTTCGTTTTTCTTCTCTTTTTTTTTTTTGTTGCGGTGTCTGTTGAAAGTTCAAGCGGCGTCTGCTGCTGCTGCTGCTGATTTATCGCCAATTGTGCCAATTGTTGCACTTGTTGTTGTTGCACAATAAAACTGCAATAAAGAAAAAGTGTTAACAAGACATTATAAATAAAATGCAATTGTTTAGTGCATGCGTATGTTGTCTGATAATTATTTAAATACTATATACATATACATAAAGCCGTCAAAAGGCGTTGACTCAACATCAGCAAACAGTACAACAAAAATAAAGCAAAATAATTGTATGAGTCAAACCCGTCTGCAATTTCGAAAGCTCTTAAGCTGCTCGGACTATTTTGGTTAAGTATTTTGTATACTAAGCAGAAATGACAGCGATCCATAATATACCCTCAAAAGCCATCAGCTTTGTTTGCGGAAATCTGTTTTCCATAATAATCTGAATAAGTTTTGGGCTGACTGCTGTCTGTTCAAATTACGTTAAGAGTTGTTGGAAATATACAAATATATATATATAAATTTATAGTCGTAATTTGGAATTGTTAACTGCATTTATGCAGCTAAAATTCAATTAAAAATGTAAATAAGCCGCTTCAATAAGACTTCAAGATAAGGCCAAATGAGTTAAGTTAAAAGGCGCAGCACACAAATTACGTACGTGTTCATAAAAAAAATAAGGAAAAAACTATAAAAACAAAAAAATAGTGCCAATAAATGCGCAACTGAAAATTTATGTCTCATTGCATTTATGTATATAAAAACTAAATTAAAGATCAAGACAGCCGATTATCAGGCGTCTTTTATGACTTTTAGTTTAGTAAAAAACAAATGAAAAGTAAAAAAAAATATAATAAAAAAAAATAAATATAAATGAAATGTTTTTAATAGAAAATTAATGAGTCTTGAACAAACATGACTAAAGACGAAAATGATTCAGGTTGAAAAATAGAACCGATATCAGATAATTTAATATTAAAGCATATTAATATATTATTATTAAGCATAATATTCCAAAAGCATACTCATAAATCAATGGGACTTCATATAACCCATCAAAATGTAATCATAATAAAAAATATATAAGTCAAATGTTTTGAAAAGCAACTACCGAAATCAATGGGACTTGAAAAAAACCTCAGCAAAGCGACAATAATACGGATTGATATACAGCAGTTGATTTAAGTGTCATTACGAAAGTTCGCAATTGGCAATACAAATATATTTTTAATGATTTTCAGCCACAATAATACATATACATACGATTCAATCAAATCAATTCACATTACTTTTCAAAAAGCCACAATTCAAATGGCTTTTAAAAGCTGTGACGTCAATAATGGCGACGCACCTCTAAAACTCGAAACCCGCAATCCAGCTCATCATTAGCCACCGTTTCCCGTTTACAAAAACCACCCCCACCCATCCCGAGCAACCACAATGACAGCTTGACCCTCGATGTGGCGACGGCGACAGTTTCCCGTTGCTTCCGAACGACCCATGGGCAAACAACATCTAGAATTTCAATTTGTTATCTCGGAAGTGCAGCAAGTGCATTGAAATTTCAGCAGCACAAATTACAAAGTGGAAAAATGTGGTAAGCATTCAATTTGTCACCTAAAAGCATTTACTTAGGTTTCCAAGGAAACATTAACTTGAGTTTGTTTTTTCTCTTTTCCGTTTTCTGTTTTTGTTTTTTTTTTGTTTGCCAACAGTCGTAAAAATATTTACACGATATGCGAGATATATATATATATATGTAGTACCTGCTGCATACGGACATTGTTTAAATATTTACGCAGTTCACTGAAATTTAAATAAGAAAACGTTCGCAGCAGAGTGTCAGCTGTTTACATACTTATATACAGATATGTGTATCTATATAAATGTCGGGCTAAACTTATCCAGTTTGCAATCAGTTTTCGTTTTATCATACCCTAAAGTCATTAAAAGTGGCCAAAGGGGTATAATGACTTTTAATTTTGAACTAAAATGCTCGTTTACCACATGCAGTTGAAGTTGATTCAATGTTATCGATACAAATCGATTTCCGATAGCATTAAGACACCATTGAATTGATGTAAGACATTAATTAAGATTTTATAAGAAATCAAATCGTAATTTCATCTTGCACATTGGGTTGCATTAGCATGCGGGGTATCTCAAAGTAGAGCTGTCCCTTCCAGAACTCTTAACTTGTTACAATCTACAACTATTTCCAATCTGCCGACTAATTCCTACATTATTATTATTATTATTGAAAATTATGTATAAATTTAATGTATGACAATATGCCACGACACAATAATAAATTTGCATACAAAGGCGCGACTTTGACGCATGAGCAAATCGCAGCAAAGCGTTTAACATGGAAATTAATATCTAAAAGAGAACAATAAATAGGGATTGTTTACAGGCGAAGATTGATTGATTAGAGTGTTACAAATTGTAAGCAATTAAATAAAGCATAACTTAAAGATAGTATCAATTTACTAGAGTTGAGCAGTCAGCTGGGTTCACTCAACCCATCTGACAAAAAGAAAAGTTAAACAAAGGTCACAGATCGTGGTAGCAACAACAACAACAACAACAATAGCGGCAGCAACAATTGCAATATCAGTGAACAGATAAACGTACAGCAAATTATGTAATTTATGACTTATTGCACGATATGCATGTTGTGGCGAACAGATGCAAATATCAACAATAACAATAACAACAACTGCAAAGTCAACAAGATATAACCAGCATAATCAGCACAAAAGCGAAACAATTTCATTTGTAACTCAATAATTGCACGTTCAATCAGATTGAACAACAACAACAACTACAACAACAAATAAATAATAAAGCAACTGAATTACTCGAATTATTGTCGATATGTGCACAGTTTATGGTAGGTAGTTGGTTTTATGCTTCGCAATTCATATTTCCACTTCGCTCATTTATAGAATCGACATTCGCACGAACTGCCAACTGCCAACAGCCAACAAGCTAATAGCCAATTGCCATATAAGGTAAATGACTGATTTTGTTGAGGGTAGTCTTGCAGAGGGTGGTCTAGCTGTGTTATGAAGCTAGCATTGCTTTGATATATATATATATATATTCATATCCATATATATATCCATTCTTTATAAATGGAAATTAGTACCTCAGTCTTAAAGCCATCTTGCTGAAACTAGGCATATGATTCATATTTGTGCTGCTCTAATACATATATCAAAGCAGATCAGATCAAATCTCTATATTGTATATATCATAAAGCTGTTTATAGCAACAACTTTTTTGCTTACCGACTTATTCGAGCCAAACTTACTAAATATGCTTACACTTAAACAAAATATCATCCACAACAGACTACTATATCATATGTAGAAGATAGATGAGCTCTGCAAGAGTATTTAGTCTTCGTTCTTGTTTATTTCTTTTAATGCTCATTGGAGTCGTGCTTATTTAAACTAGCTTGAAATGATTGCAGTTATTGCTAAATCTTGTCAGATTCAATGGAGCAGGTGCCAAGTGTTATATATGCACTGGAAATATTAAAATATCGAGATATTAAATTATTACAAGTGTTGCATTCTTTTCGAGACTGCAAAACTAGAATTTCTAGTGTATAAAAGTAATATATTAGAGATTAAGCAACTTGGTTATGTCACGAGCTTTAAACTGAGAAGCAAATAGTTGGATTTACTCGACAAATGTTGCTGTT